>CM064329.1:128718780-129324165 GCA_032595735.1 Pelochelys cantorii | reverse complement strand
AAAAACTTAAAAAACGACTAGTCTAGCAGCACCTTAGAGACTAACAGAACATGTAGATGGGATCGTGGGCTTTCGTGAGCACAACCCACTTCTTCAGATGACTGGCGTATTAAAAGTCCAGATCCAAGAATAAATAAGGGAAGGTGGGGGGGAAAGGGAAGAAAAAAAAAGAGAAAAAACAGTGAATTGGATTATTCAAGTTATAAGAGGCTGAAAAGAACAATTTGCGCTTCTATAGGTGCCCATTGGTTGGCTGGTTGGTTAAGTTAGTAGGATGTGGGAGGTCGTGTGTGAGCCAGTGTGAGTCATTCCTCTCTGACAGGAATCAAGCTTGCAAATGAAGTGAAGTTCCAACCCTTCCCTGTATTTGGCTTGTGGAATTAGCCTGAAACACATCCATTGATACTAACTAAAGAGCTGGGATCTGGAATAACATTCACAAGATCTCCTGTCTAACCACTAGGCAGCATGGCTAGCCAGAGCTCTGACCTCTGAGGGAGGTTCTCTACACACCCGGTCTCCTCGCCACTACCCATAGTTTCCTATTTAGCCAGTCAGATGACCCTGCCTGTCGATCAGGTTCTAGATCACGCCAAATAAGAGAAACTGCCACTTTTGGAGTCTCTGAGTCCTTATGACTATTTCTGCTGGCGGGACACTGGACTAAACGTCTCGGCTGCAGAGCTCAAATCTCCTGCCGTGGAAATACAGGCCGAAAATCCCAGCACCCCTTCTGCTGTGCTTTGGCCAGCTGGTGAGGGGGTGTAGGGATGCTGGGCAAACACGCTCTCCTGTCACTTTGAACAGCAGCTGGCTAATCCACCTGAGAGTCACTCCCTAAAGCCATCGTCTTGTGAGTGGCGAGGAGAGGAGCGGTCAGAAATGCTCCTTTTGCAGCTGAGAGGCTGCTGCACCATTTTTAAAATCCTTCATCAAAAGGCCCATTCCCTTTGTGCCACCCATGTTGTCTAGTCACTGATTCCTCAGTGGCAATAACACAGGGCCTTGTCCTGTCACTGAGACCTGGGATGGCATTCTGTATTTTTTTTCTGCCTCCACTATCAGCTCACTATCCATCACATTTCAGTCAGTATCATTGTCCCTCTCACAGTGGCTGAACGGTGTCGATTCCTGTAGCATGACCCTCACAACAGCGAGAAGTTATTCACGGGAAAATACTCAGAGGTCATAAAGTGTCGGTCCTGCCTTGTGAACTGCTCAGGGTGGGGAGCTCAAAACATAATGGTGGGAGAATAACAAAGTGCTCCACTTAGGAAGGAACAATCTGTGTTACACATACAGAATGGGAAGCGACTGTCTAGGAAGGAGTCCTGCAGAAAGGGATCTAGGGGTCATAGTGAACCACAAGCTAAATATGACTCAACAGTGTGACGCTGTGGCAAAAAAAGCAAACCTGATTCTGGGAGGCATTAACAGGTGTGTTGTGAGCAGGACATGAGAAGTCATTCTTCTGCTCTGCTCTGTGCTGATTAGGCCTCAGTTGGAGTATTGTGTCCAGTTCTGGGTACTGCATTTCAAGAAAGATGAGGAGAAATTGGAGAAAGTCCAGCGAAGAGCAACAAGAATGATTAAAGGTTTAAAAAACATGACCTATGAAGGAAGACTGAAAGAATTGGGCTTGTTTAGTTTGGAAAGGAGAAGACTGAGACGGGACATGATAGTGGTTTCTAAAAATGTGTCAGGTATCTAAAACGTGGTATCAGGTATCTAAAAATGTGTCACAAGGAGGAGGGAGAAAAATTGTTCTCCTTGGCCTCTGAGGCTAGGACAAGAAGCAATGGGCTTAAATTGCAGCAAGGGAGGTTTAGGTTGGACATTAGGAAAAACTTCCTGTCAGGATGGTTAAGCACCGGAATAAGTTGCCTAGGGAGGTTGTAGAATCTCCATCTCTGGAGGTATTTAAGAGCAGGTTAGATTGGCATCTGTCAGGGATCTAGATTTTGCTTGGTCCTGCTGTGAGGGCAGGGGACTGGACTTGATGCCCTCTTGAGGTCCCTTCCAGTTCTAGTGTTCTGTGATTTCATGATTCTAAGTCTATTGCAATGTAGGCCCGAGAACCAATTCACTGTTCACATGGCCACTCAACTATTCAACACTAATGTATTATTCTAACCTATTGTAACTGGGGCTATTGTAACTGGAATCATGCAGGGCAGATCTACATACTATAGGCCAGTGCTATTCTGTGCCAGTGGATCTCTACTAAGGGAAGAAAGCTGGGCTATCATACGTCACATGCTGTATGGTAAACCTTTAGGGCCCACCTATGGCTGGTTCCTTCGCTGTGGGCGCACAGTGCACAGAATCGTCTCTCCCTGTGCTCACACATATGCCTTGTGGGGCCAGTCCAAGTACCGTCCCTGTCCTGAGGAAGGTGGTTGTTGGCTTATGTAAAATTAATAGGGGTCTGGGATAGTGGTCAGGGGTCAGCCACAGCCAGCATTATCCTTAAGCATATTTTTTCCCTTTGTTTCTGCAGTCTGAAAAGATAGATTAGTGTCCAGCCAAAGCAGATATCACTTTCTGAGGTATAAGTATGCTCTCTCCCTTTGTTTTTGCAGCCTAGAAAAATAGATAAGCATGCCGCTGCTCTTCTTTGTTGTGTCTTTTACCTACTCTCACTTGCACTGTATAAAATATTTCACAGTTACTTTTCTTGTAATCTCTGTAACCTGCTGATTTGGAAAGTTTGTAGTGTAGAAAAGTGTTGATTTAATTAGAAATTCTGTATATAGCCACTAGGGGCGGGTATAATAATATTCATTACCTGCTTATGAAAATGCATTGTATGGAAGTTAGCCTACCAAATAAGGTTTTAGGGAAAGTAGTGATAGACGTGTGAATTAACACACTAAAATAGTTAAAAGGGTGTAATTGGTGCCAAATTGTTGCCACTTGGACGTTGTGTTGAATGTCTGCGGTAAACGTGCATGGGACAATAAATCAGTTTCGTTTACCTCATCCGCTCCGGGTCACCTGTTTCTTCTCCAACTGTGGTGACTCTACCCATGCCCCCCTAGGGACAACATTCCCTTTGGGAAGCTTGGTGTGGTATCATGCCCAGTGCTGTTGGTGGCCGTGACTTCGGTGAACGTAACTAGGCGTTGATTTGTCGTGTCCTTTGGTGCGCAGGGACCAATAAGCATGGGCAGGTGGCAGATGCTTGACAGTGCTCGTCTCTATTACTTGAAGGCATCTGTCAATTCCGCGCGCTCATAGTCTCTGTACATTAATGCCGGCTCCTGAGAATAATGTGCTATGATGATATTCAAACGTGTGTTTTGAGACCCATTTTACAGTAATTGGTTTGAAATGTGCTCTGCCTGCCAGGCATATCAATTCCCCCAAATGTGCACGGGATGGCGAGAAAAAGTGTAGATGTTTCATTGCACGGAGGGAGCAAACATATGTCTCTTGTGCGGCAGTGTCCTTATTTAGCAGTCCTCAGCAGGATGGCAGACCACATTCCGGGAGGAAAAGTAGCATGGAAAGAGTAATAACATTGGAAGGTGAGCCCAAGAGGGGAACTTACGGCCTTCATCTACTAAAGAGTAATCAGAACTGTGCATGCACATCCGGTGGAGAATGTAACCCTCACCATATCCCCTCTGGCTCAGGCAAAGTAAGGCAGGAAAACTACAGAATAAGGATAATATCAAGAATGGGAAATGGGTTCATCCTCTTCATGGTCAGGAACTGCCAAAAGTTGATCAAACGATGGAGGACAAATCTTGACTCACCGATTCTGTGTCTAGCAGCAGTCGGAGATGTAAACAGAGCAAAAGAGTGCACCAGGTCACTAGAAGCCCAGACAGCAAATAAGAATAGACTAGTTCTGAAGTAGAGAGAAACTTAAATACATCTTGGAATACAAAGTGTTTTTCCTCATTATTAATATGCCTGATTTGGGACACCATATCACATGTATGATAAGGAAAAACTGGGAAAGACACAGAAAGGAAAATAAGAATAATAGTCAGGAGCAGTGTTACCTCTAATGTTTTCCATCCATAGGGAGAATACATTTTGTTATGTGCGCCAAGGCAGGTGCAGATATGCACCACCAGTAGAAATACATGCTTCCAGCTGTGGGCGCTCTGCTGTCCAGCTGGGCGACACTTGAATCTCTCTTGGGCAGCCACCCAAGCGCTCAGCTTAGAGGGAACAGTGGGCAGGAGGTGGTTATACTAACTGATGAACAGAGAAAAAAACGTGGTACATGGAGCTGGTTAGAAGGGTTTTCGGTTAGAAAATGCCAGTTCACTGAAAGAGAAATGCTTTGCAGAAACACATTTCAATAAAAAAAGTGAAAATTGCTCATCATAAGGTCAAAATGTTTAGTTCTGACATGTTTGGAGCAGAATATTTCAGTGTTCCATTTTAAAATGACTTTTTGTTTCCATTTTCAAATGTTGTTATATAATTAACCGTTTAAAAGCACGAACAGTCCAAACCAGAACAAAATGCTTTGATTTTCCTGAAACAAAATATTTTGATAAACTCAAAATGTTTTTTTTTTTAATTTTGCTTCATGGGAAATTTCAGCTTTTTGTATTTTCACTCTTTTGGATTGGATATTGTGTGGCAGTATTTTCCCGCAAACAAACAAAAAAGTGCTTCCCCACTAGTGGGAGTTAGTGGTTGTTTTACACAGCTGAAGAGAGGACTTGACAGATGTGTAAAGCTCTGTGAGTGTCATGAACAGACTCCCACAAAACTCAGTGGTAATGAAACCCAAGAAGATAAGGCATAGAATTAAGAGGACTGTGGGTATTAAAAGTGAGTGACAAAAATTGCAGCTCCAAATAGAGTATTTGCAAAATCAGAGCGGGATCCATTGATGGGGCCGGGGGCACTGCCAGGTGTAAATGCAGGACGCCTGCAGAGAGAGAACCGTTTTGTTGAGATCGTGAAAATGCCTTTTTGCTGGGTGCTAATTTCCAGGTGTGATAGAATGAACTATTACCATTGATTGGTGAGTGTCTATGGCATCCAGTTTCTATCAGACTGGCATCCAGAAGTCTGCTTTCATTGTACGTGGCAATGAACACTCAGCACCCAGAAAGATTGTTTGTCTTTTGATATTGATACTTAATGGTCAGGCCCATTGATGGGGGGCAAAGCCCCAGATGCTGTGGATTGCTGCACTGCACTGTCCAGAGGGTTCCGACGGCTGGGGGGGGGGGACAGCACCGCACTCCAGGTGGCACTGAGGGATGCCTGCCCCTTGTCCTGCCCCCTCTGCCTGAGGCTCCGCCCCTTCTGGGAGCCCGGAGCCGCCTCTCTCCACCTTCCCCAGGGGCCTTGCGAGGCTGCCCTGGTAATGCTGTTTATAAATGAAACATTTCTATTGATTTTAACCCCACCTCCCAGTTCTGCTTGGATGAGTGCTGTAAGGGCCATATGGAAAATCACAGGGGTTTGGTGTGAGTTCATTTGACTTTTTTTTTTCCAAGGTAAATTTGCACAGATCAACATTGTGTTTTCCATTTTTAAATTATTAAGACTGGGAAAAATCAGTCAATCCTGAGGTTTCAGTTTAAGAAAATCTCTGTTGATCTCTACGAACAGATTAGGTGAGATCCAATTCACTTAGATGTAAATTTTTTGACATTAAAATTATCTTGTAATAGGACCATCAATAACTACATGAAGTATTTGTCTTATAATTGTGTTCTCTATAATGATCAACCTTTAATTTTCCCTCCTGCTAAGGGAGAATCGTTTTGCAGGTTCAATGCTTACATTTCAGCTGCACTTCGCAGTAAAACAGCCTATTATTCTTCGTAAATTGCCTTAGAAAGCCATTAACATGAGCATCAGATATTCTGATGTAATGAGATAAAAGAAGCCGATGGGTCTAGGGAGGCAAGAGAGCATTGCTTTCTAATGTGCACTTCGATTACATGATAGGAATTTGATATTTGTCTTTCCTGTGAAGAAACTTGCTACAAGGGAGGTGAAAAGCAGGAATAATTAAATGCACTGGATCCAGGTTGGACCTCGCTGGTCCGGCACCCTCGGGACCTATTACAGGAAAACCTGTGCTATCTGGCACTTAACTAGCCAGAAAACTTTAGAAACCAGCAAATTTCCGAGCTGGGAAAAAACTTGTTAAAAGCAAAAAAAAAAAAAGAGGAGGAAACTGGTGCTTTAAGCCAGACATGCAGCATGTACCTGGGGGAGGGGCAAATGGCCGCTACGGCCGCCTGACACCAGGCTGCATCCCAGCCCCCTCGCAGGTCCCAGCAGCCTGGCACCCATGCAGCTCATGGCCACTCGGCCCCCTGTCCCCCCGTGCCTCCTGGCCTCCTCCCCTACAGGACAACCCCCCGCCGCTCCCGGCAGCTCAGCACCCCTGCAGCTCATAGCCGCCCTGGCAGCCTGGTCCCTCCCTCCCCCCGGGCCCTCCCTTCCTGGCTCCCCCTCCGGTAGGCCGCCCCTGCTATCTCTGCCCTCTGGCTTCCATCCCCCCTCACCAGGCCACATCGTGGCCCCCCCTAGCAGGCCACATCCCAGCCCCCGCACCGCTCCCTCTCCCCCCCCAGAGGCCCCACACAGCTCCCGCCCCCGCCCGCCAGATATCTGGAATTTTTAGAAAACCGGCCCAACCTAATCCCTGGCTGTGCCGGATAACACAGGTTTTACTATACAAGATAATGTTTATGTCAAACATTTTACATCAGAGTGAATTGGCTCTCACATAATCTGTTGGTAAAGATCAATACAGATGAGTTGGGGTTGGTCCTGCTTTGGGCAGGGGGTTGGACTCGTCCTCCTGAGCTCTCTGCCAGCCTGGAATTCTATAATTACAATAGCACTGGGCTCCCGGCACCCCCACCCTCTGCAGCACCAGACCTCTCTGATCCTGGAACACCTGTGGTCCTTGTGGACCACGGATGTTGCCAGATCAGAGAGTTCTGGTTCATAGAGGTACAACTTGTACTGTCTGATCTAATGCTTAAGCCGTTGAGTATTTTGATGTTGTGTCCCATGCCTGGCAGGGTTGATAGATCTACACGGACAGGAGACCGTGTGGGGCCACCCACAGAGCTCATGCGGAGTTAGGTGGCATTGCAACAAAAGGGTGTTACAAAATTAGAAGTGCTTGTAATAGGGCTGGCTGAGGTGAGCCCATGCGTGAGGGTTTCCACTCCGCGCACGTCCCAAGCAGATGAAAATGGGCCAACGAACCTCAGAGGCTGCACCCGGGAGGGACCACGGCCTGAGAATGTCTGACCAAAGACGAAGCTCTGCTGGTGGCTGGGTCCGACTGGGGTTTTATAAAGCCAGGAAGTGGAGAGCAGGAAGGGGCCTGAGGGAGGAACTTTGCACTCACTGCCTGGATAATAATCACTGCTTAGGGGGCAAGGAGAAGACCTAGGAGGAGAGCAAGTGCTGGCCTAGAGCCTGACATGAATCCCAGAGGGGTTGAGTAGCCACTGGGACTGGTGGAAGCACAGGCTGGTAAACCCAGAGGTGGGCCAGGGAGCAGAGGAATGAGACAGACAGTAGCCTAGGGAAGCAACAATAAGGTTGGAGATTGCTAGTTATGGGGTTCCTGGGCTGAAGACTGTCTGACATGCTACATACTGCGATGATATCCCTTGTAAACACAGTGTTTGTAAAAGCATCTTTAGTGAGTAGGCCTGGCAGTGTTAGGGTGTGTGTAGGTGGAGGCCCCCTTTACTAGAGGTGCCTTTGACCTTTACTGCGAGGATCCTTTGTGCTGCAATCTAGCCCTAGAGACTACAGCTCCCATGATGCCTTGTGGAAGAACAGGAGGGAAACAGTTGCTCTCTTCCAGGCAGTGCAGGGAGAGCGGGGGAGGGCTGCAATTTGGAGAGAGGAGCCAGATGGCTGCGGTGGAGCCTTTCCCAGTGCAGGAGCTGCTGCCTGAGAGCCTGCGGGGGCTGGATGCTAGCAGGCTGCTTCAGGGGCTGTTGCTGACTGTCCCTGGAGGGGAGAGGGCCTGGCTGCGCCTGTGGCTGGAAAGAGCCTGCATAGAGGCATCTGCGAGTAACCGTGGTTGTTTGGGAAGTGCTGCCTGGGACGGAGCGCAGATGCCAGACTGACTCTGGGTCCAGAGAGTGGCCGAGTGATCTGCCCAGGGAACCAGAGCTGCTGGAATTGGGTGGGGCCTGCTCCCGGGGCAGAGAGATTGCGCCGTTGTTGTGGCCTGGTCTGGCACACACACGACCTGCCTGGTGCTGTCTCCACTCCCGCTACAGATCTGCAAGCGCGCCCAGGCCAGCCCATGTCTAGGGCTCTGAATCCAGAGGAGGGCCCCTCTCTGGGCTGGGGAAATGGGGGCAGGGTTAATGCCCGTTAGACGAGTTTCCTTTCTTGCTGTGTGCTTGGTTAATTGATGTTATTCAGTTTTAGTCTGTTACACCCTGTTGCTTTAAGCGGTTCAGTAAAGGTGCGTTAAGTCTCATTTAATCAGTTAGATGCCTATTATTTATCATTGTTGTTTTGGAGTTAGCTCCAGATTATTACTGGAATAAGTTGATTCCTGGTGGCTCCCAAGGCACACCGTTAAGTGTGTACCGGGGCAGCCAGGTGGAGGCACCGCCATTGTATATTCCTTTTGGAGCAAGGGACTGCAGCAAGGGGGTGGAGACTACACCCCAACTATACAATGCCACCCCTGGGCTATTCAGGATCTCCTTTAATGTTAAAAACATCAGGCACACAGGTGAACGTGACCTGCTTCCGAGTAATCCAGGGAGGAGAGAGGGGGTTACCTAGGTATACCTTGATTTCATATTACATACACACAGTGCTTTTTTTGTGACAGTACTGCCTGGTACGCAGTACCAGCAACTCAAGTCAGAGCGTACCTGGAAAGAATGGAGCGTACCGGCACCTCTGTCATGAAAATGGCTGACAGTCGGCTGGGCCACGTGTCTTAAAGGGGCCGTGTCTCTTAAAAGGGCAATGCCAGACCCACCGCTTTTTTTTTTTCCCAACAACTTTTTTCCTCTGGAGTACCGGCACCTTTTTTTTAACAAAAAAAGCACTGCATACACAAATGCCTGCAAGAATATTTCTATTGATAATAAATCAATATTTGCACAACAAATGAAGTACAATAAATAGGCCAAATAAGAAAATTGCTGTTTGAGAATGTATTGGAGCAGGGGCAGGGAAACTTTTTTGTGTCGGGAGCCACTGATCCACAGAAAAATCAGTCGGGGGCTGCACACAAGTGAGAAGCCCCTGACGGAGAAGGAGAAAGACCCTTCTCTCATGCCCCTCGCACGCCAGAGGCTAGGCGTGTCCAGGCTAGTAGATTTGGTGAACTTCAGCTCTGCGGGTGGGTGGCTGGAGTGCCAGCGTGGGCTCCCCAATGCTGAACCCTCGAGGCTGCATCCAGGGAAGCTGGGGCCTGGATGCAGACCCTGGGCCTGAATTTCCCCACAGGTGTGAGTGTGTATGGGGTTTTTTTTTAAAGGCTATTTAGTTTATTTTTTGACATGTGATGGTGACAAATTGTATTCTGGCAGTTAGAGAGCTTTCCCTGTTTGCATTTCATTTCTGGCGATCATTCAATACTTCTGACTCTCTGCATTATCAGTCCTGCCACATAATTTCCCACTACTGTAAATACTTGAGTAAACAGAAAAAACTGCCTAACCCCTATCGTTTGCACATCTGGGGAGATTTAGATAAAAATTAGGGCATTATTAAAATATTTGTATCCATCAATTATAAAAATAATTTGATTCTGGCAAGCCTAGTAATAACATATATCTCCACTTTCAATCTGTAAAATATCTGTCAGGCTTGGAAGGTTTGACTTTGAAGCACAGCCTAATAAAAGGGTGCGAGGAAGGGCAGTTCACTTTATTAATATTTCATCATCTGCTCCACTAAAACATTTAAAGATCATGATCTTCTGCAAAGTTTTGCTGAAGAATCTGAGCTGCCATTTTATCTTAATCAGATGCTGAGAGAGAGGGCACCACAGTGGAGCTGGCTGACTTCGTCCTTTGGTAGATGAATCCTTTGTGCCAAAAAATACATTTTTCAGTTACGTGAAACTATTCCTGCCAGTGGGTCAGTTTCAGATTTTTTTTCTTCCAGTTGTTTTTCAAAGGCTGAAAAAAAATAACCTAAAAACATTATCCAGTGAAGTGAAAACTGGCAACCAATGCAAACCACCATCAGTACCAATACAACACCCTCCCCAATGTTTTGTATAATCTGTAGCACATAGGGGGAGCCTGAGACAGAGGCCTAGAAGAAGGGGCCTTGTGTAAAGTTTACGACCTAAACAAAAGTCAGGTCCTGACGATATAAAGCAAAGCTTGCAAGAGACAGGCTCTCGGAAAAAGTCAAACCCTGTTACAAAGCAGATGTCTGCTTGCCGATTCACTGTTCAGAACTTGACAAGAACCGAGACAGCGTTGGGAAAACACAAGCATTCCTAGACACAAAATATTCATGTAAACACATTCCAGAAACTCCCCGATACCAAGCTGTGTTGTCAGCACACTCCGGCCATGCCTACGCTAGGAAACTATTTTGAAATCAGTAAATTTGACTAAACTCCCGATTTTAACAAAATCGACTGTGTGAGTCCACACTACGGGGAAGCCTCGAAATTGGTCGAGGCAGGCTCTGTTAATGTGGACGTGCTACCTCAGACTTAGAACCCTGGCAGCACTAGGGAGGAGTTAGTTCAAATGATTCTGGGGAAGAGTTATTTCGAAATAGTGGCACTGCCGTGTCCACGCTACTGCTATTTCAAAATAACTATTTTGGAATTAGTGTTGCTCCAGATGAGAAGCAGGAGGACAGATTTTGAATTCTGTGGCTCATTACTTTGACATAATGGGCTTGGTAGTGTGGCCACTCCACTTATAAATTCAACCTGGGTGGGTGTTATTTCAAAATAACTCCCTAGTGTAGACCAGGGCTTCCTGAATATGATGCAGCATCCAAGATGTTCAAGGTAAAAGGTGGTAACTAAACATGTTGGGAAAATATGTAACTAGTGGGGATCGGTGTGTATGCTTTTAGACAATAATGGATTGCTCTGTGATATCGAATACAAGCACATCCCTTTTAATGAATGACAATATATACGCACAATTCCTTAAGACTAACTTCTTGATCTGGATTTATTCACAACATTATTTACAATGTGAAATTAAAAATGCAAATTTGCTGTAGTACCAATAGCCGGCTGCATACACGTGGGGATTTCATTCAATGGTTGTCAGTTTTATGACATTATCATAAAACTGCTGCAAAAGTGATGCATGAACTTCTGTAAATAAATAAAAGCGTACAAAAGAATGTCTTTTGGTCAGTTGTGGGGAGAGATGACTGCTGAGAAATATGTTCGTTCTGCTGTGATAGCGCCATAATTTCTGGATTTATTGTAAAGGAGGCTGTTATACTTAAGAAACTGACAAAGATGAATTATGCTACTTATGGTTCTGAGAAGAGAAATGCTTTCAGTAGCTTTAATCAGGCAGCCACATACTTAATTTTTACAATTAAAATTAATTCATTGACAGAGAGTGGGTTTATGGCTTTTTTTTCATCTATTAATAATTACTGTGTCCAAAAATGCGGTGGGCATTTTGTGGCCCGGTTAAGATGGCATGCTCCTAGTTCCAAGAAAACGACAAATTAGATAGAGATAAGGCAGTTACCTGATTTGTATAGGTCAAGTGTTTATGTTGACAAAGTGTGTGAGGTAATACCTTGTATTGGTGAGAGAAACACACTTCTTCAAGTCTGGGGAACATACTCGGCGCATCATGGATGGAACAGATTGTTTCGCATAAGGAGGTAATACATATTTCAAGGAACCATTCAAGGTGAGGTGGCCTGTTAACACCCCTCTCGTTATGGGGGGATAACTGGGGAGGGGAGGAGAAGGGTGTTATAATAAGCCATAAATCCAGTGTTCTCTTCGGCTCATGACATTGAGTGTGTGGCAAAGTTATGAATTTGAGCCCCCGTGCTTGTCCTTTGATGGTGTTACATAGGTTTCCTTTAGGGTGAGGAGTGAAAGGATAGGACAGAGAATGGTCACTTTGTGTAAAGTCTTTACCTACAGGTGAGCTGGAGTTGATCTTTCTTCATTTTTTGGAGTGAGTTCATTCTAGCGTATTGTGATTGCTTGGTTTCATCCATGTTGTTGTTGGGGCATTTAGTGTGCTGCGTGATACGCACCACACATTGGCTATGTCTACACTGCCCACAGAGAGTGTGCTAATGAAGCACTCATTAGCATTTGTCATGTTGTCATTAGCATATTCTCTGTCCGAGGCTTTTTGTGCAAAAACAAGCAGTGTAGACGGATCCGTTTTGCATAAAAACTCCCTTTTGTTCAAGATCTGTATACCTCCTTTTTTGAGGCATAAGGATGGGATTGTGTAGGACCCATGGATCACGAAAGGTGTGTTGTGGGCGGTGTGGATCATTGTAGCAGTGGAGACATATCTGCAGGTTTTACATCTATTGTTCTGATATGAGTGGGTCTGTCCTGGTCTGAGTGGAGTTGGCTTCTGATTATGAGGTTGGGTGGGGGAGGGGAAGGGTGTTGTTTGAAGGCTGTAAGCGGGAATTCAGGAAAAAATTTCTTCCACAATGGTGTCCCCATTCAGTATGGATTGTAGTTGTTTGATGATAACCCAAATGGGTTCAGTGTGGGGTGGTCGGAGTCATCTAGGGGTGTGAGGTCAGAACGGGTTCTATTTCAGGATGGAAGGAATTTTTCTCGTGGTATGCGGGTGACCCATTCCATGATACAACTGACTTCTCTGGTGGAGTGTCCTTGTTTGGGGAAGGCCCTTTTAACTGTATTAAAGTGTATATCCAGGACTTTCTCCTTGGAGCATGTTCTATAGTGTCTGAGTGCCTGGCTGCAGATAACAGATTTCTTGGTGTGTTTTGGGATAGCTACCAGATATGTGACGGTAGGTGTGGTTAGGGATGCTTATTGGATAGTCAACACACTAGTTGCCACACTAGTTGGGTAGTTGACACATTAGTTGACTAGTCGCTTCCCCCCCCCCCTTCTGCCTCTATCAGAAAGAGGCAGCTGGGAATCCTGGGGCAGTTGCTACACTTCAAAGGTGGAGGTGCCCATGTTCGACTAATTGCATTGACTATTCAATTAGCCAATTAATCCCTAGGTGTGGTGACCCATGGGTTTCTGGTATATAGTTGTCCTCACGGTGCCATTCTTGAAGCTGATTGTGGTGTCCAGCAAATTGCTGCTATTGTTAGAGTGTTCTATGAAAAGTTTAATGCCTGGGTGGTGATTGTTGAAGTTGGGGTAGAAATCAGTGAAGAAGTTTAGATTGTCAGTTAAGAGAGGATGTTAAATATCCTAGGGATATTTTACTAGGGATGTTAAATATTTATTAATTAACTAATCGAATAGTCAATGGGATTTCCATTGACTATTCGATTAGTTGATAAGGACTAGCGTGCATTCTGCCTTTGAAATGTACAAGAGCCCCACCAGGGAGTCTTGTACATTTCAAAGAGGAAGCGCCACCACTGCGCCTCTGCCCCATCCCACGGAGCTGGAGCTGGGGGGAACCATCTTTTAAGCTGGCTCCTCCCAGCACCACCTCCTCTCTCCCCCCCCCCCCTTTGCTGCCTCTTTGTGATAGAGGCAGCAACGGGGGGAAGCAACTAGTCGACTAATGTGTCGATTATCCAATACGCTTTTGCTTATTGGATAGTTGACTAGTTAAGTTGCTTACATCCCTAGAACAAAGATGTAGTTCAGGTGTATCATTGGTTTCATAGTGCACTTGCCCAGGAATTCTTTTTTAGGGTGGCCCATGAAGGGGTTGGCCTTTTGGGGAGCCATCCTAGTACACATGGCTGTTCCCATGGTCTGGACGACGAGTGTTGAGGTGAAAGTTGTAATGGGTAAGGATGAAATGGAATGAGTTTGCTGTATTTGGTTGTATATCAGAGGGTTGTGCATTATCTTGCAGATATTTGAGTCAGGCAAGATTGTTGTTCATTGTGAGTGATGTTGGTATATAGGGAGGTGACGTCATGGTCGTGACAGTGGCATTCTGAGGGACGTTGTTAATGTTGTGGCATTTCTGAAGGAAGTCGGCTGTGTCCTTGAGGAAGCTGGCCTTTGTGTGAAGAGTGCTTTGAGGATGGCTTCTGTGAACTTCTCTGTTCCTTCAGTAAGAGAGACCTCCTCAGCTAGGATGAGTCTGCTGGAGTCACCTTGCTTCCATATTTTGGGAAGCAAGCAGAAGGTCCCTGGGTGGATGCCTGGCAGATGAGGTTGTTCTTTTTCTTATAGCTATTTGGGGAAGGATTAGATGGTGTTCTTATATTCCTGGGTAAAGTGTGGTGTGGGGTTGTCAGGACTGTTCCCCACTCTGGCACTCCGAGTGCAAAAGATACGGGCCTGCAAGAGAGCTTAAAAACATTCCTTCTACAGGCACTGGTTACCAGAACTTCCCAGAGTCACACGTTCCCCGGCTCTGAGAAATAAACAGACAGGCTGCCACCATCAAGTGATTTTTATCCCTAAAACCAGGGGTGAACACTTGAACCCACCCCCAGGAGTACCCCAAGCTCTTTTGCCCCAAAAGAGCTTGAAAAAAGAAAAGAGAAAAACAAGCTGCAGTCTCTGGTAGCTGACGTCCCAGTCGGAGGCCTGCAGATACCCACAGACAGACCTTCCTGGACCCAAGAATCAAATCATCACCTTAAAAAAAGTGATTTTTTATTACAAAACAAAAAATAAACTTGAGAAAGCTGGCTGGGTTGCTAGATGTTACAGAACAACTAAGGAAAACAAATTAAAACACAGAGAAAAGTCTCTAGGCACAGTGCTAGACGGTAAATGGGGAGAGGAGGCAGAGATTCATACAGAGCAATTCAAACCAAACCACAAAATAAAGAAAAATTATCCTGAACGCGACTACATTCACTTTCTTTCTTTCTTTCTTCCGGTTTTCTCTCTGTTCAGTCCACTCCCATGCCCCAAATTCCTTGGAGACATGATACTCCTGCCTGTGTTTAAATCATTCTGTGTGTGTCAACTCCTGGTTTTTCTCTCCCACACAAAGAAAATAGGCAAAGAATCTATATCCAGTTCAAATTTCACCCCTCTATCTCGATTGGCTCTCCCGGCCCCCTGGCCAACACCTTTGCTAGCTACCTGAGTTTAACCCCTTAGTCACCGGATGCTGGTCAGCACTCCTGTCCATTATAGGGGTCATCTTAGAGCCATAGAATCATAGGGTTGGAAGCGACCAGGAAGAAGCATGTGGTTTTACTGGGAAGTGTGTTCACTGCATTGGTACAAAATGAAAACATGAACAATGCTTAACGTTTTCTGCATTATTTCTACTCCTCTCTAAGAGAACATTCCGGCAGCATCATTGCTTTCAGTGTGGCCTTGCAGGGGCAGTTCTCTAGCATCCTGCTTGACAATTACTCATGTTCAGTGAAGGGTAGCGATGCTTCGGGGACAAATGCCGCACGTTTGGCATTGCAGGCAACCAGTTGTGAAACCATTTCCATGCCAGCAAACCTCATGTGTGCAGCAGAGTTTCGAGAATGAGGCGCATCTATGCAGTATGGGCCAATTTAATATTATAAAGTTGATTTGCATAATTCCCATGGATTGTTTTTACTTTGTCAAATCAGGCACAGTAGTTCAGATGCGAGTCAGGAGGTTGGTTTCTCACTAGTGGAGTTGCTTAGGGTGGAGGGACCTGATCCCTTCTTCTTATGTCATGAGCTCCTGGAGGGGGATGTTCTTCATGTTGTTTTGGAGGCTCAGTAGCTCACACATAACCCTGACTTCCTTTGCCACCCGGATGCTCCCACTCCCCAGTTTGGGGTCTCACGTGTGGACAGAAGGGCCCTGCTGAGATCCGGCTTGCGGAGGTCAGAAACAGTTAGATGGTTAAAGCTGAGCCACAGTGGCCTTCATGATCCACTAAGGAGGCTTCAGCCCCCTTATTCATTTTTAGTGACCTCCACTGGCTTCTCTCCAATGTGTCCACATCCTTTCTATAACGGAGGGGGCTACAGTTGGACGCAATACTCCAGATGTGGCCTCACCAGAGCCGAATAAAGGGGAATAATCACTTCCCTAGATCTGCTGGAAATACTCCACCTAATGCAAACTAATATTCCGTTCGCCTTCTTGGCTGCAAGCACACACTGTTGACTCATATCCAGCTGCTCATCCACTGTAATCCCTAGGTCCTTTTCTGCAGAACTGCTGCCTCACCAGTAGGTCCCCAGCCTGTAACAATGCTTGGGATTCTTCTGTCCCAAGTGCAGGACTCTGCACTTGTCCTTGTTGAACCTCATCAGATTTCTTTTGGCCCAATCTTCCAATTTGTCTAGGTCACTCTGGACCCTATCCCTGCCCTCCAGTGTATCTACCTCTCTCCCTAGCTTAGTGTCATCTGCAAACTTGCTGAAGGTGCAATTCATCCTGCCCTTCCAGGTCATTAATAAAGATGTTGAACAAAACCAGCCCCAGAACCAACCCATGGGGAACTCCGCTTGACACCAACCACCAACCAGCCATTGATCACTACCCGTTGAGCCTGATGATCTAGCCAGCTTTCTATCCATCTTATGGTCCATTTATCCAATCCATACTTCCTTAACTTTCTGGCAAAAATACTGTGGGAGACGGTATCAAAAGCTTTGCTAAAGTCAAGATATATATGACATCCACCACCTTCCCCATATCCACAGAGCCAGTTACCTCATCACAGAAGGCAATATGGTTGGTCAGGCATGACTTGCCCTTGCTGAATCGATGTTGACTATTCCCAATCACTTTCTCCTCTTCCAAGTGCTTCAAAATGGATTCCTTGAGGATCCCCTCCATGATTTTCCAGGGACTGAGGTGAGGCTGATTGGTCTATAGTTCCCTGGATTGTCCTTCTTCCCTTTTTAAAAGATGGGCACTGCATTTGTCTTTTTCCAGTCATCCGGGTCCTTTCCTGATCACCACGAGTTTTCAAAGATAATGGCCAAAGGCTCTGCAATCACATTGGCCATTTCCCTCAGCCCCTATCATTGAGATGATATTGAAGCAAAGTGTCTCAAGAAAGTGTGGTCTGTACCTTATGATGGGCCTTGAGCAAGGAAAGTTGGAATAACTCTAAATCCATGCTAAGGACGGGCCCTGATCGATCCACATTTTCTTGAGTAAACTTTGCCCTGCGATTTCTCTATCGGTGAGATCAAAGTCATGTAAGACCCAGGTACAAGGATAGAGTGGGCTGGCCAGGAAAGGGAGATGAATGGTGACTAATCCTTAATGGTCATATTAAAGCACCTTTTTAATTGAGAAATTCAAGGTAAGTCCCTTTTGCTGGTATGCAGTGAAAGGAAAAGGAGGCCTCGTGTTCTAGAGCGTAGAACTTCAGACGCATTATTGGCAGTTTTGCTGGGCCCATTTATCATTCTCTGATGGCCACCAGTAAAAGTCTAGATTCAGACCTATTGGCTGTAGGACGGGCCATAGAGAAGTCTAAGCCTTGACAAATTATGAACTGTGAATAACTGGGCTGGGTCTGGGAGCCAGGGGAAGTTTGTGTTTGTCCTTGTGGAAAGGACAATCCTACTGAAATATGAAGAGAGACGAAAAGGCTTAATATTACCTGCCAGCAGTGAAATGAAATAGCACAGAAAGCCTCAGGAGCTGTATCTCAGGTGTGCCATTCTCTGTCGATGTGGAGCAGAATTGTCTTTGTCAAGGATGACAAATAGGAACAGCTATCTAATCTCGATGACAAAAGTGCAGGGGACGTTGCTGAAATCTGGAGTAGCTGCGTAAAGCTCCTAACATTGTTCAACAGTCTAGAGGTGATAGCTATGTTGGCAGAAGAAGCTCTCCCACCAACCTCATGCTGTCTATGCAGCAGGGGCTAAGGTTGGTATAATTACGTGGCTTGCAGATAGGTTTTTCAGACCCCTGAACTGTGTCTGGTATTCAGGCTGAAGTGTGTAGTATAGACTTGGCCTAAACTGGAACAAATGCTCCCACAGAGCATGTCTACACTAGGAAACTATTTTGAAATAACTGAAATCGATTTAATAACTCCTGAAATAACATTGAACTAGCGTGCCCTCACACTCTTCTTTTGACTTCCCTTCCTCCTCGTGTAATGAGGGTTACCAGGAGTCGGTGTAAGAAGTCCCCCAGGTTGACATTATTTCGAAATAAAGGCTTGTAGTGTAGAAGTGCACTGTTATTTCGGAATAACATCAGTTATTCTGAAATAACGCTGCTGTGTTGATGGATCCTAAGAGCCTGAGCTGTTTACTAAACGAATTATGGTAGTGAAACCTGTTTTGACTTTGCGGTTTGTAAATCCCCATTCCATCAAACCAGTACTTTAAATTAATCTGAATTAGAATAGTTGTGATAGTGCACATGTATTTCTTTCCTTTTTGTGTGTAGGGCAACAAATATCATCACATTCCAATTCAAAGTGGCTTACTGTCTCTGAAATACCTAAGGAAGCTTTCCTGCAATATTATGTGGTACCAGGAAGAACTCTGTCCGATGTGACTTTGAAAAGGATATTGCCTTGGAAAATAATAGCTTGTGTTGTTCTCTATTTACGCGAAATCCTTTGGCTAAGGTAGCACTTCACAAATATTTGCCATGGCAGGTGGAACTAAATTTAGACTGTTGAAAGGATTCATGAGTCGGGCGGTGGAACCGTAAAAGGGAACGGCTGCTGTGCCTTTAGCTTGCATGTGTTTTGAAAGGCTTGTGAAGTAGTTACACCTGTGATCAGAGCCACTTCTGTACGGTAATGATTGGTGCTATTTTCCTCTTGAACATGAACCACTCTGAAAAGGACTGGAGCCTTTTATGTGGCAGCAGCAGACACTTAACAAGGATTACGTTTCACCGAGTTGGAATTAAAATGAGCGCCACCGTTGGCTTCAGAAGATGAGCACCATTGTCCTGAGGGATAGACCTGCACAATTTCCTCTTCACCACCAAGTTAGCCCAAATAGCTTTCTCCTTCCGGAGCATCTGAATCCTCATTCTGCCTAGAGGTTGTGTGTCCCTGCTAGCGGGTAACAATAATCTCTGCCTCCTTAAATTGGCTCCTCTTCCAGAAGGTGGTGTCCAAGTCAAATTATGTGGAACTGGCCTCTGGGCACACCTTTCTGGGGAAGGAATGTCTAAGGGAGATAGTGTTGGATTGAGATTGGGCCTGGGTTAAATTCTTAGCTAACACACAGACTCCCTGTTTGATCTTGGGTCACTTTGTCTCCCTGTACCTCCGTTCCTCAAAAAGGGGAGTCATACTTTCCTACCACGCTAGGATGGCAGGGGTAACATCCATGAATCATTATGAAGCACTTGGATGCTATGGTGCCGAGGGCCAAATACACATGAAGGATGTTAAAATGCGGTGACTTTCCTAATCGAGTAGTCGATAGTTTCTTTTACCGACTACTCAATTATTTGATAAGGGTAGGAAGTTTCAGGGAGCAGTCTGGCTCACGCTGGACTCAGCATCACTTCCCCCGCTGCCACACCGTATTGAAAGGGACAGGGGAGCCGGTGTGCAAAGATGCCAGCTCAGTCCCTGATCCCATGGGTCTCTGAAGTTTGATCTGGGATCTGCAGAGCAAGGACTGAGCTAGTGCCTTCATACACCGGCTCCTCTGTCCCTTAATGTTGCAGAGCCACAGTCGGGGGCGGGGGACGTGACTTGTCAATAGTGCTAACTGATAAGCTCCTGTTTATCGGCGAGTCAACTAATCCCTTACATTTGGGGGGAGGGATAGCTCAGTGGTTTGAGCATTGGCCTGCTAAACCCAGGGTTGTGAGTGCAATCCTTGAGGGGGCCATTTAGGGATCTGGGGCAAATCTGTCAGCGATGGTGCTTGGTCCTGCTGTGAGGGCAGGGGACTGGACTCAATGACCTCTCAAGGTCCCTTCCAGTTCTATGAGATAGGTATGTCTTATTATATTATTATTATCCCTAACAAACACCCTAGATCAGTGTTTCTTAAACTTTTTAAGACCGAGGAACACCAAACAATAATTTTTTTTATGAGGAACACTGAGGATTTTTTTGTTGAGTAAAAAAAAAAGGGTTGGGGGGGGAGTTATTGAGTGTTTAAAAAAAAAAAAAAAAAAAAAAAAGGTTGCCTGTCCCTTTAAGGGTGGCCATTTTGAACTCTGTTGTTCTCCATGGCACATCTCTGACTGCCTCGTGGCACACTGGTGCCACAGAACGCAGTTTAAGAAACACTGTCCTAGATGGACACCTTTCCTGGAAAATCCCTGCTACCCAACCATTGCGGGACTTCTGAGCTACCACTTTTAGATAGGTTTATCTGGCTCCTTCTTGCTATGAAGTTCTGAGGAGCCCGGATTCCCCTCAGATCAGGGCTGTTACTGGGCTGGCTGAATCTTTCTGTAGCAGTAGTTCCCTCCTCCCCCACAAATGTTTTAGGTAACGGCAGTTACAAGCAATCCATTTCCAAGCTGTGGCTTTAGCTTTCCCCTTGTGAATAGTCCTTGGAACGTACGTCCGTTGTAAACATGCTGGCCTCAAAAGGGCCAATTTTAAGGCCAAATTCTAACCAAGTAGAACCCAGAAACTAATCAACAGATTTATTTAAACATCTGCAGAAAATTCAAGGTTTACTGAGAGATCAATGGCTGAAAATGTAAAGGAGGTATGTGGGTTTTTTCAGACAAAGGTAGTGCTGAATCCCCACCTGAAAGTCCTACACTTGTTCTTCCACACTGTGTTCATGATGTCTCCAGAGAAGGCTTTTTTTGCCCCCATTGTCCTGGCTAGAGCTATGGGTGGACTGCATATAATGCAAGGTTCAGACTGTCAACCTGTGGAACTCCTTGCCAGAGGCTATTGTGAAGACTAGGACTTTAACAGGGTTCAAAAAAGAACTAGATACATTCTTGGAGGTTAGGTCCACCAATCCTCGTTAGCCACGGTGGGTAGGAATGGTGTTCCTAGCCTTTGTTTGTCAGAGGCTGGAAATGGATGACAGGAGAGGAATCACTTGATGATTTCCTGTTCTGTTCACTCCTTCTGGGGCACCTGGTATTGGTCACTGTCAACAAACAGGACACTGGGCTGGATGGACCTTTGGTCTGACCCAGTCTGGCCATTCTTATGATCTTATGCACTGGCTTGCATGTTTGCCATTGTGACTAGAAGGTTGTAGAACACATTTTAGACAAATATTGCAAGTCGATAACTGATCAGTTAACAGTCAGCACATGATGAGCAACCTTGAGAGGTCCCAGTGTGGTTTGGGCTTGTGGCAAAAAGAATATGAAGAACATTGTGTGGTTTAAAAAAGGGATGTTAGACATCGGGTAACTGAATAGTCGAGTAAACTGCACGAAATCTTTGTGGTTACACGACTATTCAATAGTCCGCAGATCAGGGCTGGCAGCCAGTGCGCTCCTGGCCCCGCTCCCAGGGAACCCCCTGCCATCCCACGCTGCTGCCTCTGTATCAGAGGCAGCAGCGCAGGGTGGAAGGGGAGACGGTCTGTGAGTGGAGCCAGTTTAAAAACCAGCTCCCTGCACAGACCAGCTGCCTGTCACCCCGCCCTGCTGCCTCTGTAGCATGGGGTAGCAGCAGCCCTGTCCGTGGGGGGGGATCCGAGCTGCTCCGCAACTCTTGGAGCAGCCTCCCCCGATCCCTCACCTGCTGCTGCCTCTGATAGAGGTAGCAGTGCGGGGGCAGATGGCACTGCAGAGCCAGGGCTGGGGGGAACTGGCTTTTAAGCTGGCTCCCCCTAGCACCGGCGCCTGCTCCCCCCCCCTTGCTGCCTCTGACACATAGACAGCAAGGGGGGGGGGGTGAATGCGAGCAATCAAGAAGATTGCCCATTAAGCCCAGGCTTATCAGTTCATCGTCTATTTGAATACTCATTGACATCCCTAGTTTAAAATAGGACCCATTTGAAACGCTTATTATAAACTTTCCATAAACTTCAATTGTGCAATATACACAACATCCCTAATTAGCCCCAAAGTCTAATCCATTCATTCTGCCGACACTCATTCAGGTGCTATTCTTTCCACTATCAAATTGAAACTGACGCTCTGCTCAATCCCAATCAAATGAGCACCCTGCATTATAGCGGCGATGGTAAGCATTTTGGATGGAGTGTCTATGGCTTTTTGCCACAAAGGAAAATATATTATATGTATGGAAGTGGTTATAAAAATAGGATTTCCCCCAGCACTTCAACAGAGATGATCCTAGGTATGATTCTGTAATATATTGTATCACAGTCTCAATTTACAGTTCATTTTAAATAGAACAGCCTAATAATGACCTAGGGTCCCAGAATGTTTTTCATTTTATACAAAGAGCAAATAGATACTTTCAGGCAGAACTTCCCTTATAACAGATTGAGCGCCAGAAACTGCAGTAGCAAAATCTCGGAGGCAGGAATATTTGTGTTCCCTGGGTGACTGGCTATAATGAAATGAATGCTCAAGGGTTGTCTGTCTCTTCAGAGAGCAGGTGCCTTCAATATTTAAAGGTATAATACATAGAAACTGCAGAGAAGATGGCTCAGTTCCTAACTGAATATTCCCAACTCAGTATATTAAAATCATAAGATTATGATTTTTTTTAAACATGAGGTTCTTTTTATTTGCTTCTGGTGTTTTTGAAACATCAGAGTCCCCCCTACCTCCCCAGTCATCTTTTTGTCTCTTCCTCTGCTAGAAACATTGTTCAAATTAAAGTTGGGATTCTCTGTGATCACGTGCCTCCAGGAGCTGGGGGTTTAAGGAGAACACAACTCTTGTACAGTTTGCAGTGGAACCCGGAGAACTAGTGGATTTGCTCATTACCGAGTTGTTTTCCAGTTGTGCTTAGAGGAGAGGCACTAATGAAGATCAGGACTCCAGAACAAGGCTAAGAAAACACAGGAACCTGGGAGGCAGGTTACGGAATGGTGTGCCTGGACAGCCAGTTGAACTCAGGTGCTCTGAGGATTTGTCCTTTGGTGTTTTTGCTGCAAGACCATGGTCTCCATGGCTGTAAGTCTCCAGATCTTTCTCCCTTTGGCCTTTGTCTCTCTCAAGGCAGTAACCATTATTCCAGGATGAAAAAGTAGCAATGGAATGACCATTAGATTCTAGGACCTTCCTCCTAGGATGGTTAGAAACCACCTAATTTTCATCATGGCCAGCCTGTTCCTACTTGTTCTCAGGCCAACACGGTCCCTTAGCTTTAACTGCTCCTCACTGTCCCTGGGGTTTATCCCCTGGTGCTTTTAGAGACAGCAATCCTGTCCACGCTCAGCCTTCGTTTGGAGAGGCTAACCAAACCAACCTCTTTTCGTCTCATCTCACAAGGGAGGTTCTCCAAGTCTCAGAATCACAGGTCAGGCAACTGCCTCTGTATGTCCTGCTCCCCCACCCCCTAGAGGTCCCTCCAGGGCACCCACCCACAGGCCTCCAAGCCCTATGTCATTGTCTCTCTTTGGCGTCTCCCTCTCTTCAGTCCAGAGAGAGTTCCTGTGCTGTACAGCCCCATGCCTTCATTTCCAGCAGGAACAAGCTACCCAGGCATCTGCTTGCTGACTCTCCAGAGACTGTTACATCTGTTGCCTACCGCTTGGAAGTCCCACACAGTTTCCCCGTGAGAGCCTATTTTACCCTTCCTGTAAACAGCATTGCACAAAGAATCCACCAAGACGGCCAAAGAACCCACACACGTGGTGATCCGAGCCGAGAGTCCCCCAATTCGAACGTTTGTCTGGCAGGAGCACTCTTTCAATGCCCCATCCACGGCACTTCCTTTGTGGTCCCCCTCCTTACAGAACAAGCACCCTCAGAACACTTTGAATCCACCCTTTACAAAGGGCAGGGCTTTTCGATCTGGGGCTTCCAGGAGCCGGTAATGAGCAGCCAATGGGTTTTCCTCCCAGGGCCTAGTTGCAAATGAGTGGATGTAAATTGGGTCACTTGCATTCTCCTGTGTCCTGGGAAACTCTTTGCATTGTGCCCCAAAGCCCCCTGGCGTTTCTAATGTTGACATTAGTCACATCCCTAGAAAAGTCACCTACAACCAAGCAGTACAATGGGTCCCATGGACACCAACCCCTGTTCCTTCAGATGAAATGCTATTGAATTACATTCATTTTAATACTATAAACTTTGTTCAGGAGCTAGCAGGATCTGTCACACCCCACTCAGAGTAGTAGCCTCTTCTAGACCGTTCCAGTTTGAGTGTTTCTTAAACGTGGGACACCAGAACTGTATCCAATATTCCCAATGTGGCCTCACCAGTGCCTTGAACAATGGTATCCACACATCCCTCTGTCTTCTGGAAACACCTCGATGGATGCACAGGCCTTGGCATCTGCTGTGGGGTACTTCATTGTTATATGCAGCGTGGTAGGCAGGTTGGTGCCAGGGAGACAAGGCGGGTGGAGGCATCTCTTTTATTGGCCCAACTTCCGTTGGTGAGAGAAACAAGCTTTCAAGCTACACACAGCTTGTCTTCAGGTCTGGGAAAGGTCCTTCAAGTTTCACAGCAAAATGTTAGAGAGGCCAGCAGGGTTTTGAATGAAGTCTCTGCTTCAAACATGAGTTTGGAGTGGCGGTTCCCAACCTGTGGTCCATGGACCCCTCCCTGGTGGTCCATGGCAGTACTGCCGGGGATCTGTGGAAAGTTTAAAAATAACCACGGTGGGCCCAATTCTTTCCTTTCCTTTCCCTTTTCTTTTTTTCTCCCCTGGGGGCGGGGGGAGGGGAGGTCCGTGAAATTTTAATAGATTGAAAAGGGGTCCGTATGCTTGAAAGGGTTGGGAACCCCTGGTTTAGAGAACATACATTCTTACATACCACTCTTTTCTCTGCAAAGTCTAGTTAAGCCTTCACTCTTGATTCTTCCATCACAAACCTGCACTGCAATACTGCATTTGACTTCAGCCGTATTGAGCATTTTGCCAGCAATATCAATATTTGTATATTTCTTTCGGCAGTCGGTGGACAATTATGAGAATATTACAACAGGCAGCAAGTCCAAGGGGCTGTATTCCTTCCACTCCCCCGCCCCCCCCCCCACTTAAAAATCGTGACTTTGCTTCATAGTTGAAGCCAAATCCTAATTCTTGGAAGTAGTGAGAGATTTCCTCTTAGCTACCATCATGTGGAGGCGAAAGCTGCCCTGCTTTGGAGTCGGGTGGTCTTTGTGCTCTCCTGACAATAGACAGGTGATTTAGCTTTTCTGCTGGCATGGTGAAAAAGGTTGGATGCCTTTCAGTATATCCAAATACAAGGTTAGCGGGGCACGGCAGAAGAAAAAAAAAATCTTGTATTGCATTTTCAGTAGATTGGAATAATTGATTTACGCTGACAGTGCAATTTAATCTGTGTTTATGCAGAATTATAGTTAAATCCTCTAAAAAAAAAAATCTAGTTTTTACTTCTTTTACAGTCAAAGATGAATATTAAGAGTTTTCTTTACACATAGAAAATAGTGTATGAAACAAAAAGTTCTCATAGGCTGGTAAAAGATGAAGCCAAAGAAGAGTGTCAAACCAAAACAGCATGAACAAGCCATCTAATCAGGTGGGAAATTTAAATCGTACAAGCCGAAGGAATCTGTCTCGCTGTCCATATCACCACTGGAGTCTGTGAAGTTGGTTCTTGGGATTTATAGATGAGCGGCTAACAAGATAGTTCAGATAAGCCAAGCCTTAGCAACAGGATCAATGCCAATACAGTCCAGCAGGCAGGCAGGATACTTCTACCAATCTTGTTGTAACATGTCGTTGAGAAAACAGGCCAAATGTAAAATTAGGTTGAATGTGTCCATCTGCCCATCCTGGTTTGCGTTCGTTCATGCTCTGTAGTGTGGGGTTTGTTCTGTAGTCTCTAGGCAATTATGCTTGTTGGGCACAGAAGAAAAACATCTGCCACTGCTGTTCAGAATAATTGCTTATCATGCTGTGATTCAAATATTTTCAGATGATATTTTCTATTTTCATTCTTCCACTCTAAGCAAACTATTGAAAAATGTGTCAAATAGGTTTGCAAGTACATTTAGCTTAATTAAGGAACCTTTTTCTTTAAAAAAAAAATGTATTACCATTATATTATCTGTACAAAGCTATTCCAAAAGCTTGACACGGTACATGTAGCATAAGAGTAAGCCAGTTACTTTATACTGTAATAAAATGTGGCAGATGTTTCCAGTGTTTTAAATTCTTTGTTCCTTTTTTCTCATTTTCGTTTCCTATTTTCTCCTGTGCTATGCAGTATGCTGCCAAAGAGTTGTTATAAGATCAGGAATCCTAACTAATCGAAGAAACAAAAATGGACCACAAAGCTCCAAAAGATCTGAAAACTCTAACTTTTAGAAAATGTGACGTTGTCAAAGTTCTAAGCAAGTGTTGAACTTCTCTAGTCCAGCATTCTCTGGTCCAGCAACATCTGTGTACTGGCATGATTTTAGTTAGCCAGATGTCCACTGGGATGTAGGGGTCATAGTGGACCACAAGCTAAATGAGTCAACAGTGTGACACTGTCACAAAAAAAGTGAACGTGATTCTGGGCTGCATTAACAGGTGTGTTGGGAGCAAGACACAGAGAAGTCATTCTTCCGCTCTACTCTGTGCTGATTAGGCCTCAGTTGGAGTATTGTGTCCAGTTCTGGGTACCACATTTCAAGAAAGATATGGAGAAATTGGAGAAGGTCCAGAGAAGAACAACAAAAATAATTAAAGGTCTAGAGAACATGAGCTATGAAGAAAGGCTGAAAGAATTGGGCTTGTTTTAGTTTAGAAAAGAGAAAACTGAGAGGGGACATGACAGCTGTTTTCAAATATGTAAAAGGGTGTTACAAGGAGAAGGGAGAAAAATTGTTCTCCTTGGACTCTGATGACAGGAGAAGAAGCGAGGGGCTTAAATTGCAGCAAGGGAGGTTTAGGTTGGACATTAGGAAAAACTTTCTAACTGTCAGGGTGGTTAAATGGAACATAAGAACATGATTTTCATGGGGGTGGCCAAGTTTCCCATAGTCCCATAAAGTTTGTTTACAGCTACCAGTCCTGGCTCTCAGGCTATGTTTACACTGCCCTCTCTTGCGCAAAAAAATATGCAAATGAGGCAAAGCACGGCATATTGCCATGCCTCATTTGCATAATTAACTAGGCTCCGTTTTTGCGCAAGAGGCTTTTGCGCAAAAAGGAGCTATCTACATGGCTCCTTTTTGCACACACCCCCCCCCTTGCAGGCTGCAGATGGTTTCTTTTTGCACAAAAGCCTCTTGTGCAAAAATGGAGCCTCATTAATTATGCAAATGAGGCATGGCAATATTCCATGCTTTGCCTCATTTGCATATTTTTTGGTGCAAGAGAGGGCAGTGTAGACGTAGCCTCAGTGTTCTGTGCTGTTATTTAGCTCTAATTTACCCCTCAATGTCTTCTCAGAGCCCAGTAAGCAGTGGAAGTGCTGGTAATGCTGCTAGACAATGTTGACCTCCCTTGGTTTGACAAATTCTCTGGTATGGCACCAGTCAGGTCCTGAGGGTGGCATATTAGAGAGGTTCAACCTGTAGCTACTGCCTGATTTTCGCAGGAAGAGCTTAGGATGAATTTGCATAACCAGTATGATGTACAAGAGGCCTCTGCTCCACTCCCACTGTGGTTGCCAATTCTGTGTGACACCCTGTTGTATCCTGTGCCTGGAGAGCTATTAGAAATGTATGAGCTCCACAGACTGAGATGTGCCATTGTACTCTTCCTTCAGCTTCTCTCTGCTTATGTCTTTTTCTCTTGACACCACAATAACAACATGAAGAAACATTTGCAGAGAAGACAACTGTCTGGGGCAGTGGTAAATGATGATGAGGACAGAGCATTGACACAGGGTTCTGGATCCATGGTAGGTGTGCAGAAGCAGCTATGCATTTCCAATATGCTCAACTGTAAGGCCATATATCTAGGAACCCAGAGCACACCCAAACTTGTCAAACAGGGGATTCTATCTGGAGACAGAGTTATTCTGAAAAAGAATCTGGGTCATGGAGGATCGTCAGCTAAGCAGGAGCTCCCTCTGTGACTCTGTGGCCAAGAGAGTCAACTTGTCCCTTGGATGCAGAAAACTCACATTGGAGAAGGGAGGTTATTTTACCACTGGGTTTGACACTGGTGCGACTGCTGCTGGAAAACTGTGTCTGGTTCTGGTGTTTGCAACTCATGATGGATGTTGAAAAATTGGAGAGGGTTCACAGAAGACACAGAAGAAAGGTCAAAGGGTTGGAAGACCAACCATCTAGTGGTAGGCTCTAGGAGCACTCTCTCTTTAGATTAACAAAGAAGGGTAAGCGATGATACGATCCCAGTCTAAGATCTGATCTCTGCAACAGACCTACATCACTCAAGGGTGTGAAATTCATAACCTTGAGTGATGTAGCTATTCCAACCTTAACCCCCCTCCCCCGGGCAGATGGCACTATATTGACAGAGATGCTTCTCCCGTTGACGGAGCTCCCACCTCTTGGGGAGGTGAATGAACTATGGTGATGGGACAACTTTCTCCTGTCGGGTTGGGAGCATCTTTGTGTGAGTGCTACTGCAGCACACCAGCTGCAGCAGTTTAAAATGTAAACCCTGCCCTGGGTTCCTACCTTGGGAACAAATACTTGATGGTGGCCTTTTCAATTTAGCAGACCAAGGTCTCGCAAGATGCCGTGGCTAAGAGTTGAAGCTGTACAAAGCTAGTGTGGAAATAAGGCACAACATTGTAACAGTAAAGGTGTTTAATCTCTGGAGCAACTTGGAAAAGATGGGTCAGGGGGTGGATTCTCCATCACTGACAATTGCTACAGGGTGCACGCTCTGGGTAAACAGGGAATGATTCAGGGAAGTCCTGTACCTAAGTGATACAGGCTGGATGGTCACAGTGGTCCCGTCTAGCCTTGGAATCTATGAATCAGTCACGTTTCAGGGCAACTGCACCTGTATTCCTCCTCTTTGCCTCTCCGGGCTTTAGGTACTCGATTCCTCAGTCATCACTCACCTTAGGCTCAGGCTTGGGGTTTTCTAGGCTGCACCATTCCCAGCAAGCCAGTGTCCCTAAAAAACAGTGTCTGTGATGTGTTCACTCACCAGAGGGCGCCATGGAGTTGTCCATGTGGACAAATCATAACCCAGCTCTTCGTAAGACAGCCCGATGATTCCAAAAGTGAAAGCATTCCAGAGAAAATAAACAAAAGAATCTAAAAAGCTCCCCAGATGTCATCCTAGCTCCAGCCTCTGGCTCTGGTAGGCGTCGGCCCTTCAAAGCTCAAAGCTGGGCTTTCCCCATCTCAGATTCAGAACCACACAAATCGTGCTGGCTTTTCTTTATTCAGCTTGCTGCTTAGACCTTGGCCTCATGCAGCAGGTGATTGGCAGGCAGTAGTACAGTCTTCAGGGCTTAGCTTCAGAAGGCTGGTTTTTCCCACAGCCACAGCCTGGGAATTAGCATTCATCGCCCCCTATCTATTCCCCAGGAAAGCCACTAAACAAATTTTGTTTCAAGTGTCTACTCTTATCTGACACACTGTTCAATAGAGTCCTGTGAATGCCCAGGTCCTGTGTGATGTCACATGACCCCCTCGAGTAGTTCCATACAATCCGGCCCCACAATAGTGCATTAACCATTGAGTTAGTTAATACACTGGATTCCAAACATTCTGAAACTTTATTCAAGAAGGCCTCCCGGTTAAATTCATCACGAACTTCAGGAGGATTGGCCCCACGTGTTTACAGTGGTGACAAGAGCCAAAGAATTGGGACACCGTGAAATCTACAATGTACTTGAACAAGCGTTTGCATTATGGCGGGGCTGGCCTGTTGCTTTAGCGTCAGCTGTTCCTGAAACACCTTTAAAGGCTTATTTTTTATTCATGTGACAATAAAATACATTATGGCTCAACAGTTATTGTGCTGTCAGACAGGCACAGATAAAAATAGATGTGGCAGTCGGAATGTGCCAGGAATTGTAATAAATGCAACCTGATTGACACCTGCTTCTGTTCCCTACGGTTGTATGTGAAATCAGGATTTTTTTCCCCCCGAACTCTGTTGCCTCCAGCTATGCAGGCTTTTATTTTCCCCATCTTGTCATTGGGTTCTTAATAGCATAGTAAGCCTACATGTATAAACCAGATTGTTTATTGAGGTAGGGGCTAAACACATGAATACTGGCGCCATTTGTTCTGGGGAAGAGCAGTTAACAAGCGTGCCCCTCTTTCCATCCTTAGCAAAACATGGCTAACAGGTAGTGAAAAATCGGGACGGGGTGGGAGAGTTTTAGGTTCATATGTAGGGTCAAAGCCCCAAATATCAGGACTGTTCCTATAAAATCAGGATCGCTGTTTACCCTACTAGCCGCCGCATTCCAGTGAATGCAGAAGATATGTGAGGACACAAGAAGATGGAAATTCCTGCAGTAAACAGAGAGATGCTGCAGGAATAAGTAGGAAAAGAGAGCTGTGGAAGGGCGAATGGGCCGATTCATTCCTGGTATAAAACCCCTCAGATCAATGGCTTGAAAAAGGGATGGATTTGGCCTTATTAGCTTCTGTGGAGACGTGAAAGAAATGTGGGAAGTTGTGCAAACTGAATGTGCCCTGCTGGCCGATGGTCCCCCGCTGTTTGCAGATTGAATGCAAATACGAACAGCGGGAGACTGACCCATTTCTTCCAAGCTGTCGTGTTTTTCTCTTTGCTTGAGTGAGAAGTGCTTTCCGACTTCCACAGTGCTGCCTACTTCAGGTGGATGCAGCGGCTGTGCTGTCAGAGAGGTTTCTTCCTGTTGAGCTAAGACAAAGTGATAGTCGTAGGCTGGGATTAGCAAAAGAGCCTAAAGGATTCCAATGCCCAAATCCCGTTGGCGTTCCTAAGAAGCGGCGTGCCTTACAGACGCATGTAGAATCCTCTCCGATTCTATATTCCTTGGTCATTAGCAGCAAGCAAGTCCACTCACGCAGAATCAAAACCAGAGAATTTTCTTTTGTTGTTTTGGTGGAACTCGAGGGGTCGGTCAAAGTATCTGAAAATTGCCTGTTTCTGTAGCACTCGCAGAATCTTTTTCTTACTCTTGAGCTTACCCTGTTGATTTCTTGGTGGACAGAAGAATAGCCACAAAGAACAGAATGAAATGCATGTGATTTGGGTTTTTACATTCTTATGTAAAGAGACCTCTCTGAAGGGCCTGATCCAAACTGCGAAAACTCAATAAGAATTTTTCCATCAACTCGCTTGAGGTTTGGACCAAGCCCCCATTGAACAAATTTTACTCTGCTCATCTGAAGAAGTGGCTTTGCCCACAAAAGCTCATGATACTCTCTCTATTTTTGTTAGTCTCTAACTTGCTACAGGACTACTCGTTGTTCTTAAAGCTTGTCTGCAGTAAATGTTTATTCCTGATTAATGGGTATGCATTTGAAAGGCCCCTGTATGCCAAGTCCTGCAAAAGTTGTGATCACATTACTGGGTGTTGTGATCAAACAATACTTATCAGGCACACCCAACTTTTACAGGTCCAAACCTATGTCTGAAAGCACCTTTTGAAAAAACATCTTGTCTCAACCTCTGATTTTAACAGCCCCCTATAAGGAGGCAGGTGGCATTTTTAAGAACTCATTTCCACCAACTGAGCTATGGCTAATCATAGACTCATAGGGCTGGAAGAGACCTCGGGAAGTCATCGAGTCCAACCGCTGCCCAAGGCAGGACCAACCCCAACTCAATCATCCCAGCCAGGGCTTTGTCAAACCAGGACTTAAAAACCTCTAGGGATGGAGATTCCACCCCCTCTCCATGTAACTGTTCCAGTGCTTCACCGCCCTCCAAGGGGAATAATTGTATCTCAGAGTACTGCCCTATATGTACTGTGTACTAACCACCTGCACAACTGGAGCACCCGGTAAAGCAATCATGAGGAAGGTTTTTTTCCCAACTAGCTGTTATGCCGTTGCATGATTTGGCCTGTTCTTGTGAGCTGGCCATGTACTGGAATATTTTGGGGTCCTGCTCCAGGAAGCACTCGGAGAAGGGTTCATGTGCATTCCAACCCTCCACCAGAGGCATCACAGTAACTGTTCAGACGGGAGCACTGGAGCAGAGCAGGAGGATGGTAAAATGGAGAGGCGGCTGCAAGGATTTTTGTTTGCGCATTCCGAGCGCACACGTGGAAGGGAATGGATACACCATGACTTACTAGGAAATCAGCCACTAACTCCCTCTGAGCAGGCCCCCAGACAGGCACCAGATGAGGTGTTTCTGCCAACGGTGACCAGTTCAGATTTGAAAGCGAGGGGCGAAAGGCCCTTTACCCCAAGGTCATTTCCATAAGTCATCTAATTCCTCACCTGGCCACTTCCATGGTCCAGTTCTCCTGCCGGTGTGCCTGTTGCTACTGCTTGTGATAACGGCTTTATGCCTGTCGGGAAGCAGACTGCATAGACAGCGCCTCGTCTGAAGAAGGCGGTTTTGCTCATGAAAGCGCACAATGCTATCTATATTTTAGTGAGTCTCTACGTTGTTAGGACTACTCGTTGTTTTTAAAGGTACAGACCCCTCTGAGATGGCCTATACTCAGTGATGCTGGCATTTTGCGACTGTATTCGAATGGCCGCGGTACTGTTCACTTTAATCCGAAGCATTCTGTTCATTATTCATGATGCTCAGATTAAACCCGCCAGCAGAATTCAAGTGTGGCTCACTTTTCATTCACTTACTCATTCTAATTATGCTTTGCTTTCTCCTTTATCTGAAAGCCTGGTGTGGAGGAATACAAGGATCTAGGCAGGTAGACATGAAGATGGTCTTATATTAATTTATGAATATGTGAACTTATTTGTGCTCGGTTTTATTGAGAGCCTTTCATCTTGCCCAAAGAAGACATTAAGTCCATGGCAGAGAGAGGAGAGGCATAATGTGGTAATTGGACTGTAGTAATTGGACTGGGTAAGCGATGCCAGGCCGGTGCAAAATCCAGCTGATACAATTCAGATATAAAAGGCGCCCTAGTGAGCCAAGACAAAAGATCAATCTCTTGCTGTTAATGAGTTAGAAGATATGAAAAGTTTAAGCTTCCTTGGTGCCGTCATCTAAAAACTTTAAATGAGAGACAACCGCACAGTTGGATGTGTGTGTAAAAATGTCGTAGAGCTTTCAAGTGGAGATAAAGAAAAAGGATTAAACGTGATCATTAAAGCTAGCTGGAAAAAACCCGCCAGTGACACATTCTCTGTCAGAAAATGAAGTTCCATCAAAATTGAAGCACTTTGTGAAACTGAGTTGATTTCCCTGAAGTTTTATTTTGGAGAGAAAATGGAAAAAAGTGACAATTTACACACTTTTGGCACGAACCATTTGATACTTTGTTTGAAATGGCTTTTTATTTGATGTTTTAAAAATTATATTTCTTCTACTTGAGATGCGATATAGCTATGTTTCAGTTTTGTTAAGGCATCATGTTTTGATTAATCTGAGACAAATATTTTCTGCAATTTTCCATTGTGTAGAATTTTGAAACTTTTGCATTTTTGTTCCCTGTTCAAAGGAAGCCAAATTTCAAAACTGTCAAACCAAACTGATGTCCTCCATACAGCTTTAACGATCATATTCTATTCCTGCTACTTATTATTTATGCCCAATATATTTCCCATCTCTGTATCTAAGGCCCTCAGAAACACTGGTGAATGCATCCTCTATTACAGCATCCCTGTAAGGTAGGGAGTATCTCTATTTAATTGATGTAGATCTTATGCACGGAGACTTTAAGCCCTGATCTGCAATAGGGAGTTATTTCAAAATAACCTCCCATAGGTCGAATTTATAAGCAGAACGTCCACACTACCTAGCCCATTATTTCAAAATAATTGGCTGGTTATTTTGAAATCTGTTGTCCTGCTTTCCTCGGGGAATAACGCTAATTTTGAAACAGTTATTTCGAAATACCAGTAGTGTGGATGTTCCGGTGTTGCTATTTCAAAATAACTACTCCCTAAAGTAATTTGAACTAATTACTCCCAGTGCTTTGGGAGGCTCTAAGTCCAAGGTAGCACGACCACATTAATGGAGCCTGCATCGGACTAATTTTGAGGCTTCTCTGGAGTGAGGACATGCTATTTCCATTTGTTATTTCAGGAGTTATTAAATCGATTTTAGTTATTTTGAAATAGTTTCCCAGTGTAGACATGCCCTAAGGGACTTACCCAAAATAATTTGATTAATATTCCAGTCTTTCTTCAGAACCATAACTTCTAGAGACTGTTTTTCCTCTCTAATTTGTACCTTGATGTTCAAGGTTGACTTTTGTTGGTCAAGGTTACCTTGAGGTTTGATTATCTTGGCTTAGGTAGCACAATCAACAGCAACTCACAGCTGTCTGATGTCAGAGAGATACCATTAAGCTAAAGAGCCAAGCAGGAAAGGTTAAATGCCTTTAATAAAGGGAACAGGCGTGTATGTGGAATGCTAGTTACTTTGTGTAGTTAATTTACAGCTTTATTTAAGTCAAGGACCCAAAAGGTCGCATAAACAAAAATGAATGTTTATGATTCTCCAAGGCTCTGGGTTAGATTATATGCAGCCAGCCCTTGACAAAGGAGATACACCAATTCCTCTGCCATTTGAGGTGGAATGTTTTTGTTGTAAACAGTATGATGGCCTGACACTGACGGATTTTTGTTCTGAATTTAAATATGACAGGCACCCTGAGGTTCTCTCAACATGACTCAATTACTGAACCTGAATTTTAAGCAGGGTTCCTCTCTGTGGCAGTTGCCATTGAGCAGCATCCTGGGGAGGGAAGGAAGCACGGAAATGCCAACTTGTCCCAAGCAAAGGCACTGAGATGCTGACAGCATGGGACTATGCACACTCGTGGGTAGGCAGGTTACGCCGAGGAACTGTCGAAAGAGGCAGATGTCTGCTTCTGAATCTCTGCTCCCCTTTCTCCAAAATTCTTTGCTCCGAGAGATGTCTAAAGTCCACAAAGGCGCTGCTGGCAAAGGACAGCAAGTCTGACAAAGCGCTGACTCAAGGGGAGATGGGTCATTGCACACCATGATTTATTGCAGTAATTAAAAAAAAGAGAATAGAGGTGCACAAAACGGCTGTGTACTTTACTTCCGCATATTGGCTTAGAAGATGTATGTTCTACTCATGGAGGAAGGTGGAGAAGCACTGGGATGGGTTCCCTAGGCAGGTGGTGGAATCTCCATCCCTAGAGGTTTTTAAGTCCCGGCTTGACAAAGCACTGGCTGGGATGGTTGAGTTGGGGTTGGTCCTGCTTCGGGCAGGGGGTTGGACTCAGTGACTCCTGAGGTCTCTTCCAACCCTAGGATTGTATCATTCTATCCCTTCCTGGGATCAGAAGGAGTTTGCAAACAAATAGACCTAATAATAGTAAAGTATCTGTGGTTCTGTGCTAAATGCTCCCCAGCGTCTCTGTTGGGATAGCACCAAACTGGCGTGATCATACTGAATGAATGATGGGAGTGTAACTTGCCATGGCCAAATAACAGAGGATTCTGGGAGCAGGCCCTCTTAAGGCAGAGGTGAACTGGAGTAAATGTGATGAACAGAACTGACAGAGACAGTGGGTAACATCAATACTGGACCTATTGGTCAGCAAATATGGGCCGGTGCAAAACTAAACATCCTATGAGTAAAGTTCCATTGTGGAGCCCAAACTGACCGGTCAGTGACTTTACAGCAGGGACGTCACACAGATAGCAGACTGAAAGAGAGCCGAGTGAGGTAATGGGAGGTGATTTTAGGAACACCCTCCCCCCTTAGCTTCTTCTAAAAATACTAACTAGGTAAAAATTAATAACGGCACGCCCACTGGGCAGATTTTAAGACATGTAACTCCTTTCAGGGAATATAAGATCATCAGAACAACCATATTGGGTCAGACAAAAGGTCCATCTAGCCCCGTGTCCTGTATGCCAACAGTGGCCAATGCCAGGTGCCCCAGAGGGAATGAACAGAACAGGGAATCTTCAAGTGATCCCTCCCCTATGATCCATTGCCAGCCTCTGACAAACAGAGGCTAGGGACACCATTTCTACCCATCCTAGCTAACAGACATTGATGGACCCATCCTCCATGAATTTATCTCATTCTTTTTTTGAACCTTGTTAAAGTCCTACTCTTCACAGCATCCTCTGGCAAGGAGTTCCACAGGCCGACCGTTAAAGAGAATATAAGAATATGAGAATCAAACAAAGTAGATTACTGGTGGTGGAGATTCCTTAATTTGAGCACCTGAAGAACCTGGTGACATTCCACGTTGGGGATTGTGGGACTGTGAACCAGATGGTTTTCAAGGCAAGCAAGGCTTTGTTTCGGTGGAACAGCCCAGAAAAATGAGCAGAATGAACAAAGACGAAGAGGAGCTGTATGTAGCGTGGTAACCACCTTCCCAGTTTGCCTGATGTGCTCTGTGTGTGGCCAGCATGGGAACAGCTTGTGTGTGTTTGTGAGACAGTTGCTGAGGGGAATGCGCATCTCCCACTATAGTGCTGTGTCTAACACAGGGGTATGTGCTAGATATAGCCTTTTCACTGCTCAAAATACTGCCCTGCAGGCTTGGGTGAAATCCTCGTGTTTGGACCTTTCGCACTGACGGGACCAGTGATCAGCTCCACCGGGAGCTGTTAAAGATCCCAAAAAGGGGAAGGGGAATAGGCCCCCACGAGTGTCCAATGGTCTCCACCCATTTCCTCTTCTGGTGAGCCCTGAGACGGAAAGCTTGCAGGAAAGGTACATTGGGGTCCCGGTGGTCACCATCTCCTTGGAGAGGTGGCCAGAGATGTGCTGACTCAGCCTGCAGCTTGGGTAGCCTTTGCTTGAGGGGTTCCTGGGGAGCCCTGCCCTATAGCATCCTTAGGGGTAACTCCTTCTGGAGCTCCTGTGCAGAGAGGTGCAGTGCAAAGGTCTGCTGGCGAGAGCCACTCCTTGTTGCAGTATGACGCACCAGGACTTCATCTGCTCCGAACCGAACCAGTAATGACAGTGCAGCAGTCAGAAGGCACAAGGTGACGTAACCCAACAACCCTTTTGGTGGTGTGGGTTGGAAAATCCATTGTTCTCAGTGTCCACCGAGAGCAGGAGATGGCATAGGCAGTTTAGTTTGCAGGAAGGGAGACCTGGGTTTGCCTTGGGGAACAATTGAGGGTTTGGCCACTCTTTTTGCTGCAAAAAGTATCTGAATTTGCACCACTGCTGTGAGGGATGGTCTTAGGTACGCTTGGCCCTGCCTCAGTGCTGGGGGCTGGGCAAAATGGCCTCCTGACGTCCCGTCCAGCCCTACATTTCTGGTTCTCTTTTAAAGTTCTTCCGTGAGGTGTGTGGCTCATCCTAGCTCCCAACTGGCTGCTCTCCATGGGCCATTCCCCGGATGGTGCAAAGCAATGAAGCATTGTTGCAGTCCTTGGAGCTACTCTGCTATGACCCAGCTCAGGACCTGAGCCCCCGTGTGTCTGTATGGGAGAGGAGGAAGGGGGCATGGGCAACTAAATAATGGGGGGAAAGTTAAACAGTCAGGAAATAGGGTGAGAGGAGAAACTGAATTAATGACATAGACTCTAATGGGGAAAAGAACAGTAACATTCATCTAACCCGAGAGAGAACCAGTTCCTTACCTTTGCTAGGAGAATACAGTTTTTTTTAATTAATTCCAATGACCTGTAAGATGAACGGTTTCCCCCAGCTTAATAATGTTTTAAAATAAGGTACTTGATAAATCTTTTCCCTCCCAGGAGACGAGTTTCCGACGTTATAAATGGAAAAGATCTACTGACCTGGAGATCAGGTTAACCAGGCCCCCTCCTGCTAATGAACATTATGCTCCGACAGTAGCTTCCCCCCCCCCCCACTGTTTTTATCTAATTTGGCTTTAGACGACATGAGTACTAAAGTTTCCTCCACTTCCTTCGTGGCTCCATGAGGGTGTTCCTATACACTGACACTTGGACTCTCCAAAGAATGTAGTGAACATGTGGAATGAAAGTCCACGTAGGTTGCATGCTGAAGCACATGGCTCCGAAACCAGTATAGGTTCCAGGCATTGCCTTCCTGAAGTGAGGGAATTTCTTGAGGAGTGTTGAACTCACACTCAGTAGGGCTGCATTGGCAAATCTTTTGGTGCCTCCATGATGGGAGCAGTAGAGTTGTAAGTCATGAGCGCACATGTGGTCTTGGCCATCCTCATAGATGGAAGAAATGGCCTCTCAATCTTTGAGCTGAGTACCGGAGGAACTATGCTAGGGCCCACGTGACTGCTCTTGGGCTTGTCCTTCTGCTCCACAGCTTTGGGGTTAACTCTCTAGCTGAAGAGTTAGTTCCCAGCCAATAATATTCCTTTTCCCTGGACCCTTTCCATTGGCCTTAACCCTTCCTCTCCATGCTCAGTCTGATGGCCTACACTCGTCAGAGGAATTTGTCATCCTGACTGTTTTCAGTTTCCAGCTAAGGCCTTGATTCTGCTGCACTGAGGAGTTTTACCATGGACTCCAGTGGAAGTGGGATCAGACCCTCACTGGCTAGCACCTCCAGTCCCACCAGCAGAAAGGAGGGCACGGGGGACAGTTGTCCCAGGGCCCACTGATTCAAAACAGCCCAAGGCTCCAGGCCGCTGCTACTGCGTATGGCGTGGAGGTTTGGCTGCCCCTTGTCCTTCCCCTTCCCCTGAGTCCTAGCCTCTTCCAGGAGCATGGAGTCAGCCCCTTCCCCCCCGCCTTGTCCAGAGATCCCCTGAGCACCTCCATTGTTGTGTCTATGTGCTCTGTCAAGAGAGCGATTGCCAGGGTATATGAGCCTAGCCTTGAAGGTAACCAGCTAACGTTTCCAGGAACTTTGCCTCACTGCTGTTAATCTTGCTTGGCTGAATCTTCTCCTCCTAAAGGTTTTGCATATTCATTTTGATGTGTCCTGCTAAGCATTTTCTCTTTACCAGCTGATAGAAGTTGCATTTCAGTCCCCTTTATGGATACCCCAGAATTGGCAACTGATTCTTTTTGCTGTAACTTCAACCTTACCCATCTGTTCTTTCTCCACTCTTGCTGGCAATTCTTTCTCTTGAATGAACCTAGACCATTCGTTTTCTGGGTTTAAGCATCAGTCTCATAGACCAGAGGTTTTCATGTGGCTAAAGTCTATAGGAGAGCAACAAAAATGATACAAGGTTTAAGAATCACAGCCTCGGGGGAAGGTTGACAAACCTGGGCATGCTTAGTCTTGAGAATAGACAACTCATGGGGGGAGGGGAGGACCTGATATGTGTTCAAATACATTAAGGACTGTTATAAAGAGGACTAGGATTAATTGTTCTCCATGTCCACTGAAGACAGGACATGTAATAAGGGGCTTAATTTGCACCAATGGAGATTGGATGTTAAATATAAAGAGGTTTTTTTTGTTTCTAACTACGGGTAGTTAAGCTCTTGAATGGTCTTCCAAGGAAAGTTGTGAAATCGTTGCATGCTTTTAAGAGCAGGCTGGACAAACATCTATCGGGGATGGTCTCGGTTTACTTAGGCCAGGTCTATACTAGACCTGTGAGCTTGGCTTACGGTATGCAACTCCAGCTATGTACAATACGTAACTGGAGTCGGCGTACCTTAAACCAAGCTTGGCGGCATCCCCACAGCAGGAGGATGATGGGAGCAAACACTCCTGTTGGCTTCCCTTACTTCTCACAAAAGGAGGAGTACTGGACGCCCACAGGGATGCCTTCTTAGTTTGATTTAGCCAGTCTTAACTAGACTCGCCAAATCAAACTCCGGAATATCGATCATGGCAGCGGGGATCTTCCTTTTAGTGTAGACAAGGCTTTAGTCTTTCCACTGGATAGGGGGCTGGACTTTGAATCCCTTCCAGCACGCATTTCTGTAACTACAAGTTCTCCTGGGTGCAAAGCTGCTTTGCTAAGTAGCTCATGCTGGGGATAATATGCAAAAGTGGTTTCTTGAAAGAAGACTTTCCATTGGTTTCAGTGGTCTTTGATTCAGAGCCCAGTGTAGTAGGGCCCATCTGATTGGTGGTTGCTTAGAGGTAAGTTTGGTAGCATTTTCTTTCTGACCTTTCCCAAGCTCTGCAGTGGGATTAGGCCCACAAAACCCATGGTCACAATAAAACGGGCAGGCAAAATGTATTTGCTTGTGAGAGGAAATGGGTGGGCAAAAAAAGAGAAAAACCAAAACCGAACAAAAACCAGACCACGGTAATTTGTGGGAAAACACTTCAACCTTTTAATATTTAAATTTAGAAGTAGAAAGAGATTCAATATTGATTTATAACAGGAGTTAAAGTATTTTTACATGGTTTAAGCAACATTGGTTTTATTCTTTTAGTACAAATTGTGGCTGAATTCCATTTACGAGATTAACTATTTTTTTAAAGTAGCATGGCTGAATCTAATTTATTGCAGCATAAGCTTTCATGGGCAAAGACCCACTTCGTCAGATGCATGTAGTCACAGGACTTTTTGTTGTTTATGCAGATTCATACTAACACGGCTATCCCTCTGATTCCTGGCTGAATCTGTCTCTTTTGTGGCATCTAAGATTTTTGCAAGTAGGGGCAGGAGTGTGTGTGTGTGTGGATAGACAGACAGAGCATTTTTATTTTAGTTTCCAGTGGTAGCACTCCATGAAAAGTAAACAAATTCTTTACCCTTATCAGAGTGCTCTTTGTTGTCTGCATTTTGAGATAAAGCTCTGCTCCTTTATCACCGTGCAATGTACCGTACGCATGCGTTTCCAGCAATGGATGATTTAAAGAGAGATCGTGTTGCACAAGTTACAGTGGGTAACAGTGATCGAAAGTACATTTTAAGCACTCCTTGCTTTGTAAGATAGCTTGTGGGGATGCTCTGTTTCAGACTTTTCTCCCCCCCCACCCTCACCCTTCATGCTTTTATGAAGCTGCTGTACTGCTCTTCAGTAGCTGAACTTTTTATAACTTTCTCAGAAATGTGCTGCAAAGGTGAGATGTTTTAGGCTCCTTTCTGCAACCATGTAAATGATAACTACATTGGTAGCTATAGTAAAATTACTCCTAATACAACTCTTTGCCCTGGCCTACACTAGTGTGTTATTTCGAAACTAGCCAATCAGCCCATCATAAGACGGGATTTTCAGGTCTCTCCTCCACGTTGGTCTTCTCTCCTGAGCCTCCGGTCTCTCACTGTGTCTCTCTTTCCCTCTCTCTCTCCTCCTACTGCCTCCCCCTCTCTCATTTCTCCTCTGCCTTCTGCCTCTCTCTCAGTCTCTCTCTTTCTCTTCTCCCTCTCCTGTCTCTCACTCTCTCTCTGCTCTCCTCTGTCTCCGTCGGGGATGCACGCTCGTCCAGGCCCTGCCCCCGGGCACGTACGTCACCGCCCCACCCCCCTTCGCCTCCTGCTGTGGTGCTCGGCTGACTTCTGCGCTGCTCAGCCGGGCCGCTGCATGGGAGCAAGAGGCACAAATGGCCTCTCTCTCTCTCTTCTCCTCCTACTGCCTCGCCCTCTCTCTCTCTCTCTCTCAGCTCTTGTCCACCTCCTGCCTCTCTCTCTGTCTCTCTCTCTTTCTTTTCTCCCGCTCCTGCCTCTCACTCCGTGTTTCTCTTCTCCTCCTCCTGCTGTGTCTCTCTCACTTTCTCTCTCACTGTCCTCCATCTCCTCTGTTCTCCTCTCTGTCTCCTCTGCATCCTCTGCGTCTGCTCCGCTTTCCTCCTTTTGAATCCGGTACCCTTTCCTGATGTCAGAGACGCACGCTCGTCCAGGCCCCGCCTCCTGGCTGTTCCCTCTGGGCGGCGCTGTTGCCTCCTGCTGTGGTGCTTGGCTGACTTCTGCACCGCTCAGCTAGGCCACTGCGTTGGAGCAAGCAGCACAAGCGGCCGTTTGGGGTCCTCACCCCCCATGCAGCATGGGGTGCAGAAGTCAGCCGAGAACCACGGCGGGAGGCAACAGTGCCACCCAGAGGGAACAGCCAGCATTTCAGCGTTACAGAGTCACAGACATTGGGCTATTATATATATGATAACCTGTCTCAGGTCAAATTTATAAGGGGAGCATTCACACTACCAAACCTGTTGTTTTGATATAATGGGCTGGTTATTTTGAAATCTTTACTCCTGTGTTCCTCGGGGAATAATGCTAATTTTGAAATAGTTATTTCGAAATAGCAGTAGTGTGGACAATCTGGTGCTACTATTTTGAAATCACTACTCCCCAGTGCTCCCTGGGGCTCTAAGTCGAGGTAGTACGTCCACATTAACGAGGCCTGCCTCAGACTAATTTCAAGGCTTCCCCATAGTGTGGACTCACTATTTTGATGTTATTTCGGGAGTTATTAAATTGATTTTAGCTATTTCGAAATAGTTTCCTAGTGTAGACGTACCCTTTATGGCTACGTCACTCTCATACATCTTCCCCTAGCTTTGCAGATGACACTAAGCTAGGGGGAGAGGTAGATACACTGGAGGGCAGGGATAGGGTCCAGAGGGACCTAGACAGATTAGAGGATTGGGCCAAAAGAAATCTGATGAGGTTCAACAAGGACAAGTGCAGACGGAAGAATCCCAAGCATAGTTACAGGCTGGGGACTGAATGGCTAAGTAGCAGTTCTGCAGAAAAGGAGCTGGGGATTGCAGTGGATGAGACGCTGGATATGAGTCAACAGGGTGCCCTTGTAGCCAAGAAGTCTAATGACATATTAGGGTGCATTAGGAGGAGCATTGCCAGCAGATCCAGAGATGTGATTATTCCCCTTTATTTGGCTCTGGTGAGGCCGCATTTGGAATATTGTGTCCAGTTCTGGGCCCCCCCACTATAGAAAGGATGTGGACGCATTGGAGAGGGTCCAGCAGAGGGTTACCAAAATGATGAGGGGCTGGAGCGCATGACCTATGAGGAGAGGCTGAGGGATGTGCGTTTGTTTAGTCTGCAGAAGAGAAGAGTGAGGGGGGATTTGAGAGCAGCCTTCAACTTCCTGAAGGGAGGTTCCAAAGAGGATGGAGAGAGGCTGTTCTCAGTAGTGACAGATGGCAGAACAAGGAGCAATGGTCTCAAGTTAAAGTGGAGGAGGTCTAGGATGGATATTAGGAAAAACTATTTCCCTAGGAGGATAGTGAAGCACTGGGAATGGGTTCCCTAGGGAGGGGGTGGAATCTCCATCCCTAGAGGTTTTTAAGTCTCGGCTTGGCAAAGCCCTGGCTGGGTTGATTTAGTTGGGATTGGTCCTGCCTTGGGCAGAGGGCTGGACTTGATGACCTCCTGAGATCTCTTCCAGCTCTATGATTCTATGATAGTTACATCTACATAGCAACATTATTTCAAAATAACTTAGTTCACGTCTACAGAGCAGGCAGTTATTCTGAAATAATGAAACACTGTTAATTTGGAGGACTTCTTACCCCGACTCCTGTAACTCTCATTGTACGAGGAGTAAGGGAAGTCGGAGGAAGTGCGCTCTGTTTCGAAGTAAGTGCTGTGTAAACGCTCCCAATTTCGAAATAAGCTATTTTGAAATAAGCTTTGCAATTGACGTAGCTCAATTTGCGTAGCTTATTTCGAGTTAAGCCCTGCTGTGTAGTCACACCCATAGGGAGTAGATCTGGTTCTTCAAATACTGGTTCTTCAAATACTCAAAAGATTTCCCATGCGCCTATTTCACCAGGCGAATGTGAGGTTCCTTTCAAATCCACTGAAAGCTGCTACTCACTGTTAAATTGTTTCCTTCATTCTTTTTTCTATTCAGATGCTTGACCATGAGAATGCGAACAGCAGAGTCGCTTTCAAAAAACGATATATGCGCACCGGAGCAGAGTGCTGTGGTTACCAAAGAAACAGAAAAGAGGACTGGTATTTGAAAAGAGCAACAGACTAGTTAACAGTGCATATAAGGGACTTTCCTTGCTGTCTCCTGTTTGCAAATCTGTCATGAAATCTCGGGGGCTGGGACATGGTTTACTTAATAGTGCCGTATTATTTCAGTGTCATCTCCAAAATTATCTGACATCTTTCATCGTGTATATTCCTGTAACAACATTGCTCAATTTCTTTGTTTATTCTTTTTACATTAAGAATAGACAACTAAATTTTAACCGTCCCAGATGCTCCATAACACCATTCAGGAATGATAAATCATAGACTCATAGAACACTAGAACTGGAGGGGATCTCTGTCACGGACTGGGGCCAGGTCTGAGCACCGCTGAGGTCGTCCACTTAGGGCAAATTGCTCAAAACCAGGGCTGCTTACAGCCCCAGACTGGAGACCTTTCCCAAACAGGCCACAAACCAGTCACATCGAGCGCTTCAGCTGCCAATCTGGCCAGCAGGAAGCCTCACGAGCAAAACCCCTCAGACAGCCCAGCTCTCCCTGTGCCACAATCAGCCCTGGGCCTGCACACAGGTGAGGGGTTATGGAACCCAATCTCACCTACCCCCAACGGGTTCTCCTGGTCCCAAAGAACCAGCCACAGACCCCCAGTCAGTTTACACTTTGGATCTCACCCACAAGAGCACGCTGGGCCAATCCTTTAGCATCTAACATCTAAAGGTTTATTAATAAAATAAAGAAAAGTTGAGAGTAAGGTTGTTAAGGAGAATTCATTACATGCACCAATCACCAAGTTCTCAATGCAGGCTCTCAGCAGAGATGTTACAAACTGCTACCTTAGAAGTCTCTGGTGTACATCCTGTGTCGGGATGGGTCAGCAATCCTTCCCGGCTCGCTGTCCCTCGCAAGGCTGCATGTGGGATCAGTAACAGAATTGAAGACAAGATGGAGTCCGCCTCATGGCACTTTATATCCATTCCTGGTACCTCCCAAGCTGGAGCGGGTCACATGGTCAAGTGACCTGTCTGTGTTTCACATGCTGGCAGCCATTATGCCCTGATTGACTGCAGGTTTCCAGATGCATTCCTCAGGTGTGTATGGGCCACCTTGAGGACTATTGTCCTTGGGACCCTGCTAATTAGCGTAGTCATTGACTGAACAATTGTTCTTTACAACAGGCAGTCCTGGCCCATTGCTCTGTCTCAGGCAGAGAACGTTCATAGTACAAGCAGAGAGTCCATATCCATAACCCCACATACAGACATCATACAAGTACACGAGTAGCAGACATAGAATCAGTAGAACATAAGCTTTCATTTGACACCTCACATGGCCCACTTTGTACAGATTTGGGGCAACTCCCCCCATGGGTTCAGCAGTGATCTGGCTGCTCCCCTTAAAACCCAATAATGTGACAACCTCAAAAAGTCATCAAGTCTAGTATCCTGCCCTCAGTGCAGGACCAAGCACCATCTAGATCATCCCTGACAGGTGTCTGTCTAAACCTGCTCTTAAATATCTCCAGTGATGGAAACTCCACAGCCTCCCTAGGCAATTTATTCCAGTGTTTAACCACCCTGACAGTGAGGAAGTTTTTCCTAATGTCCAACCTAAATCCCCTTTGCTGCAATTTAAGCCATTGCTTCTTGTCCTATCATCAGAGGCTGTCAAGGCTGTTCCCCACTCTGGCACAATGAATGCAGAAGTGGGGGCCTGCAAGAGCACTCCAAAACCTTGCCTCTACAGGCTCTGGTAAGAAAAACTTCCCTTCAAAATCCTAATACCCAGATTTTGGGGAATCTGCTGCCATCACCCAAGTAATTCCAAGAAAACCAGGGAAGAGATCTCTTGGGGAATCCACTCCCTAAGGTTAAACTCTGACCTTGCCCCCACCTCTGTTTTGCTTGGAGTTGGGAAACACAGAGGGAATTCACAGACAACACTGGACTCTGCCTTTATAACTAGGCATGAGTCCTAAGGACACAACAATCAACCAATACCAGTTAATTAGAAAAAAAACCAATCATTTATTATCAAAACAAAGCTAAAGTTGCAAGCATAGTAAAGTGGCTAGATGGGAAGAGCCACCAATTGATATAGATACTCAGAGAAACCCCCTGGGCTAAAACTTAGTTACATAGGGGGAAAAAACCCACAATTAACAGCTCAGACATTATTTCCAAATTCCCAAACAGGGAAAACAACAAATCCTGATGGACTATCTAAACTTTTCCCTACTTACACATTTTAAGAAGTCCATTCTTGGAGAGAGAAGTGTCTCCCATCTCCCTCAGTCTTAGAAGAAACTGCTCTGCCTTTCAGACAGAGAACAGAGAGATAAAACTCCTCTTTTCCAGTTTGAAATTCCTACCTGCATTGTTATTGGCTGACCACCGATATCTGGCTAGCTACAGGGTTAACCCCTTAGTCACCAGGTGCTGGTCAGCACTCCTGGTTATGACATGCCCCCCAAATCACAACTGGTACTGGACAGCTTCAGGCCATACTGGTTGCGATTTCTTCTTGGAAGTCTGGTATAAAACATAGTTAATAAGTACATGCATATGAAGCAAACAAACCCCTTCCACATCTGTGGAGTACAATGACTGACATACAGGGAGTGTCCTAAGTAGATTTCCTTTCGAGGAAGACCCTCATATCATATCGTAACTGCCCCTTTAACCAACCAAACTCTCAACTCCAAAATCAAATTTAGAACAGCGCGGGGTCCTGACCCAAAGCTCAATTGACCAGGTTCTGTGCATCCTGCCGAATACATCACTGTCATGCACCAGGCTGGGTCTTGGCACTGCTGAGGGCATCAGCTCAGGGCGAATTGCCCAAAACCAGGGCTACTTACCACCCTTAACTGGAGGCCTTTCCTATAAGGCACCGTGCCAGTCACGCCGAGCGCTTTAGCTGCCAACCTGGCCAGCAGGAAGCCTCACCAGCAAAACCCCTCAGCCACCCCAGCTTCCCTGTGCCACAATCAGACCAAGACCTCACACACAGGTGAGAGGTTATAAAACCTACACTCCCCAACTCTGAACAGATCCTCTTGGTCCCGAAGGACCGGCCACAGTCCCAGGCCAATTTACACTTTAGATCTCACCCACAAGAGCCCTCTGGGCCAATCTTTTAGAATCTAAAATCTAAAGGTTTATTAATAAAAGAAAGAAAAGGTTGAGAGTGAGATTGTTAAAGAGAATACAGTCTTGGAACACGGACCACACCTACACTCCCCAACTCTGAACAGATCCTCTTGGTCCCGAAGGACCGGCCACAGTCCCAGGCCAATTTACACTTTAGATCTCACCCACAAGAGCCCTCTGGGCCAATCTTTTAGAATCTAAAATCTAAAGGTTTATTAATAAAAGAAAGAAAAGGTTGAGAGTGAGATTGTTAAAGAGAATACATTTACATACATCAATCACCGAGTGCTTGTTCAGGCTCTTAGCAGAGATCTTACAAACTGCCAGCTTAAAAGTCTTTCGTGTTAGCCTCATGGCCCTTTGATATTCCTGGTGTCTTCCAAATGGAGCTGGTCACACGATTAAATGACCTGTCTGTGTTCCACATGCAAGTAGCCACATGCGCTGGTTGGTCTGCAGGCTTCCAGGTGCATTCCTCAGGGGTGTATTGGCCACTCTGAGAGCCATTGTCCATGAAGCAGCACTAGTTAGCACAGTCAGTCACTGAATAATCCTTCCTCACAGTAGGTAGTCCAGGCCCATTGCTCCCTCCCAGACAGAGAACAGAGAGAGAAAACTCCTCTTTTCCAGTTTGAAATTCCTACCTGCATTGTTATTGGCTGACCACCCGATACCTGGCTAGCTACAGGGTTAACCCCATAGTCACCAGGGGCTGGTCAGCACTCCTGGTTATGACAGAGGCCAAGGAGAACAATTTTTCTCTCTTTTCCTTGTAAAACCCTCTCAAGGACTTGAAAACTGCTAGTGTCCCCCCTCAGCCATCTCTTTTCCAAACTCAAGGGATCGACTGCCTACTGAGGTTGTCTTATGTTGCAGTGTTCCGCTTATTCATTGTTAGGCTTTATCCGCTTCCCTGATGCTAGAAATGGACACAGCTGTGGCCCCAAAAAGCTCACAGTGAGATTCAGACAAAGGCAAATGCCAACACAATGTGTGAGGTGACATGGACGTCTCTGGAGAGATCAGGCTTCAAGCGATCTCTTCGAGTGAGTGTGCAAGGCGGGTGTGAAGGAAATTGGGGGAATTGCTTGGTGCCTGAGAAAAGGGATCATGGAAGAAGGTGCAAAGCTGAGAATGGGGAAGAACTCGAAGGGCAGGGCTGTGCTTCGGATTTACGGGGCCCTACGAAGAACTACTAGGCTGGTGCCCGATGGCAGCCAGGGGTGGGGGATTTTTTTAGAGATCTGACGGTATAATCTTCAGCCACGCACTAATGAAATATTTTAAAACACATTTTAAATGAAGGCCCTGTCGCCTAACACGGTACATTCAGAAACTGACCATATACACCTGGGGTTGGCGTATATCTATTAAATGGCCCCATTATCACTTGAATGGCTCGTTTATGGGCTCCGTGTGCTACTAACAGCTCTGGCTGGCTTTGTCACTTGGAAGTTCACTGGCTGATCTCCAGAGGAAGCAGGGCCCCAGAACAGGGAGAGGAAGAGGCAGGTGGATGGAGATAAAGACCCAGCAGTGCCCCATATTTTCAGGTGTCCTTCGCAGCCGCATATTCTGCGTATGGGTAAGGATGGCCATGACAAAGGGGTCGGAGTAGACGGGAGACTTAGAGAAAGAAAATGGTGTTGGGGCTAAGCCAGTGGACTGGCACTCAGGAGATGCAAGGGCCGGTCCTGGCTTTGTCATAGCCTCACTTCCCTACTCTGGGCATGTCTACAGTGCAGGGCAAAAGTCGAATTAAGAAACACAACTTCAGTGATGTCAATTGCGTAGCTGAAGTCGAAATAGCTTAATTTGGCTTTTGACGCTGTCTACACCGCAGGAAGTCAAAGGAAGAGCACTCTTCCTTCAACTTCCCTTACTCCTTGTGAAATGAGGGTTGCCACGAGTCAGCATAAGAAGTCCTCCAGCTCGACATTATTTTGAAATAAAGGCTTGTAGTGTAGATGTGGACTATGTTATTTCGAAATAACGTCAGTTATTCTGAAATAACGCTGCTGTTTAGACATGCCCTCTGGGTTTGTACAGCACCCAGGACTAAGTGGCAGTTGCGTCATTTAGGCACTACTGCAACACAAAAATATTATCCTTCACATTAGCTATTTTTGGCATGAGCAATAGTGAGAACACTTTTATTTTCACTCACTGTGATGGTGGTAATAAAGATATTATTAATTCTATTTACTCTTCATGTAGTTATTGACAATTGTTAATTAACAATGCCCTGCATTTGTTAATAGTTAACCAAACACTAGGGAGCATAACTTAATCTACACTATTTCCAACTATTTATGGTTGGACAGAATCTGAAATCCTTCATTAATCAAGATTTTAAAACAGAAGGTAGAGAGCAGACTTCTTATGAAAGATATTTGCATTTACAATTAATGATCGACTTCATCCCTGATCCTACAAAAGGACCTTCATCGGCAGAGAATCATAGGACTGGAAGGGATCTCGAGAAGTCATCTAGTCCAGTCTCCTGCCCTCCTGGCAGGACTCAGTATTATTCTAGACCATCCCTGGCAAATGTTGGTCTAACATAGACTTGTATACATGAATCATCAGAGTCCTATGGAAATTCTTGGTCTCTGGTGGGATGTCATGGTTTATCCGAGCGCAAAGTCAAATTTGCAAACTAAGGGTATGTCTACACTAGCCCCCTAGTTTGAACTAGGGAGGCTAATGAGGGCGACCGAAATTGCAAATGAAGCGCGGGATTTAAATATCCCGCGCTTCATTAGCGTGTTCCCGGGCAGTCGCCATTTTGGAAATTGACTAGCCCGGAGTAACTGCCCATGTCTACACGTGGCAGTGAAATGGAAGTTCGAAGTAATCCCTTAATTCGAATTAGCTGTTACTCCTCCTGGAATGAGGTTTACCAGCTAATTCGAGTTAAAGGGTTACTTCGAACTCCCGTTTCACTGCTGCGTGTAGATGCGGGCAGTCACTCCGGGCTAGTCAATTTCCAAAATGGTGACTGCCCGGGAACATGCTAATGAAGCACGGGATATTTAAATCCTGTGCTTCATTTGCAATTTCGGTCGCCCTCATTAGCCTCCCTAGTTCGAACTAGGGGGCTAGTGTAGACATACCCTAAGACAAGTTCTGCAATTCCTCTTTCCAGCTGGTTTTTGAAATTGCTTGGTAAGAGGATAGTCACTTTTAAATCCATGGAAGAATGTCCAGGCAGGTTAAAATGTTCCCTACAGGTTTCTGTGTGTTAGCATTTCGAATATCTGATGTGTCCATTTATCCTCCATCTCAGAGACTGTCAGAAGGGCATCGCTGGCACTTGCTGGCATAGATCACATTAGCGGCTGTGCAGTTGTATGAGCCGCTGATGTGATGACTGATGTGGGTAGGTCCTGGGATGGTGTCGCTCGTGTAGATGTGTGGGCAGAGCTGGTACTGGAGTTGATCACAGGGGCAGGTTCCTGGGTGAGTATGATGGAAAGGTGCCGTGTGATTGCAGGAAAGAATTTGTTTGAGGTTCAGGGGTGGTCTGTAGTGAGGACTGGCCTGTCCTGCAAGGAATGTGAGGGTGAGGCCTTGTAAGGGCAAGGTGTCTCTGCTGCCACTGGTGATTCCAATAGAATGTAATGTCTCCTGAGAGGCAGATGAGTGACACGCATTTGAGAGGGATGTTACTTTGTGCATGACGCTCTTTAAAACCCGAGGGAGGAGTTATTGTAAACTGTTGCCAGGTACCTGTGGAAGACGCTCAACACACAGTGTGACACAGAGTTGGGGGGTGCCCAGCATTTCTGTATGAAGACTGGCAACATCATGGAACAAAAATCCCAGCATTCCGTCTTATCCGGTTCAGACAAACGCCATCTTGTTTTACCCTCCAGTGCCTTCAATTGCTGAAGAGAGCCGCATTTTTTAACATTTCGTTTGAATGCTCTGACCTACTGTTGCACTGCTTTATGCAATTGTACGGGGGCGGGGGGGAATGACATGATCAAAAATGCTTTAAGCTGGCGGTGTGGCTTGACACACCTACGCTTTGTTGGATAATCTTCTTTGATCCACGATCTGGTGTGCCACTGGGAAGGGTAGGGTCGTGGGTTCGAGTCCCGCTCCCCCAGGGAGGGACGGGACAGCTGACACCCAGCTCCTGTGGAGTTTTTAAATTGATAGAAGAGTCCTGCTTTTAAGGGATTGCTTCTGAAGCCATTGTACACATCCCTCCACCCCAACACACCTGCACATGACAGGACAGTGTGTGTGTGATATAAATACACACACACACACTCTGACAGGTCTTATATTTTTACACAGACTTCACCTAAAAGGTGGGGCAGTTTAGGTTCTAATGTAAAACATGGTCGTAGGCCTCTGAATTCTCCTTTCTTAGACCATGGGCCTTATCTGTTCCCAGCCTGTTCTATGCCAAAACTTTCTTTGACATCTGTAGAAGTAGGATTAAGCCCCTTCTCTATGGCTGAATACTATTATTTGGCTACAGAGTGGCAGTTTAGCACATAAGAAATGCCTTTGTTCCTGTGCTAGGGAAAATTCTCATTGCCGTGGGAACGGACAAAAAATAAGGTTCTTAGAAGGTCATGAAAAAGCAAATTGTTTTTCATTCGCAACTCAAACCTTTTGTAAAGAGGCATCTGTCCCAGGCAGACAGCTGTCTTTTCACCGCAGAGAGCTGGTGGCTATGTGTGAACAAGGTTATTAAAGCGCCTAGTACAGAAATGGAAACCTGAAAAATGGTGTGAGTTTCCTGCAAATCATAGAGGAAATGGACCACCTTCTCCAGGAGTCTTCTTACTGCACTACTTCTGAGTGAGAGAGAGATGTCTGGTGCCCGCTATCAATTGGCAACACCTTACACTCTGAACCCTCCTCCCTCCTCTAAATGCTGTTTCCTCTTAGTGAGAGTCAACAGGATTTCTGCGTACAGATGTGGTCTCCTCGTCTCCAAAATGAGTTCTTGGCATTGGAAAAGGTTCGGAAAAGGGCAACAAAAAATGATGAGGGGTTTGGAACAGGTCTCCTGTGAAGAGAGATTAAAAAGACTGGGACTTTTCAGCTCAGAAAAGAGGAGACTAAGCAGGGATAGGATAGAGGTCTATAAAATTATGACTGAGGTGGAGAAAGGGAATGAGGAAAAGTTATTTACTTGTTCCCATAACATAAGAACTAGGGGTCACCAAATGAAATGAATAGGTAGCAGGTTTTTCTTCACTCAGTGCACAGTCAACCTGTGGAACTCCTTGCCAGAGGATGTTGTGAAGACCAGGACTTTAACAGGGTTCAAGAAAGAACTGGATAAAATCATGGAGGTTAGGTCCATCAATAGCTAATAGCCAGGATGGGTAGGAATGGTGTCCCTAGTTTCTGTTTGGCAGGGCTGGGAATGGAGGACAGGAGAGGGATCACTTCATGATTCCCTGTTCTGTTCACTCACTCCCAGGCCTTAGTTTCCTCACCCCTGCTGTATGGAGTAGCACAGAAGGGCTCAGTCTTTCAGGTGTTATAAAAACTTCAGTGTAACCAAAATATAAAGGAAGCTTCTTGAGAGAGATACTTAGGACAACGCATGTGCCAGCTCCAAAGGGCTCTTTAGCAGGATATAAGTTCTCTATAAACCATTAAAAACTCGGTGCATTGTGGTTATGCATTTAATTCATTTCTAATACTCTGCATAGCATCCTGTTCTTGATCCATATTACCAAGGAGGAGAAAAATGCCACACAAGCTATTTTCTATATCTACTTTTGGCACCATTTTCCTAAGAAAAATATTGGCTAACGCTGACCTTTTCACAGGAAAACATAATCCCAACTATGCAGACAATATGATGGGGACTAATTTAGCTACAACTACTCAAGAGAGAGATCTTGGAGTGATTGTGGCTAGTTCTCTGAAAACAGCCACTCCGTCTGCAGCGGCAGTCAAGAAAGCAAACAGACTGTTCGGAATCATTAAAAAAGGGAAAGAGAATGTAACCCTTCTGCTGGGTAGGCCCGGCAGCAAACAGCGTCGGGTTTAATATCGAGGGGTCCATCTCACACACAACTGGCTTGAGCCCCCACCCAGTAACCTGGGAAATTCACACACCCCTGGGCGCCTCTGAGAGGCAATGCTTCCCCACTCGCAAGCACAGAGTCTGAGTGTAGAAAAGAAACTTTTAATGAAAGAGAGAGCAGTCACATGGCATTATCTTGGGAAAATACCACAACAGAGTTTGTAGCCCCCCTCCCCCACAAGTAACTGTCCCAGCTCAAAAGGATCGAGCAATGTCTTTTGCCTGTCAGATTCACTAGTCCACCAAGGAAAGGGTTCCGTTCACTTTCCCAAACTTTCTCCGTACCCCACGTCAAACGCCACACTCACAGCTCTGTCCAGTCAGTGCAGACCCTGACACATCATCCTGACGACTCTACTCCTTGAGCCTGAGGCCATGCTACCTTTGTGCTGCTTCTACCGGCCGCCTGCCTGTCGTTCCCGCCAGCTGCTCCGCTGGCTTTCCGCCGCCGCTCCTACCGGCCGCCTGCCTGTCGTTCCCGCCAGCTGCACCGCTGGCTTTCCGCCGCCGCTCCTACCGGCCGCCTGCCTGTCATTCCCACCAGCTGCTCCACTGGCCGCCCTCCGCTGGCCGCCTGCCACTGCTCCTACCAGCCGCCCGCCGGTCGCTCCCGCCAGCCGCTCTGCTGGCTGCAATGGGTCTGGCTCCCGCCCAAACCAGTGATTTCAGGTCTTAGTGATTTCAATTCTTTAGCCACCACCTAGGCTGGTCAAAGATTCCAGCTTCCACTGGACTAGCAAAAAGACTCCTCATGAAGTCTGCTTTAGGTCTGCCTTAAAACCAGGGGGAAAGGGGCAGGTTGGGCCAGGCTTACAGCTCACACCTGGCAGGCATGAAACAGGCTGCCTCAACCCTCAAGGCCTTTCCCCCAACTCCATTTACTCAACTCTGGCCGGGGGGGGGGGGAGGCTTGTTCCTCGGAGACCCCTTACAATGATGGTGTCTCCCCTGCAAGCACTGGTGGCGTGTTTTACAGTTCCCACATTTAGGGGTAGCATGATTAGTGACCCCCACAACAGCCCAAATTAGTTACAGTACACCACATTCCATTCCAACACTGAGCCTCCATCAACCCTGGCTGAATTGGATTTACATGGCCACACCTCGGATTCCCTCCCCATCCTGGCATGAGCTGTATTTACATATCAACAGTTAACAGTTAATTATCTTGCAGAGCTAAACAATTGGGCTTTGTCTACACTGGCGGCTTCTTGCGCAAGGGTTCTTGTGCAAGAAGTCTTGCACAAGAAAACGTCCACACTGTCACGTGCGAGCTGTGCTTTTGCGCAAGAGCGCCCATGGCAGTGTGGACGCTCTCTTGCGCAAGAAAGCTCTGATGGCCATTTTAGCCGTAGGGCTTTCTTGCGCAAGAAATCCCTGCCGAGTGTCCACACTGCCCTGTTGCGCAAGAGCTCCTGCGCAAGAGGGCTTACACCTGTTAAAAAAGAGCATAGCTCTTGCGCAAGGAGCCGTCTCTTACCATGCCGTACTATAAATTTCCTTGCGCAAGAGCGGGCGGGCAGTGTGGACGCTCTGCTGATTCTTGCGCAAGAACAGCCGTACTTGCGCAAGAAGCCGCGAGTGTAGACATAGCCTTGGAGAGAGCACACCCATCCTCAGGGCAGATCTCCCCTTTTAGCTGGCTGATAGCAAGCAATAATTCAGCCCCGGCTTACAAGAATAACACAGAAACTATCCTATTGCCTCTATATAAAACCATGGTACGCCCACATCTTGAATACTGCGTACAGATGTGGTCGCCTCATCTCAAAAAAGATATATTGGCATTAGAAAAGGTTCTGAAAAGGGCAACAACAATGATGAGGGGTTTGGAACAGGTCTATGTTTCATATGAAGAGAGATTAAAAAAACTGGGACTTTTCAGCTTAGAAAAGAGGAGACTCACGGGGGATATGATAGAGGTCTATAAAATCATGACTGGTGTGGAAAAAGTGAATAAGGAAAAGGTATTTACTTATTCCCACAATATAAGAACTAGGGGTCACCAAATGAAATTAATAGGCATCAGGTTTAAAACAAACAAAAGGAAGTTTTTCTTCACTCAGCACACAGTAAACCTGTGGAACCCCTTGCCAGGGGATATGGTGGAAGCTAGGACTTTAACTGGGTTAAAAAAAAGAGCTAGGTAGATTCATGGAGGTTAGGTCCATCAATGGCTATTAGCCAGGATGGGTAGAAATGGCGTCCCCAGCCTCTGTTTCTCTGGAGGTGGGTGACTGGAGAGGGATCACATGAGGATTACCTGTTGTGTTCCCTCCTTCTGGGGCATCTGGCATTGGCCACTGTTGGCAGACAGGACACTGGGCTGGATGGACCATTGGTCTGACCCAATATGGCCATTCTTATGTTCTTACCTCACTGAAGGGAGGACAGTAAAATCGTTCGTTCTGCCCCAGCATGGGTGAGATGGACTAGCAGTTCTTTGAAGGTCTCTTCCCTCCCTACATTTCTCTGAAATAATAAGTGAGAGTCACAATTCCCTGTGTAGTCTGCCTCGCAGAGGAGACCAAATGCTAACTGACCCCAGAGAGTGTGCTTTGAAAGAGCGTTTAAAAATGGTATTTAAAAGAATTTGTTTGCATGCTTTTAACCAACACGTGGTTAGCCTGATGTTTCTCTCACCTTCCGTCTTGTTAGTTACCACTGAAAGACAGAGAAGATGCAAGATCTTCAGGGCCAGGGCTGTGTGGCTGAGGATTAGGCATCTGAACGATGTTACATGGGATCCCAAACTGGGGGGCGCGACCCCCTAGGGGAGCCTGAAGAAATTTCAGGTGGGGTGTGAGGTGACCCAACCCCCGCCCCCCGTTAATACCCCCGAAGAAAAAGCCTGGTCCTTTCGTCCACTCGAGTGTCTGCTGGAACACGTGCAGCTCGGGTTGGCTGCGGCAGACTTCAAAATGGCCTCCTTAAAAGGGCAATGCCTGCTCTGCGCTTAAAAAGGCAATCTTTTTTTTTCTCAACAAGTTTTGCTGCTATTTTTGGGGGGGGGAGCATGAGGGTTTCTCAAAAATCAGAAAGGGGGCATGATGCCAAAAAGTTTGGGAACCACTGTGCTATAAGGAACCCTAAAGCATTAACAGAGTCTTAGGGAAGTTTGTAGCCTACCCAGGGGGACAGACAACAATGGGAAGCCACCTCCTCCAGCATGGGATCAGAAGTTGGATCTCAGAGACTCGAGGCAGGACAAACGAAATAAAGGGCGTGAGAGAGAAGTTCACAAGCTCACTGCCCAGAGGCTGCGATGTCGCAGGTTTGACCGACCTGAGCCATTAGTCTAAGGCAAGGGTTTTGAAACGACGGGTTGTGACCCAGCACTGGGGGGTGGAATGTCGGGCACCAGGCCTCGTTGCTGCAGGGATGAAGTGAGCAGCAGCAGGGACGGGGGGCAGAGGGAGGGAGGAGGGCAGCTAAGGCAGCTCCCGGCTTGCCCTGGCAACAGGCCCGGTTCCTAGGTGGGCGTGTGTGGGGGGGAAGCCCACAGGGCTCCCCGCACTGCCCCTGCCCCAAGCACTAGCTCCACACTCCCATTGGCTGGGCACCTGCTGCTGGCTGTTTCTGGGGGCAGTATGGCCTACAATACCAGGAGAGGCAGGAAGATGCTTTAGCCCCCCACTACCTCCCCCCGCTGCACTGCTGACTGGGAGCCACGCAAGGCAAGTTCCTCCTGCCCCAGCCCTGACCCCCCCCCAAAAAGCCGGAGCCCCCTCCACCCCTCAGCCCCACCCCAGGGTCCACACACGAGTCAAATCATGTTGGGTCGCAGCATCAACAATTTTCTGCAACTGGGTCATGAGAAAACCAGTTTGAAACCCCCTGGTCTAAGGCCGTGTGCACACAGGACATTTGTTGTGTCGATTCTTTGTGTCCCTGTTGGCTCTGGATCAATGTCTAATTCTGCTTTGAAGGCACTTCTCCGTGCCTCTGTGTCTTCATATTGCTCTCAGGTCCTGAGGGGAGGTCGAGGGCTGGGGCCCAAATCTAGCTGGACTCGCTGAGGACACATGGTTTGTAAACAGCAGTTCTGGGATGCGGAGACCACGGCTCTGAGTCCAGTGAATTGTGGGGATCCCAACCTGAGGGAGAAGTGCCGGCCTGCCGTTTGGAAGGGGAGCCTTGAGAGAGAGATTGAGGGAGGGGTCAAAGGTACAACTCCCTCAGAACCACTGCGCTATCTAACTAGGTGTTCTTACTGCCACAGCACAGTGGGACCCTGAGCTTGACTGGGCCTTCTGAGCTCGAAGGTTATGAATAAACATAGAAACGGCCACAGTGGGTCAGAACAAAGGTCCATCTAGCCCAGTATGCTGTCTGCTGCATTTCCAGAGAAACAGAGGCTAGGGACACCATCCCTGCCCATCCTGGCTAACAGCCATTGATGGACCTAACCTCCATGGATTTATCTCGCTCTTTTTTCAACCCTGTTAAAGTCCTAGTCTTCACCACATCCTCTGGCAAGGAGTTCCACAGGCTGACTGTGTGCTGCATGAAGAAAAACTTCCTTTGGGTTGTTTTAAACCTGGTTTAAAGGTAAATGTGTAGGGAACCAGTCTGTAGAGAGGCTGTTAAACAGAATCAAGTTATACTGCATTGCCTCCAGGGTGCCAAGGAGACAGGGTAATTAGAAAATTAGCGGGGTTGTAGATTCAGACTAATTCAGATCTTTGCTGCTCATAAAAAGCCAACCTCCCTGGGCTTAAAAAAGTAGAACCACCCCCTGTGCGTTTATACATTTGATCCCTGAATTTGGCAACCTTTGTCTCTAATGCTTGCTAATTCCACATGACTTGTTCTCCATGGTAGCATGAAAATTGGCTGCCTTCAGCTCAAAATAGCCCTTTTTCTTCAGGAAGGAAATGTTTCCGGGGATTCACCAATGAGAGACGTACAGTAGAATACATCTCTCCTAAACACCGCTCATTAGAAGTGTGGGAATTCCTATTTCATCCCAGCCAACCAATTCCTTCTTACTCATGAAATCAATATTGCAGAACTACCGAAAGCTGTAATGGCCCTAATTGTATTGCTCAAGAACCTTAAATTCACATTAGTCTCATTTAATTCAACTAGAGGAAACACAAGGAGAATTGAGTTTTCTACACTTGCTTGGATCTATTTTCCAAAATGCCCTTCCGTGTGCAATTAATGTTACATGGTAAACGGCAACAAGAATCGACTTCCCTGAAGTGCATGCAGGCAGCAAGCAGACCTAATGAATGGTTATTTCTGTTGATGCACACGTTGGAGTGAGGATGGCGCCGTATGGTTCCTTCCCTGAACTATTTGTTCGTTAAAATATGGCTACCGATAAAGTTTGGGAGCTTCCTCTCCCTGGCAGGGGAAGTAATACTCCCACAGTGGCCACTGTGTGAAAATTAGTATGTCCTGGAAGCTTCCAAGCCATGTTAACTGAGATACTGCAGGGAGGGGAAATTCTGGCTGCTGCCTTCCTCACTGCAAAAGTTAATTGGCGGTTTATCCAATATAGCTCTACTGTGTGACGGAGGATGATGGGGGTGTGTGGGGGGGGAGATGTGTACTGCATGGGGGAAAACATGCACCTTCATGTATGATCACCTGCACAGTGCATCGGCATTGAACCTGAATGCTTCTATACTGAAAGAATCAGGGGCTATAATTCCACTATGTGGAACAGCCTCTAGACACTGGTAACTCACACTGACCCACGTGGCTACGAGCAGAGTTCCCCAGGGACTGGTGTTGGAACCAGTCTTCTGAAAGGTTTTTGCTACTGACCTTGGCACAAAAAATGGGAGTGTGCTGCTAAAATTTGGAGCAGACGCAAAATTGGGAGGTATTGCCAGTATGGAGGCGGACTGGAATATCCTACAAGACTATGTGGATAACCTTGTACACTGGAATAATAGCTATGGCAGGACACCGTGCAAAGTCATGCATTTGGGAATGAACAACAAGGATTTTTGCTATAAACTAGGAAGGCATTGGCTGGAAGTGACAGAGGAGACAGACCCAGGTGTGATACAGCTGTGAGAGAGACTAATACAGAGGTAGGATGCATCAGGTAAGGTGTTTCCAGTGGAGGCTGGGAAGTGTTACTACCATTATTATATGAAGCACGGGTGAGACATCATCTGAAATACTGGCTGCAGTTCAGGTCTGCCATGCTTAAGAAAGATGAATTCTGATTGTAAAGATGATTATTCCCCTTTATTTGGCACTGGTGACGCTACATCTGGAGTATTGCGTCCATTTCTGGGCCTCCCACTACAGAAAGGATGTGGATACATTGGAGGAAGTCCAGTGGAGAGCAACAAAAATGATGAGGGGGCTGGAGAACATGACCTAAGAGGATAGGCTGAGGGATTTGGGCTTGTTTCTTCTGCAGGACAGAAGAGTGAGGGGGGATTTGAGAGCAGCCTTCAACTTCCTGAAGGGGGGTTCCAACGAGGATGGAGAAAGGCTGTTTTCAGAGGTGGCAGAACAAGGAGCAATGGTTTCAAGTTGCAGTGGGGGAGGTCTAGATTGGATAGTAGGAAAAATTATTTCCCTAGGAGGGTGGGGAAGCACTGGGCTGGGTTCCCTAGGGAGGGGATGGAATCTCCATCCCTAGAGGTTTTTAAGTCCTGGCTTGACAAAGCCCTGGCTGGCATGGTTTAGTTGGGGTTGGTTCTGCTTTGGGCAGGGGATTGGACTCGATGACTGCTGAGGTCTCTTCCAACCCTTGGATTCTATGGATGCGTCTACACTACTCTCTTATTTTGAGATAACTAGTGTTAAAAAAAAAGAAGTGCAACATTGACATTGACACTTGGGAGACACTCGCCCAGAATCACTCACAATGGAGAGAAGTCCTACACAATGGCTTCCTGCATTTTGAACGTGCCCGCCGACAAGCTGAGGAGAAGAGGCGCAGGAGTAAGCAGAGACTGGCTTCTAGTCATGGCCAACAGCCTCCTCCTGTACCTGGAAACATCTGTCCTCACTGCAACAGAACGTCTCGTTCAACGATTGACCTTATCAGCCACCTGAGGGTCCACAACTCCCATGGGAGATGATCATACTCGGCAATCATCATCACATGGATTGCTTTATGTCCGATTTTCTGTCTGAATCGGCCATGCGTTATTCTGGCACCTGCATTCATTCCTCATCACACCCGTCTCAGTGTGCAGATTTGGAAAGGACTGAGTTTATACAACTTCACACAATGAGTTAAAAATAAATAGAATTCCCTCACATTTCACATGTGCTTCATGTCGCTGACACGTTATCCTTCCTGATTGACTTGGCACAACGATAACCACGAGCCTGCACCCCAAAGCTCCATGGAAGTTTGGTTTTTCCTCCTTACAATTTATATTTGCTTGTATTTAAAATTAAAATGATTTATAACTTGAAAAGCAGCAAGAAAGTTGCATAGGCGCACACAATCTTAGAAGTCCAATTTCCTTTTGTAACATTTTGTTTTCGAACCACCATGCGGCTGGAATTGTGTGTGAATTAATATTATTCATAAAAGCAGCACAGATAGTAATAAGACCAATTACAGCAGCACATTCACCATCTTTTTAATCTCGGAGGTTATGGAAAATGCTGTTCTCCTGCAAATTTAATATCTTAACTAAAAATTACACGGTATGTGATGTTTGACTTTTTGACCATGGTATTTGTCAAGTTTTCAATATTTTGCCAACACATTGCATAGGGAGGTACATGCTTGTGAATTTTCATGAGCTGGAAAGAGACTGCTACTTGGCTTCAAACTATTTGCAATGCACTAGCTTAGTGGTTCTGACCCAGTCTGATTAAATTCAGAGTTCGTAATATTTGAACTAGTATAATACGTCCTGGGGTTCCATTCTGGGAAGTTGATTATTTCTGCCGGTATGCTGTTGTGCTACAACTTCTGCTCACCTAAGACAGATCTTGATAAAATCTGGAGTCAAACTGTCCCTGCTGGATACTGCTAAAGAACGAAATCCTCTGATTTAAGACCTGTTTGAAAGACAATTGTCAATTAATTATATAGAAGGCAACGGAAAAGCTGGAACATGAGTAAAAGGGTATGTCTACACTACAAAGTTAATTCGAACTAACAGCCGTTAGTTCAAATTAACTTTCATAGCGTCTATACATACAAATCGCTAGTTCGAACTTAATTCGAACTAGTGGAGCGCTTAATTCGAACTAGATAAACCTCCTTCTATGAGGACTAACGCCTAGTTCGAATTAAGTAGTTCGAATTAAGGGCTGTATAGCCACTTAATTCGAACTAGCTGGAGGCTAGCCCTTCCCAGCTTGCCCTGGTGGCCACTCTGGGCCAAACCAGGGAAACTTTTCTGCCCCCCTCCCGGCCCCGGACCCTTAAAGGGCCACAGTCTGGCTACAGTGCTCGTGCCAGTTGCAAGCCTGCCAGCACCCAGCCAGCAGACCCTGCACCTGGCACGGCATGAGCCAGCCACCCGCTGCCACCCAGCCCTCCGCCTCTTCCCAGGACCAGGCTGGCGGCTCCCAGGAGCCTGCCCGGGGCCACAAGAGGCGGACGCCCGCCTGGTCTAGTGCGGAGATCGTGGACCTCATTGAGGTTTGGGGGGAAGCCTCCAATGTCCACGACCTCCGCACTAGGCACAGGAATGCGGCCGTCTAGGGCAGGATAGCTGCCAGCCTGGCCACCAAATGCCACACGCGAACCTAGGAGCAGGTTTGCATGAAAATCAAGTTGGTCCAGTGAGACCTCCCGCCCCTGAGCCCTGAGCTTAGAACATAAGAACGGCCGTACTGGGTCGGACCAAAGGTCCATCTCGCCCAGTAGCCTGTCTGCCGACAGCGGCCATCACCAGGTACCCCGGAGGGGATGGACCGAAGACAATGACCAAGCAATTTGTCTCGTGCCATCCATCTCCAGCCTTCCACAAACAGAGGCCAGGGACACCGTTCCTACCCCCTGGCTAATAGCACTCCATGGACCCAATCTCCATGACTTTATCTAACTTCTCTTTAAACTCTGTTATAGTTCTAGCCTTCACAGCCTCCCGTGGCAAGGAGTTCCACAGGTTGACTATGTGCTGTGTGAAGAAGAACTTTCGCTTATTAGTTTTAAACCTGCTGTCCATTCATTTCATTTGGTGTCCTCTAGTCCTTCTATTATGGGAACTAATGAAGAACTTGTCTTTATTCACCCTCTCCACACCACTCATGCTTTTACAGACCTCTATCATATCCCCCCTCAGTCTCCTCTTTTCTAAGCTGAAAAGTCCCAGTCTCTTTAGCCTCTCTTCATATGGGACCCGTTCCAAACCCCTAATCATTGTAGTTGCCCTTTTCTGAACCCTTTCCAAGGCCAAAATATCTTTTTTGAGGTGAGGAGACCACATCTGTACACAGTACTGAAGATATGGCGTACCATAGTTTTAGACTTCCCCTCCTCCTCCTTCCCCTGGCTTCCCCCTTCCAGCTCACTCCTCCCAGGTTTCCACCTCCCCTCTCCCACCCTCTCTCTTCCCCTCTCCCACGTCCTTCTTCCAGTCTCCCCAGAGGTTAATCCCCTCACCCCCGGTTTTGTTAAATAAAGAGAGTGTCTATTTTTGAACACGTGTCCTTTATTTTTTACATCAGGAAGGGGGGCTAGGGAGGGGTAAGTGGAAGGAGGTGAGGGAGGAATGGGGCACGAGCCCCCGATGGGGAGGACTGGGGTGGCTCTGCGGGCTCCTCGGGGTGGAAGCTCTCCTGCAGGGCCTCTTGGATCCTGACAGCCCCCCGATTGACCCCCCCCGGATGGCAGCCTGTAGCAAGTGCAGCTGGGCTGATGGCCGAGTGCTATGATGTGCCAAGTGTGGGCACTCAGGGCACTCCAAGACAGGACTGCTTTGCTGTCCCTCATTGAGTTAGACAAGCAAGCGGGGAACCCTGAGAACTGTCTGTCCGGGGTGGGGGTCGGGTCCCTTTAAGCACAGCCCTCGGCCAGCCTGAGGCAGCAGCTCCACGCTCTAAGTCCTAACCTGATGCCCTGCCGGCACTGGGTCCGGCCAGCCTTAACTTCGGTTCAGGGTCCACTCAATGTGGACATGCTAGTTCGAATGAGCAAAACACTAATTCGAATTAGTTTTTAGGTCTAGATGCACTAATTCGAATTAGCTTAGTTCGAATTAGTGCTGTAGTGTACATGTACCCAAATATACTCCAAGGGCCTGTCTATGTTTGAAATGCTGCAACAGCACAGCCCCGCTTCTGTAGCACGTCAGTGTAGACAATGAGAGGTGTCTTCTGTTTGCCATCGGCAATCCACTTCCATAAGACGTAGGAGCTGGGTTGAGGGAAGAATTCTTCCACTGACCTAGTGCTGTCTATACTGGTGGCTAGGCTGGCTTAGCTATGCTAATCAGGAGTGTAGATATTTTTTCCCACACTCTTGAGAAAAGTAATTAAGCAGAATTGATTTTTCTAGTATAAACCAGGCCTCAAACATATTTGAATATAAGGTTTACCAGGGTGGATCATTCGGTACTGGGGAGGCCACATCTGGAGTATTGCATCCAGTTCTGGGGCCCCCACTATAGAAAGGAAGTGGATGCATTGGAGAGAGTCCAGTGGAGGACAACAAAAATTATTAAAGGTGTGGTACACATGATTTATGAGAAGAGGCTGAAAGATTTGGGTTCATTTAGTCTACAGAAGAGTGAGGGGAGAATTGATAGCAGCCTTCAACTCCTTGAAGGGGGGTTCCAGAGGGGATGGAGAGAGGCTCTTCTCAGTGGTGGCAGACGATAGGAGCAATGGTCTCAAGTTGCAGTGTGGAGGTCTAGGTTGGATACTAGGAAAAACTATTTCTCTGGGAGGGTGGGGAAGCACTGGGATGGGTTCCCTAGGGAGGGGGTGGGATCTCCATCCCTAGAGGTTTTTAAGTCTCAGCTTGACAAAGCCCTCGCTGGGATGATTGAGTGGGGGTTGGTCCTGCTTTGGACTGGATGGCTCCTGAGGTCTCTGCCAGCCCTAGGATTCTAGGATTCTAAGGGGTGTCTCTGGCCCAGGATCTTGTCTCTGAGGGTTCATCTACACAAACACTAAAAGACCCCAGCCTGGGTCAGCTGACTGGAGCTCATGCAGCTCGGTCTTTGGGCCTAAATATGGCTGTGTGGACATTTGGCCTCAGGCCGGAGCTGCCCCTCGCAGGGTCCCGGAGCCTGAATTTGCACACACGACTGAATTTTTCAGCCATGGAGCCCAGCTTCCTTGAGTCAGCTGAGCCAGGCTGGCTGTGTTTTAATTCCTGTGCAGACCATGCCCGACAGTGGCCATTTAGAATGTTTCCATGGATGATGCCCTAAACACTGTGGCACTCTGCTCTGACACCCTCTCTCTCAGGGAAGTTCTCAGACCCCAATGAACGTCCTGCTTGGCTCTTTTCACAGCGATGGGGCTGTGCCTGAGATGTGACCACGTTGGCTGAACTCCCGCCTCATTGCTAATCTTGAGCTCTCCCACTGAAGGCCCATCCTGGTAATGCACTCCACCCTGATAGTCTGTGGGGCATCAACGGATTCTCACAAAGGCCCCGATTCTCCCCCGTCCGGCGGCTCATGTAGCCGCTTGCCCTTTGACATGGAACGTTATCCGAGCAGTACGGCAAACACAGCAGAGGAGACCAAATCCTGGCCAGATTCCATGCTGTTTGGTTTAAAGCAATAGGAACTGAATCTAAGGAAACACGAGGGAGGTTTCAGCTCCGGAGGGATTCGATCGTCTCCTTTCCTCACCTGAGTTCAATTGCAGGCCTCTGTGGTTTTCATTTCCCGCGTTAAAGAACAGCAGTTGTCTCTTTTTGGCTGCCAAAAATTCAGCCCCTGGTCTTGAAATTTTTTTCACTTGGATTAGTGTAAATCTCACTAGTCTGTTTGGGTATTTACAGATCATTTCAAATAATGCTCTTTGGTTAGGTTCTGACTGCTGGCATGGTTGCCTGTCATGTTCGTGGTATATGATTCACAGGGGCTCGAATGAAAAATTCTCCTTCCTGCTCGCCTCAGCCGTGCTTTCCTCGTGTAACTTGCTTCAGGCCCACCAGCCTTTCGGAGGCCTTTTCTGATGTGCCTCAGCCGTTGGCTTGCTTCTAAGTCTCGAGTCTTTAGAACGGTGCACCCGGAAAACTTGTTGTGTGTGTTATCACTTAGAACAGCTGCACCTGCCAGAGGCCAACCAGCTGTCAGCGCTGAAGAGGCAGACCTGAGCAGGAATCAGCTGATCTATCTGGAAGGAGCAGCTGGTAGCTGGACAGAGATAGCATTCTCAGGGAGAGAGGGGATGGCCTAGGCTGCTGGGTGGGAACAAGCAAATTGCAGCACAGAAACCTGGCAGGATAAGGAGAAATCGGCCTCATTGGCAGGGCTCGACTGGTTTTTGGAACCTCCATCACCTGAACAGTGGGAGGAGTGTTCAGATGTTTGGAGAACCAAAGACCCGGGTAAGGGGAGAAAAACATCAGAATGGCCACACTGGGTCAGTCCAAAGGTCCACCTAGCCCAGTGTCCTGTCTCTGACAGTGGTCAATGCATGTAGCCCCAGAGGGAATGAACAGAACAGGGAATCATCAAGTGATCCCTCCCTTGTGGCCCATTTCCAGCCCCAGCAAACAGAGTCCTCCATGAATTTATCTAGTTCTTTTTCCAACCCTGTTAACGTCCTGGCCTTCACAACATCCCCTGGCAAGGAGTTCCACAGGTTGACTGTGCTTTGTGTGAAGAAGTATTTCCTTTGGTTTGTTTTAAACCTGCTGCCTATTAATTCCATTTGTTGACCCCTCGCTTTTATGTGACGAGGAGTAAATAGCACTTAGATATCTACTTTCTCTACATCAGTCATGATTTTATAAACCTCAATCATATTCTCCCTTAGTCATCTCTTTGCCAAGCTGGAAAGTACCAGTCTTATTAATCTCTCCTCAGACAGAAGTTGTTCCATAGCATTAATCATTTTTGTTGCCCTTTCTGAACCTTTTCCAGTGCCAACATGTCTTTTTTTGAGACGGGGCAATCACATCTATACACAGTATTCAAGATGTGGGCGTACCATGGATTTTTGTAGAGGGAATGTGATATTTTCTGTCTTATTATCAATTCCTTTCTTACTGATTTCCAACATTCAGTTCCCTTTTTTGTCTGCCACAGCACACTGAATGGATGTTTTCAGAGAACTAGCCACATTGTCACTAAAATCTCTCTCTTGAGTGGAAAAAGCTAATTGACATCCCTTCACTTTATATGTATAGTTCATATTATATTTTCCAATGTGCATTACTTTGCATTGATTACTTTGCGTTGATCTGCCATTTCATTAGCCAGTCACCCAGTTTTAAGAGATCCTTTTATAGCTCTTTGAAGTCTACTTGAGTTGTAAATATCTTGAATAGTTTGGTTCCTTCTGCAAATTTTGCCCCCTCACCGTTTACCCCTTTCTGCAGATCATTTATGAATATGTTGAATAGGATTGGTCCCAGTAAAGAACCCTATGGGATATCACTAATTACCATTCTCCATTCTGAAAACTCACCGTTTATTCCTACCCTTTGTTTTTTTTTGCCTTTTACCCAGTTACCAATCCACCTTCCCTCTTATCCCATGACAACTTACTTTGCTTAAGAGCCTTTGGTGAGGGACCTTGTCAAAGGCTTTCTGGAAATCTAAGTACACTATATCCACTGGATCCGCCTTATCCACATGCTTGTTGACCCGATCAAAGAACTCTAGTAGATTAGTAAGGCACAATTTCCCTTTACAGAAATCATGTTGGTTCTTCCCCACTAAATTGTGTTTATTTAGAGGTCTGAAAATTGTGTTCTTTACTATAGTTTTAACCAGTTTATCTGGTTCCAAAGTTAGGGATACCAGCCTCTAATTGCCAGGATCACCCTGAGAGCCCTTTTTAAATATTGGCATCACATTAGCTACCCTCTGGTCTTTTGGTACAGAAGCTGGTTTAAATGATAGGTTACAGACTATGGTTAATTACACACTTGAATTCCTTTAGACCTCTTGGACAAATGCCACCTGGTTCTGGGGCATTATGTAGTCTTGAGTTTGTTCCAAAACCTCCTCTAATGACACCTCAATCTGGGACAGTTCCTCAGATTTGTCTCCTAAAAAGTATGGCTCAGGTTAGGGAATCTCCCTCACGTCCCTCAGCTATGCAGATGGAGGCAAAGAATTCATTTCGTTTCTCCGCAATGACCTTATCGACCTTGAGTGCATCTTGATCTTCCACTAGCCCCACTGGTTCTTTAGAGGGGCTCCTGCTTCTGACATACAAAAACATTTTTTTGGCTATCAGCTTTTGAGTCTTTGGCTAGTTGTTCTTCAAATTCCTTTTCAGTCTTCCTAATTCTATTTTTTAACTTCATTTGACAGAGTTTATGCTCCTTTCTACTTTCCTCACTAGGATTTAATTTCCACTCTTTAAAGGATACCCTTTTGCCTCTCACTCATAGAATCACAGAGCTGGAAGAGATCTCAGAAGGTCATCAAGTCCAGTCCCCTGCCCAAAGCAGGACCAATCCCAACTAAATCAACCCAGCCAGGGCTTTGTCAAGCCGAGACTTAAAAACATTTAGGGATGGAGATTCCACCCCCTCCCTAGGGAACCCATCCCAGTGCTTCCCCACCGTCCTAGTGAAATAGTTTTTCCTAATATCCAACCTAGACCTCCCCCACTGTAACTTGAGACCATTGCTCCTTGTTCTGCCATCTGTCCCCACTGAGAACAGCCTCTCTCCAGCCTCTCTGCAATCCTCCCTTCAGGAAGTTGAAGGCTGCTCTCAAATCCCCCCTCACTCTTCTCTTCTGCAGACTAAACAAACCCAAATCCCTCAGCCTCTTCCCATAGGTCATGTGCTCCAGCCCCCTAATCGTTTTGGTTGCCCTCCGCTGGACCCTCTCCAGTGCATCCACATCCTTTTTGTAGTTGGGGGCCCAGAACTGGACACAATATTCCAGATGTGGCCTCACCAGAGCCAAATAAAGGGAAATAATCACATCTCTAGATCTGCTGGCAATGCTCCTCCTAATGCAACCTAATATGCCATTAGCCTTCTTGGCTACAAGGGCGCCCTGTTGACTCATATCCAGCTTCTCATCCACTGTAACCCCCAGGTCCTTTTCTGCAGAACTGCTACTTAGCCAGTCGCTCCCCAGCCTGTAACAATGCTTGGGATTCTTCCATCCCAAGTGCTGGACTCTGCACTTGTCTTTGTTGAACCTCATCTGATTTCTTTTGGCACAATCCTCTAATCTGTCTAGGTCACTCTGGACCCTCTCCCTGCCCTCCAGCGTATCTACCTCTTCCTCACTGCTGCTTTTCCTTTCTTGTTCAACTATGGTGTCATTTTTTTGGTTCTGTTTTATATATTTTTTAATTCGGGTATACATTGAAGTTGGGCCCTAAAATGTGTCCATGCAACTTGCAGGGATTTCACTTTTGGGGGCGCAATGGGCACCAGCACCAAACAAAAGGGATGACAGTATCCTATCAGGTTGCCCCTTGTGTGAAGATCTGGGGTGAACTTCACTGGCCAAATGGGGGTGGAGAATGGGGAAAACCCAGAAGGCGGCCCTTAAAAACTACCATGTGGTGAAAGAAGGCCATAGGGAGAGCAGCACCATCAGTACAAGTGGGACAGTCCATGGAAGGGTACGTTTTCCACCCGACAGTGGTGTGATAGTGTGCTCGGATCCAGGACCCTGAGTAGGAAGCACTCTGCTCACTGTCAAACCAATTAGCTGATGCTGGAGAGGCTCTGGGTGAGGGAAGCAGTGAATGGCTAATTACTAGATCATCCAAGGCTGAGCAGGGCTAAGGACATAAGAACGGCCACACAGGGTCGGACCAAAGGTCCATCCAGCCCAGTGTCCTGTCTGCCCACAGTGACCAATGCCAGATGCCCCAGAGGGAGTGAACAGAACAGGGAATCACCATGTGATCCCTCCCCTGTTGCCCATTTCCTGACAAACAGAGGTTGGGACATGATTCCCGCCCATCCTGGCTAATAAGCATTGATGGGCCTAACCTCCATGAATTTCCCCAGTTCTTTTTTGAATCCTGTTAAAGTCCTGGTCTTCACAATATCCTCTGGCAAGGAGTTCCACAGGTTGATGGTGTGCTGAGTGAAGAAAAGCTTCCTTTGATTTGTTTTAAACCTGGTGCCTATTAATTTCATTTGGTGACCCCATGTTCTTATGTTATGGGAACAAGTAAATAACTTTTCCTTATTCACTTTCTCCACACCTGTCATGATTGTATAGACCTCTATCACATCCCCCCTTACTCTCCTTTTTTTTTAAACGGGCTAAGCAGCTAATTGGCCTGCAAGAGCAGAAGAGGAGCACAGGAAGGAAATGCAAGGGGAAGACAGGAAGGAGAAAGGGAAAAAAGCCAGGAGGGCTGGAGTAAGGAAGATCTCTTCAGTCTCTAAGGACTGGAAGAAACTGTCCATCACATTGCTGCATAGCAAGAGTGAGGGGCTAACGAAACATCAATGGAGTACAGAGTGGGAGACTGGAATTGTCAGAGTTCTTGGCAGGAGAAGACAGCAGCCCATGTCCTGTCACTGCCCCATTCTGGTGCCTTCGCCAAAGATGAGGAGCCACCGTCCTCCATAGATTGGTCTCTATCTTTAATCAAGTGACGCGTTAACCTTGATTTCAGTGGGACTTTTCACATGCTTAGTTATGTACCTGCTGAAAGTGCTTTACTGCATCAGGGCCTAACTCCGGTGCAGTGAATCCAGAAGGAGGCCGACCTCTTCCTTGCTCTGTTTACAACAGTGGCTCCCAATCTGTGGTCCAAGGACCCCTGGTGGTCCACAAAGGTACTGCAGGGGATCCGTGGATAGTTTAAAAATAAGGGTCAGGCCCACTTTCTCTTTGGGTACATCTAGACTACGTTATTTTTTTCGAAAGGAGATATGCAAATTCGGTTATAATTTGCATATCTTCTTCCGATCACTTTTTCAAAAGTGGTTTTTTTAAAGAAAACAATTTAGACGCAGTTCTTTAAAAAAAACCCCTTTTCGAAAGAACCCTGCACACCTCATTTTTTGAGGAAGAAGGGTTCTTTCAAAAAAGGGTTTTTTTCTCAAAAGAACCGAGTCTAAATTGTTCTTTTTTGAAAAAAATGCTTTAGAAAAAGCGATTGGAAGAAGATATGCAAATTAGTGCCGAATTCGCATATGTCCTTTTGAAAAAAGAACATAGTCTAGATGTACCCTTTCTCTTTCTTTTTTCTTTTTTCTTTTTCTCTTTCTTTTCTCTCTCTCTTTTTTTCGGGGGGGGGCATGAAATTTTAATAGATTGAAAAGGGGTCCCTATGCTCGAAAAGGTTGGGGAACCACTGGTTTACAATATCTGACACTCAGCCCCTGGGCTGCATTTCGTCACTTGCAGCTCAAGTCAGGCTGTTCTAACCCCAGGAATTACTTGCCCATTATATCCTGAGACAACACTAATCCACCTAGCTGATTTAATGAAGTTATCTTGACCCGAGTCCTGAGGGACCTCGACAAGATCTTTATGCCAAGGAAAACAATTAAGCCTTCATTTATTGCTTATCCGGTGCTATCAGTGTCCGATGTACAATGGGCAGCTCCAGCAGCCACAGGAGAGGAGGTAGGAAGAGAAGAAGAAGAGAAAAAACATCGCTGCATTGTATTTTCCCTCTTCCTGGTCCAGAGCAATGCAAATACGACGTGGCAGCATTTGCAGGTTTGGGGAATGTCCAGACACATTGTGACGGCACAGAGATCATCTGGACTCAAACGAATGATCATAAACCCCTCTGCAAAAGGCCCACGGTGGGAGGAGAAGCTCTCATCTCACCCCTTGTCCACAATACTGATTCTCTACATTAATGGTCACCAACCAGTCAATCTTGGAACCTTTGACAGGTGATCCTGAGAGGTTTGGCCGGGAGGCTGTCAAGTGCTGGCACTTCATCTGCCCCTCTGCCTTGGAGGTGCCCCTCAGCCCTGGAAGCCTCTTGCTTGCTGTGCAGGGCATGGGAAGAAGAGGAAATGGTGCCCCTCCCTCCACCCTGTACCCCATCTCCACAGAGCAAAGGGGGGCAGGGTTGGAGGGAGTTTGCTGGCTGCTTTTGGGAGTGGTGCAGGGCCAGGGCAGGGGCGAGCCTGGCTTAGCCCCCTGCACCACCACCCAGAAGCCACCTGTGGAAAGCAGTGCCCAGCTGGCTCCCGCATTCCGAACACCGGCCCCAGTCCTGAACCCTCCTGCACCCCAACCCCCAGCTCCCAGACTGATAAAAGAGGGTGAGGATGCGGGAGGGAGGATGGAGTGAGCAGGGGTGGGGCCTCGGAGAAGGGGCAGGAAGGAGGCGGGACAAAGGTGTTTGGGTTTGAGGTAGATCCTGGATTGCACTTAAATTCAAAATGTGATCTTATGCTCAAAAAGGTTGGAGACCCTTGCTCTGTGACGAGGGATTTCACCAGAACTCGGCCGTCCCTTGGAAGTGCTTTTGTTCTGTTTGGTTCTGTGACTGGTGTCTTTCTCGTCAGCGTTTGCTCAGGGGAAAAGGAGGAATGTCTTGCCTGGGCAGCAGTCTGCAGCTAGACTGTGCTGCCTACAGCCGAGTGAGATCCTATCAGCAAAAAGGGCTGGGCTTTGGCTGGAGACCTCTGCTCAAAATACAGACACTGCATCCCCATGGCACTGGCAAATCTGTGTCTTGGGTCAGTTTAGAGACATTGTCCGCACACTGCTTGTGGCAGTTTCGGTTTTACCCACGAAAACTCATGATACTAGATATTTTTGTTTGTCTCTAAGGGTGCAAACGGTCTACACTGCACCGTTATTTCGAGATAACAATGCGAGCGTCTACACATCCATTCTGTTATTCCAAAATAATTTCGGAATAACAGGCAGCTTATTCCAAAATCTGTAAACCTCGTTCTACGAGGAATAACTCCTATTCCAAAATAGCTATTTTGAAATAAGGTGTGTGTGGATGCTCTGCTTCTGCTATTTTGAAATAGCCCCTCACCAGGGCCATTCTAAGTTATTCCTCGCCACTGCCTCCTGGGGCTCTAAATCGAGATAGCACATCTACATTAGGGAAACCTCCCTTGAACTAATTTTGAGGCTTCCCTGCAGTGTAGACATGCTATTTTGAAATAAGCTATTTCGGAATAATTATTCTGGAATAGCTTATTTCAAATTTACGTGTGCAGTGTAAATGTACCCTAAGCCTTGGTCTACACTACGGAGTTATTTTGAAATACCCCCCCCCCCCGATTTAGAAATAACAAACAAAGCATCCACACTACCAAGCCCGTTATTTGGAAACAAGGGGCTGGTTATTTCAAAATAATAACTCCTGCTTTCCTTGGATGAGTTGACACTGCACCGTAGCTCAAAATAAGTTATGCAATTTGAGCTACACAAATTGCGTAGCTTATTTTGAGTGTATTTCGAAATAGCTTATTTGGCGCAGTCTCCAGAGGCTGTTCTAATCCCAAGTGCAGCGCCAAATTTCTACACAGTGCCAAAATTCAAAATAGAGAGCTATTCCGAAAAGTCCCTTAATCCTCATGGAACAAGGTTTACAGGGACATCGGAATAGTGAGTCTGTTATTGTGAAAACTATTTTGAAATAACGGGCTTGTTTAAAAGACATGTAAGAGCTATTTTGGGATACCAGAAGTATCCTGAAATAGTGGCGAAGTGTAGATGTACCCCTTGAGGAATAAGTTTATTTTGAAACAGTTATTTCGGGAGTCCTTATTTTGAAATAAGTCATTTCCTAGCGTGGCCATGCGCTAAGGTGCTGCAGGACAGCTAGTTGTTTTTACTGAAATCCTGTTTAGTTCTGAGCAGGTGGATCTGATGAGACTTGATTTGGCAACCTTAACCCTGGTTAAACTCATTGATTTTTTAGGTTCATAGGTGTTTAGGCTATCTTGTCTGACCTGCATAATGCAGGCCAGTTCTAGCAGGGTACGTGTTATACTTACCAAAAATCTCCCTCCCCCCCGCAGGCTCTGTTGGACAGGACATGTTGCACTTTATATTTTTTGGTGTCATTAATTACATTAGCCAATTACAGTCATTGACACAATACAAAACACATAGGATGGAAGTCATTCATATTGAATGGTTTCATATAGATATTGATCTCCACTGATTTGCATCCATTTACAAGGAGTTTAACTTTGTCCTGTAATCCCTAAACCTCTAGTTTTCCATCATTATGTGCCAGGTATAATTCTTTCAATGGCATCAATATTATGGGATCTTCTAAGTCCTAGCAATTAAGTCCTGTCCAATGATCCTTCGGGTGCTTTAGGAATTGGAGCCTGGATTTGGCTTGGGGTGGTTGTCAGCAAGGCTAGTCATGAACAACCACCATGGAGTAAGAACTACAATATTTATAGAATCCTAGAATCCCAGGGTGGGCAGAGACCTCAGGAGTCATCGAGTCCAACCCCCTGCCCAAGGCAGGACCGACCCCAACTCAATCATCCCAGTCTTGGGACTTAAAAACCTCTAGGGATGGAGACTTCACCTACCTAGGCAACTGAAGAGCATAGATCCTCATGGTAACCACAAAGGCATTTTTAAAATTACGATCCAGAATTCAAGACGTTGGAACTGGCCCATTCTCGGTGCTCACAAGACCTAGAGGGCTTTGCTTTGTATTTTAACTGATGCCAGCATGAAGGAAACCACCTAACGGTTTCAAAGAGGGAACTTGAAAGCCTTTCGTGTGTTCAGCTTTGCAGAGTTCTCAGTTCTTATCTGTCTTTATTTCTTCTAATGATTCCGTGGGGATTTTGAACGGGTCTCGCTTTTTTGTCACCCACGGTTGGCGAGGGTCCCTTTTCACCACATCTACATCATGGGAGCTGTGCTCCTGGCTTATAATACATAGGTTGGGAGAATGGAAATTAAGCAAGAAAAAATACAAGGCCGCTCCTGTTTTTATTTTTTGGGTCTTTAGATGTCCTGGTAGTTGACAGGATCCTGTCTTTGTGCTGCATGTCAGCTGGCCCATGGATACCTGTGCTTCCTGTTGGATTGGAAAGCTCAGTCCAGTGGGTCCCAAATGTCCTCTCAGACAAAAGTGGCTCAACGGTTTTGGAAAAGATGAGTTTAATATTTTGCTGTATTTCTATGGAAAAGTCTCTTTCCTAGAGGCCTCTGAGCCTGCTCAATGACTACCCCTCCACGGGCTGAGTAGCTGCAAAGCCCTCAGCCTGCTCTGGATCTGACCAATCCCCCATCTCGCTCATCTGGGGAGAGCGCGATATGGCTTCTTCCTGCCAGAGCGTGGCAGCTGCCACTGCCCATGCCACACTCTGTACGCAGAAGGAGCCCGCGGGGCCATGTTACGGCACGGGTGCCACTCAAGAATAAGCCCAGTGGCTTCCATTTCAGGTCAGTGTGGACCCAAGGTCCAATCCTGGCCGTCGAGGGCGCTGTTAGTGTCTGTGGAGAAGCAGCGGCTTGCGCCGGGTGAAACGTTGCCTCCTCTGAATTTCTGCGGCTGGGGATCTGGATTGGCACTTGCGTCGTGGTACACCGACACGCGGATTGCACGCCTGCCCACCGGGTTGCCAGGGCAACCATCAAGGCTGAGGCAGTGACGGGGCCTTTTCTCTTGCCCTGCGCCCCCATGGAAGCGTCTGCTGCCACCGCTGGCAGGATGGGCCCATGAGGAGAACAAGAAACCCCGGAGAGCTACAGTGAGAGAATTCAGCTGCATCACTTTCTTCGGGTGCCGTCCAGAGCAGGGTGACATCTCCTGTTACCGTGCTGAATGGGCTGCAGGGAAGAAGTGTGTGCGGGGGGAGATGAAACATGCACGCTGGAAGAACCAGAAGGTGTCTGAATGCCTGCTGGGTTTCTAATCTCAGGAGGGAATCGTAACTATTGTTTTCTGGGTTTATTGTCATTTTTAATTTAGTCTGAGGTGCCTTTATTTCTTACCCCTCTTCGTGGAGTCCTATCTCCCAGCTGTGCCCTCGTTTGAAATCACAACACCCCTAGGATCCATGGGAAATCACACGGCAGTGGGTTTCATGTACATCCACCAAGCAGGACAGTGCATGGTTCCTTTTTTGCCTTGCAACTTGGTTTTCACTAATAGTCCTGGGACCTTACACCGGTTGACAGTCCTGGTCCAAGCCCAGAAGTCCTTCAGGTCCCCTGTGTTTAGACTCTTCCCAGTGGCGCTATGGGGGAACCAAGCCCCACACGGTATCTGGGGTGAAGGTCTGTCTGACCCTACTTCGCTTTTTCCCATGGGCCGTTTTCTGCCTTAGCCCACTTTCTTCTCCAGGGGCACATTCTCAGCAGGGATCTGCAGTGGGGGGAAGCCCTAATTCCTGGTTCTTAGGGTGAGGAAGGAAAGAAAAATAAATGGATGGAAATGCAGAGCAGAACCAGCTCCTGTGTCCCACGAGGATGCTCCTGCCACTAGTCCTTCCTCTCTGTGCTCCCAGGGAGGGTTCCCTCTAGGACTGTCCAGCCAGGAGCAGAGCCAGTTTTTTCTTGTGCACCACAATTGAGGCACTTGTGTGGATGGTGCCACCGCTCCCCGAGAGACTCTCTCAGTGCAGAGACCCGGGCCCGGCCCTCCCTTGCTGGGACCCTGAACCCTGCTCTCAGGCAGCACCCCCTGCCTTGTGGGGAGAAGGGGAGACTTGCCCCGCCGCAGGGAGCGCTACTCCCGGGGCAGCCTGTGTGCAGGGCAGGGGCTGCCCCAGGCTGCTCCCTGCAGGGCTGTGGCGAGTCCGTGCCTGGGGCAGAGGGAAGCTTCTGCTGGCCCCCAGGGTTTGCAGGGAGTGGAGGACTGGGGGTGGGGCAGCAACATGTGAGGACCCGGGGGGGAGGGGCTGGCAGTGGGCTGAACAGGGCAAAGGGGGTCTGAGAGCCAGAGGGCAGAGGGGGGGGTTGAGGAGTGCGGGAAGGGGGAACAAGGATGCAGGGAGCCCCGGAAGCAGCCGCCCCCCAGCTCCAGCTCTGGCAGCCGCCCCCCACGCCCACCGTGGGAGCAGCCGGGAAGCCACCACAGAGCCCTGGCTGTAGCTCCAGCCCCAGGGAGTTGGGGTAGGCAGAGAGCTGCCTCGCCGAGCCCCCACTGCCTCACCAAGCCCACCAGCAGCAGCGCACAGCTAACCTTGCACCGGCATGCAGCTGCGCCGCTCTGCTGAGGTGGGCGGGACTAAAATTCCCTCTGCGTGCCCCGTGGCGGGAACCTAGCTCCCAGGCAGCCTGAGGTGATTTGGCTCCCGTATGGCCGGGACCATTTTTGAGGGCTGAGTGAAAGGGCTCTGTCCACCTCCCCAGGCTGCACCGAGCACGACTCTCTCGGAACTGTGGGTAGGGTTGCCAGGTCTCCGGCATTGCACCGGACAGTCCGGGATTTGGACTTTGTGTCCGGTAAACAAACTGAGAAAATACCAGACATATAAATGTCCGGCATTTTCTAATTAAGGACGTTTTTCTGCTTTTCCCAGGCCTGGCTCGGCGCCTGTCGGAAGCCCACTCGGGACATGCGGCAATTAAAGGGGCCATGACTGCATTTCAGCCCGACCTCCTGAATCCCCCAAGGTCTCCCTGGCATGTTTATTTTTTTTCTCGACAAATTTTCTCCAGCGTTTTTTTTTTTTAAATCCAGTAATTTTTTTAAAACCATCTGGCAACCCTAACTGTGTTCTGTACATCTAATGTCTGACGGCTTGCGCTCTGGGGTGTATGAACGCATCGCAAGCGGCCCGCAACAAAATTCCAGACCTTCTGGCCCATTGTCATTCTCTTCTTATGCACTTACCTTTGTGCCTCATTGCAAATCCCGTGGGGAGGAAGGGATCTGACTCCAGAGGGCTTTCCTACTACGGGAAACGAGAAATCCATTCCCTTTGGCAGTTGCGAATCCAATGTGTGCTATTTAATGATTTCCTCACAAAGTCTTTAGCATTTCAGGGAACGTTTGTGACAGGGAATATCGCACGTGCCCATCCATGACTGTCTGGGGGATCATTAGCCATCGCTGTCTCCATAGGACATTTATGAATGTGAAAGTTCAGTACATTCTTTCCTTAGTCACAGAAGGAGAGAAGCACATAGACACCAAGCAGTCACTGGGGACCAATGCAGTGTTAATGGTTTGATGGAGAGCTTTACTATTAGCTCCTGAAATAATTATGTTTTGGAAATGGAATGCATAAAGAACTCATGCTGCCAGGGAATAACGCAAGCAGAAACATTTGAGCCTCTGAATCAAAATGTCGCAGCTCATATCTGGAAATATAATAAAAAACCCTCCGTCAAATGCATGCAGTGGGCCCTCTGTATAAGAACATACATAAGAACGGCCATACTGGGTCAGACCAAAGGTCTATGTAGCCCAGTGTCCTGTCTGCCCACAGTGGCCAATGCCAGGTGCCCCAGAGGGAGTGAACAGAACAGGGAATCCAGTGATCCCTTCTGTGTCACCCATTCCCAGCTTCTGACAAACAGAGGCCAGGGACACCATTCCTACCCATCCTGGTTAATAGCCATAGATGGACCTAACCTCCATGAATGTATCTAGCTCTTTTTGCGACCCTGTTAAAGTCCTGGTCTTCACAACATCCTCTGGCAAGGAGTTCCACAGGTTGACTGTGCGTGGCATGAAGAAAAACTTCCTGTGGTTTGTTTTAAATCTGCTGCCTATTCATTTCAGAGAGTGCCGGACTAGTGTTCAACCGGTATTAAATCTATTAACCGATAGGGATTCCCATCACGTCAATGTCATTTTTTTCAATTCTGTCTATTTATTTAATTTATTTAATTAAAATAGTTTTGCCCTGCCTCTCCATTTAAAATATTCGAGGCGGCTTACAAAATTTTTAAAAAGACAATTTATATATATATAAAAGTAAAGTACAGAACCCCAAAGGGGGGAGACATATAAAACCTGTTAAAACACACACCTAAACACCCATAAAAGCATGGATCTAGCAATTGATTTAGGGTTTTTTCCCTCTTCTTTACTTTCCAAGCTATTGAAGAGATTTGGACACGGAAGCCCCATCGGTTTCTAATAGGAATTGGGTGCCCAAATCTCTTGGGTGATTTTGAAAATCTCCACCCTTTAAAGGTCAAGGGTTTTGGGGAGACTCGGATAAGTATCGCGCCACGATCAAGTATCAGGTCGTGGGATAGTCGATCCAAGCATGGAGCACAAGATTATTCTCTTTCTTGGTAGAAGAAACACCAGCTGCTCGTTGAGTTCTAAACAGGTCCTGAGGTTCTTCATCCAGTCAAGCTAGATCTATTCGCACAGTGTCCCTGAGTCCCTGTGCCTGTTCACAGGTAATGCTAGCCATTTGCCATTCCTTTGCCAGCTTCATGCTCCAGATCATGAATAATTTTTAAAAGCTAAAGACAGACAGAATTCATCGGTGGAATGCCCTCGCTGGATAGGACACCTCCACGTTATAGTAGGGTGAACAATGCCACCTCACTTCTCAGTGTGTATCTCAAACAGTCTGCCGGACTCTTGAGATAAAGTTTCCTTCCCGGGGGCTATGTCTATACTACGCCCGTTTTGTTCAAGAAATATGCAAATGAGGCTAAGCATGGAATATCGCTGAGCCTCAGTTACATAATTAATGAGCGCCCGCTTTTTGCGCAAAACCCCCCCTCTTGCGCAAGAGCCACTCTTCCGGAAAAAAATTTGGAAGAACGGCTCTTGCACAAGAGGGGGTTTTGCACCAAAGCCTCTCGCGCAAAAAGCGGGTGCTCATTAATTATGCAAATGAGGCGTGGTGATATTCCACACTTAGCCTCATTTGCATATTTCTTGCACAAAACGGGCGTAGTATAGACATAGCCTGGGACTAACAGGTGCTGAAAGTTACTCATGGGCCTGACAGCGTTGGGCGGGGTTCTTACGCTGCTATTAATTCAAGTATCATTCCACTGCCTTCCTCAGCCTAACTGCTTACAGCTGCAGCTCACTGTAGGGGTCAATTGAGGAAGAACTCTGTACGTGTGAAGTATAGGGGTGGTGAGGCCTACATTCTCCCCCCTTTCCCATTCCCCCCCCTTTTCCCTACTACTGATGAGCCAGAAGCAAGCCTCTAGGAACATACGCCATTGTAGCAAGACTGAATTGTAGATAAGGGCGGGAACATAACAATCTTGTTTACCTAAATGTCCTGATCATGTCACCAAAGTCAAAAGACAAGCAGTAGAGCTGAGCCATGCTGTAACAAGCAATGAGTAACCCCCGGAAATGTCCAGACTGCCACAAACAAGGTAGAGACACAGTATGTAAAGCTGTGCCAGAGCACAGCAATTTGGACCTCACCGATGGGCTTTGGGTACCGGTGCCTCGGAAGCTGAGACAGTCTCCCACTTCATCCACAGCCGAAATGGGGTTCCCGGCTAGCCAAAGGGATGTAAGAAATGCCGCTTTTCCTATCATGTTGTTCTTTTAGTTAAGGGGCACAGCTGATAGCTGTCAGGAAATAAACTACTTGTGTTTGACAGATACCTGTGTAGCGTGCTTTGTACTTTGAGAACCCAGTGTCGGACCTGAGACTTGCTCTTGCCGGCAACGCTCACAAACCTCTGTTCTTGGTGTGGATAAAGTGTAGAAAAGTTCAGACCCTAAAATCAGTCAAGAACAGACTTTCCTTCCCAGGTTTCCTTCACTCCAGGTACATCTTGGAGCCTTCCATATGCTGCTTCACAACTTCTGGAGTCAAGACATGTTGAGAGGCACAAATGTACAGAATACCGACATTGTTCACAGATTGTTTGAAACCTACTGGAAGGTTCAGTCTCAGTGAATTCTGACTGAAGGTTCAGGTCCATTCTTACTTTATTCTAACTAGATTACTCATCTCAGCATAGACCAAGTCTCCACACCCTCCACCAGCTGCAACCACATGAACTGCTGGTTTTCCAACACCACCCTGGGATATAACGAACATCTATCAGGACGGTCTAGATCAGTGTTTCTTAAACTTTTTAGGACCGAGGAACACCAAAAAATAACTTTTTGGGCAAAAAAAAAAAAAAAAAAAAGGTCGCCTACCCCTTGAACTCTGTTGTTCTCCGCAACACACCTCAGACTGCCTCGTGGTACACCAGCATACCTCGGAACACAGTTTAAGAAACACTGGTCAAGATGGTGCTTGGTCCTGCCATAAGGGCAGGGGACTGGACTTGATGATCTCTCCAGCTCCCTTCCAGTTGTAGTATTCTATGTTTCTATGAACTTCTATACAAAGAACCTGTGCTTTCAGAAGCAGTTCTATCTATCTCCGTTATGAAGCCCGATTGTTCAGGCTTGCCTGGCTGACTTGGAATACAGCGTCCCAGAGGCACTCCAGAAACAGTCATAGAAAACACCTCAGCCATTTCCTCTTGAACAGAGCAAGGTTGCTGCTGTGCATGCCGTTCAAATACCTGGTGAGAAAATATGTTACAGTTCCCCGCCCCGCCACATTGGTGTCTCACCTTTCTCTCTCCCTGAATGGTAGGAGCTTGTCCACACTAAGAAACTATTTCAGAATAACTAAACTCGATGTAATAACTCCCAAAATAACAAAATTGAACTACCAAGTCCTCACTACACTGAAGCCTCAAAATTAGTCTGAGACAGGCTCCGTTAATGTGCACGCGCTACCTTGGACTTAGAACCCGAGGAAGCACTGGGGAGGAATTAGTTCAAATGACTCTGGGGAGGAGTTATTTTGAAATAGCAGCACCGGATCATCCACCCTACCGCTATTTCGAAATAACTATTTCTAAATTAGCATTATTCCCCCAGGAGCACAGATTTCAAAATAGTGGCCCGTTATTTCAGAATAATGGGCTTGGTCATAAGAACATAAGAACGGCCACACTGGGTCACACCAATGGTCCATCTAGCCCAGTATCCTGTCTGCCGACAGTGGCCAATACCAGATGCCCGAGAGAGAGGGAACACAACAGGGAATCCTCACATGATCCCTCCCCTGTCACCACCTCCAGAGAAACAGAGGCCAGGGACACCATTCCATTCCTACCCATCCTGGCTAATAGCCATTGATGGACCTAACCTCCACGAATCTATCTAGCTCTTTTTTGAACCCTGTTAAAATCCTAGTCTTCACAACATCCTCTGGCAAGGAGTTCCACAGGTTGACTGCGCTATGTGAAGAAAAACTTCCTTTTGTTTGTTATAACAAACAACATCCACACAGTGTGGATGGTTCACTTGTTAATTCAACCTAACAAAATAAAGCCCCGGTGTAGAGCAGGGCTAGGTGGCCACTGCTTAGCATCTTACACATGCCACTTCAGCTGTCCCTCTCCTAGGCAGAGAAGAAGCTCCTACAGCTCTCACCGCAGCTAATTGTGTGTTCCTGACCCTGTGAAGAAGGCTCAGAGGGGGAGCCCTGTTAGTCTGTAACTTTAAAAACGAGTCTTCCTGTGGCACCTTAGAGACTAACAACATATATAGAAAATCATGGGCTTTCGTGGGCACAACCCATGGCTTCAGGGAAGAATGGAAGAACTGGGCTTGTTTAGTTTAGAAAAGAGAAGACTGAGGGGACATGAGAGCAGCTTTCAAGTGCCTGAAAGGGTAAGGAGGAGGCAGAAAAATTGTGAGGGCAGAGGACTGGACTTGATGTCCTCTCAAGGTCCCTTCCAGTTCTAGTGTTCTCTGAGTCTATATTTTTGTTAGTTGCTAACGTGCCACCCGACTACTTGTTCTTTCTGAAGAAGGAACTCTCTCTCTGCCTCCGATGTGAACAATTTCACTGTGGCTCTTGAAATGTTGCTGGCTTTTTGCTGCCTCCCCGGAGCTCCCCGTCCGTTCTCCAGGAGCAGGCGTGTAGCCCACGCAGCGAGCTCTCAGAGATTGCGCCGCGTGAGAACGGCGCGGTCGGGGAATGTGACCTCGGCAGAACCAGCAGCCTGACAAGTCTCGTTCTCGGTCCCGCCTCAGGCCCACAAGCTCTCTGAAGCACCCCCCCTTCCCTTGCCTGTGAATCGTGATTTAAACAATAGACTCTGTATGTCTCCTCCTGTCGAGCATGTCACTGGGATACCAGTGGGATCCTCCCACTCGACACATGCCCGCCCGGATTCCTGCGCCTAGCTAATAATTAGTAAGAAGTGTTGTGGGTTTCAGACAGTCACGTTCGCTCCCCACCCCTCAGCCACGAGCTCTCTAGGCCTACCCCTACCCAGGGCCATGCTTGAATAGACAGGGGAAAACCCACGGTTTCCTCTTCACCCCCCCCCCGGCTGCGCTCCTGCCCCCTCTCCACGCAAGCCCATGTCACACAAGAGCGCTTGCACTTCTTCCAAGCCAACTGCGGCTCTCTTGTGCTCTCTCAGAGCCAAACTGACAACCTGGGCAAGGCGGCAAAGGCACGCCAAGGACATCAGAGCACGCAAACAGGGATGGACTGTGGGCAGCATTTGTTGTGGCGGTTCCATGGCGACGGGGGGGGTGTTGTTTTTTGTGTTGTCCTTCACAGGCCCTTCAGCACAGTGAGAGGCCTCTCAGTGTGACGGTTGCCTCCATGTGAGTGAGTAGTTTGTGCATAGTGGTAGGTCTGTCTCGGGAGACCCTACTGTGTAGGCCGGAAGCAATGGAACTGTACCCACCCCGTGGACGATTCGCTACCTAAGCTATCAACAGTTCCTGGTAGGAAAACTGGGCGTACAAACGTGCCCTAATTGTACGCTCCCCTGTCAGAAGTAAATGAACGTTCATTCCTTGTCCCCGTGAGCTGTTATATAAAATGGTTTAAGAAAAGATGGAAGGAGGATACAGCCTGAATTAATATCAGAGGGGACGCTGTGTTAGATAAGCGCTACAAAAATAAGGAGTCCTGTGGTACCTTAAAGACGAGGGGTATGTCTACACTTGCACCCTCTTTTGAGAGAGGGATGCAAATGAAGACATTTGAAATTGCAAATGAAGCCAGAATTAAAATATCCTGTGCTTCATTTGCATATTCGCGTTATGGCGCTATTTCGAAATAACAGATGCTCCTAAGATGCGGTTATTTCGAGAGAAAACCCTTCTCTCGGAATAACCCTTATTCCTCAGACAATCAGGTTTACCAGTTGTTTCGAGAGAAGGATTTTCTCTTGAAATAACCACATCTTAGGAGCTTCTGTTATTTCGAAATAGCGCCATAATGCGAATATGCAAATGAAGCATGGGATATTTCAATCCCGGCTTCATTTGCAATTTCCAATGTCTTCATTTGCATCCCTCTCTCAAAAGAGGGTGCAAGTGTAGACATACCCTAGCAGATTTATCTGAGCATAAGCTTTTGTGGGTCAAAATCACTTAGTCAGATGTATCTTTAAGATGCCGCAGCCTCAATTAATGTAAACCTTGGGAGCCAACAGCCTCTCTAGGCCTCTGGGCAAAGGGGTGGTGGTTGTAGCTCTGTGCACTTTGAAGGGGCGGGGCCTTGGGAAAAAGGGGTGGAGCCAGGCAGCGAAATGCAATGTCCTCAACAGATCTGAGTGCGGCTGATCAGCTGGGATGCTGCTCTGGTGGTTTTCCAGCAGAGGTGTTGGACGAGACAGTCACCCCTTGCATTTTCCATCTTGGCTGTTCTAGTCTCCTCTGTATGTGCGTTTTTTGTTTTCTGGAATACCAGAATTGAACTTTAAAAACACCAGCGTCAGCCCATTTCAGCTCACTTCTCTTTTCCCAAAACCAGACAAGACAACCTTCTTTCATACCGCCTAAAAGACTGTCAGGCACAGGGCTTTTCCTTCTAAAAACTCCCTCTAGCTAAAGGGACCGAGGGATGTTGTTACAATGAAAGCCTTGCTGAATAATTCAGGTTTCAAACGCTTTAACTCTTTTCCTTCTTTTCTGTATTGTTAATAACATGTTCAAAACAATGCTTAACAGTATGTTTGCCAGTGTACAAAGCCGGCCGGGGTCTCAATCTCTGAATCTTGTTCCAAACTGAACCATTTGAAGGTCATTTTAACATCTGTTTCTCTTTGGGCCATGAGTCTGTCTGGAAAAGAGCAAAACCTCTGATAAATTTGCACTGGCTCCTCCAGTTATCCTAGCTGCAAGAGTCCGTACCTCTGAGAAACAACTGCTGCTCAGTATTTTCTGTAATCTCTCTCTCTCGATTTTAGAGTGCATCTGTCTGCATGTCCGTCTGCAAGTCCACTTGTTCAAGAACGCCTCCTAAACGGTAAGAGCTGGGGGCCACCATATTTGGGAGGCAGCGTCCTCTTGGCATCACTTAAAGTAAGGTGGTACCAGGACAACCGGAAGCCCTGGGAAAGGGACTCTTTTCCATAACAAGCAAAGGGAGGGGCTGCTGTTCTGAAGGACCCGATATGGGGGCAGCCATACGACCAAGAGAGTGGCCAGCAGGGCTGGGGCTTGGCCATCTGGCCTGCCCGCACACTGGTAAGTAGCCCCCTCCACCCCAAACCCTTTGCTCCTCTCCCGGTCCTTGGCCACAGTGCCGGAAGGAGGGGTGGGGGTAGGAAAAAGGCCTCTGGTGGCTGGGAAGAGAAAAGGCATGTGCCAGATGGGACTCCTGCCCTGAGCCCCCTCCATACCCCAACATTCACTCTTGCACCCCCCAGCTTCCTTTACCCCCTCACCTTCCCAAGGCCTGACCCTGAATCCAGCACCCCCCCACACCACCAGCCCCCTTCCCTGAAGGACCCGGGCTAGTCTGCTGGTAAGAAATATACATCAATACATGGTGCGTATGTAACCGCCACCAGGCAGATTTGAACCTGGGACCTCTGGAACTTAGTTTAGGAGCCTCTACCCGTTGAGCTAAAAGCTAGTCAGCCCATACTATAGAGGTCTCTTGGTTTTATCTGTTGCTGTGGTCTCAGTGCCACTGCATGGAACAGTGAACCACACTAGGACTACGTCTACACAGCTTCCCTCTTCTGCAGAATCCTATACAAATGAAGTGTGGATTAGCATATTGCTGCACTTCATTTGCATAATTAATTAGGAGCCATTTTTGCGCAAGAGGTTTTGCGCAAAAAGGCGCCATCTACACAACATCTTTTTGTGCAAAAACCCCTTCTTGCGCAAGAGCCGTTCTTCCTGAAAAAGTGAGGAAGAACTGCTCTTGCGCAAAAACAGCTCCTAATTAATTATGCAAATGAAGTGCAGCAATATGCTAATCTGCACTTCATTTGCATAGGCTTTTGTAGAAGAGGGTAGCTGTGTAGATGTAGCATAGGTGTGTGGGTTACATGACCCAGAGTTCCATTTCTTTTCGAAAAAACGCACCGCGCAGTTTTGGAGCATCGCTTTACGCTAAGGTTTTCAAACCATGCCTTGTGATTTTTGGATACCTTCCATTCTGGATGCTGTGGCCCATACAGCTTGTCTTTATTGGGCCTTCTTTATATTCTGCCTTGATTATATTCCACGCTGATGCAAGGATTAAGGGGGACATCAGCTAACACCTGCGGATACCTAATGAGTTGAGACCATTCATGTCCTACCCCATCAAAGCAGGACAGGACGCCGTTTGCAGGGTGAGGAAATACAAATAAGGAAGAGGGGAGACACTCTTACTGAATGGGCTTCAGGCAGCAAGGCATCATTGCAACGTAGAAAAGTTGCCAGAAGGGAGAGGGATGTAATCCTTGGCCTTAAACATTCTACGGATTGGCCCTTCCTGGTCCTGTCCCCTTGGGACCTGACTGGTCCCGAACTAGGGAATTTGCTGGACCAGGGGAAATCCTCTGCCTCCAGCTCCCCCAGCCCACTGACCCTCTGTGCTGCCAGCCCCACTTCTGGGCCAGCTGGCCCCCTGTCTCTGGCATGGCTGGGCGGCTGGCCCTGGACAGCCCCCTTCCCATCAGCCCCATCTGGGACTGCCATGGGCTGCTGGCCCCTGCAGACTCCCAGCCCCAGCTCTGTGGGCTCCCGGCCAGGGCTGCCTCAGGCTCTTGACCGTGCTGCTGTGGGCTGCCGGCCCCTGCCTGGGTTGCCACAGGAGAGCCAGCCCCACTGCCACCCTGGAAGGGGCTGCTGCATGCTGGCTGGTGGGTCCAGGGACGCCCCATCCTGGTGGGGTCTGCCGGATGTTAACCTACTGCCGCTGGGCTCCCGGACCTGGGGCTCTCTGGTCCAGGGTCATCCCTGGGTCCTGCCAGACCACGGATGTTGCCGGACCAGAGTCTCCCAGCTTAGGGAGGCCCAACCTGTATTTCAGCTCCCCAGTATTTGGAGTTTTCTGTCAGGCCATTTATCTGTGCCGAAGATCATAAGCCACTGTAGCTAACGTCTCACAGGACGCGGGCCTGTAGGGCTACGCCTGCATGGGGGCGTTATTTCGAAGGAAGTTATTCTGTAATTCTAATTATAATTACTCCCAAAATAACTATTTTGAAATAGTGTGTCCATGCGACAGAGAAGCCTTGAAATGAGTCCGAGGCAGGCTCCCTAATGTGGACGTGCTGCCGCAACTTAGAGCCCCAGGAAGTGCTGGGGAGTCATTCCTTCTACTGACTCTGGGGAGGAGTGATTTCGAAGTAGCAGAAGCGGAGCACCCACTTGACCGCTATTTCGGAATCACTCTTTTGTAACACGCGTTATTCCTCTGCACAGATTTCGCAATAACCAGCCCGTGATTTTGAAATAATTTCAACATAATGGGCTTGTTTTGTGGAGGCTCACCTCATTATTTCAAAATAAGGGGAGTTCTTTTGAAATAACTCCCTGATGTAGACATGCCCTGGGTTCCTTGTGTGACTGCTGAATATAATAAAGTTGGACTATAACAAAGGCAAGGCAGTGAATGCAATAAAGGCAAGCTAGCCAGATGGGCTAGGGGGCCAAATTCGAGTCCTCTTAAAGGGTCTCATTTTTCAGCAGAAATTGAGGCAACCGAATCTGTAATCACTGTCACAGGAACCTGTGAAACCTAAGAAAAGAGCGGTGGCAATTCTAAAACGCTGTAGCAACGTCCCTGAGTGCTCCCGACAGCTAGCCAGTGAGTCTAATACACTCTGTTTCTATTAACAGAACGGGGCACTGCTAAAAAATGCAGATGTCCTTTTATTAATGAAGAAACCCCCCTGACATGCCCTTAACTGAGGGGAAAGCAATTATCGTTTAATCAGATGAATCAGCTGGCATTCCTTCCCACCTCCGTCTCTCGCTGCGGCTAATGAAAATGTGATGCATGTTAGAGTCATCAGCAACAAATTTGGTTTTGAATTGCATCTTGTCCCACGCTCGGCTTTAATACCATCTTCCTGCAAAATGACAGGCAGAAATAAATGTCCTTCAGAATGATTTATGCCCCGGATTCGGTGATGGTTGTAAAAATACCCCTCCCCCCCCCCCCCCCCCCCGTTTAAATCACGGCCAACCTTGAAGCAACAGCAAAGAAGGTGATGACCCCGGTTAAAAAGAAAACAAAACCCGGGTGTCGCAACGGATTGAGCGGTGGGCTGTCTTTAACAAATCGAGATCTGTCACTTTCATGGCGTTTGCCTTTAAACGAAATTGGAAGTGGGGACGGAGTGTGCCTTTCGCCATTACAAAGCAAAACAGCTAGATGCAGAAGCATGCGAGACAAGGAAGAATTGCAGCCAATGCATATCATTAATACATAGCCATTATGCCGTTGTTCGCTGGAAAGCGTAGATAAGTCAGGAAACAAACAGTGTTAGAGCAGGGTTGGGTTTTTTTTAATCTAGCCACTTGTAAATTAAACTTCCCCCCCCTCCTCCAAGCTTTGGGGCCAGTTTTCAGACGATCGCGATTTATTCTAAGCTAGTGGGAACTCTCTTTCTATGTTGTAAACAGTAAACTGTTCAATTGCAACGCATCGATTTCCAAGGATGCTCATTTTTTTTGCTCTGAGGAAATTAATACCTGATTTTTTCCCTTTGCTTTCCCTTCAGCGTGTGACTGTACAGGGTCCAACCTCTGGGAGAGGCCATTTGTGGTATCCTTAGGTTGGGTAATATCATAGAACACTAGAACTGGAAGGGACCTCAGGAGGTCATCAAGTCCAGCAGGACCAAGCACCATCTAGATCAGGGGCAGGCAATAAAAAAAAAAAGCAGCCCACAGGGATAGTCCCCATGGACCGGGACGCTGCTTCCTGCCACTTGTGTTGGCCACAACTGGCGATTCGCGACCATCCAGAGCTGTGATCCTCTGATACCTGCGGAGGCACAGGTAAACATGGAGGTGGGCGCCTACCAGGGACTATCCTTGCAGACCAGATCCGGCCCATGGGTTGGAATTTGCCCACCCCTGATCTAGCTCATCCCTGATAGACATCTATCTAACCTGCAACCTTAGTTCATCAGTGGTCCTATTTAGCTTGCTATTCAGAGGGGCAGTTGAAATTGTTGGGAGCTGCTCTAAAAGCCCGAGCCCCTCTGGTCTCAAGTTGGCTCACTAGCAGTTGATATATCCCTGATTCCTGGCCTCTTGACCTGATTCCCCAAGGTCCTGAGCCAAGGAAAAGTCAAAGCCAGGCCTCCCACCACTGTCTCCTGGCTTGTACCCTGGGCCCAGTCCCCTTGGCCACACAATCTCCCAGCTCACCCAGCCCTAGTGTGGATTTTTCCTTTAATACCTCCTGCGTGTGCATTGAGTTTCGTGACTTGCCTGCCTGCCTAAAGAAGTCTCTTCTCTTCATAGTCCAGAGCCCCCGGCAGTCCCCTATCATTGCGAATGCAAGAGTGGCACTCCCCCAAGACCGGGCTATGGAATCTTGTTGCTATGGAAACACAGCATCCCCTCAAGCCCAGAGGACTTGTTTGCTTAAAATTGTGTTTTCTTACACAATTGGGCATAATAGGAAAGTCATCGCCACCTTTCCTGGCCACTTCAGATGAATATCGTTTGGCAAGAGTCATTCATTTTATCACCAATGTCAGAGGGGCAGCCTGAATACGTTCCACAAAGTCTCTGCAAGTTGAACACATCGAGTTTTGATTTAACTCTCTCTCTGCTGAGAAAAAAAACCAAATTCCTTTGCAATTACGACTCTCCCAGGCAGCTCAAAGGATGGGTAATGATGGGGTAGCATGCGATGGGGATGCAGCTAGAAAATGTGGGAAATGGCCCTAAAAGTGGGGAAAAAATGAGCAGTCCAGTAGCACCTTAGGGCATGTCTACACTAGGAGATTATTTTGAAATAACTAAATTTGACTTAATAACTCCCTATTTAACAAAATCAAACTAGCGTGTCCCCACTACGGGGGAGCCTCAAAATGAGTCTGAGGCAGGCTCCGTCACTGTGGATACGCAAGAAGCACTAGGGAGTCATTGCTTTGAATGACTCTGGGGAGGAGTTATTTCAAAATAGTGGCACCGGAGCGTCCACACGACCGCTATTGGGAAATGACTATTTCGAATGTAGTGTTATTCCCCGAGGAATGCAGGAGTCCAGATTTTGAAATAAACCAGCATGTTATTTCGAAATGATGGACCTGGTGGCGTGGATGCTCCACTTATTATTTCAAAATAAGGCGGGCTATTTCGAAACAACTCCCAAGTGTAGACCAGGGCTTAGAGACTAACATGAGCTTTTCTGGTCTTCCTCAGATGAGCGTGGAGAAAAAAGGAGGAGCCTCCCAATTCATGACAGAAAAAGAAGGGGGGAGGGGAAATACTTGTCAAATGGTAGTGCCGGTGCTAATGAGATTAACTGAGTGGGCTGGAATTGTCCCATACTTAGCTTTTGATGTCATTTGGGTGTTGAATTGACAGGTATTTTTTCTCCCCCACTATCTTCTTTTTCTGTTGTAATTTGGGAAGTTCTCTCTTTTTTCTCCACTCTCATCTGAGGAAGTGGGTTTTGTCCACACAAGCTCATGATACTATATATATATATATATATATATATATATATTTGTTAGTCTCTAAGGTGCCACATGGCTACTTGTTTTTTAAAGTTACAGACTAACATGGCGACCCCCTGAGACTCTAAAGGTACGTCTAGACTACTTGGCTCCATCGACAGAGCCATGTAGTTGAGTTTACTTGACGAAGGAAAATGAAGCAGCAATTTAAATAATTGCCACTTCACATACATCAAAATGGCCGCCGTGCTGTGCTGATCAGCTGTTTGGCAGCACATTTCACGAGGCATACCAGAGTGGTCGACAAAGGCTTCCCTTGTCGACCACGGCGTGTCCAGACTTCCCCACTGTGCTGCCAAACAGCTGATTGGCACAGCACGGCAGCCATTTTGATGTAAATGAAGCAGCGATTATTTAAATCACCGCTTCATTTTCCTATGTCTAGTAAACTCATCTACATGGCTCTGTCGACAGAGCCATGTAGTCTAGATATACCCTAAAAGTGGGAGAGAGCTATTAGCCTCCCAAACAGGGTGTCTATCATAGGGAGAATTCCCCAAAAATTCTTCTGCGAGAGCATTGCAGGGTACACCCCATATACCCACAGACACATGCACATGCAAGAGCCCCCATTTGTGCCTGCAAATAGGGCTGTATCTCTTCGCGTGTGGAATTCCCTCGTTCGTGCATGCGGGCGCGATCCCACGTGGGCAGGCACACACGAAAGGCTGGGGTGCAGTGCAGTTGCGGAGGGAAAATGTGCAGTTTTAGGATGGCAGCTGCTCAGTCCTCTTTTGGAAAGGGGTCCCATTGTGTCCGGAAGAAAAAGCCATCTCCTGTTGTGATTAATGGTTGCCTCGTGGCAGCGGATCAACAAACATGTGCACGCTGGGCGATACCACCAAGAATTGAAACGGAAGAGAAACATTTGGAGATACTCTAGGCAGGAACGGCCGTAGGATTTATGGGGCCCAATGCTGCACTATCAAATTGATGTCCGTGTGCCCGATGGCAGACCAAGGGGCACATTTTTAGAGATTATAGAATCTTGGAACACTACAGCTGGAAGGGACCTTGACAGGTCATCGAGTCCAGCCCTTTGCCCTCATGGCAGGACCAAGCACCATCTAGACCATCCCTGACAGGTGTCTGTCCACCCTGCTCTTAAATATCTCCAGTGATGGAGATTCCACAACGTCCCTAGGCAATTTATTCCTGCGTTTAACCACCCTGACAGGCAGGAAGTTTTTCCTAATGTCCAACCTCAACCTCCCTTGCTGCAGTTTAAGCCCATTGCTTCTTGTCCTATCCTCAGAGGCCAAGGAGAACAATTTTTCTTTCTCCTCTCTGTAACACCCTTTTAGATACTTGAAAACTGCTATCGTGCCCCTTTCAGTCTTCTCTTTTCTAAACTAAACAAACTTATGTGATGTGACTATAAATCGTCAGCAACACACCTATGGAATATTTTTAAAGCCAATTTGAATCTAAGGTCCTGTCGACTAACACAGTAAATTCAGAAATTGACAGGGGTTGGCAAATGCCAGTTAAATGGCTTCATTACCACTGGAATGGCTCTTTCACAGGTTCAATGTTCTGCTAACAGATCAGACTTTTTAAAAAAAAAATGTTTCTGTTAACTAGATCCTCTCCCGAGGAAGTGAGGCCACAGGGCTAGGAAGAGGGGGTGAGTGGACATTAAGTCCCAGTCGTGCCCAAATCTTCAGATGCCCTACACAGCTGTGCATTCTGTGTATGGGTAAGAATGGCCCAACTCTAGGTTTGGGTACTCAGAGCTTACCTCCCGTGTCTTGGGATGCACTCAGACAAGGTTTCAGTCTCCTTTAGGGCCCGTGAACCTCCCGCACGAGTGGTGTGTTGGTCCCCTGTACATCTGCCATGCTACCTGAGCATATTTTAGCTGCTCTTTGACTGCTGTTTGGGAATGAAGGGGTGGCCGTGGATGCAGCCATGGGGAAGATCACTTCAATACAGAGAAATGGGCAAGTGAGCCCAAAGTAAGGAAGTAATAGGGGATGGGGAACATACTCGAAAAGGTTGCAAGATGCCCGGCGTGGTCCTGAATCTCTCCTCCCTGCACTCAACGAGGGCTTTACCTCTGCCTCCAGGGGGAGAAGAGACAGGCCAATGTGAATGCTTTTGGAAATGTCCCCTTAGTGCATGGGGAAGGTATGAAGCTACCATGGCAAGGGGCTGCATTAGATTATAAAATGACCCAGCGTGATTTAACTACCTAGACCGTCAGCATGTGATAATAGCCCCTGAAGCCTGGAAAGAAGCCCAAAGGAGCTGTTCTCTCTAGTGTCCAGTGCAACAAGGAGCGGGGCAGAATTGCATTCCTGGGAGGAAAGCCGGGACACAGTGCTCCCAGCTGCTCTGGAAGTGAGCACAGGTGGCCATTTCATTTCATTTCTTCTCACCAGGCAGCTGGTACTGCTCCCCTCTGTGCCATGCTTAGCTCACCTCCCCTCCCCAAGTGGAGGACAGGGTCGGTCACATGGCGGGGGTGGCTAACGTGGCCCTCTGGGGTACCTGGTCGTGGCCGCTGTCGGCAGATAGAACCCTGGGCTAGATGGACCTTTGGTCTGACACCGTCTGGCCGTGCTGATGTTCTTGTGATGGAGATAAAAACCAGGAGCCAGTGGAGCACTGAGAGGGAGAAGGGAAGCTGTAGGTCAGAAGCCCTGGGTGGCGTTGCTTGGTGGTGAGCTGGGAGGTACTCAGAGGAGCCCAGGAGAGGCGTGAGAGCAAGATTGAAGAGGGAGTGAAGCCTGACCCTCGTGCAGGATGCCCTGGGTCTAGCTTGAGTCTGGAAGTGGGAGATTTATGTGTGGATTTGGGGCTTGCATCCTGCACTATCTGGACCCAGCAGAGGAGGAGAGTGACACACAGAGAGGGAGCCGATAGAAACACAACTCTCTCCTGTCGGGGCCTTCATTACTCTTGCAGCGAAACTGGCCTTTTTTGGGGAGGTGGGAAGGCTCCAACAGTAAAGAGACGGGGACAACACCTTCCTCCACTCTGCTTTAAAACCGTTTCCAAGCAGATGAGCGGTATTGTTCGTGTGGCTGTCACAGGGGACGCGGAGCCCGACCCCTTCAGGGTGGGATGACCCCGCAGTTAAAGTCCACCAGTCCGCCCTTGGGCTTACGAAGGTTCGGCCTAATGGCCAGAATCCATCTGGCTGCACATTGTGTTCAAGGCTGTGCGGCCTCATGGCCAGAGTCCCCTGGACGGCCCATGGGTCAGGGCCATGTGGCCTGTGTCAGAGGCTGCCACGTGGAGGAGGGAGGTGCTGATGGCAGAGGCAGGAGGACTTAGACCCTCCCTACTTCAATGGCTCTTGGCCCAGGGCCCAGCCAGTGGAGCGTGTGTTTGTCACTGAGTCGGCAGGGATCTTGCTGCAGCACGCCAAACTTTCCCGGGGGGTTACGGCCATTCCCCCTCCCTGTCTCACTTCCTGCTCTGTCTCCCATAGCAACAGTCCGTATGCCAGCGGGGTCTCCTGGCCCCTCCGTGCAGGGAGCTCCCTGGGGCTTGGACTCCGAAGAATAATTTCCTTTTGCTTTATTTTTAAACCTAATGCTAATTAATTTCATTGGCCAACCCCTCATTCTGGGGTCATGAGAAGGGGCAAATAAAACTTCCCTATCCACTTTCTCCACACTACTCAGGGATTTTTAGGGTTCTTCCCCTCCGTTCTCTCTTTTCTGAGCTGAGCCGTTTCAGTGGTTTTAATCTCTTCTTGAACGGAGCGTTCTAATCATTTTTGACGCCTTTCTCCACACCTTCCCTGTTTCTAATCTCTCTCTCTTTCTCTCTTTTTCTTTTTTGAGTCAGGGTGGTCAGAACTGTGCGCACTGTCCACGTGTCAGTCGTGCTATGGTTTTATAATGGCATCGCGATATTTTCTGTTCTATTCTCTGTCCTTTTCCTCATGGTTCCTCACATTCTGTTCAGTTTTTTGATGACTGCTCCACACCAAGTGGAAAAGAACTTCCCACAATGACACCAAGCTCTCTTTCATCAATGCTCACGACTAATTTAGGCCCCCTTATTGTGTGTAGCTGTTTAAGATTAGGGTTTCCCCAGTGTGCATTACTTAGCATTCATCAACCTCTTCCACACTGTTATCCGGTTTTGTGAGATCATTTTGTAACTCTTGGCAGTCTACTCTGGATGTAACTACCTTGAGCAGTTTAGTATCCTCTGCAAAATGTGCCAGCTCACTGTTTACCCCGTTCTCCAGATCATTTATGAACGTGTTGCACAACTGGTCCCAGGACAGATTCTTGAGGGTCCCTGCTATTGACCTCATTGTGAAAACTGACCATTTATTTCTGCTCTTTGTTTCCCGTCTTTACAAGAGCTCTAGAGGTGATCCTGGCAATTACAGGTCTAACATCAGTACCGGGCAAATTGGTTGACCTCTGCTGGACCATCTCTAATGCGGCCACATCCTTTCTGTAATGGGAGGGGAGGAAATAGAGCAGTCTGGGCCAGGGTTCCCTGCTCATCCGCGCACACAAAACGTTAGGCCCGCCCACCTCATTTGCATAGCAGCACTCACCACCATTCACTTTCCTGCTGGAACAGAAAGTGGGTGGTAGTGGTGGTGGCGTCCTGGTGGGCCCTGGCGGGGCTGTGTGGTGGCTGGAGCCGGGGCACAGCGAGGCTTTCTCTGCTGGGGCAGCCTCTTTGGCCCCGGTTCCAGCTCTGGGCGGAATGCCACGGCCCAACTGGCAGGGCCACGTGGCGGGCGGCTAGCCTACCTCCGTTGCTCCAGCTACACTCCCTACCAACACCTCATTTTATGAGCAAAATGGGTGTGGGGAAAAGCCTGGGCCCCATTAAAGCTGTGTCACTTCTGGAATTGATTCATCATTTCTGGGACCATCCATGGACTAATCGTGCCAGCCTACGGAGCCCTCCAACGGGCGGGGCCTGGAGTTGTTGCCCAAATTTGCCATCCTCCAGGGATGGCTCTGATTGTAGGCTTCCCATCCTTGCTCCCAATGTCAGTAACAATTATTGTATTTAAATGTCATGCGCATTACATTTTTTTCCGTCTTTTTGAATTTTCCTTGAATATCAACAAGGTCAGTGTTCATTACCATTTTCATGCGTTAGGAGTACAGAATCTGGCAAAAGTAAACCTCTAGGGGTACTGCATGGCTCCTTCGGGATACTGGAGGTATCCTGAAATAGCTACCTTGTGTCTACACAAGCCACCCGCTAGTTCGAAATATTTTTCGCAATAATGGGCGTGCTATTTTACCATCCCAGTGAAATACCTTTTTGCATGAGGGATAAGAGATGGCTCTCAATAGTGCGTTATTTTGAAATTTGGCTCTGTGTAGATGTGCCAAATTTCAAAATAAGCTATTTCAAAATTCAATCGAAATAAGCTATTTCAAAAGTTTGTCGCAAATTGTGTTTCTTATTTCGAGTTTAGGGTGCTGTGTAGACACACCCTAGTTGTGAGAAGCTGAGTTATGCAGCTGTGATAATTATTAGCAAATTACATTAAAATGTATCCAAATTCGCAGAAGCAAATAAGAACATAAGAACGTAAGCACGGCCAGACTGGGTCAGACCAAAGGTCCATCCAGCCCAGTATCCTGTCAGCTGACAGTGGCCAATACTAGATGCCCCAGAGGGAGGGAAAACAACAGGTAATCCTCACGTGATCCCTCCCCTGTCTCCCACTTCCAGAGAAACAGAGGCTTGGGACACCATTCCTACCCATCCTGGCTAATAATGATTGATGGACCTAACCTCCATGAATCTATCTAGCTCTTTTTTGAACCCTGTTAAAGTTCTAGCCTTCACTGCATCCTCTGGCAAGGAGTTCCACAGGTTTACTGTGTGCTTAGTGAAGAAGAACTTCTTTTTGTTTGTTTTAAACCTGCTGCCTGTTAAAATCTGATATTTTAAATAAATTCTTTGAATGTTTTTTAGGTACTAGTAATCCTAGAGAATTCCATATTTAAGTTTTGGCCCCCCCACTGAAACCCGTTGCAAAGAAAAGTCACAAGATTCATATCATGTGTATTCCCAGGTGACCAAGTGGCTAGTTTATCGGGGCTTAATTAAGAAACTTCAATGTCTGTCAACTTGAGTTCTCCCCAGTAGTGTTACAAACGACTAGTGATATGTGTGTGTTGCTGAATGGTAAATCATTATTGTAGCTTTGTTGGGATATGGTCTGTGCAAAATATACCAGATGCTGAAAAACAAAACAGATGTGAAAGGTTTCTTTTAACCATTTTCAGCACATAAAAAGTACTGCGTTAACAGATAATTCAGTAAATAGAATAGTGCGGGGGCATGTGTGAAAATATGTTGGATGACATAATTATATGTGGCAGAGTCAGGCATAACACGGCAGTAACCTAGTAAAAGTCTGGAGAAGACAACTTGCTGCTGCTGCTGCATTAATCAGCTCGGATAGTTATGAATTTGGTGGAACTGGGAGCACATGAACAGTTCTGTGCCGCTGGAGGAATGTTGGTTTCTCCAGTCGTTATAGTTATGAAGTCGCTAATATTTCACCAGCTACTTGCAGATTCCCTGAATGCCCTGTTCCATGCTTTTTGCCCTGCGTAAGTAACATGTGGTCTGTAAGACTTTGAATCAGGGGCAACAAGTAATATGGGCCTATGGTGGCGGGGCTCCTGGAATATTCCTGGACTGGGGGCCCTGTTTCAGCAAAGTTTGGGGCAGGGTCTCTCTTCCGGCCCCACCTGCTGCCCCATTGTGTCCCTTGGCCCGCCTGCTGGCCGTTGGCAAATTAAATAGCCTAGGGGCCCTTACTGCCACGACAGGCAGCACGTCAGGGCTAGAGCAGCTTCCTGCCCACTCACTCGACGTGGCTGCCGGCATGTGGCCCGTGGGTGGGGTGTGTATGTCTCCACATGCTGTTCCCGCCCCAAGTGTGACTGCGGCCAATGGGAGCTGCGGGGGCAGTGCCTGCAGGCAGCAGCCCATGGAGACCCTCCCCAATGGGTACTGACAATTGTGCAGTATTAATTTTATTGATTTGATTTCATATTATTTAAAGTCGTGCACCTTGTTAATTCTCCCTTGTTTCGTGTCCTTTCTCCCATACCCGTTAAAAAATATAGAAAAGGTATTTGTTAGTAACTGGGCGGGGAGGGGGAACACGGTGGCACACAGCCAAACAAGTGCACATGACCCCAATATTGGTGCACAAACAAAACTCATTCCACTCATGGATGGAAAATCTTAGCAGGAACAGGCCCGGACCTATGAAGCAAGGCTGAAAGAATTGGGTTTGTTTAGTTTAGAAAAGAGAAAATTGAGGGGGGACATGATAGCAGTTTTCAGGTATCTAAAAGGGTGTCAGAAAGAGGGGGGAGAAAACTTGTTCATCTTGGCCTCTGAGGATAGAACAAGAAGCAATGGGCTTAAACTGAAGCAAGGGAGGTTTAGGTTGGACATCAGGAAAAAGTTCCTACCTGTCAGGGTAGTCAAACATTAGAATAAATTGCCCAGGGAGGTTGTGGAATCTCCATCTCTGGAGATATTTAAGGGTAGGTTAGATAAATGTCTATCAGGGATGGTCTAGACAGTATTTGGTCCTGCCATGAGGGCAGGGGACTGGACTCGATGACCTCTCGAGGTCCCTTCCAGTTCTAGTGTTCTATGATTCTATGATTGTTACATGGCGCAGAGGCTGCCTTGCCCAGAAGAAGTCGAGAGCACTGCCAAGAACGATTCTAATGAGGCTGAGAACCGGTGGAGGGGGCGGGGAATGCTGAAGCTTTGCAATTGTGATGCTTTGCTAGCATCACCTGAATTCGGCCCCGCAGATGCCTCCGAGACAGCTTTTTTGAACATGGGGGTGTGGTAGATGATTGTATAACCACGGCAATGAATATGGCTTATATTGTCCCTTGGCTTGGATTGTCTCTTGGCACTCTCAGAAATGGTCTGAAAGTAATTTTTACAATGACTGTTCCTGGCTGCCTTGTAGCAGGTTTTGCACAGTGTTAAGTGAGTTTACCCTCCTGGGCGAGTGCGTTTCTGACGGCTAATCTGTAACGAGGTGCGAAAATGAAAATGAAATGCTTCTGCTTGTTATTATTTTACCAATCAAGTCTTTATTGCACAGTCTCCAAGAATAAGTGACATTGTTTTAGTTTTTCACGCCCATGTGGCACTGCTAATCACCAGCTTCGAACAGCAAGTGGTTTGCTAGTAGTGTTTTTCCTGTGTACATGTGGCATTTCGAGACACCTTTTAAGCTGAGGACAAAGCATCTCCCACATGAAGCTCTCTGGGCATGTATACGCTAGGAAATTATTTTGAAATAACTAAAATCAACATCATAACTCCCGAAATAACAAAATCAAAATAGCATGTCTCCACTATGGGGAAGCTTCAAAATTAGTCCGAAGCAGGCTCTGTTAACGTGGACACGCTATCTCGATACAGAGCCCCAGGAAGCACTGGGGAGTAATTACTTTGAATGACTCTAGGGAGTAGTTATTTTGAAATAGCGGCACCGGAGTGTCCACACCACCGTTATTTTGAAATAACGATTTCGGAATTCGTATTATTCCCCGAGGAAAGCAGGAGGACAGTTATTTAGAAATAGTGGTATTGAGCACCTACATTACCATTATTTCGAAATAGCTATTTCGAAATAAGTGTTTTTCCCCGAGAAAAGCAGAAGTACAGATTTCAAAATAACCAGCCTGTTATTTCGAAATAGAAGGCTTGGTAGTGTGGACGCTCTGCTTATAAATTTGAAATGGGGGGGGGCGGTTTATTTCGAAATAATATCCTAGTGTAGACCAGGGCTCCGTGAAATCAACAAGGCCCAATGAAAGCCAATGTACACATCTTCCATCGACGTCAGTGGAGTCTGAGTCTGGTCTCAAGAGGAGAGAGGGCAGGCCCATAATGTAGACGGGGCATGGTATGGGAGGACAATGGGACTGTCCCATACTCAATGTAGCTTCATGCAGTCATGTTCACGTGGGTTATGATATTTTTTTCCTCTCTATTCTGAAAACTTTTCCCACCTGGCCCGAACAGATGTCACTGTCTACCCGACTAACTTTCCATTTGTGCTCAGTCAATAGAACTCTGGGATGTTATCAAAAGTTTTTTCATTGCAATTCATATGCGGGATGATGGCCAAAGGGTCACTGAGTCAAGTCTATAGTGTCGCACCACAAATTAAGCTGGGATAGAAGCCTGACCAGCTAATTGCAGTTAAGGACTTTGAGGACGGAATACCCAGCCCAAACAGGAAGTATCAAGAAATGATTTTTTGCCACTTTGTGTCTGACATGGTAACAGGTCCCTGACTATTTTCCTGAGACTGGTTCTTTGTTTGCTTAACAGGCTGATACCTGCTGATAAGCTGGCTTTACTTTCAAGTGATAAATTATCTTAATTAACTTTAATTGTTTGCAGACAATTTTATGCAAATGGAGACATTTAAGAAACAGAAGCAGGGAGATTTAGCTGAAGTTTGGAAGGCGCCTAGGGAGCAGTAAACTCTGCTTACATCTGTGTTCTTCCTTCTCCTGAAAATAAGAATGTGCATCCTAAGGTCTAAAATGCTCAGATTGCTGCACTGAGCCCTGGCCTCAGAACATACTGCTTTCACTGCCGGCAGTGGAGGAGAGTGAATAAAAACTTCTGGGGGTTTGTTTTGTGTTCAGTCATGGAATCACAGAATCCCAGGGCTGGCAGAGACCTGAGGAGTCATCGAGTCCAGCCCCCTGCCCAAAGCAGGACCAATCCCAACTCAATCAGCCCAGCCAAGGCTTGGTCAAGCTGGGACTTAAACACCTCTAGGGATGGAGATTCCATCCCCTCTCTAGGGAACCCAGCCCAGTGCTTCCCCACCCGCCTAGGGAAATAGTTTGTCCTGACATCCAACCTAGACCTCCCCCACTGCAGCTTGAGACCATTGCTACTCGTTCTGCCATCCATCACCACTGAGAACAGCCTCTCTCCAGCCTCTTTGTAACCCCGCTTCGGGGAGTTGAAGGCTGCTATCAAATCCCCCCTCACTCTTCTCTACTGAAGATGAAACAAGCCCAAATCCCTCAGCCTCTCCTCGTAGATCATGTGCTCCAGCCTCCTCATCATTTTGGTTGGTGTTCTGGCCAAATTTCTCATTTGAAAGATTATTGGTTTCTGTTAAGCAAAATTGTGCACTGGGAGTTTGCTCCAGGGGGCTAAAATTACTCATGTGATCAAATAAAAGGCCCATACAACCCATGCAGCATTTCTTTGCAATTTTGTTTTAACACCACACACTTTGCTAAGTTTCTACAGTCGTCTTAGTGCTGTTTTGTTACTGGGAAAGAAATTCTTGCATTTCAGCACATGGTTTCATCGTGCCTAGGAACCCAAAAAGTCAAAGTATCAGTTTATTTCATGGAATGAAAGCACCTGAAAAATTCCTTTTGGAACTATTGAAATATTCTGAGCAAATTCAACTTTAAACAGTATCTGGGCTAGGTGCCATGTTGCTGTGGTTGAGATATCTCTATGCTCTCCTTCTTCCCTATGGGCTGGACTCCCTGGCTAGCCTACAGCTCCCATGGTGCACCACAGTCATGTGGCTCCCATGATGCATGACACAGCTCAGTTGCAGGAGGAGAGATCTGTGTGCATCATGGGAAATGTAGTCTGACCTAGTGTTCCCTGTAAGCTGGGCGCTTGTGTGACCGCTCAGGAGAGATTCAGATGCTGCCCAACTGATGAGCAGAGCGCACACAGCTAGGTTCTTTGTTTCTACTGATGGTGCACATTCACACATGCCTCAGTGCACATAAAATTATTCCACACATGAATGGAAAAGATTAGCGGGAACAATGGTCTGGCCTGGAATCTGGTCTATATGAAAAATGGAGGACACAAAGCATTTGACCCACACCGCCCAGAAGAAATGGTGGCATTGTAGACAGATCCCTTTTAATAGCAAACCTACCCCAAACCAAAACACTGTGCTTAGATTGTCACTGGGGCTAATGGAGAAATTTTGATTGAGCTGGAACTGAACTTTCCACTGCGGGGAAAAAACCAGGAACATTCCTAAGCCGCTCTGCTCTTGGCGTAGGCTCAGATCTTGGGTTGTGATGTGGAGCACGGTCCCCGCATTCTGGACAGTGCCTCTGGGTAGCAAGGAAGGAGGAACTTGCCTTGGCCCCCCCCAGGTCCCACACTGTGTATGGGAGTTGTGACGATATTGGATTTTAATAAGAAAAATGCGGCTCACTGGTGCACCTGCTGTGGTGTGGTTGCCCCAAATTCTGTGCAAAGTGGCCAACTGAGGGGGCTAATGAAAGCTTGTGCTTGCCTGGCTCTGTTTATGCTGCTTATACACTGGAATGATTTGTGTATTTGAAGTTAGGAGTACTGGCTCAGTGCTAGTGTTTTAAATGTTTTCAGGCATCAAAGGCCCATTGCGAGGGGTGGTTACTCAGTGAATAAGGATGCTACCTGGATAATGGCTTAAGGGCCAACAAAAACCTGAGCAATTCTGCGAACCTGCAGACCAGCAGGTACCCCAGGGCTGTTTGCCAAAAAGGACATAGACAGGTCACTTAACCATGTGATCAGCTCCATTTTGGAAGGTACCATCACTCAGGAGAACAATGGGTTTCTCTCTGAATGGGCAAGAGTATAAATGGATCCTAGGCGTTCCCCCATTTTTGTCTGTTGACCTGTCCCAACAAAGGACATACTCCAGAGACTTGTAAGTCAGCAGGTTATTACATCTCAGCTAAGAGCCTGCATCGAGAACTTGGTGATTGATTTATGGGATCCTAGAACACTAGAACTGGAAGGGACCTCGATTGTCCACTGGGAACACGCTCCACAACGGTGAGGCATCTCCCAGGTGGGGTGAGCATTGAAAGACGCACGCAGACAAGCTGGCTGGCACAAACAGGTGCAGAGTGTTGGTGTTTCTAGCCACCAGGGAGGAGGTGCTGGGAGCACCAGGGCATTGTGGGAAGTGCTTTGTATTCATGCCCATCAGTGTGAAAGAAGCTATTTGCATATATTTGCACATATATTTGCATGTATATGCAACCACACTTAAGTTGTGGTCCTTGGTATGTGCTGTAAGTATCATTGTGGCCCCTGGGGCTTCCAAAGTTGAATAGCCCTGGTCTAACTCATCCCTGATCGATGTCTGTCTAACCTGCTCTTCAATATCTCCAGTGATGGAGATTCCACAACCCCCCTAGGCAATTTATTCCAGTGTTTAACCACCCTGACAGGCAGGAACTTTTTCCTAATGTCCAACCTAAACCTCCCTTGCTGCAATTTAAGCCCATTGCTCCTTATCCTATCCTCAGAGGCCAAGGAGAACAATTTTTCTCCCTCCACCTTGTAACACCCTTTTAGGTATTTGAAAGCTGCTCTCATGTCCCCTCTCAGCCTGCTAAACTAAATGTATGTATTGTGCTGCTCTCAACCTTCTCTTTCCTTTTATTAATAAACCTTTAGATGTTAGATGCTAAAGGATGGGTGCAGCGAGCTCTTTTGGCTAAGATCTGAGGTATACATTGACCTGGGATGGTGGCTGGTCCTTTAGGACCGGGAGAACCTGTTTGGAGTTGGTGGGGTTGGTTTCATAACCTCTCCCCTGTGTAAGGTGGGGCTGGGTGGGGCACAGGGAGCACTGGGGTGTCTGAGGGGAGGTGGGGGATGGGTTATAACCTCTCCCCTGTGTAAGGTGGGGCTGGGCACAGGGAGCACTGGGTGTGAGGGGAGGTGGGGGATGGGTTATAACCTCTCCCCTGTGTAGGAGGCTGGGGGGGCAAGGGAGCACTGGGTGTCTGATGGGTTATAACCTCTCCCCTGTGTAAGGTGGGGCTGGGTGGGGCAGGAGCACTGGTGTTGAGTGGGGTGGGTATAACCTCTCCCCTGTGTAAGGTGGGGCTGGGTGGGGCACAGGGACACTGGGGTGTCTGAGGGGCAGTGGGATGGGTTATAACCTCTCCCCTGTGTAAGGTGGGGCTGGCACAGGGACACTGGGGTGTTGAGGTGGGTGGGGGATGGGTTATAACCTCTCGCCTGTGTAAGGTGGCTGGGTGGGCACAGGGAGCACTGGGGTGTCTGAGGGCGGGGTATACTCTCCCCTGTGTAAGGTGGGGCTGGTGGCACAGGGACACTGGGGTGTGTAGGGGAGGTGGGGGATGGGTTATAACCTCTCGCCTGTGTAAGGTGGGGCTGGGTGGGGCACAGGGAGCACTGGGGTGTCTGAGGGGAGGTGGGGGATGGGTTATAAGCTCTCCCCTGTGTAAGGTGGGGCTGGAGGGCACAGGGAGCACTGGGATCTGTGAGGGGAGGTGGGGGGATGGGTTATAACCTCTTCCCTGTGTAAGGGAGGTGCTGGCACAGGGAGCACTGGGGTGTCTGAGGGGATTTGCTTGTGAGACTTCTTGCTGGCCAGCGAGGCAGCTGGAGTGCTCGGCGTGACTGGTTTTGTGCCCTATAGAGGAGGATCCCCAGTCTTGGGCTGGAAGTAGCCCTGGTTCTAAGCCAGTGGTCCCCAACGCGGTGCCCGCTGGCACCATGGTGCCCGTCTGGTGACCAGGGCCGGCCCGAGCCATTCTTGTGCCCCGGGTGCCTGGCGCGTGTGCGGCCTCCACCCCAAGAGGTTGGGGACCACTGTTCTAAGCAATTCATCCTCATTTCACCCTCTCAGCGGCGCCCCCAGGCCCCCTGTTACATGACAGGGAGCAAGCTGCACTCTTTGAACGGTCAGTGCAACTCGCCCTCGGGGAGCTGTTCCTTCCTTCCTGGAGGGCTGTGTAGCTAAGAGCGGAGCCTTACTCAGGGCTGAGACTACAGTCCCCTCACCACAGATTATCTTGTGACTAGCCCTTGCTAAACGCAGCTCCCCGCTCAAGCTGTCAGGAATTCCCATCAGCAGCAGACAGCACTGACAATCCAGGGAGAGGTTCTCAGCAGAACAATGATACAAGCCTGGCCCGCCGCCCAGAAAGAGAGGGGTCTCCCAGCCCTCTGCCTGTGGACACTGGGGACGGAGTCATGCGCCCTGTCCGGGCTCATTGCTCTGGGTGCATTCACTACTCTGTGGAGTAAGAAGCTAGTAAGTCTTACAACAGGGTTACTTACACCTCCCCCCCTTGTTTTAGATTTCCCACCCTGTGCCTGGAATTTTCACTTTTGCACGTGTGTGTGCACATGCACGCGGGAGAGAAATACATGACCAGGTTTCATGTGGGCAGGCTTTACTCCCAGGGAGCTTGCCTGCGATGGCAGCGTGCACGGCGCAGAGGTGCTTTTACTGCAGGATTAAATGCCAGGTGGGTATTCCAGCCGCTTCTCTGAAATGAAAGTGAGGCTCCTAGGAATGCTAGCTGCAGCGCGTTGCCTTTTTAATGTCAGATTGCAAAATGCTAATCAGCTGAGCCCATCGTGTATTGCTGCCCAGGGATTGGTTGCACTCACCATGAGATAAACCTTGTAATAACAATTTCTGCTGAGCAAGAACGTCTGATCAGTTCATAATTCAGGAAGAAAGGACAATATTCGAAGGAAAAAAAAAGGCAATTGCTAAGGACAGGCCCCAAACTGACACTGAATGGTGCGAAGAAATCCCATTGTCATCCTGCCAGGGTTAATTAGAAGCGGTTTGCAACAGCCAGGGGAGATGCATGGAGGAACATGGGCTAATACACTGCCATTAAATCTGAGTTTAAGTGTGCAAACAATTTCACGGGGGGCCTTTATAAACAATTTCTGGGGGGGGAGGCTTGACAAACAATTTCACGGTGGGTGGAGGCTTTTACAGCCTTTTGCTAGTCACGGGGGAACAGATAGAATGAGTTTGACTACCAGGAGCGAGGCAGCTGTCTGTTTTTCACACCCAGCGTAATTTGGCCCGGCACGTCTAGAATGGAGCCCTGGCACCTGCTTTCAGACACCAGCCTCACCAGGAATGATGTGCTAACTTGGGCTCACCCCTGCAATTGTCACACTCTCATCTTTGCCATTGGCTGTGGGACTCCCAAATGCTAACACCAGCCTTCCCTCCTGTGTGGCAATCCCACCATCCCAGACATGAACAGAAGAACGTTAAAAGGGCCAGACGGGGTCAGACCAAAGGCCCATCCAGCCCAGGGTCCTGTCTGCCAATAGTGACCAATATGAGGTGCCCCAGAAGGAGTGAACAGAACAGGGAACCATCAGATGATCCCTCCCCTGTCACCCATTCCCGGCCTCGGTCAGACAAAGGCTCGGGACACTGTTCCTACCTGTGTTCCCTCTAAGATTTTCCAACCATGATCAGAGTGAGTTTTGGTTTGTGCAACGATAGTGAGGTCGTGGGCGCTGGTTTGGACGTGCGCCACTGTGGCACCCAATTCACTAACACACACGTTCCCAGCTGCCGGAGCAGAACTCACCCATCCCCTGCCATGCAGCCATGGCAGATCCCAGCCCCACACCCCAGCGGCTCCCTCACCATGTCGTCTCAACCAGCCATGCCTGCCAGAGGAGGCGGGCGGGGGAATAAATTTTTGTGCACAGTCGTGTAGGCACGTGCCTTAGTGGGAACTACGATTCCTACCCATCCTGGTAATAGCCATTGATGGACCTACCCCCCATGAATTTATCTAGTTCTTTTTTGCACCCTGTTAAAATCCTGGCCTTCACAATATCCTCTGGCAAGGAGTTCCACAAGTTGAATGTGTGCGTTATGTGAAGAAAAACTTCCTTTTGTTTGTTTTAAACCTGCTGCCTATTCATTTCATTTGGTGACCCCTAGTTCTTAGGTTATGGGAACAAGTACATAACTTCTCCTCATTCACTTTTTCCACACCAGTCATTTTATAGACCTCGATCATATCCCCCCTTAGTCTCCTCTTTTCTAAGCTGAAAAGTCCCAGTCTTTTTAATCCCTCTTCATATGGGACCCGTTCCAAACCCCTCATCATTTGTGTTGCCCTTTTCTGAACCCGTTCCAATACCAAGATCTCTTTTTGGAAATGAGGTCCACCCACGTGTGAGAGCCGCCGGCAGACGCTGAACCAAAGCCGGATGGATGCTTCATTGGATGGCAGAGGGAAGCGCTTTGAGTCATGGGCAGTCTCCTTCGACTGTTCACTCCCACAGCCTGTCATTTCAGAAATGCCAGAGTCCTCACTGACGCCGAGCTCTCACCTTGCAAGCAGCCCCGGGTAACCCTTTCTGCTGTCTTTGGATGGCTCAGTGCCTCTGTCTCAACCAGGGGACCTGGCCTGGGCTAGTGCCCTTTGTGCTACCTCCCCGCTGGACTGTAGTGGTCCGATGTACCTGGGTATGAAGCCATCAGGCCGTAGGAAACTCCCGCTAGTGCAGAGCGCTGCCGTGCGTCTCCTCAGCCATGCAGGCTCTCTGCAGCACGTCCAGCCTGGCCTCCACGCTCTGCCCCAGGGGTCTCCAACCTTTTCATGCAGGAGATCACTTTTCGAATGTAAGTGCAATCCAAGATCTACCTGCAACCCAAATACCCTGGCCCCGCCTCCTTTGTGCCCCTTCTCCGAGGCCCTGCCCCTGCTCACTCCATCCTCCCTCCCTCCCTTTCACCCGGCTGGGGCAGAGGGTTGGGGTGCAGGCTCTGGCCTTGGATTAAGGGATCTGGAGTGTGAAAGGGGCTCTGAGCAGCAGGCAGGTGGAGTGTCAGCGGGGGTTCTAGGTGCAGGGTCTGGGAGGGCATTTGGATGCAGTTGGTGCTTGGGGGTAGGGGTGCAGGAGGGGGTTCATGACTGGGGTAGGGTTTTGGGATGTGGGCTCCAGCTGGGCCCTGCTTACCTCAGGTGGCTGCTGGGTGGTGGTGCAGTGGGGCTAAGGCAGGCTCACCCCTGTCCTGGTCCTGCACCACTCCCGAAAGCAGCCAGAAAACTCCATCCCGAGTCCTGCTGTTCCCCCTCTCTGCTCTGTGGAGACAAGATACAGCGGGGGGAGTGGAACACCTTGACATCATAGAAGCATAGAGCTGGAAGAGACCTTAGAAGGCCATCAAGTCCAGCCCCCTGCCCAAGGCAGGACCAATCCCAATTAAATCAACCCAGCCAGGGCTTTGTCAAGCTGAGACTTAAACACCTCTAGGGATGGAGACTCCACTACTTCCCTAGGGAACCCAGACCAGTGCTTCCCCACCCTCCTAGGGAAATAGTTTTCCCTAATATCCAACCTGGACCTCCCCCCACTGCAACTTGAGACCATTGCTCCTTGTTCTGCCATCTGTCACTACTGAGAACAGCCTCTCTCCATCCTCTTTGGAACCTCCCTTCAGGATGTTGAAGGCTGCTCTCAAATCCCCCCTCACTCTTCTCTTCTGCAGACTAAACAAACCCAAATCCCTCAGCCTCTCCTCATAGGTCCTGTGCTCCAGCCCCCTCATCATTTTGGTCGCCCCTCCGCTGGACCCTCTCCAGTGCGACCACATCCTTTCTATAACTGGGAACTCAGAACTGGACGCAATACTCCAGATGTGGCCTCACCAGAGCCGAATAAAGGGGAATAATCACTTCTCTGGATCAACTGGCAATGCGCCCCCTCTTCTTCCTCCCCTGCCCCACCCAGCAAGCAGGAGGCTCTTGAGGAGACGGCTCCAAGGCAAAGGGCAGGAGGGGCGCAGCCATGGGGGGAGGGGCAGCTGAAGTGCTGGCATTTGATAGCCTCTTGGCCAAACCAGGCAGGATCCCCTGTCAGAGGCTCCAGGATCTACCAGTAGATCCCTATTGACTGGTTGGTGACCACTGCTCTACCCTGACTTCCCACGGGGCAGTGGGGGGCAGAGAAGAGGCTTGTTTCTTCTCTTCAAGGCTCTCATTGGCCTGAGAGGGTTCAGCATCGACTCCGGTAGAGCATGATCAAAAACTTCCCCCAAAATAGAATAAAATTCCATCGGCTGGTGAGCTTGCTTAGTGTCAGGTCTGCTGAGGGGAGGGGGCAAATGTTCTGAGGCCTGGCAGTTCAAAGGGGCCCAGAGCTCCTGGCCACTGACACCCCAGACCAGGCAGCTCTGAGGTCTGGAGAGTGGCGCACCATAGTCGGGGCCATGCTGGCCCCGCCCCTTCCACCTGAAGCCCTGCCCCTTCCAGAGGTGCAGAGCTGACCTGCCCCCCATACACCTTGCCTGGGGGCTGGCAGAAGCTGTTGTCACCCCCACTTAGTGTTAATTTTCTGCATGCTCCAGTCTGTTCAGAAGAACTTGGCAAATGGAAATGCTTCCATCATTATTTTCCCCGGTAAAAATGTCAATGACATGGTGAAAACTTCCTTTGAAATGCTTTTGTTTTTTGTAAAAATAACAAAAACAAAAAAACCCCCATGAAATTTGATCTCCCCCCATTTTCAGTTAGGGTTGCCAAGTGTCTGGTTTTGAACCGGACAGTCCAGTATTTGAGTTTTCTATTCGGGAAACAAATTGAGAAAATATAAATGAGAAAATAGAAATGTCCGGTATTTTCTAAATAAGATGTAATGTAGATTGTGATGTAATGTCAAGTGTGTCTGGTATTTTTGTTGAAACAATCTGGCAACCCTATTTTCAGTTGCTGTGTAAGATGTGCCAATCTGTATCCATTCAATTTGTAGCTTGAGGTTGATGTCACAAGTATTCAAGGGATTGAAGACTTTTACGTGCATGAATGCTCACCACTTGTAAATTTAACCTAACCCATTTCCACTGGTGTATGCGAGGACCCCAAGTGTTATTCTTGCATTTTTCCATTAGTCACAGTTCAATGGCACATTTTCTTGGGAGAGATGAGATATCTGCTGTACCCATATTAGGAAAATAAATCCCCAAGCGCCACACCAGAAGGCTGGCATGTGGGTAATTAAATGAGACATCCAAAAATGTGAACATATCTCTTGCAATGAGCGTACACATGCACAGATGGATTGTGGTGAGAGACAGTTAAATTCCCAGTCAAGTCTAAGAGTCTAGTTATTCCAATGGAAATGGCATACAGCTTTAAAAAAATAAACAAACCCTGCTTCTCTGTATTAGATACATAGGGATAGGCCTAGAAAAAACCCTCCTGGATCTTTGAATGCTGATCCCTGAAATCACAAACTACCCTGGCATATAATCCCCTTCATATTTTATCAAGCTCCATTTTTAAACTAGTTCAGAGCAGCAGGGCAAAAAAATAGCAGAAGGTTGTTCTACAGCCTCTCCCGTCTGGTGCTTAGAAGCTGCCCTCTACTATCCAGCCTTAACTTATTCACGGCCAGTTCATATTAGTATTGGTTAGCGCTTCACCTGAATTGTTACCTTTTCCTGGAGTGTTTGAAAGCCATAATGGCAGTTTCTGGCTCTGGTTAGATTGCCAGACACAGGCACTATAAAACACGATGGATGTGACCATTTGCGAGTACCTAAGACAGTGTGTGCTCCGAATACCATGTGTTGTACACTTAATGTTTGCAGTTGTTTGCAAACCATGCATAGGGTAACAACAGAAAAATAATTCCAAAGCCCTAAACATACTGGATAAATTTAAATAAAGAATAAAACTGAGGAAACCGAGATCTGCTCCCAAACAATACATGAACAGATGAAAAGGCTACATTTGCTAATCAAATGACTACACTGGGTTTTTTTAGGCTGGGGTATTTTGTGGTCATCCAAGCCTAGCATTAGCCATATATTCTGACCCTAATAAGATTCTTGATTTGTTGAAAAAATTTTCTCTACGCTTTGCTTATCATGGAAAGTTCTGCTCGACTCTAAAATTTTCTATTTTTTAAAAAAATCCCCAAATATTACAAGACTTAGTTATAATCTAAACCTAGGTGTCAGTTCCTATATCTGGAATAATTATTTTGCTAATACAACATATCAGAGGGGGAGCTGTGCTAATCTGTATCTGCAAACACAATGAGGAGTCCTGTGGCAACTTAAGGACTAACCAATTTATTTGGGCATCAGCTTTTGTGGGTAAAACCCACCTCATCAGATGCACTGGAGTGGAAATCACAAAGGCAGGGATATATATATGTACTAGTATATCAAAAGAAGGGAGTTACACTTTTCAAATGTGAATACCAAGGTGTGTGTACATACATATATATATCTCCCTGTCTCTGTAATCTCTACTCCAATGCATCTGCCAAAGTGGTTTTTACCCACTGGTAAACCTCCTTGTCTGAGGAATAAGGGTTATTTCGAGAGAAGGGTTTTCTCTCAAAATAACTGTGTCTTAACAGCATCTGTTATTTCGAAATAGCGCCATAATGCGAATATGCAAATGAAGTGCGGAATATTTAAATCCCAGCTTCATTTGCAATTTCGAATGTCTTCATTTGCATCCCTCTCTTGAAAGAGGGTGCAAGTGTAGACATACCCTGAGTTAATAGACTTCACAGCATCTTGAACCCACCGTGCAGGTAAATTATCTGGAATATAAAATGCTGCTGCAGAAAAAAACATACTCACCTCAGATTGCAATATTCTAACTGCTGCGTGTGCCTTATTTCCATGGATACACAGTGTGCATTAGCAAAGCTGGCATTCATCTCGTCCAGTTAGTGAACAATGGGCATGTCAAACCTGGGGCTGTGTGCAAGACAAGCGGCAATTTTAAGCATTTCCAGTTGCAAACTGAACCAATCCTTCCTCTGGAGCAGAGAATCCAGATACAGCCCCACCTGACACTGTAAACGGATGTGCACTTCTTTGCCCTACAGCCGTATCCATGAAAACGCCCGGTGCTAGTGTGAGGCAACGGCCATGTGCAGCGTCGGAAGCTGGTGTGTCACAGCTCATAGGCAGGGATGAGCTTGCATGTTACCAGCTGCCGAACCTGTCTGGGGATGCACCGCAACGTTTCGCCATGTCTGCTGCAGCGTGGGGACATGCACAAGTGGCTCCTTTTCGATGGCCTGGCTCAGGCAAGGTGGATGGCTCCCCCATTGCACCACGTTCGAAGTGTTTTTTTAAGCATTCACCCGATGGCCAGGACCTGGTTCTCAGTGAATGGTCCCATGCCGTTGAGGCTCCTTGGGGTTAATATGTTCCAACACATCAACAAGCTGAACCTGTGGGAAAGGAAAGTGTCTCTCCAGAACCCTCCAATCAGCCTTGAAGTGCTCGGCCGCATGGACAGCTTCCTTCCTACAAGCCTGCACGCAATGTCCACGTGAATGGCGAGGGCCCTGCAGATCTGTGCCTATCTGCAGATATCAGCGTCCAGTTATCGGTGGATCAACCTGAAGACGGTGGATTGGGTGTGGATACAACTTTTGTATCTGCACAGGGCTCCATGACTGATTAAACCCCCGGGAAAGATGGTGGGTGAGAGCAGCTATCTACCACTAATGCTCAAGAATGTCCCCCGGACCACAACAAACACAAGAAGGCAAGTGTTTGACCCATGTATTCCTTGGCCGCTGTTGCCGCTTCTATTCATTGTGTATTAATTATCTTAGTTACATAAGGATTCTCCATTAACATGCTGCGATTTGGCAGCGTCCTGTCCCAAGATAGAATCGCAGAATCACAGAACACTAGAACTGGAAGGGAACTGGAGAGGTCATCAGGTCCAGTCCCCTGCCCTCAAGGCAGGACCAAGCACCATCTAGATCATCCCTGACAGGGATCATCTGTCAGGGATGGTACCTGGTCCTGCTGTGAGGGCAGGGGTCTGGACTCGACGACCTTTCAAGGTCCCTTCTGGTTCTATGAGATGGTATATCTCTATATATTTTCAGGGGGAGGGATAGCTCAGTGGTTAGAGCATTAGCCTGCTAAACCCAGGCTTAAATTCAATCTTTAAGGGGGCCATTTAGAGATCTGGGGTAAATCTGACCAGGTGTTTGTCCAAGCTGCTCTTAAATGTCTCCAGTGATGGAGGTCCCACAGCCTCCCTAGGCAACATATTCCAGTGTTCAACCACCCTGAAAGGTAGGAATTTCTTCCTAATTTCCAACCTAAAACTCCCTTGCTGCAGTTTAAGCCCATTGCTTCTTGTTCTATCCTCAGAGGTGAAGGAGAACAATTCTTCTCCTTCTGCCCTGTGACACCCTTTTAGATACTTGAAAACTGCTCTCATCATGTCCCCTCTCAGTCTTCTTTTTTCTAAACTAAACAAGCCCAATTCTTTCAGTCTTCCCTCATAGCTCATGTTTTCTAAATCTTGAATAATTTTTTATGCTCTTCTCTAGATCTTCTCCAATTTCTCCACATCTTCCTTGAAATGTGGTGCCCAGAACTGGACACAATACTCCAACTGAGGCCTAATCCACGCAGAGTACAGCGGAAGAATGACTTCTCGTGTCTTGCTTACAACACTCCTGTTAATGCAGCCCAGAATCATGTTTGCTTTTTTTGCAGCAGTGTCACACTGTTGACTCATATTTAGCTTGTGGGCCACTATGACCCCTAGATCCCTTTGTGCAGGACTCCTTCCTAGACAGTCGCTTCCCATTCAGTATGTGTGAAATGGATTGTTCCTTCCTAAATGGAGCACTTTGCATTTTTCCTTATTAAATTTCATCCTATTTCCCTCAGACCATTTCTCCAGTTTGTCCAGATCATTTTCAATTATGACCCAGCAGTATTAAATTACTCTTCAGTTAAGCATGGTTGCAGCGCTCACCCTTAGGAAAATCCTTCTGGGTATGTCTACACAGCAAAGTTATTTCGAAATAACAGCCGTTATTTCGAAATAACTTTCCTAGCATCTACACAAGCCAACTGCTATTTCGAAATTAATTCGAAATAGCAGAGGGCTTATTTCAAAATTGGTAAACCTCATTCCATGAGGAATAGTGCCAATTTTGAAATTGCTATTGCGAAATAAGCACTGTGTAGACACTTATTTCGAAATAGGGGGCCTCCAGCCCTTCCCAGGATTCCCTGCTGGCCGCCCTGGCCACAAGCTAACTTCTGACCTGATGCCCTGTCGGAACCAGTTCCGGCTGTCATTAAATGCAATTCAGCGTCCAATCAGTGTGGATGCGCTATTTTGAAATAGCAAAAAGCTATTTCAAAATGCATTTTGCGTGTAGACGCGTTATTTTGAAATAAGATATTTCGAAATAACTATTTCAAAATTAGATATTTCAAAATAACACTGTAGTGTAGACACACCCCTGTGTTTGTGAGAGCTGAACATAGTTAGCAAAGCCACAAACACTCCCACCCAGCAAGGCAGAAAGCACGAAGGCAGAACGGGGGTCTGAGCATGCATGTAGTCACACCATCCCTTGTAGAGTGTTAGCCACCCTCCTCTTTCTCCTGCTGATCATCATCCTGGCATCTCCCGAGACTGGCATCTCCAAGGCCATCAGCTGGGATATAACACTCGTAATGCGGCGTGTGGACACCACTCCGGTTGATGCATATTCAGTAGGGGGTTCACCCTTTCCTCACCCTACTAATGCTGGGATGGAGAGCCCCAGTATTTGGGCTCCAGCCTGAACCGGGAAGTTACACAGCAATGAAATGCTCTTGCTGTGGGCCAGCCGTGGGTTTTCTTTCCTGTGTGGATCTGGTCTCGGTCCTCCAGCTGAAAACCAGGAGTATTGCAACTGCTCTTCTACCCAGGTTGTTGTGAGGATCAGTTTCCAGGTCCAAGTCTACACTAGACCTGGCAGCTTGGCTTACGGTACTCAACTCCAGCTAGGTAGAATATGTAGCTGGAGTCGGCTTCCCTTGAGCCAAGCTTGGCAGCGTCTTCAGCAGTTTCTCTTACTCTTCGCAAAAGCAGGAATACCGGACGTTGGCGGGGGGGGCCCTCTGAGTTCAATTTAGTGAGTCTTAACTAGATTCACTCAATCAAACTCCAGGAGATTGATCGTGGCAGCAGTGATTTTCTGTTTTGTGTAGACAAGCATATAAAGAGTGTGAGGGGTTCAGGTACTGCAGAGCGGGAGTGGTAGAAGAGCTTTAGACAGCAGTGCCCCTCACTTAGCAGGACTACATTAGTCACACAGGTTTATACTGCATATTTCTGACATCAAATACAGGCACGATACCTGCACGCAAGAGGGATAATCGTGTTCAGTAGATTACCACCTTGCCCATGAGATCTTATTTGAAGTGTCTTGCAGAAAGCACATTCCAGGTATGTCATATTCATATGCATACACATATTTGCATAGAGACTATGGACTGCCCCATCCCCTAGCGTAGGTACATCGGTATGAGGTGAGACCCTTGCTCCAAATGTAGATGTCACCTGTATCTCTCCTCAGGTGTAATTGGGTGACTTAGTCTTTCCTTTGGTAGAAATTCCTGATGTGCTGCTGAAGCTGCTGCAAAGGTGACTTTACTGGGGGTATCAGCACCTCCCGCGGATGAATGCGGTAGAGAGGAATGATGAGGAGCCAGTAAGAGAGGAGCTTTTGAAACTAGCCCGTTGGTTAAAGAGCTCTGTAATTTTCCATAAGCCGGTAACATTTAAAAAAATCGATGGGATGCTAGAAGATTAATGTGTTGCAGGGAGCACAGTGAAGATGATGAGCTCTGTGGTCGGTTTGTTTACCGCGAGAGAATATTAATGAACAGATTTTGATAACTGGGATAGGCCAATAAACAATCACATCTTATTGATGGCAGCCCGTTCGTTCATCTCAACTCCTGTCTGAGAGGCAGCAGGGTGATGGGCTGTAATCTCCTAGACAATATCCTGTAGAATACTAGGAATGAAATTTCTTTCTAGTCCCTCTCCAGATGCTATCCCTCCGCAAAGCGTGAATGAAGAGGGACCCCCATCAGGTTGGGAAAGGGGAATTCACCCCTCATTCTTCAAAACCCTCAGGCAGGCTGGGGAGGAGGGAAGGGGGTGTGTTTTCAATGTGTTTTCTGCAGCCTTTATGTCAGTCGATGGGTGGAAATGGAAGCTGTTGCCCCTTTGTGTCTTCTGTGCCATACTCTTGATTCCATGACCTCTCCCCTGTGATGCCTAGCTTAACCTACTCTAAGTGCTGGCCTGTTTGGATCCTATGCATACAGGGCTCCTTATGTAGGATGCAGGAACTTTGCTGTGGCAGTTTCCTGAAGCATTGGCAGAGTATGCAACCTTTGGTCGTCTGCCTCATGTGGGAATTTCACTGCCTATGGAAGCTGCACACCTGAGTCAGTAGAACCGTGAAGGAACACCTCAGAACTCTGGCTGTTTACCTTCCCCTCGTTTACCACCACCAGCAATGAGCCGCCATTTTGAGAACTGGATTCATGACTCCTACCAAGAAAAGGCCTGTCCATCAGCTTCCAAAATGTCCTTGTGTCTTCATCATTTTGTTGAGTTGACTCAGCAAGAGCACTCTCAAATGGCTAAGCTGTGGGGGGTTGCTAAAGTATTTATGGATCACCTCAGCAGCCTGGTATCCTTTTGGCATCATATGGATTTGCCATCCTTACCCAATAAATCTGTCACCAGGAGATCTCCCAGCCACATGATATTATATAAAAGGACTAACAATCTCCTCAATACTGATGTAAAGGAAGCAAAGAGACAAGGATAGGTGTGAATTATGGATCTGGCCTTGCTGTGGAAAGTTCCAGAAGGTCACAGGAAAAACCACCTCAGAAGCCGGTGTGATGCAGAATGTGATCGGCAAGGCTTTGGGAATGGTGACAGGATGCATCAGCCCCACACTGGTACTGAGAGGGTTAGTCCCACCCTTTCAGCCGAGGAGGCTGCACCCCCACAGGCCTGCTGGGCATGCTCCAACTGGGAACGAGATTTAAAAGGCAGTAGCTCAGCTCATTCAGGGCAATGGCCAGAGAGGAGGGACCTGTGGAGGCGGCTCATACAGAAGGACCACCGGTACCTTGGCTGGAAATCCCTGCACACCCATGAAAGCCCAGACCCCAGGGAGACCCAGAGGAGCTTAGTGATGCCAACGAGCCACGGATACATTCTCAACACACAGGGTAGGAAGTGACCCAGAGAGGACGAGGGAGTGGTGCCTTCACCTGAGTGAGTCACCATGTTGTGCTAGGATTCCCCAGTGACCATGCTGTCAGGGCCCTAGGGCGGGGTCTGAGGAAAGAGGGCTGTTGTGATTGACTCTGGCCATTAGGCCACACTACCCTGAAAGCCAGCGCTGTTGCAACTGACTCTGGCCATTGGGCAAAACTGCCATGAGGGCAAGGACCACTGTGATTGACTCCAGCCATCGCAGGGCCATGGTAATGGACTTTGTCCATTAGATCACACTCCTCTGAGGGCAAGGGCTGCTGTAATTGACTCTGGCCATTGGGCCACACCACTCTGACAGCAAAGGCCATGAGGCCACGCTGCCCTGAAGGCAGACAACAGAAATGGACGTGAGGCTGTGGTGTCCCATACATGAGGGCTGGACCACAAGGAGCCTAAATATCCCTTCCCCACTCCAAATGGGAACAACCCACATCAGCCCCACACCAGGGGCAGTTGTCTGTGCATAATATAACCACACCTAAAAGCACTAGTACTGAACAGTACTTACATATGTAGATCATTTCTGTGCATATGTTGTGGGGAGGTGTTTAAGCATCAACATCTAAATGCCCATAACTGGTCAATTCAACAAAGTGTTATAAAGGGGCAAATAAGGTGCCTGCTTGGACATTTTGGCCACCCATAAAAGTGACAAGTCCTACCACAGAGCTATACAAAGCTTTGGGGTCTTGGACGTGGCCAGCCGTTAGCTCTTCTCCCCGAGGAAGGCATTGGGTACCTTGATCTGGAAATCCATTCCCCATACCCTGCCTGTTGGCAACAGTCCTGCGGGGCATAGCCCCTTGAATTGATGCACAATGGCTAGGAATAACATTATAATTGAAGGGTGCAACAAGTTGACCTCTCCGGCTTAGTTGATAGTGACAGATCCGTGCTGCTTAGAGGCTTGTTTTGAGGGCTGGTCTGCACCTAAATACTATATCTAGGTACATCATTCAGCACTGTAACACATGTTGCATCCGGAGTACCGTAATTAGCGGATGATCTAATCCCCACGGCGGATGCAGCTCAGTTGACAGAAGGACTCTTCTGTTGATCTAGAGGCCATCTCTTGGAGACATGGATTACCTGCACTGATGGAAACCCTTGTCCGTCAATTAAGACAGCGTCTGCACTACCGCAGACTAGCTGCCGGGCCACAGTTGTGTTGCTGTCGTGTAGACGTGTCCTTAATTGCTTGTTTTATCAAGTGAAATGTTCAGACCAATTAAAGGAACTCCAAGGGAATCTCTGCTTCCTCCCAAGCAGCAACAGGGACAAAGGGTGTGTCTAGACTACAGGGTTTTGTTGACAAAAGTGGCCTTTTGTTGACACAACTATACCTGGGTCTACACTACCGCCACTTTCTGTCGACAGTAAATCGACAGAATGCCGCAGTTTTGTCAACGGCGGTAAACCTTTTACGAGAAAGAACACCTTTGTCAACAGAGATCTGTCCAAAAAAAGTGCTATTGCATGCAAACTGTGCTTTTTCGAAATAAAGCATCTAGACTCTCTTTCGAAAAAGTGGCTTGTTTTTTCGACAATACTGATCGTAGTCTAGATGCTCTTTTTCGACAGAGGCTTTGTCGACAGTATCTGTCGTGTGGGCTTAGCACCTCTCAGTCCGGTGGCAGACTCTGCAAAGCAGTAATATCATGGCTAGCGTGCTGTGTTGCTTTAGATACACTTCTTTTTTTGCCATGTTCAAAAGACATTGAAATGCCAATGACTGTGATTTTTGCTGAGCTTTGGTAGGTGTTTTCAACGGCCAACTTGGGGAGAGCGTGCTTTGCACAGTGATCTTCAGAACTGCTGGGTTCAAAGACAACCGTCCAATTGCAGTGTCTTCTCCAAGAACTGGACACCTTCCCTTCGTTGAGCAGAACATGGATATTATCCTTCTAGGAGAGCAAAGAAAAGTGACGCGTAGTGCCTGGTTTATGGAAGAGACAAAAGCCAAGCCAGGATCCTCTTATCTCCTTGTCCCCTGCTCAGCTGTAAGCCTACACAAAGAATTCTTGAAATAATGCCCTGGAACTCATGTTGGCCTCCACCATGGACCACAGTCAATGTGCCTCCCAACCAAGCCAGCTTGCCATTGTACAAATCAATATATCGTGTGGCAAAGTTGTCAACCCAACAGACTCCCTCTTGGTTGGCTGTGGCGCAGCAGCCACTTTCGCCTGAGTTCCCCCCTGCTCCTCCCACCATGGGAGTGTCCTGGCCCTCCAGTCAGAAGATGTGAGAGTCCAGCCTCTTCTTGGGCTTTAAAATTCTTGAACGCAACAAAATTAGCAAGACCTCTCTAGGGCTGGTCTGCTGCTGTCCTCACTTAGGGCTGCTGCTCATTAGGGTTCTTGCGATAGTCGGACTTCCCGCTCACTCAGGAGAATTGTGTCTGCTCAACTCTCCTTCTCAGTCACTTTTCAGACACCTCTCCTCTGGGAGTCCCGCCTTCTCTTGACTGGCCTCACCCTGCTAGTTATAGAAACAAGCCCGACTCTTCCCTATCTGGGCTTTATTACTAATTAGTCCTGGCCCACCCTGTGAGCAGACACGTTCATTGGCCACTCATGCCCATATGAACTCTTGTGGGGGGTGAACGTCCCATCACACATCTAAATTCAGCAGCAACACAGATACCAAAATCCCATTCTTTCCTGTAGCTCTGTACTATGTCTTCCACAGGCCCACCGATGGGAGAGGCCAACGGGGGCAGTTGTCCCAGGTCCTGGCGATAGGCCCAGGGGCTCCCAGCCACCACTGTTGCTAGTATGGTAACAGCGGAGCCCAGAGCATCATGCGGTGTGGTCTGTGTGGCTCTAGAAATGGGGTGGGTGCTGACCCTAGCCCCACCCCTTCTACATGATGCCCCACGCGTTCCAGGAGCATGGAACCAGGCCCCTCCTACTTTTCTCAGGGGCTTGGCGTGGTTGTCCGCTCCCCTGGCCTGGACACAAACCTCTCCATGACTGGCAAACTCTGGACTATCTGAAACGCATCTTATAAGAAACATTTATCTACCAGGCAAGTATCTTTTCCGCCAATGTTTTGACTACAAGAGATTTAATTGCTATCTGCCACACTCTCCGCTATTTATTATTCTCATTGCTGGCAATACAAATCTGTATCAGAAGTGGGAACTATTCTCATTCTCTAGCTTTTCAAGCAATGTTTTGCTCTCAAATCCAGCCAGTTAATTTGAATAATAAAAGGGTAACAGAACAAAACAAGGAACTGCCCTTTAATTGTAAGAGCACAGTCGATGGAAGTTAGTCAATGGGCTATCGGCAGAAATATGTCTGACCCTCGTGCTGAAAGCCTGCCTGTAATGCGGCAAAGAACAGGGAGGAAAATCAATAGGTTTGTAAATAAAGACACCTTTTGTGTTACAATTGAGACGTAAAAACACAGCCGTTTTCTCAGTGGAGGAGGGATAACATATGTGGCCCATTAGTACATAAAGTAAAGTGCACCTTCACTTCAAAACTGGTTCTTTGTTCTTTAAAGTGATCTTCACATTGGGTCTGTGGTACATTTTGTGGTACATTTTAAGGTAGGTGCAGAGCTTCCGTTTTTAGCGGGAGGAACCGTGGATAGAACTAACTCTGAGGTAATAATATTGGGGGGAGGTTTCTGATAGGGGACCAAACCAAAAAAAAAAAAAATCCAGTTCAATTCAAACTGAAACTAAACTTTTCATCTAATTGAAACTCAGTTGCAAATGATCAAAGCATTTTGAGTTGAAGTATTTTTTTTAGCTGATTTATATTTAGCTGAGTTAATAAAAAGTTTTAGCTGACTCTAAGCCCTGCTCTACACCAGGGCTTTATTTTGATATAACCCCACTTAGGTTGAATTAATACATGGAGCGTCCACACCACCATGCCTGTTATTTTGAAATCTGTCCTCCTGCTTTCCTCGAGGAATCACACTCATTCTGAAATAGTTATTTCGAAATAGCGGTCGTGTGGATGTTCTGAGGCCGCTGTGTCAAAATAACTCCCCAGAGTCGTTCAAAGTAATTACTCCCCAGTGCTTCCTGGGGCTCTAAGTTGAGGTAGCACATCCACATTTACATAGCCTATCTCCGACTAATTTTAAAGCTCCCCCATAGTGGGAACATGCTGGTTCGATTTTGTTATTTCAGGAGTTATTACATCATAGAATCATAGACTCCTAGGGCTGGAAGAGACATCAGGAGTTTATCAAGTCCAAGCCCCTGCCCAAAGCTAAATTAAATCAACCCAGCCTAGGTCTTTCTCAAGCGGGACTTAAAAACCTCTAGGGATGGAGATTCCAGCACCTGACATCGAGCCGTTAATCGCTACCCGTTGGGACCAACAGTCTAGCCAGCTTTCTATCCATCTTACAGTCCATTTATCCAATCCATACTTCCTTAACTTGCTGGCAAGAATATTGTGGGAGACGGTATCAAAATCTTTCGTAAAGTCAAGGTATATCACATCCACTGACTTTCCCATATCCACAGAGCCAGTTACCTCACCATAGAAGCTAACCAGATTGGTCAGGCATGACTTGTCCTTGGTGAATCCATGCTGACTATTCTTGATCACTTTCCCTTCTTCCAAGTGCTTCAAAATGGATTCCTTGAGGATCCCCTCCAGGATTTTTCTGGGGACTGAGGTAAGGCTGACTTGTCTGTCGTTCCCTGGATTGTCCTTCTCTTTTTTAAAGATGGGCACTACATTTGCCTTTTTTTCCAATTATCCAGGATCTCTCCCAATCTCCACGAGTTTTCAAAGATAATGGCCAAAGGCTCTACAATGACATTTGCCAACTCCCTCAGTGCCCTCGGATGCATTAAACCTGGACCCATGGATTTGTGTATGTCTAGCTTTTCTAAATAGTTCTTAACCTGTTCTTTCCCCACCAAGGGCTGTCCACCTCCTTCCCCTACTGCGTTGCCTAGTGCAGTAGTCTGGGGGTATGTCTACACTGCAAATTTCATTCGAAATAACAGTTATTTCGAATTAACTTCAATAGTGTCTATACATGCAAACTGCTATTTCGAATTTAATTCAAAATAGCAGAGTGCTTAATTTGAATTTGGTAAACCTCATTCTACGAGGAGTAACGCCATATTCAAAATAGCTATTTTGAATTAAGTGCTGTGTAGACACTTAATTCGAAATAGGGGGCCTCCAGCCCTTCCCAGGCAGCCCTGGTGGCCACTCTGGGCACAACCAGGAAAACTTACTCTCCTCTCCCCCAGCCCCGGGAGCCATTAAAGGGGTAGACACTGGCCACAGTGTCTGTGCCAGCTCCAAGCCTGCCAGCCCAGAGCCAGCAGTGGCCACCGGGGCCCCTGACCCAATGGCCCCAAAACATGAGCCAGCAAGCCACTGGCAGCCAGCCCTCCACCGCTCCCCAGGAGCAGTCTTCCGGAGAAGGTGGGCACCTTCCTGGTCCAGGGTGGAGATCATGGACCTTATTCAGGTTTGTGGGGGATGCTCCCAACATCCATGATCTCTGCACTAGATGGAGAAATGCTGCCGTCTATGGCAGGATAGCTGCCAGCCTGGCCACCAAAGGCCACATGCGAACCCAAGAGTAAGTTTGCATGAAAATCAAGTTGGTCTGGCGAGATCCCCAACCCTGAGCCCTGAGCTTCCCCTCCCACTTCTTCCCCTTGCTTCTCCCTTCCAGCTCCCTCCTCCCAGATTTCCCCCTCCCTTTTCCCACCCTCTCTCTTCCCCTCTCCCACCTCCTTTTCCCAGTCTCCCCAGAGGTTCATCCCCCACCCAGCTTTGTTCAGTAAACCCAGTGTCTATTTTTGAACATACGTGTCTTTTGTTTGACATCAGGAAGGGGGGCTGGGGAGGGGTAAGTGGAAGGAGGTGAGGGAGGAATGGGGCACAAGCCCACGGTGTGGAGGAACGGGGTGGCTCTGAGGGCTCCTTGGGATGGACGCTCTCCTGTAGGGCCTCCTGGATCCTGACAGCCCCCCGATTGACCCCCATCGGATGACAGCCTGCAGCAAGTGCAGCCGGGCTGATGGCAACGACCCCATGAGATGCACTGGCGTGCCCAGGGGCAGCTCTGGCTCCATGTGGCTGAGTGCTGTGGTGTCCCGAGTGCGGGCACTCAAGGCACTCCAAGACAGGACTGCTTTGCTGTCCTTCATCGTGGTAGACAAGCAAGTGGGGAACCCTGAGAATGGTCTGTCCGGGGTGGGGGGAGGGTCCCTTTAAGCACAGAGCTCAGTTAGCCTCAGGCAGCAGCCCCACACTCTAAGTCCTAACCTGATGCCCTGCCGGCACTGGTTCTGGCCAGCCTTAACTTCGGTTCAGGGTCCACTCAGTGTGGAAGCGCTATTTCAAAATAGAAAAATGCTATTTCGAAATCGTTTTTGTGTGTAGATGTGTTATTTCGAATTAGCCTAATTCGAATTAACTATTTCGAATTAAGTTAATTCAAAATAGCACTGTAGTGTAGACATACCCTGGGAGCTGACCTTGTCTGTGAAGACAGAGGCAAAGAAAGCATTGAGTACTTCAGCCTTTCCCACGTGATCTGTCACTAGGTTACCTCCCTCATCCAGTTAGGGCCCCACACCCTCTCTGATCACCCTCTTAATTTTAGTTATCAATTTTAGTTATTTCTAAATAGTTTCCTAGTGTAGACGTGCCCTATATGACCTCATTGATTTCATTTCAGTCATTTTGGTTGTGTGTTCTGTGGGCTTTTTTTCTTTAAAAAAAAAAACAAAAACAAAAACAAAGGCCAGATTGGATATCAAAGTATCATTTCCAGTGGAAAAGTTGGGACAAATTTTTAAAATGCTTCAAAATGAGAAGTTGAGAAACAAACTCTGGAGACTCTTTTATCATTTCTTAAACCTGAATGTGATGATGTGTTTCACACCCTGCCAGACAGCTTTTACAATGAAGAAAACATTTTGTTGAACACCTCAGCAAACACACCTCCATCTGAGTCGAAAATATACCCACCATGACTCAGTTTGTTTCTTTATCCATCATCATTGTGCCGCAGTTGACAGCATAGGTTCCATCATGGCTCATTAAGGAGGCTGCCTGTGGACTGAAAACAATTTGCATTTCATTATGGTCACCTAGTACTCAGGCACCTTCCCTTGTCTCCTTGGCCAAGGGGAGAGAAGGAAACAAGTAAGAGCAGCACTTCCCAAAGTGTGGTCTACGAACCACTAGTGGCCTCTGACTGTCTTGCAGGTGGGCGTCCGGCCAGGGGCTCACTCCCACACCCCCGCAGTTGGGATTCCTCACTTGTGCTCCAGCCCCATGCCTCCCCTCCCCCAGCAAGGTTGAAGTGCCAGTGCCAGAGTCTCTCAGGCCAGATCCTGCTTGCAGGGGGAGGAAGGGCTTGTGTGCGCTACCACTCACCCTCCCCCCAGCTGGGGGAAAGGCAACATAGGAAACCGCTCACTTGGAGGCTTTCCCTGTTGCTCCCATTGGCTGGAATCGCAACCAATGGGAGCAGCAGGGAGCGGTGCCTGGGAGCAGTGAGGGGCATGGAGCCAGGTAAGGGTCCCCTGTCCCTCTCATGCCCTGACCCCTACCTCCATCGCCCTCACAAACATCCCTCCCAGCCAGACTCTCCCACCTGGACCCTCCCTTCCACACCGACCTCCCCCCCTCACCGCCGCCTACACCCATTTGTCATCATGAGTGACTGGCTGGCTGTCCACGGGAAGGTCTGCATTGAGCAGAGAGGGCTGCAGGCCAAAACGTTTGAAAACCCCTGACTTAGAGGCTCGTGCGATGCGCACAGCATGTGACCCTTGCCCAGTGCCCTCATTGGCTGGGATTTCCACATGCAAATGTTTGCAGTGACAGAACGTTTGCTCTACAGGTGTCATTCTCAATGGGCATGGCTGGAGGGTCACAGGAAGCAGTGAGTGATTTCAAGGACCTTTTCGAGAGGTACTGCGTGGCGTGCATATATCCGTCCGATTTTATCTCCACGGTGGCGTGCTGTGGTTTTACTGCTCTTCATGCAACCTTAGCTCACATGCATCAGCCAGCTTGCAGCCTCTCCATCACTCACAACACAGTTGGCGAGGAAACCTGCTCCCCGTACTGCTTCTAACTCACTGGAAACTAATGAGGCTGTCAGAGAGAAAACAATCTGCATTCATCAATTTCTTATCTGCTGGGCCTGCCTGTAGCCAGCTCCGACACTGATCTCCTTAGACCGGGGGAGGTGGTGGGGGTCAAGGACTAGATGGAGGCTGAGTCCAAGCTGGGCTGTTGCTTGGCTCAGGCTGGACTCTTCAATCACACAATATTTATTTCGGTGCCAAGGGAAGGTCTTTGCTAGATCATTCTTGCAGTGGGGTTTACTGTAAAAAGTGTACGGGCTGGAGGTAATATTAAATCTTTGTTATCTAGCTATGCAGTGTTCTCTGATGGGACAGAGCAGTTCAGGGCAGTTAGCATGATGAATAGAACCCTAGATTCATAGAACTGGAAAGGACCTTGAGATGTCATTGAGTCCAGTCCCCTGCCCTCACGGCAGGACCAAGCACCGTCTAGATCATCCCTGACAGGTGTCTGTCCAATCTGCTCTTAAATATCTCCAGTGATGGAGATTCCACAACCCCCCTAGGCAACTTATTCCAGTGTTTAGCCACCCTGACAGTTAGGAACTTTTTCCTAATGTCCAACCTAAACCTCCCTTGCTGCAGTTTAAGCCCATTGCTTCTTGTCCTATCCTCAGAGACCAAGGAGAACAATTTTTCTGCCTCCTCTTTGTAACACCCTTTGAGATACTTGAAAACTGCTCTCATGTCCCCTCTCAGTCTTCTCTTTTCCAAACTAAACAAGCCCAGTTCTTTCAGTCTTCCCTCATAGCTCGTGTCTTTTAGACTTTCCTGTCATTTTTTGTGTTGTGTTATACGTAATAGAATTTCACAGGATCTTTTTATGGGGATAAGGCAAAACGCCACCTTTATTGACAATGCAACACTATGTTGTTAATGCATATTCACACAAACCCCATCTTGCTTTTGGTTAAAGTTACCGGTCAGTTACTCACAATAACTCACTGGCCAGGCAAGGGTCCCCCAAGGGTCAGTCCTAGGACCAATCCTGTTCAACTTATTCATAAATGATCTGGAGAAAGGGGTAAGCAGTGAGGTGGTAAAGTTTGCGGATGATACCAAACTGTTTAGGATAGTCAAGACAGAAGCAGACTGTAAGGGACTCCAAGAAGATCTCACCAAACTGAGTGATTGGGCAACAAAATGGCAAATGAAATTTAATGTGGATAAGTGTAAAGTAATGCACATTGGGAAAAATAACCCCAACTATACGTACAGTATGATGGGGGCTAATTTGGCTACGACAAATCAGGAAAGAGATCTTGGAGTTATCGTGGACAGTTCTCTGAAAACTTCCACACAGTGTGCAGCGGCGGTCAAAAAGGCAAATAGGATGCTAGGTATTATTAAGAAAGGGATAGAAAATAAGACCCGGAATATCTTACTGCCCCTGTATAAAACTATGGTACGCCCACATCTTGAATACTGTGTACAGATGTGGTCTCCTCACCTCAAAAAAGATATTTTGGCCTTGGAAAGGGTTCAGAAAAGGGCAACTAAATTGATTAGGGGTTTGGAACGGGTCCCATATGAAGAGAGGTTAAAGCGACTGGGACTTTTCAGTTTAGAAAAGAGGAGACTGAGGGGGATATGATAGAGGTGTATAAAATCATGAGTGGTATGGAGAGGGCCGATAAAGAAAAGTTATTTATTAGTTCCCTAAATAGAAGAACTAGAGGACACCAAATGAAATTAATGGGTAGCAGGTTTAAAACTAATAAAAGAAAGTTCTTCTTCACACAGCGTGTAGTCAGCATGTGGAACTCCTTGCCAGAGGAGGCTGTGAAGGCTAGGACTATAACAGAGTTTAAAGAGAAGCTAGATAATTTCATGGAGGTTAGGTCCATAAAAGGCTATTAGCCAGGGGATAAAATGGTGTCCTTGGCCTCTGTTTGACAGAGGCTGGAGAGGGATGGCAGGAGACAAAGCGCTTGATCATTGTCTTCGGTCCACCCCCTCTGGGGCACCTGGTGCTGGCCACTGTCGGCAGACAGGATACTGGGCTAGATGGACCTTTGGTCTGACCCGGTACGGCCGTTCTTATGTTCTTATGTTCTTATGTTCAAGTTAAGTGTGCGGAGGAGAAGCAAGGGCTTCTCTGAGTCCGCACCGATGCTCCGATCTTTGACAAGACAAGACTCGAAGATTCCTGCAAGATGCTCCATCTTTTATTGGACTTTTCTTTCTTTCAGGTCTATGCATTTTTCTGTCTGAGCTCTTAATCAATCACCATTTTAACATCTGTTTATCTGGAAGTCATTCTTCTTTGCCATCTGACATCAGTATGTTGCTGGTTCCTTCCCAGTGTTATTTCAAGGCTGACTTGTTTGTAAAAGCTTCAGGGGGTAGCCGAGTTAGTCTGTACAGGATAAACTTAAAAAACAACAAATAGTCTGGTAGCACTTTATAGACTAACCAAACACGTAGATGGTAACGTGAGCTTTCGTGGGCACAGCCCACTTCTTCAGATGACTTGAGTGTTGGATGTCCAGAACCAAAATAAATAGGGGAGAAGGAGGGGAGGAATGGAGGCGGGGACAAAAGGAGGCAGTGGGTGTATAAATATCAAAGGTAAAACCGAGCTGGTATGTACCAGGCAAACTGATAGTCTATAAGCACCTAAAGACTGGATAGTTAAAACAAGCAGATCAGGACTATTACTTAGCAATTAGGGTGTGTCTTGACTACATGCCTCTGACAACAGAGGCATGTAGATTAGGCTACCTGGCATAGGGAAATGAAGCGGAGATTTAAATAATCGCCGCTTCATTTAAATTAAAATGGCTGCCGCGCTGTGCCGATCAGCTGTTTTTTGGCTCAGCGTGGTAGTCTGGACACTCCGCGTTCAACATCAAAGGCATTTGTCGACCTCTCCGGTATGCCTCGAGGGATGAGGTTTATCGGGGAGGTCGACAAATGCCTTTGATGCCAACCGCGGAGTGTCCAGACTACCGCGCTGAGCCGACAAACAGCTGATCGGCACAGCGCGGCAGCCATTTTAATTTAAATGAAGCGGCGATTATTTAAATCGCCGCTTCATTTCCCTATGCTGAGTAAACAAATCTACATGCCTCTGTTGCCAGAGGCATGTAGTCTAGACATACCCTTCGAGAGGAAGAGGACTAACACCAGAATCTACACAGACAAAGAACCATCGGAACCTTCATTGTTTGGTTGGTTGATAATGTCCCAGCCGTCCGGTATCTCGAGTCAAACCACTGGCATGAGAATTAAACTTGTGAATGAACTGTAGTTCCAACCCTTCCCTGTATATTTGACTTGTGGAATTGGTCTGTAACAAAACAGCAACTTGAAGATAAATTGTCCAGGGAGGTTGTGGAATCTCCATCTCTGGAGATATTTAAGAGTAGGTTAGATAAATGTCTATCAGGGATGGTCTAGAAAGTACTGGGTCCTGCCATGAGGGCAGGGGACTGGACTTGGTGACCTCTTGAGGTCCCTTCCAGTCCTAGTATTCTATGATTCTAAGATCTGTTCATGAATGACCAGGCAAATTAAAGTGTTCACCAACAGGTTTCGGTATGTTCCCTTTACAGATATCTGATTTGTGTCCATTGATTCTTTCCCATAGGGACTGTCCAGTTTGTCCAATATATTGGACAATTCAGTCAAAAGTTTAATTCTCATGCCCATGGTTTGTAGTGTAGACATAGCCTCAGTCATTCATTCTGAGAATGACCTGGGGTTATGTTTATCTTTATATTTTTTAGCGTAATTAGCTCCACAAGGCCTCACAACAATGTAGCAAGCCCTTAATCACAGCAAGCTTAATAACCCAGTTACTTACTTTTACCTACTTGCCATGGCATATTCTAAACTAACGAACAGTGCACATCTGTCAAACCTACAGCTCCGATATTGTCGTTCTACCTGTAGGGAGCATCAACTCAGTCTACAAACATGAGACAAGGTCATAGTCAACCCTGGCCAGAAAGTATAGTCAAAAGGAAAAGTAGAAAAATCCATGGCGCATTTTAATAACTGCTACAAGTAAGAGGATAAATACAATATTAATTTTGACTTATTCTTTACACTCCAGTAAACATAAATTTCTGTAATTATGTTTGCAGGACTTGGCTGTGTTGAAAGATAAGGGATAATTACATTCTTGCCTGATGGGAAAGAGCCTGCAGAAATTATACATTTTGTGTATGTTAACAATACTGTAATATTAAGGGATTCAATCGGATGTTAATTAATAACAAGGGGGAAATGAATAAGTAACAACAAAATCTATAGAACTGAGGAACTGAAAATATTTTCATTTTTCCGCCTTAATTAGAATGTTGCTGCTCATACATAAAAAAATGGCACAATTAGATTGTTACAGTCGCTGAATTAGTATTGTTTATGCAACCATCTGTTTGGTGATAACTTGTAAGTTTAGGATATTTTCCAGTGCAAGAAAGAGTAACTTTACTCAAGCTTGTGTATTCTGATCAGTTCTCCACACTCCGCCTGTGCTTCTCTCTATGCTAATTCTAATTTTTTTCCTCATTATTTACAGTAAAAATCTCATAAATTATCCCACTCTTTGGGGTTGGAAAATGGGATTAAAATGATAGTTTTAATTGGCTTGTAAAGCAGTTAAATCTCCCTCCTTAATATGTGGTAGGCACAGCAAAGACACATACTACATTACAGGTCTGTTTTTTCCGGAAGGTTCTCTGGCAGCGTGAGGAATAGAATCCAGCTCTCCTGTGCTCCAGTCCAGTGACCATGTGGTGCTTCACTTTAGGGAGTTTTGTACATCAACCAATGACAGGATTGGGGTTAGTATATAGCCATAAGTAAGCAACCAGAATTACTAAATTCGGAATGCTGCCTTACCACCAGCTGGCATAAGAACATAAGAATGGACAGACTGGGTCAGACCAAAGGTCCATCTAGACCAGTGTCCTGTCTGCCCACAGTGGCCAATCCCAGATGCCCAAGGGGGAATGAACAGAACAGGGAATCATCAAGTGATCCCTCCCCTGTCACCCATTTCCAGCCTCTGACAAACAGAGGCTAGGGACACCATTCCTATCCATCTGGCTAATAGGTATTGATTGACCTATCCTCCATGAATGTATCTAGTTCTTTTTTGAATGCTGTTAAAGTCCTGGTCTTCACAACATCTTCTGGCAAGGAGTTCCACAGGTTGACTTTGCGCTGCATGAAGAAAAACTTCCTTTTGTTTACTTTACTATGTCATCACTGTGGTTAGGTAGATCTAGGCTATTTTGGCTGCACAGCTGGGAGTGCTGGATGGTTCTCCATTTACCGCTACAAGCTCACTAGAGATACGTGTGTTTGCTTCTGTACACAAATGATAACAGGGCTGCATTTGGAGTGCTGTTCAAAGACCAGTTGTGGAAGCAGGCTGCGGTAGCTCCAGCAGCAAAGGTGCTAAGGTGGGTTGGCCAGGGGAGAGTGGTGGGAGTCACCATAGCATGGTGATATTCTGGTGACGAGGAATGGAAGCCCTAAATTAGCTAGGAGAGAACTGCAATGGAGAGAAACTTCAGACCTGAACTCCTGGACAGAGCCTGGATTGTCTCCTGGCCTGCGACCCATTCAGCACAGAAGGAGTCGGAAAGACGCCATCACGGCCAGCTGCACCTCCCTGCTTCTCAAGTCAAAGCTGCTCCAACCCTGCTGTTTGAGCAGAGTGGGGGTTGCTCTCACTTTTGCCAACTGCCGATGACTCCTTGGGGACCCTGCGCCAGCTGCAAAATGGTGTCTGCCCCACCTCATCTTTCCCCTTTGGCAGGATGTGGTGAGTGGCTGGAGTAGGAGCCAAATCTGTGAGATTTAGACACAAGCGGAGAGCTCACCTCCTTGGGGAGACTTTCTACCGGCCGGGTATGGTTACGTTCCAGCCTGGCTTAGATCACAAAAGAGAACCTGGCCTCTGTTTAACTACGTTGCAGGGTGTACCAGGCCACGGAGGCCCTCTGCTGGGTGCCTCGTTGTCCTACCACACTCTGCCCCAGAAAAAGAGCAGTAAAGATTGGTCCTCCAAGCCTGCCTTGAAAGGCTGCAGGGGAGCAGCCAATCAGCGCACCACAGGCACAGATAAAAGGAGCTGCAGGGCCTGAGCAGGACAGTTCCTGGCTGGAACTAGGAGGGTGAGGAAGGGCTGGAAGACAGAGAAACTCTCCAGGCCAAAAGGCCTGGGAAAGACCCTCTTCCAGCAGGGAACAGAGGGCTTATCTAGACTATGCGGAACAGTCGAAAGAGGATATGCAAATTCCGCGGGAATTTGCATATCTTCTTCTGATTGCACTTCCGAAAGTGGCATTTTCGAAAGAGAAAGTAGTTTAGATGTGGCTTTTTTGGCGACCCCCCCCCTTTGTCGAAAAGCCGCTTTTCCTCAAAAAATGAGGTTTATGTGGCTTTTCGACATGGGGGGGGCGGTTCACCAAAAAAGCCGCATCTAAACTACTTTCGCTTTCGAAAGCGCTGCTTTCGGCTGTTCCGCGCAGTCTAGATAAGCCCAGACAGAGAACCCAAGCAAGTGATGGGGATTGAGTGGGAAGCAGCCTAGGGAATAGGGGCAGCAGTGGTTAAAGGGGAGCAGGATGTGGTTGCTGTTTTTAGGGACTTTGGGTTGGCCCCCGGAGCAGTGGGCCTTTAAAAGCCCAAGCAAGGGGCTAGAATGTAAACTCCCTGAGAAATGGGGGTAGAAGACCCAGCTGTTTGAGCTGTTGCCTTCACTGCATCTCCGAACCCGAGAGGGGAGCCACCTGTCAGATGTGGGCCACTTGGGGCATTTAATGGAAGTACCTGGGGGACCTACATGAGGAAGGGGGCTGGCGTGTGTTTCTGGAATATCCTCTCCTGTTCTGGACCATCTCGGTAGTGTCTGAGGTCCTGCCAGGGATGCAGTAAGCAGGGTCAGTAACTTCTATCAGAGGTGAGCATTTGGTTGGAGAATTGCTCTTTCTCACTCATTCTCTCCTCAACAGGGAACCTGTGTGTGCTATAGGGCATCATGGTTTTTGGTGGGGTTTTATGGGGTCAGTGCCTTGTTCCCTTAACTCTGGCATGGTGATGTTCTGTCTACAAGCCACCACTAATTTTTTCCCCATTAAAATGTGAAAATTATTATCCCTGAGCCATGACCTCTTCAAAGGAGCCTTCAACTCAAAGCATAACAATGCTAGAAAAGCCTTCTTTTGTCTCCTGGAAAGATATTTCCTGCTTTTTCATAATCAAAGTGTTTCCCAATCAAATGGCTAACCTGGAATACTCTTTCCAAATCAGCCCTTGACTGAACGTGGTCGAGACGAGAAACAAAACCTACCTGATCTCTGCTCACCACAGAAAAATTCTGCCTCCGTTACTCTTTCATGCCAAATCCCTTTGCAGGGTTATATGTGTTTCACCTGCCAAAGGAGTTACACGTTTAGGTGGTTCTCTGGTTCCAGACTGCACGATTGACCTGGTCTCCATTTGCTCGATAGCAGCAATAAACTCCACCAAGTGTGGCCTGGATTTTCCACGTGTTACCCACACGGTCTGAGCCTCTCTTGAGAGCGTTAGCCCACTGACTCAGTGCGAAGAAGGATTGCAGACCTGGGCCCGTGTGACAGCCCTGTCTTGCTGCTAGGTGGCAGGAGACCAAGGACACTGCAGAATGGAAATTCTGTTTCCAATATCCATGGTCTGCACGTTGTCATGGCAGAGTAAGTGGCTTCTCAATGGCTCAGCTAGTATCCACATTTATTGTGTCCTGATAACTTCATCTGGTATCTCCAGGCCTTTGTGCTTCAGGGCCTTTTTACCCCAACCATGCATCCACAGGTGAGTAGCACTATAGGTCTGACTGGGATTGCCGCTTTTCCTGCTGCCTGTACGTTTTTGCTTCTGTAACCTACTAAGTCTAATCCTAAAGACTATATTCCTCTTGGCTACACCCTGCCTGTACATGCACCAGACCACAAAGCAAGGGCCAGTATATGTTGGCACTTGTTCATTCCTCATTTATCAATGCCACATTGCCCTCTATGTTATGACAGCTAACACCCCGATAGGGGATATCACAGACTCATGGGGCTGGAAAGAACCTCAGGAGGTCATCAAATCGAGTCTCTTGCAATCGTGGAAGGAGCAAGCACCATCTAGGTCATCCCCGGTAGATGTCTGTCCAACCTGCTCTTAACTATCTCCAACAATGGAGATTCCACAACCTCCCTCAGAGGTTGGAAGGAACCTGACCGACAGGAAGTTTTTCCTGATGTCCAACCTAAACCTCCCTTGCTGCAGTTTAAGCCCATTGCTTCTTGTCCTGCCCTCAGAGGCCAAGGAGAACGATTTGTCTCTCTCCTCCTTGTAACACCCTTTTAGGTACCTGAACACGGCTACCGTGCCATGCAGGACAATGTCTGGGGATGTAGAACATTCTACTTCCAAGGAAGTAATAGGTTGAGAGTTTTGCATTGTCTTGGGGTCCTCTCCCATTGTGCTTGACCACTCAGTGTCCCACAGTGTCTTTGGCACTGTCCATCTGGAGTTGCCACATCAGCTTGTGGGGGAGGGAGAAAAGGGATGTACCAAATTATTCACCTGCCCAAAGCTAAGTTGAATTCATTGCGGCTGAATGAAGGGACTCAAAGGAGTGAAAAGTGTTAACATGACTCTCTCCTCGTATCACCCTCCACCCTTAAGCATAATTTGGAGTTTGTTCTGCACAGAATTCTATGTGCTTCGTGCCATGGCAAATACATCATTAACAAACCTTTTAACCTTTTATTAAAGATACAGAAAAGAGGGAAAACTGGTGAAAGCTTTTGCAGTGTAAATCATGGAAAAGAATCCTAGAATCCTAGAACTGGAAGGGACCTCGAGAGGTCACCAAGTCCAGTCCTCTGCCCTCACGGCAGGACCAAGCCCCATCTAGATCAGCCCTGACAGGTGTCTGTCCAACCTGCTCTTAAATATCTCCAGTGATGGAGATTCCACAACCTCCCCAGGTAACTTATTCCAGTGTTTAACCACCCTGACAGTTAGGAAGCTTTTCCTAACATCCAACCCAAACTTTCCTTGCTGCAATTTAGTCCACTGCTTCTTGTCCTATCCCCAGAGGCCAAGGAGAACTATTTTTCTTGATCCTCCTTGTAACACCCATTTAGACACTTGAAAGCTGCTATCATGTCCCCTCTCAGTCTTCTCTTTTGTAAACTAAACAAAACAATTCTTTCAGTCTTCCCAAGCAGGTCCTCATAAACAGGGCTTGCCGAGCCACGGTGAGCCCCGCTCGCCAGCCGCGCGGTTCAGCACGTTGTGGGTGCGCAGACCACGCTGCGCATGCGCTGATTGTTCTGCGGCGCTGTGCCGGGCTATAATCTACTTGCCCGTGGCGAGTAGATTACCTTAATTGTCGAGCCCTGCTCATAAATGATTGAGACTTCCCTTGTTGCCTTGTTCCCTCTAACCAGGGAGAGTTTTTAGAAGTGAAGTACCCTACTAAGGCAATTATTCCTCTGTGGGGAAAAGAGAAGAAGATGCTCTGGGCTAGTGCTGTTAAAGTCCAGTGCTCTTTCTGGAAAGCCACGCAAGACTGGGCACTCAAAGGCAGAGAGAAGAACAGCACAGATAGACGATACAGCTTGTGTCTGTGGTTCCGAGTCTCACTTTTCTGAGAATACTGTGCCGGTGTTTAAAAAGAGGAAATGGGATGAACTGGGTAGTTAGAGGCCTGTCAGCCTGCATTGATCTTGGGCAAGATAATGCAGGGGGTGTTATGGGACTTGATTGACCATGAATGCCAGTCAGCATGGATTGATGGTTTACGATGAGATACAAATGTTGTTGATAAAGGCGATACCATTCATGTGACATTCAGAGGGCATTTGGTGGCACCACATAATGTTTACATGAAAAAACTAGAAATTAACAATGCATTATATGGATTACTGACTGGTTAATTGATGGGCCTCGGTGTCTCCTCTGAGGGTCTGGACCCCCTGCGTTGTCCCCTGTCCACTGCAGGGTTTGCAACGCCTTCCCATTTGTGTCCTCTGTATGGTGAATGTGCTGTCACTCGGTGATCACTAATTAACCTTGCAGAGGGAGGCGGGGGGAGACGCGGTTTAAAATGCCGTGTTTAACCTGCCATCTGCTGCATCCCATCTGCTGGGGCTGCCAGGTGTGTCTGTGACTTCTCCTTTGACACACTGATACAAACAAGTTCCATGTGACTCTCCAGATGTTATTGATTACCACCCTTGTTCCTAGTTGCACCTGCTAGTTTGAACACAATAGCCTCCTCTGCTATCATGTCAAAACCTCCTGATTTTTACAAGGGGTCTGTATGGCCCTATCCCATCTCTTAGAACATGTTTACCTAGTTCCTTGAGAATGTTGGGTGTTTCCGTACAACTGTCTCAGGTCAGGAACATGTGGGTGGGGTTAGCTGACACCTGAACTGCAGTTCAAACATGGCCTACATTGGTTTATTGCCTTTGGTTCAGATTATGAGCCACAGCGATGGTTTCAGCTCCTACTTTTGCAGTCTGCTTTAAAATCCAACCAATTTCCTCCCACCTAAATAGTTGTCTATAACACCAGATTGCGTCTCTTTGGGTCTCTTGTCGAGTCTATGGCCAGGGCTACGCTAAAGGGGAAGGTCAACGTAAGATGTGCAACTCCAGCTATGTTAAAGTATCTTAAATCACATTTTGGCATCATCCACACAGTGGGAGGTCGATGGGAGCATACGCTTCCATCAGCTTCCCTTACTCCTCATGAGGACCAGGACTACCAGCACGGTGGGAGTGCCCTCTCCATTCAGATTCGTGGGTCTTCACTTGACTTGCTAATTCGATCCCTGGAAGATCGACTGCGGCAGCTTTGGTCTTCTCTGTAGTGTAGACAAGCCCTTTGTGCTTAACGATTTTTTTCTCCCATCTTAATATAAATTCAATTATTTTATTAGGATATGAAGTTACCTGTTCGTTTATCTCCTTTTCTTTAATGGCTGATACCAGGCCAATTTTGATTCTCTTCCGGTCTTCTCTAACCCTTGATTATACATGACTTTTGAGAAATAATCTTAGAACTTTACTCCTTACTGTCATGAGGTGCGTCTCATTCAAACGCCTGGATGTTCTCAGCAATCTTATGCTAGCTTTTCATCGATGTCTAGTAAAGTGGCACAGCAGAAAGAAATTGTAATGATAATGAGTGAACGAATTAACTTTTACTGGAAACGATTACTGGTTTCATTCTTTCTAAAGCATTGGGGACAGTGAGAAGCTAGTTGAAAAATGGGAGGAAACATTCATACATATTTTATTTAAAAAAATATATTGTGGATATTTGGGTTTTAATATTGAAAAGAGGTTGTCAAATTTATCGGGAAAATACAGGGAAATTAACTGAATGAGTTATCTGAAGAATAGTATTCAGCCAGCTCTCTTTTCTAGTGCTAAGCAGTCTCGTTTGAACAGCATCTGAATACATTTCTGTCTCATAGGCTTAGTAATCTTCTCAGATAACACAGTATTATACAGGAGCACTTCCTTGCTAGCACCTTTAAGTAACATTTGCACATTTTAATGATTTAGGACTAGGTATGAAAGCCGAACTCACACTTATGAATGCTTTCTCATCAATAATCCCATAGGGTATGTCTCAACTACATGGCTCCGTTGACGGAGCCATGTAGATGAGTTTACTAGACATAGGAAAATGAAGCGGCGATTTAAATAATCGCCGCTTCATTTACATCAAAATGGCCACCGTGCTGTGCCTATCAGCTGTTTGGCGGCACAGCGCGGTAGTCTGGACGCGCCGTGGTCAACAACGGAAGCCTTTGTCGACCGCTCCAGTAAACCTCATTCCACGAGGCATAATGGAGCGGTCAACAAAGGCTTCCGTTGTCAACCGCGGAGCGTCCAGACTACCATGCTATGCTGCCAAACAGCTGATTGGCACAGCGCGGCAGCCATTTTGATGTAAATGAAGCGGCGATTATTTAAATCGCCGCTTCATTTTCCTATGTCTAGTAAACTCATCTACATGGCTCCGTCGACGGAGCCATGTAGTCTAGACATACCCATAGACTTCAGCATAGAGATGGGTAGGAGAGAAGCCTACACAATAAAACTCCTATAATGTATGTTAATTTATATTCAGGTAGCGATTAGTTCCCCCAGTCAGGGCTTAGACCCCCCTTGGGTGAAGTGCTGGACACTCACATAACAAAAAAGATACGGGCCCTAGAGAATTTTACAGTCTAAGAATAGGATGAGAAAAAAAGCAGATATAACGAATGGGGGTGTATAACATCACCATGAGATCATGACCTAAAATAAGAACATAAGAACTTAAATACAGCCTGACTGGGTCAGACCAAAGGTCCATCCAGCCCAGTGTCCTGTCTTCTAACAGTGACCAATGTCAGATGCCCCGGAGGGAGGGAACAGAACAGGGAATCATCAAGTGATCCTGGCCCTGTCAACCATTTCCAGCGTCTGACAAACAGAGGCTAACGACACCATTCCTGCCCATCCTGGCTAATAAGTATTGATGGACCTAACCTCCATGAACTTATCTAGTTATTTTTTTAACCCTGTTAACATCCTGGTCTTCACAACATCCTCTAGCAAGGAGTTCCACAGGTTGACTGCATGGAAAATTGCACAGTGGTGTGTAATTTTCGTTCCAATTCCTGAATAGAATGGTGATTATTTTGGCTTGATGATGCAAATATTTGTCCACTTGAAATGACAGAGCCAGATCAGCATGCGTGTGGAACCAGGCCATTCCTTTCAGAAGATGCTGGTTCCTGGGAGGAACGAGGCTTGTGTGCACAAGGCGGTAGACTGGGAAGGAAGAGACCTGTGTCCATCTCCTGATGCTGCTGCGTATTTCCTCTCCACCCATGGGCAGTTCTCCCTCTCTGTCTGCCGCCTCTATAAAAGAGGGAAGCTGGTAATCTCCATCTCTTGTGGCTGCTATGAGGGTAGCACAATTCACGAGTGGAAGACGTTCCTTTTACTTATATCTCCATGGTAACTAGGCAGCCTGGCTACTAGCTAAGACCAGTACTGTTCCTGAAATGCCCCGACACAAAGGGGCAGGCAGGATTTCAGAGCTTTACCCTGCTCCAATTCTGTACTTTGTTTGCTCATAGTACAACAGCCTCTTACTTTTAATTACGTTAACTGACACTACATTCAAGCCTGCTGACGGGGGAAGGGGGTGCAAATGGGTGAGTTGCCTCAGGGCCCAGTGATTCAAAGGAGCTGGTATGCCCAGCTGCGACTGCTGAGGCCAGAGCCCTGGACCTGTTAAATCAACTCTAGTGCTGTACCACACATTTTGCGTGGCTTTGAGGACTGGGTGGGGCTGTGGACTGGCTGCCCTTGGCCCCACCCCTTCCACCTGAGATCCCGCCTCTCCCAGGTGTGCAGAGCCGGCCCCCCCATACCATGCCCTGGTGCCCACGGAAGCTGTCGGCTCCCCTGGCTAGACTGCCTCTCATTTTCCACCGTCGTGTTGAGACATAAGGGCCACGTCTACACTACAAGGTTTTTGTGCAAAAACCGGTGGCGCGTCCAGACCTCAAGCACGTTTTTGCGCAAGAAAATCGGCAGGACAGAGGGCCTTTGCCGGTAGAGTGATTCCTCTCTCCACAAGGAATAACTCCTTTTTACGTTCCTGCTATTGCACAAGAAGGCAAGTGTCGACGCTCCAGAGGACGCTCCTATGGAAAAAAGCACAGGTGCTCTGATGGCCATTCTGTGAATGGCCATCAGAGCTTTCTTGCGCAAGCGTGTCCATGCAGTGTGGACGCTCCTTTGCACAGAAGCACGTCGCTTTTGCAATGCGCTTTTGAGGTGTGGACGTGCTTTCACAGCAGACGTTTTTGCGCAAAAATTCTTGCACAAAAGGCTTCTTGCGCAAAAACCCTGCACTGTAGGCGAAGCCTAGGAGTGTCATATTCCACCCTCCTCCACTCTATGGCTTCCCTGGAGCTTGGATGTCTGCTACTCCCTGCGGAACAGAATGGGCAAAGAGTCTGGGATGGGAGGCCATCTGGAGAATCATCATGAACAAGCCAGCACAAGAGGGGGGCTGATCGTAACGTGCTAATGGCATAGGCTCATCTCAGGTGCGGCAAGCTGGAGAAAAGAGGGAAGGAATTGTGCCAGCAGGTACTATGCAGGGGTTCTAGCATAGCACAGTTTCTTCCTATACATAGAATCGGAAATACCTGGTGCATCTGAGGAACTGTTGGTAAACGCTGACTTTTTCATGGTGACCACTGCGCATATGATCCGATGCTGATTCTCTGTCACACCTGCTGAAGCCAGAGCTGCTGGTGTTCTGCTCATTTCTGGCCAGAAGCCCAGGAAACAAACCTGCTTGCATTGAAGTTAAATGGCGCAAAGTCTGTTGACATTAATATGAGAAAGTTCTGGGGCTGTACTTCGCAGGAAATTAAGCGCTAAGGTCAATGCAAATGATCATGTGTTAACCATTCCTACTTAATGGCAAGTAGCATTACCATATAGCTGCTGCAAAGTAATGTGTATTATTTCACAGTCGCTAGGCAGACAGATTGTCTTATCGTGCTACTCAAAAAAGGGCAAAGAAATGCCTGTGGGTAATGAGGTAATTCAAGGCATGAAGAGTTCATTTGAAGAGTGTGCCATTTACCCTGACAAAGCAGCTCATCGGGATGGAGGGTGGGGGCTTGATTACTTGGCTCCAATGAAAGAGCGTGGAAGCCTCTTCACTAATATCCCAGAAAATGTTGAAAATGTGCCCCTCAATCTTCAAAGAGTTTTCAGTTTCAATCCTACGGGGAATAACGAGAGTTTCATAATGTGGTTATTTATCAGGCTTGAAAGAATGAGATTTGGACAAATAGCTTTCTGTGGATCCATTCCAAAGCTACGCCACGGCACAGAATGAACAGCTTCCTTGTTTGGCCTGTTTTCTGATTTGCAGTTGTCCAGTCTACACGAGGATAGGAGACACTTTAGGAATTTCCACTGCATGCAATCCATCGGTATGTTTTATCCATAAGAAGTGCCAAACTTGTGCCAAAGGCTGTGTTTGGACTTGGAACCATGGGCGGTGGATGAAGGCCCTGCTGGGAAAGGCAAGACCCAGCCCCTCCCCTTCCATCTGAGGCCCTGCCTATGGAGCCAAGCCCCGCCCACCCCAGCCCAAATCTTCCTGGCTGCTTGGAGGACTGGGGCTGTGTTCTTCACCTTGGGGGCTGGGGAAGCCAGGCTGTTGTACCACAGCCCCATCCTTTGGTGGCTGGGCATGTAGGTAGTTTTGGGAAGGCTGTGCCTTCCCTTGCCTACATTACTGGCTGCCCATGCTTGGAACTCTTATAACATCCATTTAAGGAAAACATATACAGGGAAGACAATTAATAAGACCAAGGATGGGCAAAAGGGCCTCTGGGGGCTGGATGTGGCCTGCCAAGTGGGTTGATCCAGCCCCACCGCTCTCTGCCCCCAGGTCATTTAGGGCCTGGGGACGGGGGAAGTGCACAAAGTTTCATCCACCCTGCCAGGAGCATGTAGCACTTTGAAGTACCAGGTGCTCCTGGCAGGGCGGGAGGAAATGTCACACGCTCCCCTGCCCCCAAGCCCTGATCGGCCTGGTGGTGGGAGGAGCGGGCAAAGTTTCCTCCGCCCTACTGCCTCCCTATGAGGAGCGTGTGGCACTTAGAAAAGTGCCGCATGCTCCTATCAGGGCGGAGGAAACTTCATGTGCTCCCTCACCCCCAAGCTCTGATTGGCCTGGGGGTGGGAGAGCATGCCAAGCTTCTTCCTGCCCTGCCAGGGGTATGGGTGCTTAGTGGGAAGGGGGGGCAAAGGGGATCCCCTACACCCAGATCAATCATGGTCTGTGGGTGGGGAAGCCCGGAAGCATCCAGGTCCCACCTCTTCCAGGGTGGCCCAGGGCCACTTCAAAAATTTTTGAAGTGGCCCCTGGTCAAAAATTATTGCCCACTCCTGGATAAGACAATAACCTTGTTTAAATTTTGGGGAAAAAACACAGCAGCTGAACCCTAGAAATCCGCGTTGACATTAGTGAAGGATTTTCCATTTTGTGTCAGGAAATCGATAATAAATCAAACTCCCGCCTCACCCCAATCTTTGAAAGAGGTTTAATAAACTTCAATATATTTCTGCCAAAAGTGCCTGCACAGCTCTTTTTTCTCCATCTATGTTCCTTCTGTAGGGAGAGCGCGGTGGCTGTCTGAAAACCAGCAGTCTCGGCCAGACGTGACCTTCTAATAGCCAAGCTTTCCTTTGTCCCCTTGACTTCAAAGTAATTTTAATTTTGTTTTGAAATTCTGTTATCTCGGACTCTCCAAAAGGTAAATCTTACCTAGCAGGATGCAGCTCTGCAAATTCCTAATGCAGCTCTAATCCCTTGTACACCGCCCGATCCTAAACAAACAGTGCTTTGAAAAGAAGGAATCAGTCACTAGTTAGTGTGCCTACCATCCGAAGAGCAAGTAACGATTTTATAGGGGCAATTAAACCTGGACAAAGACCATGTCAGATTTATGTTCCTTGTATACGTTTAAGAGTGAGAGTACACCCGCTCGTGCCCTTTCTCACGCACACAGTTTATTAACCTGCAAGCCTACTGCTACAAGGCTAATAACCATAATACACAAATCACCGAGGAGCAGATACAGATCTGTCACGTTGGCAGGAATATATTGGAGTGCATGATGGTACACATGCAGCAATCGATGAATCTCGGAGCAGGTAATGTAAATAACCTATGGGAAAGGCTAAACTCCAAGTATCCAGTGATAACTCCGGATGCAGTATGGGAAAGAGAACAACTCATTGCATCTCCCCAAAGTACAAACCTTGCCCCAAATGGAAATGGGTGAATTTGGCAACAAATCCACTGTGGACATTAGTATGAATTACAAATGGGTGTTCAAAGCCAACATCCTTTGGCTATTTTTGGATTTGATGACCTCTCGAGGTCCCTTCCAGTTCTAGGATTCTAGGCCGTGTCATACCCCCAAATCATTGTTGGTTCCCTCTTCTGTATGTCAATTCCGATATATCGGTACTGATATGGGGCAAACAAATTCAAGATGTTGGCATACCAAGGATTTATATAGAGGCAACACAATATTTTCTGATATATCTGTCACTTTCTCAATGATTTCCAGCATTCTGCTTGCTATCCACAATGACTTCCACAATCTCTTTCTGGAGCGATATCAGCTAATTTAGACCCCATGATTTTGTATGCCTATTGGGGATTGTGTTTTGCCATGTGCACGACTTTGCACTTACGTTCACCTACCATTTTGTTGCCCAGTCATTCAGTATTGTGAGATACCTTTGTAACTCTTCTGTCTGCTTCGGACTTAAGTAAATTGAGGAGTTTTTTATTTCCTCTTCAGATTTTGCCACCTCACTGCTTCCCCCTTTTTCTGATTATTTAGGAATATATTGAAGGGTACTGGCCTCAGTACAGACCCTTGAGAGACACCACTTTCTACTTCTCTCCATTCTGAAAATGGACCATTTATTTCTACCTTTTGTTTTCTGTCTTTTAACCCATCATCAATCCACAAGAGGTCCTTCCCTCGTCTCCCATGACAACTTACTTTATTTAAGAGCCTTTGGTGAGGGAACTTGTCAAAGACTTTCTCAAAAACTAAGGACACTATATCCACTGGGCTCCCCTTGTACGCATGCTTGTAGTAGATTGGCAAGGTATGATTTCCATTTACAGAAAACATGTTGACTCTTCCCCCAGTAAATAACTTTTATATATGTGTCTGATAATTCCGATCTTCACTATCATTTCAGACAATTTGCCTGGCACTGGCATCAGGCTCACTGTAATTGCAGGGATCACCTTAGGAGCCCTTTTAACAATTGGCGTCACATTCGCTATCCTCCAGTCTTCTCGTTCAGAAGCAGATTTAAATGTTCGGTTTCATGCCACAGTTAGTAATTATGTAATTTCACTTTCGAGTTCCCTCAGAAGTCTTAGGTGAATGCCCTCTGTTCCTGGTGACTTGTACGTGTTTAATTCTTCAGTTTGTTCCAAAACATCCTCTAATGACTCCTCAGTCTGGGACACCTCCTCTTTGTCACCTAAAAAGAATGGCTCAGGTTTGGGAATCTCCCTCAGCTGTAAAGACAAATGCAAAGAATTCACTTAGTTTCTCCACAATGGCCGTATTGTCCTTGAGTGCTCCTTTACCATCTCGACTGTCCAGTTGTTTAGCAGAACTCCTGCTTCTCATGTGCTGAAAAAAAATTGCTGTTACTTTTTGAATCTTTGGCTAGCTGTTCTTCAAATTCTTTTGTGGCCTTCTTAATTCCATTTTTACACTTCACTTGCTAGAGTGAATTTATGCTCCTTTCTATTTTCCTCACGAGAATTTAACTTCCACTTTTTAAAGGATGCATTTTTGCCCCTCACTGCTTCTTTGTTTAGGCACATTAGCTCTTTTTTGGTCCTCTCACTATGCTGTTTAATCTGAGGTATATGTTTATTGTGTCAAGTATCAGAGGGGTAGCCGTGTTAGTGTGGATCTGCAAAAGCAACAAGGAGTCCTGTCGCACCTTATGCATCTGATGAAGTGGGTCTTTGCCCACGAAAGCTTATGCTCCAATACATCTGTTAGTCTATAAGGTACCACAGGACTCCTTGTCATGTTTATTGTGGCGTCTTCAGGAAGTTTCCATGCCAATTGAAGGGATTTCACTTTTGGCATGGTACCTTTTAATTTCTGTTCAACTCACATCCTTGTTTTTATGTAGTCCCCCTTTCTGAAATTGAATGCTGCGGCAATGGGCTATTTTCATGTACGCTGCCCAGGAGAAGTTAAATTTTACTATCTTGTAGTCACTACGTGCAAGTGGTCCAGCTATTTTCACCGGTTGGTAGGCCAGATCCTGTGCTCCACAAAGGACTAAATCAAGAATTGGTCTCCTCTTGTGGGTTCAAAGACTAGCTTCTCTAAGAAGCAGGTATTTAAGGTGTCAAGAAACTGAACCTTTGCAGCCTATCCTGAGATGACATGTACCCAGTCAATATGGGATAGCTGAAAGAATTAGTTTGAATTTGGGTCCCTTATCTATGCTGCCTTCCCCCCCCCCCCGACTGCCCCCCAAGAGTAGTTTGCATCATAGAATCCAAGGGTTGGAAGAGACCTCAGGAGTCATCAAGTCCAGCCCCCTGCCCAAAGCAGGACCAACCCCAACTAAATCATCCCAGTCAGGGCTTTGTCAAGCTGGGACATAAAAACCTCTAGGGATGGAGATTCCACCCCCTCTCTAGGGAACCCATCCCAGCGCTTCCCCACCTGCCTAGGGAAATAGTTTGTCCTAATATCCAACCTAGACCTCTCCCACTGTAACTTGAGACCATTGCTCCTTGTTCTGCCATCTGTCACCACTGAGAACAGCCTCTCTCCATCCTCCTTGGAACCCCCCTTCAGGTAGTTGAAGGCTGCTCTCAAATCCCCCCTCACTCTTCTCTTCTTCAGACTAAATGAGTCCAAATCCCTCAGCCTCTCCTCATAAGTCATGTGCTCCAGCCCCCTAATCATTTTTGTTGCTCTCCCCTGGATTTTCTCCAACGCGTCCACATATTTTCTGCTATATTCTTATTGTTCAAGCATGGAATTACCACCCTTAGTGATTGGGTGATAGAGTTTGGGTCATTGAACATTTGTACTACTTTTGATTCTATTCTGTTTCCACACATAATAATAGTGGCACTTCCCCACCAGCATGACCTGTTCTGGCCTTTTGAGATATTCTGTACCCCGGGACCTGGGCAAGCTAATTCTCAAAGTTTTGCTGAGACGTGACTTATCTTGAGCTCTCTTTCTTCCTTTGTTTGGTTGCTTTTTTCTTCCTTGAAGCGTCCTGCTAAATGAAAACAATATAGTTACATTGCAAGCATCTCATTAACCAGGTCAACATACAATATTCATCCATTGTTACAGAGCGGCTCTCCTTCTCTCACGGATGTATTTTAAACACCGGCAATATGCATAAATAATAGATTTATCACCTCAACGACAGAGGTCCATAAAGGCATTAATATACAGCCCATTTATCATTGTAAAAAGCATCAAGTCATTCCTAAGAGGTCAAAGAAGTGACTTTGGACCAATAGTAAGCTTTGCCCTGAATACTATATTTTTGTTACAACCCCAGCAAAATTGCCAAAGCAGGCATTATAGAGAAAAAAAAAATACATTTAACCTTCCTGAAAGGAGCCAAGCCTAATTTTTAATTAAATATTGTCTGCTCCATGGATCTCTCTGAAAAGCACACAGTAGCACCAGAAGGGAATTAAATCAGCACGAGGCGATATGGCTGGTTTAGAATAAAGAGAGATGCTGGGAGAATTGTCCATTTTAGTGCAAACAATATATGATGACTTTGATGTGTGAATTAAAGCAGTGGAAGGGACAATGGTTTGTCATGTAAAATTAAGTTTCATTCAGTGGCTGAGTACATTTTCCCATGGAGGGTTTTAATTATCAATCCAGGGCATTCGATAGTTATATCAAGGACAAGTGATGGATTGGATTTGCCAGCCTGAATTAGCAGTCATCTAGCACATTATAAAAGTCTTGCACTCCAGTGATTGTGGTCATTGGCCAGAAAGGAATTTCAGATCCTAGAAAAAGAACAAATTGGTGTAGAGCAAATGTATTTGTAACGAAAACCCCCAAAGCCTGGTGGTTCCTCATCCTACCACCTTGGATCTGAAATGCTCTTAGCTTCCGTCAGACAATAGAGGGAATTTATGACATTAAAGAGATGTGCAGCCACTTTGAAAATACCCTGTGTTTTACCTGAGAGCAACGCAAGGTATCAGCCATACAGTGCTGTGCTCCTAGCACACAGAATCTGCAATATGTAAGCAAGGAATTCAGTAGTCTTCACATTTTAGCAAAGATGCAGGCTCTCCAGCTCTCTCCTGTGTATCTTTATTTTTGTCAATTTAGAACTTTTATCGGCTTCATTGGCTTAAAAATAAAAAAGCTCCTTTAATTTGAATGGCTCCCAAAGTGCTGAATGCTGAGTTTCTGGAGGTACTTGGTCTTAAAACAAAGAAACGTCTCCCTTAGGAGCAGCATTAGCATGGCAGCTCAGTGTTAGTGACTCGATGTCTGGTTGGTGGTCAGTATCAAGTGGGGTGCCCCAAGAGTAGGTTCTAGGGCCAGCTTTGTTCAACATTTTTATTAATGACCTGGATGAGGGGATGGATTACACCCTCAGCAAGTTTGCAGCTGACACTAAACTAGGGGGAGAAGTAGATATGCTGGAGGGCAGGGATAGGGGCCAGAGTGACCTGGACAAATTGGAGGATTGGGCCAAAAGAAATCTGATGAGGTTCAACAAGGACAAGTGCAGAGTCCTGCACTTGGGACGGAAGAATCCCAAGCATTGTTACAGGCTGGGGACCGAATGGCTAAGCAGCAGTTCAGCAGAAAAGGACCTGGGGGTTACAGTGGATGAGAAGCTGGATATGAGTCTACAGGGTGCCCTTGTAGCCAAGAAGGCTAACAGCATATTGTGGTGCATTAGGAGGAGCATTGCCAGCAGATCTAGAGAAGTGATTATTCCCCTTTATTTGGCTCTGGTGAGGCCACATCTGGAGTATTGTGTCCAGTTCTGGGGCCCCCACTATAGAAAGGAAGTGGATGCATTGGAGAAAGTCCAACAGAGGTCAACGACAACAACAAAAAAAAGGACAGGGCTGAAAGACATGACCTATGAGAAGAGGCTGAGGGATTTGGTCTTATTTAATCTAGAGAAGAGTGCCGGGGCGGGGGGGAAGGAGGGGAGGGTATTGATAGCAGCCTTCAACTACCTGAAGAAGGGTTCCAAAGAGGATGGAGAGAGGCTGTTCTCAGTGGTGGCAGATGGCAGAACGAGGAGCAATGGTCTCAAGTTGCAGTGGGGGAGGTCTAGGTTGTATATTTGGAAAAACTATTTCCCTAGGCAGATGGGGAAGCACTGGGATGCGTTCCTTAGGGAGGGGGTAGAATCTCCATCCCCAGAGGTTTTTAATTCCTGGTTTGACAGAGCCCTGGCTGGGATGATTTAGTTGGGGTTGGTCCTGCTTTGGGCAGGGGGCTGGACTCGATGACTCCTGAGGTCTCTTCCAGCCCTAGGATTCTATGGTGCAGACTGCTCTTTGGGGCAGAGCAAATCAGTGACCCAAATCCAAACTAATCCTTGTTTTTTATTTTAAAGTCCAAAGGCGTGGTCAACATTTTCCTTCTGCGCTTCCTGGCTTTGCCTGGAAGATAGAATGGAAATGCTAAACTACTGGGAAGGAAGCGCTCTTCTTGATTTTGCCAGCTGATCTGAAAAATTCATGAGGGCCTTGTTTTATATGATTGACAGCCAATAGGGTTTGCAGACTCCAAAGGTCCAGTCTTTCGCATGCAAACACCATGAAACTGGCTGAGAAGCAAGTCGTGAGAGGCATCCTGATTGCACAAAGGCAATTGTCTCTGTTCAGTTAGAGAGCCTGGATTGGCCCACCATGGGAAATCAAATCGATATTATTTTGCTTCATAGAATACACTCAATTTTTGTGAAAGAGTAGAGGTAGGCCTTGTGGTATCTCTAAATTGGCCCTTTTTGAGTGAAGGGACTCTGGGATTTGCCACCATTTTCTACCTGTGTCTATGTGTCCTTCCTTAAGTGCTGTACGTGAGCTTCAAAGGGAGAACAGACGTTTAAAATCTGGTCATGTGGTCATGTGCCTAAAGGCATTCACTGTGAGTTTGGCTGCCTGTGCTAGGCACTGTACAGGCACACAGAGTTCACCGTTCGAGGCCCCACAACTTCAAGTGAACCGAAATATTGTAGCTTAAAGGATCCTGAACGTTCATGTGTCACAGGCAGAGAACTGGAACAATGGAGGCCAGCAACGGCTAAGGCCCCTGAAACGGCAGGGCATTAGAGGCGCTTTCCCCAAAAAACCCTCGCTGGTGATCCAGACTCTACACAGCAAAAGAAGGTGAACATCTGCCAAATGCTTTGAGTTTCCCTAAGCTTCCAACTGCTAGAAGCTGGGATGGGACAAGAGTGGACGTATCCCTTGAGGGTTGTCCTCTAGCACTGGGCTCTGTCGGAAGACGGGATGCTGGGGTAGATGGAACTTTAGTCTGACGCAGAAGGGTCATTCTTATGTTCTGCCTTGGGCCGAGAGCAGTCATGGCTCCGAAGAGCTCACACTGTACAGAGTCGAGTTAAAAGAGGCTCGCAAAGCTGATTTGCCATGTGCTAGGCAGTACGCTGGTTGCAGGGCGAGGAAAAGAACGCTTCACTTTAGTGTTTGCACCTGCACCTTTTATTCCCGAATGCCCAGTTTGAGATTCACATGCATCTTTGCCCCTGAGACCATGTGCATTTGGGAGCAGATGGAATGATTTCAAACCAGAGAAGGACTTGGACTGGGAACAAGTGCCCTCCACCTCAAAAAATCACAGGGTGTCCCATGCTTCTGGCTCCGGCTCAGTCCAATTCATTTCTCCATGTAAATGCAAAGACCTGGCACATCACGGGGTTGTGAGGGCATTACTTTTCCGCTCCTTTAGCCTATGGTTTGATTCAGACAGACCTTTGCTCAATGGAGAATCCAGCATGGCCCCCTATGGCCTGGGTTTGTTGGACACTAGATTGTCTGAGTCTAGATGCTGGGTTTCCAAACCTTACTCTGCTATTTAAAAAATATTTTCCGAGCTGTTGTTAGGACAACACCTGGACTTGCCCTAATCCAGGGCCATTGGAGGGGTTTATTAATTATGCTCAGCTGCTCTCTCTGGCTATGTCTAGATGGCCTCTTTTTATCGGAAAAAGGTACGCAAATTGCGCTCTACAATTCGCGAACATTCTTCTGTTAGTTTTGTTGGAAGAGGCTTTTCTGAAATTTGACCCGTCTACACTGGGCGAAATTTTGGAAAAACCTCCTCTTTCAGAAGAGCCCTTCTTCCTTGTGGCATGAGGAAGACAGGACTTCTGAAAAAGCGCATCTGCTCTTCCGCAAACAATGTCGGACGTGGCGGAATTTTTCCGGGATACCGGCGATATCCTAGAAAAACTCTGTAGTTTAGACATAGCCTCAGTAGCAAAGCCCACTGAGCCTGCTTGTTCTTCGCCCCCGTGCCCAATGAGTGTCCAGTGCACGTACAAGGGTACAGAATCCCTGTATTTCAGGGATTGCACCAGGTGCAGGAGAATCACGCCCATTGGCTGTAATAGAAGCTGGGCAGCAGCTGGTCTAAAGCGGGACAGAGCCCTCTAGAGCCCTCTTTCAGAGAGTGGCTTGTGATGACTTCACACGAAGAGCAGCTGGGCTCAGTGCTGCGTTGAGTGGAGTCGTACCACACGCACCCTTGTATAAAGTGTGTGTGGTGGGGGCGGTCAGGAGATTGCTAAGGAATCTCGAGTTCTCAAGGCTGCTGTGACGGACCGGGCCAGGTCTGGGCACAGCTGAGAGCATCTTCTCAGGGCAAATTGCTCAAAACCAGGACTCCAGACTGGAGACCTCTCCCAAATAGGCCACAAACCAGTCACATCCAAACACTTCAGCTGTCAATCTGGCCAGCAGGAAGCCTCACGAGCAAAACCTCTCAGACACCCCAGCTCCCCCTGTGCCACAATCAGCCCTGGGCCTGCACACAGGTGAGGGGTTATGGAACCCAATCTCACCTACCCCAAACGGGTTCTCCTGGTCCCAAAGAACCAGCCACAGATTCCCAGTAAATTTACACTTTGGATCTTACCCACAAGATCACGCTGGGCCAATCCTTTAGAATCTAAAATCTAAAGGTTTATTAATAAAAGAGAGAAAAGGTGGAGAGTGAGGTTGTTAAGGAGAATACATTACATGCACTGATCACCAAGTCCTTGATGCAGGCTCTCAGCAGAGATGTTACAATCTGCTAGCTTAAAAGTCTCTGGTGTCCATCCTATGTCAGGACAGGTCAGCAATCCTTCCCGGCTCACTGTCCCTCGCAAGGCTGCATCTGGGATCAGTAACAGAATTGAAGACAAGATGGAGTCGGCCTCATGGCACTTTATATCCATTCCTGGTATCTTCCAAGCTGGAGCGGGTCACATGGCCAAGTGACCTATCCCTGTGTCCCATGCCAGCAGCTGTTAGATACTGACTGGTTTGCAGGTTTCTAGACACATTCCTCAGGTGTGTATTGGGCACCTTGAGAGCCATTGTTCCTGGAACTGTGCTAATTAGCACAGTCATTCATTGGACATTCCTTCTTTACAACAGGCAGTCTAGGCCCATCGCTCTGTCTCAGACAGAGAACATTCACAATATCAGCACAGAGTCCATATTCATAACTCCACATACAGACATCACACAAGTACATGAATAGCAGACATAGAATCAGTAGGACATAAGCTTTCATTTGACACCTCACATGGCCCCCTTTATATAGACTTGGGGGCAAACACCCCCCCCCCATGGGCGTAGCAGTGATCTTTCTGCTCACTTTAAAATCCAATAATGTGCCGGCTTCTCTCATGCCCTAACACAGCAAAATGACTCATGGTTTGTGAGAGGTGAGCAAAAGTCCTCTAGAACATAAGAATGGTCACAGTGGGTCAGACCAAAGGTCCATATAGCCCTGTATCGTGTCTGCTGACAGTGGACAATGCCAGGTGCCCCAGAATCATCAAGTGATTCCTCTCCTGTCATCCATTTCCAGCCCCTGACAAACAGAGACAAGGGACCCTAGTCCTACCCCGTTCTGGCTAATAAGTATTGATAGACCTAATCTTCATTAATTTATCCAGCTCTTTTTTGAACCTTGTTAAAGTTCTGGGCTTCACAACATCCTCTGGCAAGGAGTTCCGCCGGCTGACTCTGCGCTGCAGGAAGAAAAACTCCCTTTGGTTTGTTTTAAACTTGCTGCCTATTAATTTCATTTGGTGACCCATAGTTCTTATGTTATGGCAGTGGTTCTCAAAGTGTGGTCTGAGGACCACTAGTGGTCCGCAACTATATAAGTATATAGTGCCACAGGTCTACTCGTTGTTGTTAAAAGCTGTTTTTAAAGTTACAGACTAACACAGCTACCCCTCTGACACTAAACCAGATATATCAAACACTAGCCATACAACAAGTAAGTCCAGTTACACCTTGGAAACTAACAAAGGCATAGGATCATGAGCTTTCATGGGTAAAACCCACTTCATCAGATAAGACCCACGAGACCACCAGGTTTTATCCACGAAAGCTCATGATCCTATGCCTTTGTTAGTCTCCAAGGGTATGTCTACACTACAAAGTTAATTCGAACTAACAGCCGTTAGTTCGAATTAACTTTCATAGCATCTATACATACAAACCGCTAGTTCAAACTTAATTCGAACTAGTGGAGAGCTTAATTTGAACTAGGTAAACCTCATTCTACGAGGACTAACGCCTAGTTCGAATTAAGTAGTTCGAATTAAGGGCTGTGTAGCCACTTAATTCGAACTAGTTGGAGGCTAGCCCTTCCCAGCTTGCCCTGGTGGCCGCTCTGGGCCAAATCAGGGAAACTTTTCTGCCCCCCTCCTGGCCCCGGAGCCCTTCAAGGGCCACGGTCTGACTACAGTGCTCATGCCAGTTGCAAGCCTGCCAGCACCCAGCCAGCAGACCCTGCACCTGGCACGGCATGAGCCAGCCACCCGCTGCCACCCAGCCCTCCGCCTCTTCCCAGGACCAGGCTGGCGGCTCCCAGGAGCCTGCCCGGGGCCGCAAGAGGTGGGCGCCCACCTGGTCTAGCGCAGAGATTGTGGACCTCATCGAGGTTTGGGGGGAGGCCTCCAACGTCCACGACCTCCGCACTAGGCACAGGAATGAGGCCGTCTAGGGCAGGATAGCTGCCAGCCTGGCCACCAGAGGCCACATGAGAACCCAGGAGCAGGTTTGCATGAAAATCAAGTTGGTCCAGTGAGACCTCCCGACCCTGAGCCCTGAGCTTAGAACATAAGAACATAAGAATGGCCGTACTGGGTCAGACCAAAGGTCCCTCTAGCCCAGTAGCCTGTCTGCCAACAGCGGCCATCACCAGGTACCCCGGAGGGGATGGACCGAAGACAATGACCAAGCAATTTGTCTCGTGCCATCCATCTCCAGCCTTCCACAAACAGAGGCCAGGGACACCGTTCCTACCCCCTGGCTAATAGCACTCCATGGACCCAACCTCCATGACTTTATCTAACTTCCCTTTAAACTCTGTTATAGTTCTAGCCTTCACAGCCTCCTGTGGCAAGGAGTTCCACAGTTGACTATGTGCTGTGTGAAGAAGAACTTTCACTTATTAGTTTTAAACCTGCTACCCATTCATTTCATTTGGTGTCCTCTAGTCCTTCTATTATGGGAACTAATGAAGAACTTTTCTTTATTCACCCTCTCCACACCACTCATGCTTTTATAGACCTCTGTCATATCCCCCCTCGTCTCCTCTTTTCTAAGCTGAAAAGTCCCAGTCTCTTTAGCCTCTCTTCATATGGGACCCGTTCCAAACCCCTAATCATTGTAGTTGCCCTTTTCTGAACCCTTTCCAAGGCCAAAATATCTTTTTTGAGGTGAGGAGACCACATCTGTACACAGTACTGAAGACATGGTGTACCATAGTTTTATACTTCCCCTCCTCCTTCTTCCCCTGGCTTCCCCCTTCCAGCTCCCTCCTCCCAGGTTTCCACCTCCCCTCTCCCACCCTCTCTCTTCCCCTCTCCCACCTCCTTTTTCCAGTCTCCCAGAGGTTAATTCCCCCCCCCCCCCCGCACACACAGTTTTGTTAAATAAAGAGAGTTTCTATTTTTGAACACGTGTCTTTTATTTTTTATATCAGGAAGGGGGGCTAGGGAAGGGTAAGTGGAAGGAGGTGAGGGAGGAATGGGGCACGAGCCCCCGATGGGGAGGACTGGGGTGGCTCTGCGGGCTCCTCGGGGTGGAAGCTCTCCTGCAGGGCCTCCTGGATCCTGACAGCCCCCCGATTGACCCCCCCCGGATGGCAGCCTGCGGCAAGTGCAGCCGGGCTGATGGCCGAGTGCTGTGATGTGCCGAGCGTGGGCACTCAGGGCACTCCAAGATAGGACTTCTTTGCTGTCCCTCGTTGAGGTAGACAAGCAAGTGGGGAACCCTGAGAACTGTCTGTCCGGGGTGGGGGTCGGGTCCCTTTAAGCACAGCCCTCGGCTAGCCTGAGGCAGCAGCTCCATGCTCTAAGTCCTAACCTGATGCCCTGCCGGCACTGGGTCCGGCCAACCTTAACTTCGGTTCAGGGTCCACTCAATGTGGACATGCTAGTTCGAATTAGCAAAACGCTAATTCGAATTAGTTTTTAGGTCTAGATGCACTAATTCGAATGAGCTTAGTTTGAATTAGTGCTGTAGTGTAGACATACCCCAAGGGACTACTTGTTGTTTTTAAAGTTACAGACTAACAAAGCTACCCCTGAGACTACTCTCCATACAATTCACTATCTCTACCACACCAGTTATTTTTTTTAGCAGCGAGCTTTTGTGCTAGCTCAGGAAATAACTTAATGTATGGTCTGTGCATTTGTAATTCCTCCGTCTTTTTTTTTCCCATTAGCAACTGTGCCAGTCAGCAGTGTTGATTCCATGAGAATGCAGACACATTGCAGTATGATAATACAGCAGTTAACACATCACTTTTCTTATGTATGCTAATATTATTTCACTGCCACTGTAAGAAACACGACTTAAGTTCAGTGAATTCCCACACAATATTGCTTAAAACCTGCAAGCCCGCCCTCAGCAAACCATATTTACCTTGCTGACTTTCTCAGCTCTCTTGTGCTGAGAGAGTTTTATTGCTCGAAAGGAGCAGCACTAGAGAATTGAAATGTACAATCCATTTTTAGCCTGGGAATCGGGAGTACCGAAGGATAATGAAGGAGGTGGTGATGAGGTAAAGGAACAAAGAGAAGCTGATGTAGTAGGCTACAAGCTGGATTGGTGAATCCCCATTGGAAGGAGTGTAGCTAAGTATCTTGTGGAGATGAGACATCTTTGGAAGGCCAGAGACTGATGCCGTGGGACCAGTGGGGTTAAGCTAAGTTACAACAGCTCAGGACAAGACCCCAAAAGTGGCCTCATGACAGTGGCTTGTAAACTTGGAACTTTCCACACCAGCACTTGGGTGGCTGGACTAGATATTCCTTCCCAAATCGGCGTTGGCTGCCACATGCGACAAAGCTCCTCCTCAACCGTGGTGGGTCCCGTGCTTTCAGACCGATTGCTTGCCTCGGAGGCTCACGGGAACCCTCAATTTAGACACCAGCCTGCTGTTTGCTGAGCTGCTCTCATTATTGGCCAACATGGGGAAACCAAATTGCATTGTCTCTGTGGCCCCTCCCAGGGGTACCAGGTAGGACAAACCCGTAACAAAACCAGTCTCTTCCTGCCACTGAAATGGGGCGTGGGACGGTGGGAACCTGGGCCTGCCCTCCACTCCGGGGTCCAGCCCAGGAATCCTGTAATAGCAGCTGTCTGTAACGTCTCTGGTGACTGCTACCTATCCCTGGGCCACTTCTCCCACTGACTTCCCCAGGGCCTTCTGTACTGCAGGTTCTTCCTCCTTGTACCTGTTTGTGTTTGTTCCTCCCAGTTTCTCCACAGCTTCTTCTCGCCTCAAAATTCCTTCCCACACTAAGCTACCAGAAAGGGAGCCTTTTTAACTAGACTAAAAAAACCCAACAACAACAAAAACGAAACCTAGATAAATTCATGGAGGTTAGGTCCATCAATGGCTATGAGCCAGGATGGGTAGGAATGGTGTCCCCAGCCTCTGTTTGTCTGGGGCTAGAAATGGGTGACAGGGGAGGGATCACTTGATGATTCCCTGTTCTGTTCATTCCCTCTGGGGCACCTGGCATTGGCCGCTGTCGGCAGACAGGACACTGGGCTGGATGGACCTTTGGTCTGACCCCATATGGCCATTCTTATGTTCTTCATTGGCCCCAGGTGTTCTCATTAGTCTAACTCACTAGACTCTGGAAACCTCCTCATTGGATCGAGGTGCCTTAATTGCCCTGACTGGTTCTGGAAAGTTTTTGCTGGTTCTGGATTAACCTTTGTTAGTTTATCCTGGGAACAGAAACTTAATCAAGGGCTGGTATATTTCCCTTCCACCACTCTCCTCTACCCTTCTGGCCTGGCCCTGTCACACAGGAAAGAGCCTACGGAGTTTCCTGTGCAACCTTTGGCATAGCCCTTCCGACAGCGATTACTTCCTGATCCCCGTAGACCTCCCTTCCATCCCAACAAGCCTTGGGTTGGGGACAGGGGCTGGTGGGGTTCGGAGAGAGTAGAATGTCAGTGGCTCACTTACTGAGCGCCATCTGCTGGCTGGAGTGGTATTGGTGTCAGCCTTCTCTCCCAGCTGCCTTAGGGGCAGGAGTGGAACACGCTCCTCAGAAGAAGAGGAGGAACATGAGGCTCTCGCCCAGGGCAAACCTCTACTGGTTCTGTGGAGACTTCGCAGCAAAGTACCAGACACCTCAAGCTATCTCGCAAGCAGAATGAACAACAACGTTACTGCATTAAATGGATCTGGAAAGGAAACTGCTTCCGAAACCTTCTTGCTCCCAGCTTGGATGTCGCGACATTAAGATTTATCTCACACTGGTTTGGCTTTTCCCACCTGAAATGGATTGTTGCGGGGGGCGGGGTTTTAACTTCTTAGAGTGCTGCTCCGGAAACGACCTGTGCACCTTGGCCCAAAGTCATCCCTGCTGTAATTCTGCATGGGTGATTTTTATTATCGTTGTTTATCTGGCGTATTCCAAGTACTCGTTTTTCCAGGACATGAGGGATTACACCAAATCGTGCTGCTAGCCCCTCACATTCTTAACAGAGTAACTGGATTTATGGCTTATTACAATGTTCTGTAACCACCCTACTTGTCTGATGACTACAGGGATGGTGAATGATCCCCTACAATACCTGCTAACCACTTAGGCTAAACAGTCTGGTCCCTCGTGCATTTAGCTATGACGCGCCGAGTGCCTTTCCTAGACCTGAAGAAGAGCTCGATAAAACATGTCTCTCGCAGTGCCAGAAATAGGTCCAATAAAAGGTATTACCTCATCCATCTCGTTTCTAGGATAAGCAAAAGGAATTTAGCATACACACGGCAAACAAACCATACTATTAGACCAAATTAAAGTTTCTCTTTTCAGTAAATCAGAGATAGTGGTTTTGGCAACAGCTCTGATCTGAATGCAGATGAAGCTCAAGCAGGAACGCTTTTCTGTGAAAGAAAGAGTTTCATTGATCACGGGGTGATTCCCTGTCTGGTAGTGTAACCGCCACCGGGTGGATTTGAACCTGGGACCTCAGTATAGGAGCCTCTATCCTCTGAGCTAAAAGCCAGCTGGCTCCCAGCCCATGCTGTAGAAGTTTCTTGAGCATAACTGTTGCTGTGGTCTAGGTACCACTTGCATTGCTCAGTAACCACACTTGGCTATGTCTACACTCGCGGCTTCTTGCACAAGAACAGCCGTTCTTGCGCAAGAATCCGCAGAGCGTCCACACTGCCCGCCCGCTCTTGCGCAAGGAAATGTACAGTACGGCGTGATAAGAGACAGCTCCTTGCACAAGAGCGACGCTCTTTTCTATCAGGCTTAAGCTCTCTTGCGCAGGCACTCTTGCGCAAGAGGGCAGTGTGGATGTTCGGCAAGCGCATACTTGCGCAAGAATTGGCCTCCAGTGAAAACCACAGGTGGCCTCTCCGACACTCCGTACAGGCAATCACCACTCGTTGGTTCCCCCTAATTGGCCCCCCCTTAAAGGCACAGGCACGGAGCACAGCCATTTGCCACGTGCAGCCCGGGTAGCAGCCAGAGGGAGGAATGGCAGCTGCCCAGCATCAGCCAGGTCCCTCAGACCCCACGGAGGAGCCACCCAGAGCACCCAGCAGGCCCAAAGGGGCACCAAGCAGCGGGCTCCATGCTGGAGCACCGCCGAGGTGACTGCCCTCCTGGACCTCTGGGGAAAAGAGGAGGCCCTCTGGGACCCCAAGTCCTGGAGGAGGAATGCCCACATCTTCGCCCAGATGGCCCAGGCACTGGCCGCAAAGGGACACCCGGCCCGGACCCTGGAACAGGTCCGGGCCAAGGTGAAAGACCTGCACCTCACCTACGTGCGGGCCAGCGAGCGTGGGGGCGGCGGAGCCACTGCCTGTCCCCAGTATCACCGCCTGCACCAGATCTTGGGGGACAAAGGGGCCACTCACCTGCTGGCCCAGGTGGCCACGGCGGTGGCCACTCCAGTGGTCCGACCCAGGCCACCGGAGGAGGGGGAGGGAGTCTGGTCCTCGGACGAGGAGGAGGAGGTGGCAGAGGACAGCAGCCAGATCTCACCATCCCGGCCCAGCAGCAGTCAGGACGTGTCCCGGGCATCCTCCGAAGCCGGTGATGGATTGTCTGGTGAGCGCAGTGGCTGCCATTCGCAAGCCTGCTGGAGAAGGGGGGGGAGGGCCCCAGGGTGGGGGAGAGGAAGCGGCACGTGGCACAGCCTGGCCACGTGCTGCGCAGAGGCATGCAGCACGTGCAACCTCGTGCAGCTAGGGTTGCCAGGTGTCCAGTTTAGGACTGGACAGTCCAGTCTTGGAGCTTTCTGTTCGGGAAACAAATTGAGAGGATCTAAATGAGAAAATATCCATCTCTGGTATTTTTTAACTAAGCTGTCATGTAGACTGTCACGTAACGTCAAGTGTGGCCGGTATTTTCGTTGAAACCATCCGGCAACCCTACGTGCAGCCAGACCAAGTGGCACAGAGAAGCGGCAGCTCGCCCCAGCACACGCCTGGGACCCCAGGGATTCCCCTTGACCAGACGGGGGGGGTTTGGCCAGGAGTAGGCCAGCCCCAGGGTTGCAGGCCTAACCCCACACAGCCTAAAGGGTGCTGCACACAGCACACATCCATGGCCACCTCTGGGACACTGTAGCTTCCCCTGGGGAAGGCAAAAGAGGCCCCCCCAAACACATGCAGCCCACCTGAGGGCTCCTGGGCCACCTTGGGACCCCCCCCCCTCCTGCTGCCCCAGGGGAATTCCCCCTCACCAGCCACACCTGTCCCCGGGCATCGTGACGTGCTGGGAGGAGGGCATGGGGCTCTGGAACACCATTCGGGGCAGGGCTCACTGACCATGTTGCTCTTCTCTGCTTCTCCTGCAGTGGGACCCCCTGCCACCGAGGGACCTTCCAGCCCCATCCCGCCGGCACAAAGGATCCAGGGCCCATCGCAGCGCCCCCGGGACCGCCACCACCTGCTCCACCGCCACGTCTGCGCGATTGAGCGCATGGAGCGCACTCTTACCCGGAAGATCCACGCAGATGCGTAGTGGCGGGAGTGGGTGTGGGGCCAGTGCCTGGAGCGCTGCGACCATGTCTGCACTCTCCTGGGCATCATTGCCGACCGGATGGGCCCTGTGCAGAAGCCCAATGCTGCCAGGCCCCCCTCTGCCCCCCCCCGGCTCTCCGCCCGCTTCTCCCCCTGCCTTGCCCATGCCCCCTCCTGAGGTCCCCCACCCTCGGCACCTCCTGGTGCAGCCTACCCCAACCCGGCACGACGGGCAGAGGTGCCCCCACACCCGTGGGGGTGGGAGAGGCCTCCATTCAGAACCATGAGGCCCTCCCAGTTCAGGGTCCCCTCCTCCCCCATGCCCACAGTGCACTCCCTTCCCCATGTAAATAAAAAAGTGCCTTATCTACAGCAAGTGCATTGTATTTACTGGGAGGTGAGGGAAGGGTGGCGGGAAGGGGTGGTGATGGGAGCGGGAAGTGGGGGCACGGGGGCATCCCTGCGGGCAGAGGTGTAGGAGTGGCCTATTGTGGGGCCTGGTCCAGCATCACCCAGAGGGCTTCCCGGACCCGAACCCCATGGCGGTTGGTCTGCCGGGTGGCGGCCATTTGGGGCTGCTGGTAGGCCTGGCCCTCACCTGCCATCCACCCTGGGAGGAAGGCCTCCCCCCTCCCCTCAATAATATTATGGAGCACGCAACATGCCGAGATGACCTCCGGGATGTGCTGCACCCCCATGTCCAGGTGGGTCAGGAGGCACCTAAATCGTGCCTTCAGACGGCCAAAGGCGCATTCGATGGGATTGTGGGCCCGGTCCAGGTGGCTGTTGAAGGTGGCCTGGCTGTAGTCCAGGTGGCCGGTGTATGGCCGCATCAGCCAGGTCATCAGGGGGTAGGCCGCATCCCCCCAGTTGCAGATTGGCATCCTGACATACCCAATGGTGAATTCCCACTGGGGGAAGTAGGTGCCCGCCTCCAGCCTGTGGCACAGGCCTGAGTGCCTGAAGATGCGAGCATCGTGGGCCCGGCCAGACCACCCCACATAAATGTCTTGGAACCGGCCCTGGTGGTCCACTAGCGCCTGGAGCACCACTGAGCAGTAGCCCTTCCAGTTTATGAACTGGGCTGCTTGGTGCTCTGGCGCCCGGATGGGGATGTGGGTCCCATCTACGGCTCCCCCTCAGTTCGGGAACCCGAGGCTGGTGAAGCCGGCAATGGTGGTGTCCATGTCCTGGGGGCGGATCACCCTCTGGAGCAGCACGTCATTGATGGCGGTGACGACCTGCAGAGGGGCACATGGGAGCACAGGGGATGCATGGAATGAGACACAGTGCATACATGGGCCCCTGGGGTATGCTCACCCTCCCTTTGATGGTCCCTCCCCCCACGCAGGCCAGGGCCCTCTGCCCCCAGGATTTCCTCCCCCCACCAGCGGGGCTGTGTGCAGGAGGGACAGCATGACCCCCGGGTGTGGGGCTTCCCCCTGCCCCGACAGCCTCTTCCTGCCCGGTCTGGCCCCTTCCCTCCCCCAGGATGAGCCCGTGGTCCACGGAGGGCCTTACCTGCCAGACAAATACGCCAATGGCAGACCTGCCCGCCCCAAACTGGTTTGCCACGGAGTGGTAGCTGTCCGGGGTGGCCAGTTTCCAGAGGGCAATTGCAACCCTCTTCTCCATGGGGATGGCGGGGCGCAGGCGGGTGTCCTGCTTCCGGAGCACAGGGGTGAGCCAGGTGCAGAGCTCATGGAATGTCCCCCTGCGCATCCGGAAGTTCTGCACCCACTGCTGGTTGCCCCATTGTCCCAGCACCAGGCGCTCCCACCAGTCCCCACTGGTGTCGTAGCTCCAGAGGCGCCTGTCGGCGTTGGGGTGCGGGTGCCCGAGCCCAGCTGCAGCCGTGGTGAGGTCCTGCACCTGCTGCCCAATCTCCAGCTCCTGCTTGGCTCCCTAGTGGAGGAGCTCCACAGCCTCTGTAATGGCCATGAGGAGCGGATGTTGCTGGCTGGGGTCCTCCTCCAGCTCCATGGCCGTGACGGTGGCAGCGAGGGTGCCCAGGGGCACTTGCCAGGAACAGAGGTGACAGGTGCTGTCCTGGCTCTCGCTCCCTCAAAAGGGTGCCTGAGCACGCAGCCACAGGGAAACAGCCGTCCAGGAGTCCTTTAAGTACGTTTCCCAGTGGGGGTCCGGCACATGCCCACAGACGCTGCTGGTGACCTCTTGACATGGCCGAATTGCTTCCGGAGACACGTTCTTGCACAAGGGCTTCCCGCCAGTGTGGACGCTTTCTTGCGCAAGAGCTCAGCATTCTTACGATGTGGTTCTGGCCAGTGTGGACGTTTTCTTGCGCAAGATATTCCTGCGCAAGAACCCGCCAGTGTAGACAAAGCCTAGGTGTGTGGGTTACTTCCTTCCCCTAGGTGAGGGGGCGCGTCCCGAGCTTCCGAGACTCAGTTGATATCATGGACGAGCCCTCACTTGTAACTGCCACCCGGTAGGTTTGAACCTGGGACCTCGGGAGCGGAGTATAGGTGCCTCTACCTTCTGAGCTAAAAGTCAGTGGCCTCCTAGCCTATGCCATAAATGTCTCTTGAGCGTAACTGTTCCTGTGGTCTAGGTACCACTTGCATTGCTCAGTAACCACACTAGGCATGCGGGTTACAGTAGCACTCTACCTTTTCTGCCAGCGTGGTTTTAAAGTTCAACCAGTTTTACACCAGCCACCAACTAACGCCACATGGAAACTGCCTTCCATGTGAATGAGTGGCCTGAAGAAGGCTCATTAGGAAATGGTTCCGGGATGCGTCTGATGAAGTGGGTCTTTGCCCATGGAACCGTCTGCCCCGAAAGCTGTTAGTGGGTAATTCCCACTGCAGATTCCCAGGGGCTGGCTAGCACAGCTGTGTAGTGTACACATGCCCTCAATTTTCTGGTTGGAATCTGCCAGTCAGTAATGACCATATGTGAAATCAGTTGGGGGAATCTCAGTGGAGGGGCACCTGAATAGGGGCTGGAAGGTGGGTCAGGGGCCTGTAGCTCGATCCCTTGAGAAGTGGGGGGCCACATTTTACTTGCCTTAGGGTGATTGATGTGGGGAGGAGGCAGAAAGGAGCAAGCGGGGGCGGGGCCTTGGAGGAAAGAAGTGGAATGAGGCAGAGCTTCAGGGGGAGTTAGAATGAGGGTGGGGAGAAAGGTAGGGCTCTGTGTAGGGCATCGTTTTCTCCTCCCTCTTCCAGGGAGCGTCTGGCCCGGCTGGCTCAGTTCAGTTCCCTCAGGCTAGGTGACTGACCGTAAAATGAGGAGGTAGCTCTAGCCTCCACAACAATGTTATTGCAGAGCCCTGCACCGCTAACGTGCGTCTTTCAAATCCACTGGTGGGGTTTTATTTCCATCTGCCTGAACTTTCACCCCCTCCACTGCAGGCTCTGCCATTACGAGACCTTTTAGCATGAAGCCAGTGAGCAAATGGGAGCGGACACTCATTTCCTTGCCATGGTTGCTATTGCTGGTTCTCTTGTAATTAGAACTAGCTCTAACAGGGATTGAAAGCCCTAAACAGTCTTTAATCAGCAGTAATGAGGTTAGAACCCCTTTCCTCCCCCAACACACATCCCAGCTAGTTCAAGGAGCAGCTTTATTAGTGTTTACCACAAGGTCCCTCAGAAGAGGGTGCACCAAAGCCAGCACATGGAGTTGGGACCTGCCTGGACTCACCAGTGGGCAGTTGTCTTCTGTGAGCTCATCCTTTTATTAATTCTGGTGTAACTAAGTCTTCAGAAAAAGAGGAGGGTTGAGCATCCAGGCTTTTGTGGGAAGTGTAGATCCCGGAAGGACAGTAGGAATTGCAGGTTGGGCCGCAGTGCATGTTGGGAAAGAGGCAAGAGAGAAGGAGTAGTGGTTTTCCCACCAAGAATGAGAGAGAACAAGATCAAGGAAGAGGCAAGGGCCATATTGAGCTTTTCTACTCACACAAAGGAGGAGAGAGCGGACGGGACTCTGGCTGGGTTATGTCTCGTTTGGACCCTGCAGCCATGGAGACTAGGTCCAGTGAAACTCCTGATGCAAAGGGGTGAAGGTCATGTGGAACCTAGAGGAAGACCTGTGGCCTGGGAGAGATGAAGGGTAATCTTGGACTTTTATTATCCTCGAACTGGTAGAAGTGGCCATTTTGTTAGGAGGCCTAACTGACCCAATCTGAGATGGTGAGGCAGCCATGCTGGAGTCCGGGAAATGGGGGCACAACCAGTCCTAGCACTGGAAAGGGAAGCCACACCAGGAAAGAGTCCTGCCTGGTAGCTTATGGAACAGGGAGTGGAGAAGACTCCATGGCAGCAAGGAAGAGAGCTGACACGGGCTGAAATTTTCAGCATGTCCGTAGGGAGTTAGATGCCCAGCTCCTATTTATGTGGTGCCTATAAATAGGTTCATTTCATAGAATCATAGAATCCTAGGGCAGGAAGAGCCCTCAGGAGGTCATCAAGTCCAGCCCCCTGCACAAAGCAGGACCAATCCCAACTCAATCAACCCAGCCAGGGCTTTGTCGAGCCGAGACTTAAAAACCTCTAGGGATGGCGATTCCCATTCTAATGTTTCACCATCCTCCTAGGGAAATAGTTTTTCCTGATATCCAACCTAGACCTCCCCCACTGCAACTTGAGACCATTGCTCCTTTTTCTGCCATCCGTCACCACTGAGAACAGCCTTTCATTTGAAATTTTCAGCATGGCCGCAGGGAATTAGAAAATCCTCGCCACTGAAATAGAAGAGGAAGGTAAAAAAATACTTCAAGACAGTCTGGGACAGATTTTCAGAAGGTCCCAGCTCCCAGTAAGGCACCAAAATCCATGGCCAGATTTTCCAAGAGGATAGTGCAATGAATATGGAAAAGTTGGCTTCTGCCTGTCCCATTGAGCCCAAGAAGCGACGTACTGTAGCTAGATGAACTGCGGCTCCCACCCAGAGCTCTTGTTCTGTGCTCTTTGTTTGCGATGAAGAGATTTGCTTTTCCGAAAAATGTATTTTGAGCATCACTCTAATGCCATTGGGATGTGCATGTTGCATTTTTGGTATGGTTTAGCTGGTGTCTCCGATGGTCTGCCGAAATGGAGCATACTGAAAAGTATGGAACGTTCTCTTGTTTGTATAACTTTAATGCACAACTCCTTCTAACATGATATGTGCTGCTCCTTGTCTTCAGAAGAGCCCACTTAAAAGCAAAGCATCACTGGCTTGGTGGACTTCTGAGCCCAGGCGTGCTGCCGAATATACTGGGGAAGGCACAGAACTGGACGACAGATGGTCGTCTACCCTGCCTGCCAACTGCACCCAGCTACCAGGAGACCCTGGATGAGGTTCTGATGGCAACAACAGACAAAGATTCTTTTTGAATTTAGGCTTACAAAACAAAGGGGTTGGAATGCTGTCCGGTGGTGATTATGTATCTGCTAATGAGGAAGAAAATGAAAAACAAGAGTGCTTTTGAGATACAGTAAAACACTTCCAGTAGGGAAAGCAAGCCAAATCCAAATGAAACAGAACAGTAAAGACAAAGAAAAGGACAGAAACCAGGGAAGTAATGAGCTTGTGTTATTTTAATTTGGGGAAGCACACTCTTAAGGGAATTTATATATGAGTGATGAACAATAGAGTGAGAGAACAGAGGGGCAAATAAGAAGGGGAACTTAGGCCATGTCTACATGAGGAAACTATTTGGAAATTACTAAACTCGACTCAACTCCCAATTTAACAAAATCAAACTAGGGTGTCCACACTATGGGGAAGCCTCGAAATTAGTCCTAGGCGGGCTGCGTTACTGTGGGCGCGCTACCTCGGACTTAGAGCCACAGGAAGCACTGGGGAGTAATTAATTCGAATGACTCTGGGAAATCGTTATTTCAAATAGCAGCACGGGAGCGTCCACACGACCGTTTTTTCGAAATCACTAGTTCGGAATCAGTGTTACTCCTGATGAAAAGCAGGAGGGCAGATTTCAAATTAAGTGGCTGGTTATTTCAAAATAATGGGCTTGGTAGAGTGGATGCTCTGCTTATTATTTCAACCTAATGGGGGTTATTGTGACATAAAGCCCTAGTGTAGACCAGGGCGTAGGAGCAAGGATGGGCAAGAGGCTGTCAGCGGGCTGGATCCAGCCCGCCAAGCCATTGGATCTGGCCTGCAGCTGCCTCGCTGGGACCCTTAAGCACAGCGCAGCAGCAGCTGCTTTGAATGTGGCTGCTCTACTCTAGGAACGAGGAGGGAGGCTTTGTGCTCTGCCCCGCCCCTCAGAAAAATCTCTCGGCTCCCATTGGCCAGTTTCTGACCAAAAGCAGCTGAGATATTTTGCGGGCGGCAGGGGCAGTCAATGAAGCCTCCTTCCTCTGTCTTCCCCCACCCCCCACTCCTTCACCCTGCCCAGAGCAGAGCCACGTGGAGCAGCTTGCGACTGTAACACTCAGGTTCCTGCAGGGCTGCTGGCTGAGAGCTGCCTAGGTAAGGGCCTCCTGGCCAGAGCCCACCTCTGGCACCCCAACCCCCTTCCCTCGCAACTACCTGCCTCAGGCCACCACCCAAACTCTCTGTACCCCTTTCCCCCAGGTCACAGCTCCCTCCCAGACCCTGCACCCCCCTCCTAGAGCCCCTCCCTCAGGCCAGAATCCTCTCTGGCACCCAGGCCCCCTCCATGACCCTGCACCCCATTCCCTAGCCCCAAGCCATCACCCAAACCCTCTGCACCCCCTTCCCCCAGGTCACAACTCCCTCCCAAACCCTGCACCCTCCAGAGCCCCTCCCTCAGGCCAGAATCCTCTCTGGCACCCAGGCCCCCTCCATGACCCTGCACCCCATTCCCTAGCCCCAAGCCATCACCCAAACCCTCTGCACCCCCTTCCCCCAGGTCACAACTCCCTCCCAAACCCTGCACCCCCCAGAGCCCCTCCCTCAGGCCAGAATCCTCTCCTTCACCCAAACTCCCTCCTGGACTCTGCACCCCAGGACTCTGCCCCAGATCACAACTCCTCCTTCACCCAAACGCCCTCTCAGGCTCCACACCCCCTCCTGCACCTCAGTCTCCTGCCCCAAGCTCCCTTCTGCACCCCACCTCTGTCCCAGACCCCAAACCCCCTTGATAGAAATACGGCCCTTGAGCACTTGCCAAAATCTTGGCATGCCCCCCATTAAAAATGATTGCCCACCCCTGGTGCAGAGACTGGCGGATAACTAGCTTGGTGGTAAGGATGGCCACAGAGATCTCGCTGTCTTCCAAGCTCATGATGCGCCACGACAGCAATCAAGCAGGAACAACATGCCGCATCCCGCAACTGTGTCTCGATATTTTTTTCGCTTTCCTGGCTATTTCCGGCAGCCGCTGAGCCAGAGAAAGGGAGTGGTTCAGTGGCATCTGTAGGTCATGGGCAGCGCTTTATTCAAGCCATCCACTGACCGTGCTGTGCGTGCGGAGCCCTGGCTTCCTGGAGCACAGCGCTACGTGGGACTAAGGGTGTCTGAATCCAGCCTCGTTTTGCTCGTTTTGCTGTTGAACCTGGTGGCGTGTAGCCAGTCCCTTCCTGTGTCCAATGCAGGGCCAGCCCACAACATTTTGGCATCTGAGGCGGGGAGCTCAAATGACGCCCCCATGCCGCGTTTTCTCCTGCCTGCCTGTTATGTCTCTTGTGCCCTCCTTCCTCCAGCACAGCACTCCCCCATCTCTGGGCATCGAGAGCAGAGAGAATACATCTGCACCAGCAGCACACACAATCTTCTACACTCTGGGTCCAAGTGGCGCCCCCCTGCCCCACCACACACACACACACACACACACACACAGTCTGGGACCAGAGGCGGCCGCCTCAGTTCGCCCCATGGTAGGGCCGGCCCTGGTCCAATGCCACTTCAGACTGCTTCTCTCTCGCCGTGTGGCCGGATGGGAGAGGAGGGGAGTGGCCGTCCCATGAGCAGCGTTGCTGGGTGAGGAGAACCGATTGGCACGCGGATACCTCGGCACTTAGGGCCAGATTTTGTCCTTGCGGCCTAGCCCCAAATGTGGGAATAGAGAGCTGCTGCAGCTGGATTGTGCTTCATGGCAGTAGGCTGCCTCTCACAACACTAATTTGCATATATAAATACAGACTCGGGACTGTATAAACCAGGGGCGGGGAACCTAAGGCCCAGGGGCTGGATGCAGCCCTCAGCTTGCCTGGATCCGGCCCCCAAGGCTCAGGGCTGCTCCCCCCCCAGCATTGGGGAGCCCGTGCTGGAGCTCCAGCCCCTCCACCATGCGCCCATAGGGCTGGGGCACACAAAGTCTACTAGGCGTGGGTCCCCATTGGCTCTGGTGTGCACAGGGAATGTGGGGAGGGGCTTTCTGCTTCTCAGTCAGGGGCCGCGTCAGGGAGGGTGTGTGTGCTTTCTTTTTTTTTCCTTCTCACTTGTGTGCGGCTGATTTTTCTCTGGGTCAGCAGCCCCCCAACCCAAAACAGGTCCCCTGCCCCGGGTATGCGTCATCGTTCTGAGGTACTTTCCCTCACGCAGTCCATGGAAAGAAAGCCTCAGCTTGTGGCTAAAACCCCAGAGTCGGTCTTAAGAGCTCCGAGTTCGATTCCCAGGCGTACTGCAAACCGTCTGGGTGAGCAAGCCACGTCCCCTTTCTACGTCCCCATTTCCAGGTTGACACTGGGAAATATGATGTGATGTTTGTATTTATCTTGCCTCTTAATCCCCCTCTTGAGGGCACGTCTAAACTACATTCCTCTTTCGTTAACCCATCTCTGCATAATTTGCTGCCTATTGACTGAGGCTATGTCTAAACTACATTCCTCTTTCGAAAGAGGAATGTAAATGAGCCCAATCAAAAATTCAAATGAAGCATGGATTTACGAATCTCGCACTTCATTTGCATAATCGCGAGAGATTTTTTGAAAAAGGGTTTTTCGAAAAAGAAACCGTAGTCGAGATGGAGTTCTTTCGAAAAAACCCCTCTGTTTCAAAAGAACTCGTACACCTCATTTTTTCAGAAACTGTCTAGACTGTGATTTCTTTTTCAAAAAAGCACTCTCACCCAATTATGCAAATGAAGCACGAGATTTGTAAATCCGCGCGTCATTTGAATTGTCGATTGGGCTCATTTACATTCCTGTTTCGAAAGAGGAATGTAGTTTAGACATAGCCTCAGTCAATAGGCAGCAAATTATGCAGAAATGGGTTAACGAGACGAGGCCCAGAATGACCAGAAACGCAAACCCTCTGCCAACTAATCCGGGGGGGGCGGGAGGGGGGTAAATTCTGGCCTCTGGCTGGATTCAGTCTGCAGGGTTAGTCCCTGGTAGGCCCCCACCTGCATGTTTACCTGCACCTCCGCAAATCGACCAGACCAGCGATCTCCTGATACCTGTGGAGGCGCAGGTAAACATAGGGCCATTTTTTTATTGCCCGCCCCTGCACTCATCTGATGTTAGCTAATCACTGCATTTGTTCCTGGTGCAAGTGATTTCCAGATTTTCTGAAAGAATCACCAAGAACGGCGTGGCAAATGAAAACAAACTCGATTAATTTGTTTTCTGCCTCATTAAAACAACCCTTGATTGGTTTGATTAACCATTTCAAAACAGGCCGTCCTCACTTATAAGTCCAAGATATTTTCCAAAAAACTTGGCAAAACAATGTAAAGTGGGGATTTTTTTTCCCGCACCTGACTTCCATTTGCGCAAATTGGGGGGTTTTCCACGCGACCTATAGCGGGGAATGGGAGGACGTATAAGGCTTCAGTTCAAGTGTCAATAAGTTTAGTGCAGAATGGCTGTACTTACAGCAGGGGCGCCCTCTCTGAGCACTGTCCCCACCTTCTTCCAAATGCGTATTATTGTGCAGCTTGTCAACGCAATAGTTGGGTGCGTAAGCAAGGTAGCTGCGGCAGATGGGACTAGCTACAGGGAATGCAGGCTTGAGAACTGCAAGGAAATCCAATTGCCAGATCTGGGGGGAAAGTGTCTTGCTGAAAGGGAGGATCTAAAACGCTTCGACGGAAAACCAAGCGAAAAACGCAACTCAAGGAGCACAAAGTAGCTCTCCTCGTTCTTGTGACGCCCGTACTATTGCGACTGTTTCCGTCAGTGACATGTCTGCGCAGGCCTTTTTGCTGACAATGCGCCTTGTGGCTAGACTAGCTCCTGGGCAGGAATGACCGGGCAGCACGGTGTGGCAGATCTAAACGGGGTGTATTTTCGTGTGCCAGGCAAAGCAGTTGGCCTTGCGTGCTGCACGGGCCTGTCTCAGCAGCCGCAGCTAGATGGCGGTGCTCTCTCGCTGTCTGTGAACACAGGGGAGAAGCGTTTTCTTCGGCTAGCAGCATTGTGTGCATGATCTTGGCCGAACAGCACGCAGGTCTGGGACGTGATCGGATCATCCCAGTGCCTGCCACCTTCACACTGATTCTGAAGGCTAATGCAGGTCTCATGAAAGTTAACATGAATGGAAGTTGGATCTGGCCATCAAGCCCCGCTGTTAAACCCCATGAAAACTTTCAGGCCCAGATCTTGCTATCCCGGAGACGCAGGGGTGTCCGCTGTGGGCAAGTTGGTGCTTAAAAGAGTATTTCTAAATGACAGCCGTTTAAACAAGGGCAAGAAATGCCCCAGTCACGGTACATGGCTGCAGGATTCCTGCCTGGGGGGATGATTAATACGGAAAAAAACCACGTGTAGGTGCTGTGAGAGAACAAGAATGTATTGGTGGGCTGGGCCCTCTGTTCACCAGCACACTCTCTTGCTCAGCAAGTCTTTGTAGGTAAAACTGTGCCCCATTGAAGGTGAAGGCAAATCTCCCAATGACTTCAAATAGGCCAGGGTTTCCCCCACGGATTTTACCTCTGTAAGCGGTTGCATCCTGACCCCCCGATACTAATGAGACCTGGCTCTTCTATAGCACTTGTCACCAGCAGATGTCCAAGTGCTCTGCGTGGAGGTCAGGAACATGACCCCATTTTACACATGAGGAAACTGAGGCACAGAGGGATTCAAGGACTTGCTCAAGCGCACCCAAAAAGCAAGTGTAGAGATGGGCATGGAATCTAGGAGTGCTGAGTCCCATCCCAGGGCTCTATTCAGTAGGCCACACTGCCTCCCCGTTACAATATGCCCAAATGTCCTCCTCTCACTAGTGGTTGTGAAATGCTATTGCATGCCCTGCTCCTCCTATTCACGGTATTGACAGCATTCGTAACTCTGCCTAGGAGCCCTGTCTGGGTCACTCCCTGCTCTGCGTGTCCAGTTAAGGCTAGGTAAGCTGGCCAACTAACCTCTAGGTTGTGTTATTCCCACCTCCTGTAGTAGTGTGTATGCAAAATCGATGCCATGAGGCTTTGAGGGCTCACAACACTTCAACTCCCTGAAGGGGGGTCCAAAGAGGATGGAGAGAGGCTGTTCTCCGTGGGGGCAGGGGGCAGAACGAGGAGCAATGGTCTCACGTTGCAGTGGGGGAGGTCTAGGTTGGATATGAGGAAAAACGATTTCCCTAGGCGGGTGGGGAAACACTGTGATGGGTTCCCTAGGGAGGGGGTGGAATCTCCATCCTTAGAGGTTTTTAAATGCCAGCTTGACCAGGCCCTGGCTGGGATGATTGAGTTGGGGTTGGTCCTGCTTTGGGCAGGGGTTGGACTTGATGACTCCTGAGGTCTCTGCCAGCCCTGGGATTCTATGACACCGTAGAAAGTCAGCCGTTGAAAGTGTGAGCCAAAGGGTTTGCAAAGAGTTAGCTGCTACGCTGGTGCTTTTCATAGAATCATAGAACCATAGAGCTGGAAGAGACCTCAGAAGTTCATCAAGACCAGCCCCCTGCCCTAGGCAGGACCAATCCCAACTAAATCAACCCAGCCAGGTCTTTGTCAAGCCGAGACTTAAACACCTCTAGGGATGGAGACTCCACTAGTTCCCTAGGGAACCCAGCCCAGTGCTTCCCCACTCTCCTAGTGAAATAGTTTTTCCTAATATCCAACCTGGACCTCTCCCACTGCAACTGGAGACCATTGCTCCTTGTTCTGCCATCCGTCACTACTGAGAACAGCCTCTCTCCAGCCTCTTTGGAACCCCCCTTCAGGAAGTTGAAGGCTGCTCTCAAATCCTCCCTCACTCTTCTCTTCTGCAGACTAAACAGACCCACCTCCATCAGCCTCTCCTCGTAGGTCATGTGCTCCACCCCCTCATCATTTTGGTCGCCCTCCGCTGGACCCTCTCCAATGCGTCCACATCCTTTCTGTAGTGGGGGGCCCAGAACTAGACACAATATTCCAGATGTGGCCTCACCAGAGCCGAATAAAGGGGAATAATCACATCTCTGGATCTGCTGGCAATGCTCCTCTTAATGCACCCTAATATGCCATTAGCCTTCTTGGCTACAAGGGCACACTGTTGACTCATATCCAGCTTCTCATCCACTGTAACCCCCAGGTCCTTTTCTGCAGAACTACTACTTAGCTGGTTGGTCCCCAGCCTGTAACTATGCTTGGGATTCTTCCGTCCCAAGTGCAGGACTCTGCACTTGTCCTTGTTGAACCTCATCAGATTTCTTGTGGCCCAATCCTCCAATTTGTCTAAGTCACTCTGGACCCTCTCTCTGCCCTCCAGCATATCTACCTCTCCCCCTAGCTTAGTGTCATCTGCAAACTTGCTGAGGGTCAATCCATCCCCTCATCCAGGTCATTAATAAAGATGTTGAACAAAACTGGTCCTAGAACCAAACCTAGGTATTGGGGCACTCCGCTAGAAACCCACCTCCATCCTGACATCGAGCCGTTGATCACTACCCGCTGGGCCCGGCCTTCTAGCCAGCTTTCTATCCATCTTACTGTCCATTTATCCAGTCCACATTCCCTTAACTTGCTGGTAAGAATATTGTGGGGGACCGTATCAAAAGCCTTGCTAAAGTCAAGGTATATCCCATCCACTGACTTTCCCACGTCCACAGAGCCAGTTACCTCATCATAGAAGCTAATTAGATTGGTCAGGCACGACTTGCCCTTTGTGAATCCATGCTGACTATTCCTAATCACTTTCCTCTCCTCCAAGTGCCTCAAAACGGATTCCTTTGAAATCATAGAGCGCAACCCTTCTAGAAGCCCAGTGCAGAATCTCCTGGGCAGTCACAGCTCCGTGTCAGGCCAGGGGCCAGAGGCAGAGCCCATAGTGAGGTGGTATAATCTAGCTGCTCTCGAGGAAAAGTTTTTCCTTCTTGGAACGGAAAGAGAGTCCCCAAGTGTATAGAGCACAGCACCCAGGGCCAGCCACAGAAGTGTACGGGAAATGGGAGTAGGTTATAGAGAGTTTTTCTTTTGATTTCCAATTGCAAAGGTGGGGGGAACTCTGAATTCTGACAGCCAGCTGAGTGCTGAAACAGAACGGCTGCCCAGGCTTTTAACTTCCAGACATTTCAGCACTTCCAGTAGTGAGCCAAAGCATACGCAGGGCTGAAGCTGCTTTTTGTGCCCTTCCCATAAAAGGAAGAATTGCATTGGGTGGAGGGGGAGGAATATTTAAAAGGTCAGACGTGGAGGGATAGCGTGGAGCGTGGGGTGGGGGGTGCAGAGAAATGCAGAGACTGAAAGTGGAAAATTGAAGCCACTAGCACAAAACGAAACAACCAGATATTAGCCACAAAAATAAAACACAGTGGCATGCACAGTCAGAAAGAGCCGTTAAATGTAGACTGCCTGGAGAGTGAACATTATTGGAAGCCTTCTCGCTGATTCTTCAAACCCAGAAGAAAAGATAACATAGGTCTGGATTACTGAGCTGTGGTGAGCCTTACCTGGGAGAAGTTCATATATTTTATTACCCGGGAGCTAAGAATCTACTTATGTAAAGTTTTATACCCCTTCTGTGCACAAAGAATAATGAATTGGCCTTTCTCCCGACTTACAGTTTTATTCCGGTTTGTTGGTGGTTGTTTATAGTCAGATCAGATCCAAAAATCACAGGCAAGTTCCTCTGTCTTGCCCACTGCTAGGATTAAGCATACTTATTTCTCTTAAAAGGCAATTTTAGAATAAGAGAGAAACTGTAGTCAGAGCATTCCATTTCAAGATATTTACGGCTCAGAGGAACTCCAGCTAACTCGGGGTCTTACCCAGGGTTCTTTGGAATTAAAGTAGGTGCAAATTTGCATCCATGACTGCTACAATTCCTGAAATGTGAGCACTTGCATGTTTTGCTGCAGATTTCAAACTGGCTCTATTTGAATAATGCCCCCCCCCATAAAAAAACAATGTTTACTGCTGCAGTATCTGTGAATCCTAATCACGGACCACATTGTGGTAGCTGCTGTACAAACACAGAATGAAATGATACAGTATTTGCCCCAAAGAGCTTCCAATCTAAATACAAGACAAAAAACAACAGCTACACACTTAGCTTAACAAGCCAAAGGAAGTTTTTCTTCATGCAGAGCACAGTCAACCTGTGGAACTCCTTGCCAGAGGATGTTGTGAATGCATCTGACGAAGTGGGTCTTTGCCCACGAAAGCTTATGCTCCAACACTTCAGTTAGTCTATAAGGTGCCACAGGACTCCTCGCCGCTTTTGCAGGACTTTAACAGGGTTCACAAAAGAGCTAGATACATTCGTGGAGGGTAGGTCCATCAATATTTATTAGCCAGGGTGGGTAGGGATGGTGTCCCTCTTTGTCAGAGTCTGGGAATGGATGACAGGGTGGGATCACTTGATGATTCCCTGTTCATTCCCTCTGGGGCCCGTGGCATTGGCCACTGTTGGCAGACAGGACACTGGGCTAATGGACCTTTGGCCGACCCCATCTGGACATTCTTTTGTTCAGACAGACCAAGCAGTGCCAGGAAACAATGAGACACACGGGGTCGGCCTAATGGGCACGTGGCCGACAGCAAAGCCATTGTGGCTGTTTGGGGGCAGTGTCGCAACGAAGGAGAGTTCTAAAGAGGGATTTGCAGGAGGAGGTTGTGAGTGTTGGGGATGCAGACAGGGAGCTCTTCCCCAGCGCGGGGCGCATCACGAAAGAGCTTCTGTGAAAAAGCATCATCGGCCAATCCGAGCCCAGCAGCGGTTGCTCTCTGGCACAGGCCCCCTACCCCCTCCGTAGCTAACCCGTGGGGGTGAAGCTTTTCAACAGACCACTGGACTAGGCCTGCTAAGCCGTATTACCCCTAGTAAAGGGGCTGGCATACAGACTCTGGCTGCTAAGCCGTATTACCCCTAGTAAAGGGGCTGGCATACAGACTCTGGCTGCTAAGCCGTATTACCCCTAGTAAAGGGGCTGGCGTACAGACTCTGGCTGCTAAGCCGTATTACCCCTAGTAAAGGGGCTGGCATACAGACTCTGGCTGCTAAGCCGTATTACCCCTAGTAAAGGGGCTGGCGTACAGACTCTGGCTGCTAAACCGTATTACCCCTAGTAAAGGGGCTGGCGTACAGACTCTGGCTGCTAAGCCGTATTACCCCTAGTAAAGGGGCTGGCGTACAGACTCTGGCTGCTAAGCCGTATTACCCCTAGTAAAGGGGCTGGCGTACAGACTCTGGCTGCTAAGCCGTATTACCCCTAGTAAAGGGGCTGGCGTACAGACTCTGGCTGCTAAGCCGTATTACCCCTAGTAAAGGGGCTGGCGTACAGACTCTGGCTGCTAAGCCGTATTACCCCTAGTAAAGGGGCTGGCGTACAGACTCTGGCTGCTAAGCCGTATTACCCCTAGTAAAGGGGCTGGCGTACAGACTCTGGCTGCTAAGCCGTATTACCCCTAGTAAAGGGGCTGGCGTACAGACTCTGGCTGCTAAGCCGTATTACCCCTAGTAAAGGGGCTGGCGTACAGACTCTGGCTGCTAAGCCGTATTACCCCTAGTAAAGGGGCTGGCGTACAGACTCTGGCTGCTAAGCCGTATTACCCCTAGTAAAGGGGCTGGCGTACAGACTCTGGCTGCTAAGCCGTATTACCCCTAGTAAAGGGGCTGGCGTACAGACTCTGGCTGCTAAGCCGTATTACCCCTAGTAAAGGGGCTGGCGTACAGACTCTGGCTGCTAAGCCGTATTACCCCTAGTAAAGGGGCTGGCGTACAGACTCTGGCTGCTAAACCGTATTACCCCTAGTAAAGGGGCTGGCGTACAGACTCTGGCTGCTAAGCCGTATTACCCCTAGTAAAGGGGCTGGCGTACAGACTCTGGCTGCTAAACCGTATTACCCCTAGTAAAGGGGCTGGCGTACAGACTCTGGCTGCTAAGCCGTATTACCCCTAGTAAAGGGGCTGGCGTACAGACTCTGGCTGCTAAGCCGTATTACCCCTAGTAAAGGGGCTGGCGTACAGACTCTGGCTGCTAAAGCCGTATTACCCCTAGTAAAGGGGCTGGCGTACAGACTCTGGCTGCTAAGCCGTATTACCCCTAGTAAAGGGGCTGGCGTACAGACTCTGGCTGCTAAGCCGTATTACCCCTAGTAAAGGGGCTGGCGTACAGACTCTGGCTGCTAAGCCGTATTACCCCTAGTAAAGGGGCTGGCGTACAGACTCTGGCTGCTAAAGCCGTATTACCCCTAGTAAAGGGGCTGGCGTACAGACTCTGGCTGCTAAGCCGTATTACCCCTAGTAAAGGGGCTGGCGTACAGACTCTGGCTGCTAAACCGTATTACCCCTAGTAAAGGGGCTGGCGTACAGACTCTGGCTGCTAAGCCGTATTACCCCTAGTAAAGGGGCTGGCGTACAGACTCTGGCTGCTAAACCGTATTACCCCTAGTAAAGGGGCTGGCGTACAGACTCTGGCTGCTAAGCCGTATTACCCCTAGTAAAGGGGCTGGCGTACAGACTCTGGCTGCTAAACCGTATTACCCCTAGTAAAGGGGCTGGCATACAGACTCTGGCTGCTAAACCGTATTACCCCTAGTAAAGGGGCTGGCATACAGACTCTGGCTGCTAAACCGTATTACCCCTAGTAAAGGGGCTGGCGTACAGACTCTGGCTGCTAAGCCGTATTACCCCTAGTAAAGGGGCTTGTGTACAGACTCTGGCTGCTAAGGCCGTATTACCCCTAGTAAAGGGGCTGGCGTACAGACTCCTGGAGCTAAGCCGTATTACCCCTAGTAAAGGGGCTGGCATACAGACTCTGGCTGCTAAGACCGTATTACCCCTAGTAAAGGGGCTGGCGATACAGACTTCTTGGCTGCTAAACCGTATTACCCCTAGTAAAGGGGCTGGCAGTACAGACTCTGGCTGCTAAGCCGTATTACCCCTGAGTAAAGGGGCTGGCGATACAGACTCTGGCTGCTAAACCGTATTACCCCTAGTTAAAGGGGCTGGCATACAGACTCTGGCTGCTAAACCGTATTACCCCTAGTAAAGGGGCTGGCATACAGACTCTGGCTGCTAAACCGTATTACCCCTAGTAAAGGGGCTGGCATACAGACTCTGGCTGCTAAACCGTATTACCCCTAGTAAAGGGGCTGGCATACAGACTCTGGCTGCTAAACCGTATTACCCCTGGTAAAGGGGCTGGCATACAGACTCTGGCTGGTAAACCGTATTACCCCTGGTAAAGGGGCTGGCGTACAGACTCTGGCTGCTAAGCCATATTACCCCTAGTAAAGGGGCTTGTGTATAGACTTGGGCTACTAGGCTGTATTACCCCTAGCAAAGGGGATGTGACTCGAGGGGACCCTGAAGATAGGTCGTCCCCTTGACAACCTCTGCCAGAAACCATAAACACATTCCAATCTGCTTAATCAGTCCGTAGCGTAAGACAAAGAAACCTCCTGCCACTCGTGTTTTGTTTTGTTTTGTTTTTTTACTGTGTCCTTGATCCAAAGACTTTTGAGTACAAAGGACATTTACAGTGCATTTAGGATCAGACGAGGAGGGGCGAATTGTGTTCTGAGTAGAGGGGTGTCAATGTGGGCTACCGCTGTAGCTAGTTCATTACCATTTGCTGAGCTGACGGCTACAAATGGGATACAAATTGTGTTCTATCCAACCGAGACACCTGGTTAAAACTTCTGGATGGCAGCAACATTGCAGAGCCGTCCATCCCCGTTATGGGTGCCTACCCGAATAGCTGAGTTTTCACTCGCGCTGCAAAGGGAAGAGTATGGGGATCCGGCACCGGCACAGCTGGACTTCAGAGAACATTTATTAACTACACATAGAAGCACAAGTCCTAATTCCCATGTGCTCTGCTGCCCTGGAAGCACTGCGGTAGGTTCTGTATTGGATGGTCCTTAGTGGGCTTCCCGGGGATAGTACCCAGGTCCTAAATGTTACAAACCCCACTATTAGAGAGCTTCCATCTGGGGTATTTCTACCTAACTGTAGGAACAGTGGGTGTCTTGCTGCTCATGCATGCAGCCTACCCCATCCTTCATAGAATCCTAGGGCTGACAGAGACCACAGGAGTCATCGAGTCCAGCCCCCTGCCCAAAATAGGACCAACCCCAACTCAACCATCCCATCCACGACTATGTCAAGCTGGGACTTAAACACCTCTAGTGATGGAGATTCCATCCCCTCCCTAGGGAACCCATCCCAGTGCTTCCCCGCCCTCCAAGGGAAAGAGTTTTTCCTAATATCCAACTTAGACCTTCCCCACTGCAACTTGTGACCATTGCTCCTCGTTCTGTCATCTGCCACCACTGAGAACAGCCTCTCTCCATCTTCTTTGGAACCCCCCTTCCAAAGGTAGTTGAAAGCTTTATCTTTCTACAGTTACAGGAGACGTTAGCACAGATCAAACTCGTAATTACTGGAGATCAGCAAATTGGCTTGGGCAAAATACTAAGCATCCCACTACAGAACTGTGAGGACAAGAAGCAATGGGCTTAAGTTGCAGCAAGGGAGGTTTAGGTTGGACATTAAGAAAAGCATCCTACCTGTCAGGGTGGTTACACACTGGAATAAGTTGCCTAGGGGGGTTGTGGAATCTCCATCCCTGGAGATATTTAAGAGCCGATTGGACAGACATCTATCAGGGATGGTCTAGATGGTGCTTGGTCCTGCCATGAGGGCAGGGGACTGGACTTGATGATCTCTCAAGGTCCCTTCCAGTTCTGGCATTCTATGATTCTAAGGGAACTAACCTTTTTTTTCCCCTAAACCTGAATGAAAGGTTAGTTTTTTGTTCTATAGTTTAAATACCCACCTGTGTGGGTGCTTTTCTAAGTCAAGATGATTAGTTCCGGAGGGGTGAAATGATATAAATTACCTTCTGTGGTACAACGTACCGTTTCTGTTGTAATTAAATCTCTTCTTTGGGGAAACTGTACATCATAGCAACAACCATGATTCATCCATTATTGTGCACACAGGGACTGGTCCTAGTGACAGATCTTTTCATCTAAGACCTTAAAGCCCCTTGTTTTAGCTGAAGCAAGCATTTTCATTAATGGCTATCGCTCAGCCTCTCCCCCTTGGAATGACTACAAATGGACACAGGCCAAAAGCCTGTGTTACAGTCTAACGTAGAAACGTGCTGGTTTCCGATCGCCTTTGCGGTGGAGACTTAGGGTGTTTGGAGGAAGGCAATGTCACAGAACTCTCAGAAGCAGGGGGGAACAGTTTATGTCTTAAAATCCCCTTAATTCCCTTCACTACCCTCTTGCCAGGCAATGTTAGGAATGGAATGATTTGCAGTTGTTTTCTCTTTAACTTGTAGCTGATGGAAACTTCTTATGCATCAGCTCAGAGCAGTGGTTTCTTTCATCAAGGGCAGGAAAGCTGACAGAATAGCTGGACCCTGGGGCAAAGTGTGTGGGGGGCCAGCTCTGCCCTCTTGAAGGGGCGGGGCCTTGGGTGGAAGGGGTGGGGATGGGGCAGACAGCCCTCAGCGTCATCTGGACCATGCTCCGCCACCCTGCCAGCTCTTAGCACTGCCCTTAGCATGCAGCCTGGGTCTCTGGCAGAAAGGACCCGGGGCACTGGCTACATGACAGTGGTGTCTGGGAGCTGTGGGCTCTTCTGTATGGCTGGTCCCCGGGGCAGTTGGCCCTTACACGCCCCCATTGGCAGGACCAAGGCCATCAACTGCTGGTTTCTAGGTACCAGTTCCTTGTAGAATTTAGGCATGTGCTTAAAATTAAGCATGTGACTTAGAATCCTAGAATCCTAGGGCTGGCAGAGACCTCAGGAGTCATCGAGTCCAACCCCCTGCCCAAAGCAGGACCAACCCCAACTCAATCATCCCAGCCAGGGCTTGGTCAGCCAGGACTTAAACACTTCTAGGGATGGAGATTCCACCCCACCCCTAGGGAACCCCGCCCAGTGCTTCCCCACCTGCCTAGGGAAATAGTTTTTCCTAATCTCCAACCTAGACCTCTCCCACTGTAACTTGAGACCATTGCTCCTTGTTCTTCCATCTGTCACTACTGAAAACAGCCTCTCTCCATCCTCTTTGGAACCCCCCTTCAGGGAGTTGAAGGCTGCTCTCAAATCCCCCCTCACTCTTCTCTTCTGTAGACAACATAAGCCCAAATCCCTCAGCCTCTCCTCATGGGTCATGTGCTCCAGCCCCTTCATCATTTTGGTTGCCCTCTGCTGGACCCTCTCCTATGCGTCCACATCCTTTCTATAGTGGGGGGCTCAGAACTGGACACAATACTCCAGATGTGGCCTCACCAGTGCTGAATAAAGGGGAATAATCACTTCTGTAGACCTGCTGGCAATGCTTCTCCTAATGCACCCTAATATGCCATTCGCCTTCTTGGCTACAAGTGCCCACTGTTGACTCCTATCCAGCTTCTCATCCACTTCAGTGGGGCCACTTGAGGTTAAATTTAAGCATATCCCTAACGGCAGTACCCTTCTGGCTGCATGTCCAAAGGAATTGGTAAAGAAAGACACAATGGAAAATATTGCTCCTGAAATCGTGCATGGAAGTCCCATGAATTGAGTAAAAACCTGCATGGGTATAAGCACTGAGCCAGCTGGGAGGCTGAGGCCTAAATAATTTATTTATCTCTCTATAAAAATAAAATGGTGTGTCAGATTCCTGGACTTGATCATGTAAGTCAGTGGTTCTCCTTCAAGATCTAGTGCCCCCTGGAGGTCCGTGGGTGGGTTTCAGGGGACCCTCCAAGCATGACTAGCTTTAGACCTGCCAGGGCACAGGGCAGAACGCCAAAGCCCTGCCATGCAGGACTGCATCCCAACGGCCCATCAGCCAGGGCTGAAGCCAAAGCCTGAGCAACGTGACTTCACATTGCCCTCTGTGGCATGGGGCCCTGGATAATTGCCCGGCTTCCTGCCCCTTAACACTGGTGAACCCCCCACACTTCCCAGGTGTCGTTCACTGATCCACCTAGTGGCACTGAGGCCACTTACAGAGAGAGAACGAGTTTCCTCTGCAGCCTTCACTAGCTGCATTTTAGCTCAAGCTGTAGTGGAAGCTCGTGCACTCAGCTCCAGCAGTCCCAGGTTTGGGTCTGCCTGTTGGCGTTACACGGGCTCTGGCTTTTGCAAGCAGAAAAACCGTTCTTGTGGTGCTGCTGGCCACTGGCTTTCCATAGCACTTTGGGGGGACCCAGAACGAAAGAGGTTAAGAGCCCCTGCCTAATGCCGGGTGAGCTGGAACTGCAAGGCGAAGTTAGCTCTTTCTGCCTGCGCAAGGCACTCTTTTCTCACGCTGCATGGCATGGCGCAGTGATCCAACCCAGTCGGTTTCTATCCTGAGCATGAAACAAACAACATGAGGAACGTTAGGTAGTGCCTGGGCAGCTCTGCTGATTTCATCTTGATTGGACTTCACCGAATGCATTGTTAGGCTCGTCATTCTTATGGTCTAAGGCATTGTTTTTTCCAGGAGACATGGGGATCTTTTATGCATGGGACATCACCTGTGGAAACTTCCTTTGATAACAATTTCATGAGATTCCAACAAAACCAAATATTTCCAGTCAACACCTGCTCAGAGCCAGAAGGAGAACTTTCTGAAAAAGATTTTCTTTGTGTTTCTGAGGGTACGTCTGCACTAGCCCCCTAGATCGATCTAGGGAGGCTAATGAGGGCGACCGGAATTGCAAATTGAGCCTGGGATTTAAATATCCCATGCTTGATTTGCATGTTCCTGGCCGGTCGCCATTTTAGAAATTGACTAGCCCAAAGTAACTGCCCGCGTCTACACGCGGCAGTGAAATGGGTTTCCGATTTAAAGCCCTAAATTGAATTAGGTGGTATTCCTCCTGCAGTGAGGTTTACCAGCTAATTTGAGTTAGGGCTTTAAATCGGAAGCCCATTTACTTCGGGCTAGTCAATTTCTAGAAATGGCGACTGGCCGGGAACATAGAAATCAAGTGCGGGATATTTAAATCCCGGGCTTGATTTGCAATTCCGGTTGCCCTTATTAGCCTCCCTAGATCGATCTAGGGGGCTAGTGTAGACGTACCCTGATATTCACAGCACAGGCACAGAGACGTTAGCCAAAGACATAAAATACCCTTCCCACAATGCTGCAACATAGCACTATTATTTTACATTGTAGAATCCAGAAGGAGAACACACGAGAACCCAAAATCAGAGAGAGAAAACAGACTGCTCCCTGATAAACAGGGGCATAGATCAGTTCCCCCCAATGTGGTGCTGAACTGACTGTACCTGGCGTGTTTCCCTCCACAGCTCCCTAGCAGGAAAACACCCGAGAATGTAAAGTAATAGATCACAATTAACAGCATATGCTCTCCAGTAATATTTGGGATAGGGCAAGAAGCAATGGGCTTAAACTGCAGCAAGGGAGGTTTAGGTTGGACATTAAGAAGAAACTTCCTAAGCTTCGAAATAGTGGCAAAACCTCTTCCGCAAAAAGAATCAGAAGAAGATATGCAAATGCGAGCACAATTTTCATATCTTCTTCTGAAAACCCCCCGGCAGTATAGCTGTAGCTTATACTCACGTCTGTGTGAAGGTGCATTTGTATGCAGGGATTCTTTCACTTTCTCAACCTGATTCTTCTTCTCCAACTGGTCATATCCAGTCTAATCTGCACCATAGTGACAGTGATGCTACCTCTCCTGCCTGTCTGCTGCCTTTCCTCCCTGTGCAGATTTTCACAATTGCCTGCCTGGAACGTCCATAGCACCATGTCCTTGCTCACCAGCCTGCCATTTTATGAGCGTATGAATAAGTCCTTGCCCTTGATTTATACCGCCTGGAAGGTAATTTGAAACTCTGATCACGTCTTTCCCGAGCCCCTAGTTCTGCTGACAGCATACATGTGCCTCCTTCACATCCCCCTCGACTGCTTCGTGTTTTCATGGCATGGATTTAATTTTTGTTCTCGAGTGTGGAGAGTGGGGCTCGGTCCTTAGGGGGCATAAATGGGCTCATGAGGTCAATGGCTCTGCGCTCGTTTCTCCTAGCGAAGGACTTGGCCCTAGAATGGCACACGATATTTCAAGGGCACTGGCACGAGGGCTGTGTCCTTATCTGTTGAATGGCTTGTGTGAGTCTCGCTAGCTCTGAGTCGAATAGGGGAGAGTGGGGGTTTTTGGGTTTTTTGTAAATCTCTGATAACCTCACAAGGGCCTTTACTGAATGCAGCTGTTTTTTGTAGGGTTACTGCCGCTGAATCAGTCGCCTGATTCCTTCATGGGTCATTCTATTACTATGCATTAGTACGGGGTGGGCAGTAATGTTTGGTGGGGGGCCACGCCAAGATTTTGGTAAGTGATCAAGGGCCATACTTTTCTAGGGAGTGCGGAGTCTAGGATGGAGGCTGGGTACAGAAGGGCGTATGCGGTAAGGAACTGGGGTGCAGGAGATGGTGTGAGGTCTGAGAGAGTGTTTGGGTGACATGGGGCAGGAGGGTGCAGAGGGCTTGGGTAGTGACCTTGGGGAGGGAGTTGGGGTGCAGGAGGAGCAGGGATGCCAGAGGCAGGCTCTGGCTGGGAGGCGCTTACCTCAGCATCTCCCAGCCTGCAGCCCCCCAAGGCAGGCTGGGCTCTCTGCCTGCTGCAGCCCCAGACCATGTGAAAACACAGGCTGTTCCCTCCATGTAGCTCTCCGCTCTGAGTGTGGGAAGAAGCTTGCCCTACCCGAATCTCCCAGGCCAATCTCTCAGCGCCGATTGGCTGGCTGTTTCCAGCCATTCGGAGCTGAGAGACTGGCTGAGGTCAGTTCTTATTGGCCAGGTGTTTCTGGCTAATAGGAGCTGATGATTGGGCTGGGGGCGGGGAGATCACATGAAGCCCCCCCCCCCCCTTGCAGAGCAGAGAAACACAGGCATGGCACTTTAAAGTGCAGCAGCTGTGTGCCTGAGGGTCCCGGCAGGATGCTCCGCGGGCCGGATCCAGTCTCTGGGCCATATTTTGCCCAGCCCTGCATCAGTACATGACATCAAAAGTTACTCTAATGGCATGAGCCCTTATCTCTCCTAGACCCCACAGTGAGAGGCCGTGGGTGGCTGAAATGTGACCGGTGGAAGATATCCCAGGGCAATCGGAATGTTTCATTCCATGGAAAATGAACCCCCTCCTCCCCCCCGCCCCGCATTAGCTCCTGGCATCAGAGAGTTGCACCAAACCCACGTGGCCTGGTCCGATGGTTTTGGGACCTGGGCGGTGATGTGATGCCTGGTCCTGCAGGTGCCTGGGTGATGAATGAGCAGCTGTGCTCATGAAGGCCCTAGCCCAGGGCTCCTCAACACGTGGCCCCTGGGCTGCATGTGGCCCATTTGTTCGCGGCGCACAGTGCAGTTTGGGTGTACGTGGGGCGCAACACGGGACCCGCGGGTGGCAGCCGAACCAAAAGAGTAGCCATTAGAACGGTCGTCTGTTTCTATGCCTTTTAGTAGCTAAATTCCTGGCCGGTCATTGCTCATTCAAAGGGCTGTCCTAGGGGGGAAATCAGGTAACTATTGCATTTTGTTAATATCAGCAGACCTGACTTAAATGGGGCCTGCGTGTTGTGTAGTCTTGCCTTCGTCTTTGTATTCATGCCCGTCAGTGTGAAAGAAGCTATTTGCATATATTTGCATGGATATGCAACCTCACTTAAGTTGTGGCCCTCGGCATGTGCTGCGAGTGTCATTGTGGCCCCTGGACTTCCAAAGTTGAGCAGCCCTGCCCGACATTGTTACTGTCTAACGAGCCAAGCCGACCAAACCACACATGCACACCCCAGCTGTAAAGTGGAGAGAACATATAATTTGTAATGTGAGGTATCCCATACGTGCTGAACTAAGGGGGGCTGCCATCTCCCTGGGCTCACAGTAGTAACAACAACCCAAATACAAGCTTTCCCCTTCCTTGTTCTGTTCATTCCCTCTGGGGCACCTGGCATTGGCCACTGTCGGCAGACAGGACACTGGGCTGGATGGACCTTTGGTCTGACACAGTCTGGCCGTTCTTATCAATCTGAGCCCCTCACACAGTGTAAAAATGAAGAGATCTCTTCTAAACCCAATCATCATATAAGGCCATCCTCACCTAGTGTAAATCCACTAGGCTCCTTTGGTTCAGTCGCATTTCCCTGAGGTACCCCAGCTGTGCACCATCCCTGTGTGCACAATAAATGATCATCAATAAAATAGGGCTGATCAGAAAAACGATTTCTTAGTGTGGCCAACTCTTCATTTTTCACGCTCTGGAAAATGAGGCCAATATTCAAATGACCATTCCCATGTTCTGGAGTGCAACAAATTCAGTGCTAGTTCGCAGCTCAGGCAGGAAAAACAGGGCTATTTCTTGCTCCTAATTTATGTGTCAGGGCTGTGCAACTATAAATCAGGGGAACTGTGGAGACAGGCTTTTAATTAAATGACAGCCATAAGTCACTTTTCCCGTAACTCATGAACCCGCTACTGCTTTGTAAAGAGCTCTCTAATTTGGATGTAATGTTTAAAATCCATGTATGTGTTCCCTGGGATGCTCAAATTCCTATACAGTTTCCATCTTGATTTCATCTTCGTTCTTTGTTTATTTCTTCATAGCACTATGGAAAGCTACTTTGGAGGTGCATTATTTATCATTTCTCTACATTGAGGCCATGTCTACACTAGGAAACGATTTCGAAATTACTAAATTTGACTTAATAGCTCCCGATTTAACAAATTTGGAATAGCATTGTCCTCACTACAGGGTAGCATTGAAATTAGTCTGTGGCAGGCTCTGTTAGTGTGGACGCACTACCTCAGACTAAAAGTCCCAGGAAGCACTGGGGAATAATTAGTTTGTATTACTCTGGGGAGTAGTTATTTTGAAATAGCAGTACCAGAGCATCCATAGTACCACTATTTCTAAATAACTATTTTGGAATTAATGTTATTCCTGATGAAAAGCAGGAGGACAGGTTTTGAATTAAGCAGCCTGTTATTTCAAAATAACGAGCTTGGTAGTGTGGACACTCTGCTTATTAATTCGACCTAAGGGGGGTTATTTCAAAATTAAGTCCTAGTATAGACCAGGGCTCACAGGTTTCAAAATGCGTATGTATTTATCAATAGGAAAACACTTTCAATTACACCTATAGAAACATTCATGGGAAATACATGGGGGACTGGACTCGATGACCTCTCAGGGTCCCTTCCAGTGCTAGTATTTATGATTCTATGATTTCAACAGACATAGATTATAAAATGACTTGAAACCATTTGATTGGATTAACCATGCCCTATGTAACGATTGAGGCTTTCCATGCAAGGTGACGCTTTACCCATCTGCTGGCCATTTCGCAAAACTTGGGTTATGTCTACACTTGCACCCTAGTTCGAACTAGGGATGCAAATGTAGGCATTTGAAATAGTCAATGAAGCGGGGATTTAAATATCCTGCGCTTCATTAGCAAGATCTCGCCGACGCGTTACTCCGATCAACAGCTGTTTTGAAAATGAAAGTGAGTGCCGGGATGCATTAGTTCTAACCAAACCCCTTGGTTCGAACTAACGTTACTTCTCAAAAAATGAGGAGTAACGTTAGTTCGAACCAAGGGCTTTGGTTTGAACTAATGCATCCCAGCGCGCACTTTCACTTTCGAAACAGCTGTTGATCGGAGTAACGTGCCGGCGAGATCATGTTAATGAAGCGCAGGATATTTAAATCCCCGCTTCATTGTCTATTTCGAATGCCTACATTTGCATTCCTAGTTCGAACTAGGGTGCAAGTGTAGACATACCCTAGGACAGTCTGATGAGTAACATTTGGTTCTGGCGGAATCAGGATATTTGGCTCTGAACAGTGACATTTTCACAAATATGCGTGAAAAAAATGACTTTGGCTTTTCAAACTAGTCGTAATTTAGCAGAACAGATGAGCTACATAAATCTGGCAAAAACAAGGGGCATGAGGTGGTGTACAGCAAAGGTGGAACCCTGGCTTTGCTGCAATGAAGTAAAAACATTTCAGGAAAGATGTGGAGAAATTAGAGACTATACAGAGAAAAGCGACAAAAATGATTAAAGGTCTAGAGAACATGAGCGATGAGGGAAGACTGGAAGAACTGGGTTTGTTTAGTTTGGAAAGGAGAAGACTGAGGGGGGACATGATAGCTGTTTTCAGGTATCTAAAAGGATGTCACAAGGAGGAGGGAGACAATTTGTTCTCCTTGGTCTCTGAGGATGGGACAAGAAGGAGTGGACTTACATTGCATCAAGGGAGATTTCGGTTGGATTTTAGGGAAAACTTCCTTTCACGGTGGTTAAGCACTGGAATAAGTTGCTTATGGAGCTTGTGCAACTTCTGTCACTGGAGATATTTAAGAGCAGGTTGGATAGACATCTGTCAGGGATGATCTAGACGGTGCATGGTCCTGACCTGAGTGCAGGGGACTGGACTTGATGATCTCTCGATGTCCCTTCCAGTTCTAGTGTTCTGTGATTCCCAGCATTAGCTGGATCGTTGTCATTCAAAATGATGACTGAAATCTGCAGACATGGCTCACCTCCATATCCTACACTGACCTCTCTCAGCTGTCTGGTGAAACTCTTCTTGCCAACATGTTGCTGTCCATTACCCTCCAAACTCCTTACTTGACTTTCCTCCTGGTTTTTCCCTTACTAAACCTATGCCATTCTCGTTTCCCAAATCCCCAAGTTAATTTCCTGCCATGATACCTCTCCTCTGGTACTGTTGCTCTATTAATACTTTTCTGTGGTGTATAGCTCTGGCTTCAGTACTTCTAGCAATTTTGCACGGCAATTGATATGTTTCCAGTGTAAATGGTGTCTGTAACCCACTAAGACTTTCTCATATATTGCCTGTAAGACATTAAACTAGTCCATAGTGATTACAGTTGTCTGGTCAGAGTGGCCCATGGGGAGAGGTTTTCTGTGAGGTGTAACAGTGAATAATCCATATTTGTAACGTTTTGTTCACTGTTGCTGAGTGCATTTTACATAGTCACAATATCTAACAGTTGCAGAAAAAGCAAACATGATTCTGGGATGCATTAACAGGTGTGTTGTGAGCAAGACACAAGAAGTCATTCTTCCGCTCTACTCTGCACTGGTTAGGCCTCAGTTGGAGTATTGTGTCCAGTTCTGGGTACCGCATTTCAAGAAGGATGTGGAGAAATTGGAGAGGGTCCAGAGAAGAGCAACAAGAATGATTAAAGGTCTAGAGAACATGACCTATGAAGGAAGGCTGAAAAAATTGGGTTTGTTTAGTTTAGAAAAGAGAAGGTTGAGAGGGGACATGGTAGCAGTTTTCAGGTATCTAAAAGGGTGTCATAAGGAGGAGGGAGAAAACTTGTTCATCTTGGCCTCTGAGGATAGAACAAGCAGCAATGGGCTTAAACTGCAGCAAGGGAGGTTTAGGTTGGACATTAGGAAAAAGTTCCTACCTGTCAGGGTAGTCAAACACTGGAATAAATTGCCCAGGGAGGTTGTGGAATCTCCATCTCTGGAGATATTTAAGAGTAGGTTAGATAAATGTCTATCAGGGATGGTCTAGACAGTATTTGGTCCTGCCATGAGGGCAGGGGACTGGACTTGATGACCTCTCGAGGTCCCTTCCAGTCCTAGCATTCTATGATTCTATAAAAGGGCATGCCCAAAGGTTTGCCAAGTGTGCACTGCATTGGCAACCTATCCTGAATTCACAGAGTTAGCCCTGGTCTACACTAGGCTATTATTTCAAAATAAATGCCCCCTGAGGTCACATTTATAAGTGGAGCATCCACACTACCAAGCCCGTTATTTCAAAATAACGGGCTGCTTATTTCAAAATCTGTCCTCTTGCTTTCCTTGGGGAATAACGCTCATTTCAAAACAGTTATTCAAAATAGCGGTTCAACCACCTGGGAATCGCTGGCACACAACCGCCCTGCCTGGTGCAGTCTCATTCACAAGGGATGCCAAGTTCTCGAAACAAGGCGCATCTCTGAAGCACAACATAAGCGCGTGCTGCGCAAGTCCAAAGCTACCAGCGCAACGATTGCAATGCCTACACATGTCTGCCCGACACGTTCCAGGACATTTGGTGCCCGAATTGGCCTGATAAGTCATCTTCGGACACACTGTATCCAGTCTCAAAGCACTTAGTGGTGTTGAGGTCTTCATCGACCACGATGGACGAACGAACATGAACAGTGTGAACACTCCGATGCTGCTATTTCAAAATAACCACTCCCCAAAGTAATTCGAACTAATTACTCCCCAGTGCTTCCTGGGGTTCTAAGTCAACATTAACGGAGCTGGCCAAGGACTAATTTCGAGGCTTCCCCATCATTGAGACACACAATTTTGATTTTGTAAAATGGGGAGTTATTAAGTCGAATGTAGTTATTTCAAAATAATTTCCTAGTGTAGACGTGCCCTTGAGGCCAGAAGAGATAATAAGGTCATCTAGCCTCACCTCCTGCATGACAGAATTTCTTGTGGTTAGCTCCGCATTGAGCACAAAAACCTGGGCTTGGCTAAAACCTATATTTCAGGAAGGCATCCAGGTGTGATCTGAAGATGTTGAAGCTGCAAAATGGAGAACGTGGTCCTCTGAAGAAGTGGGTTTGCCTACGAAAGCTCATGACGCCATTGACATGTTTTGTGAGTCTTTAAGGTGCTACCAGACTATGTGTTGTTTTTAAAATTTTTCCTGCTACAGACTAACCCGGCTACCCCTCTGATGGCAGCTACTGACACCTTTGGTGCCAAGGTCTAGCTCTGAAAAGGTTCCAACATGAAGTGCTCCGTTTTGACTGAACAGACTGGCGCCATGATGAGGCCGATCCATTTCATGTTAGACCTTATTGCCTTGGGGGAGAGAAGGACGCCACCCTTCAATGTTAAACAGAAGATATGGTGTAGGCATAGATCTTGCTGGGCATAAGGACACTTGTATAGATCTCAGAACTGTGCTGGAGATGGTGTTTTGGGGCTAGCTGAGATGAGTGGGAGCAACCAGAAGTGATAAGCTTGAAATGTAGCTAAGGTGAGGACATAAACAATTGGTCCTTATATACTCTGCAAAGCAATCCGTCCCTCCATGGTCCATACAGGCTTCCAACCAGTTAGGGTGTGTCTACAAAGCACCCTAAACTCAAAATAAGGTATGCAATTTGCGCTATGCAAATTGGGTAGCATATTTTGAGTCTATTTAGAAATAGGCTATTTTGAGCCATCCCTTAACCCTCATGCAATGAGGTTTACAAGCGTGGCGAAATAGTGCGCCCGTTATTTTGAAAAATATTTCAGAATAACAGGTGCATTTCGAAGACACGGGGTAGCTATTTCAGGATATCTCAGTATCCCAATATATCTCTGCTGTGTAGACGTAGCCTTAGGGTCAACTGGCTTCAGTGGGATGGTGATGAGCCATATGTCCATGAGTGCAGGGGACTGGACTTGATCTCTCAAGATCCCTTCGAGTTCTAGCATTCTATAATTCTATGGCCTGTGGGTCTCAAAGCACTTTACAGAGGGAGTCAATATTATCATCCCCATTTTACAGATGAGAAAACTGAATCACAGAGACATTCCATGACTTGGACAAGTTGTGGAATCTCCGTCACTGGAGATATTTAAAAGCAGGCTAGAGAGACATCTATCAAGGATGATCTAGATGGTGCTTGGTCCTGCCGTGAGGGCAGGGGACTGGACTTGATGACCTCTCAAGGTTCCTTCCAGTTCTAGGATTCTGTGATACTAAGTAGAGATGTTAGTTGCTAGGAAAGTGTACAGAAACAGGGTAGTACGTGACATGATTTGGAATTGTGGTGCAACCCGGTACGTAACTCCTCTCTGTCTGGGCTTGGCCACCAAAGGCCTAGAGCTGGTACATGCCTAATAAGGTAACCAGAGTGAAGATCTGGAGTGAAGTTGAGTTTTGGGAGATCCATAGAACTGAATGAAATATTCTCTCAGATTGGTATGAGGCATTCCGATGAGCTGGGCAGAAATAGGTCTCGGAAGGAATCCCAACATACAGTTCATACTCTTCCTCCCTGTGACGGGGCGGACCAGCCCTGTGCTGTGAGAGCTGAGCCTAATCAGGCCCTCCCTAGCTGAAGAAGCCCCGCCCCCGCCACCCTGCTGGGCATGCTCAGACTGCAGCCCAGGTATAAAAGCTTGGGGGGAGGCTCAGTCTGGGGTGGGAAGTGGAGGAGAAAGACCTCAGGCCGGAGCTCCTGAGCAGCAGCCGCCGCCTGAGAGGAGAGCAGCGGAGACTCCGACGCCAAGTGGGACGTAACCGCTGCAGCTCACCGGGGAAGTGCAGCCCCTGAGGAGTCAGAAGGCTTCGCCGCCACGTGGGTCAGGCAGGAAGTGGCCCAGGGAGGCTGCAGGAGCAGCCTCTCCCAGCCAGAGATCCCCGTGTGTTTTGGGTGGATTCCCCGCCGAGGGAGTGGAGGACCGTTCTGCCACTCACAGGGACCTGGGCCAGGACCCAGTGGAGTAGGGTGGGCCCATGTTCCTCTACCAGGGCGTAGCCCCCCAACCCTGTGACTCTAGCCATTAGGCTGTCCAGCCCAGTCTTAAATGGGCCAGTGATTGATTTTGGTGTTAATGACTCTAGCCACTGGGAAGTCCAGCCCTGTCTTAAAGGGCCGGTGCTTGCCTTTGGGGTTATTGACTCTGGCTAGTAGGCTGTCCTGCCCCACTTTAAAGGACCGCTCCACGACGCTCCCCACGGACATGACCTGGCCATGCATTTATCCGAATGTTCACAGGTAGTTCTAAGAACTTGTCGTGGGTTTTGGCCTTGTTTGCTTTATTCCCCCCTCAGGCCAGGTGCAAATTCCTTGGAGAGGCCCTTTCCCACTTGCCAGCACCGCGCACAGAACTTGGCCTTTGTTGCCATTGTCAGCAGGCCAATTGCAGAGCAATTTTATGTTGCGGGAGCAGCTTGTTTTGTGTCCCTGCAGCTATATTAGCAGACCTTCACTGTGGCTTATTACAGTTGTGCGTGTGTGTTTCCACGCTTAGCACTGCCCTGTTGACAGTTGCACCCTGATTAGATTGTTCACAAGATTGAGCTAAAGAGGTTCAACAGGTCAATGGCTTAGGCTTACAGATACGCAGCTTACGGTGCTTGCATTTCTTTCCAACACTGCGTAGTTGATAAAGCACAATTTCATAGCCAAAGAGAATTATTCTTTACATGGAACATGGGGTGCTTTCGGGGGAAGCAACATGGCTCTGTGTGCTGAATCCTTCTGAGCCAGTAGCAAGAAAACAGGTGCATTGCAGTGTCCCATTGATCTCAGAATTACCTGGTTGGTGCCAAAAATCAATCAAAGGCCCCTGTTAAGCAGTCACAAGACAGGATACATTTTATTAAGCTTGTCCATGATTTATAGTTTTGCCATTAGTGTTAAGGCAGACTTACAAATATCAATACTTAATTCGAACACTTTCAAATGGGCATCGATTCTTACCGAAGCTCTTTCTCTGTCACCGTCTGTAGCCACATCTATTCACGACCATACCGGATCTCTCCCACCTGCTTCCGTGGGACGGCAAAGCAGCTGGTTTGTGTGGCAATTCTAATGGCGGCAGTATGTGCTGTAAATTCTTTCATGTGGGGACTGCGTGCTCATTGTATGAGGCCTGATTGGAACGTGTAGGTGTTTTTCTAATACAAATGATTGTCCTTGTGACGGTTTACCCTCCCCCCCATGCTTTATGAAATGTACATATGGGCATAAATGTACATAACTCAAAGGTGCTTTGAGCAGATTACTTCATGTAACCCATCAATCTTCTTGCCTTAATCCACTGCATCTGTTTATCTTGTTTCGGTGTGTGTATCACTCTTGTGTGAAAAGTTAGACATAGGGACTACTTTATGGGTTTTAAATGGGTGAATGAAAGTCATCAAGGGAGGACACTCATATGCTAATAGCCCTCTGTCCTTAAATCTTAGCAGTGGTTGGCAGGGCCAGGGCCGGTGACTCCCCATGCAATAAGGGAATCTTTAAAAACAATAGGAAAGTCGGAGTCTTTTGTCTTTGGCTGGCACACCCAGGGGAGTGAACCAGAGACCCCAGGGGAAGTGGAGTGTTCCCTGCTTTGAAGGTGCAGCTGGAACAGAAACAGTTTTCAGGGGAGTTTGCAATAAGTTTGTACTGAGCTTTTAGTGTAGAATTAGCGATGATTGTTACTTTTCATTTGCAATCTACTTTGCTCTGCCTGTTCTCACTTATACCCACTTAAATCCTACTGCTTGTACTTAACAAAATCACTTTTACTTACTATCAAACCCAGTATAAATAATTGTTACCTCGGGGAATGGACACATTCCCCCTTCCATTGCTAAAGGGGCTTACCCAAATAATTCATTGGGGGTTCTGACCCCATGTGGGGAGTGGTATCCCAGGAAGCTGGGCCCTAAACTCTTTGGACCTGAAGCGATTCCTTGTCTGTATTGTTTCTCGGGGAGACATTGACCTCAGCTTTGCGCCTTGGCTGGGAGGACCAGAGAGGTGGCCCAGTAGGACAGGGTGGCAAGGAGACCCAGAGTGCGTCTACACAGCACCATACCTCGTAATAAGGTACGCAATTTGAGCTATGCAAATTGCATATCTTATTTCAATGCTATTTCGAAATAGCTTATGGCGCTGTCTACACAGTGCCAAATTCTGAAATAACCTGCTATTCCAAAACGTCCCTTACCCATTGTGGAATGAGGTTTACAGGGACGTCGGAATAGTGAGCCCAAAATAATGGACTTGCTGTGAAGACATGGGACAGCTATTTCGGGACACTCCGGTATTCCGAAATAGCGTTGCAGTGTAGACTTAGCCCTAGAGAGCAGGAAGGCGAAGGTTGGTGGCCTTGTCAGTACCCCGGGAATCACCCCCAAGGGGTCATCTGTGACCGCCCTCCGTCACAGTTGTTATCACTAGTGCTGAAGGAATTATCAAGAAGATGCCTCCAAAAATTTGTCACGTTACCTCATGGTTCCTGTTTTTCCAGGCAGCTGTTTCATTTGGTCACAGGCTCTGAGATCAGCAGCTCGGCTTTCAAAACAAGCTGGGCAGTGCAATGAAACTTCACTAGAGCGGTGGTGGAACCTCCATCCCTAGGGGTTTTTAAGTCCCAGCTTGACAAAGCCCAGGCTGGGATGATTTTGGGTGGTCCTGCTTGGAGTAGGGGGTTGGGCTTGATGACTCCTGAGGTCTCTTCCAATCTTATGATTCTCGGAAAAAAAACCTGACTCATTGCTGATAAAATTCCATTGAACCCAATAGACTGATGCCCCTGGAGCATTTTGGACCATGATTCTTCATGGAAAATTCCGTCTCTTGGAGGGGGTTGGATTTTTGTGGTAGAGGCACCTGATGGTCTCATTCTTTCTCTCCCTCCAAGGCTGCAGCATTTGGTTGTCTGCAGACAAGGCAGCTGAGAAGGAGCTGGGGGAAGGCATACACGCCTCCGTACCTCTGCACTAGCCATGCCGCCTCGGTTCCCTGAACTCCGGCGTGTGTTGGGCACTATCCCAGAATGGTGGGATAACCCAGCTCTGTCTGTATTCTGCCAGGCAGGGCAGGAGATGAATGATTCATGTCAGCCACCATTTCCAGCACGCCTCAACTACCCCTCAAGCCAAGCATGAAAGGGGAAGAGACACTGTTGGAAACAAATCTGCTGGAATGCTGCATGCGGAGGCCAGCTGGCTCTGCCGGGCACAAGGGGCAATGCCAACCACGTGGCTGTGGAGGGCAAATCCCATTGTCACTGCATTTGTAAACGAAGCCAAGAACATCGTTTCTCCAGAGCCTGAGATGTGAACTTGCTGACCCAGGAGAGAGGGGATGAAGAAGGCTGAAATCCAGCCATTTGCCCTCCCCCCTTCCCCAGTCCTGGAGCTCCTGGCTACGTCTACACTGCAGGCTTCTTGTGCAAGAAGCTTTTGTGGAAGAGATCAGGAGGTCATCAAATCCAGCCCCCTGTCCAAAGCAGGACCAATCCCAACTCAATCAACCCAGCCAGGGCTTGGTCAAGCTAAGACTTAAACACCTCTAGGGATGGAGATTCCACCCCCTCCCTAGGGAACCCATCCCAGTGCTTCCCCACCCTCCTAGGGAAATAGTTTTTCCTAATCTCCAACCTAGACCTCCCCCCACTGCAACTTGAGACCTTTGCTCCTTGTTCTGCCACTGTCACTACTGAGAACAGCCTCTCTCCAGCCTCTTTGGAGCCTCCCTTCAGGAAGTTGAAGGCTGCTCTCAAATCCCCCCTCACTCTTCTCTTCTGCAGACTAAACAAACCCAACTCCCTCAGCCTCTCCTCATAGGTCCTATGCTCCAGCCCCCTCATCATTTTGGTTGCCCTCCGCTGGACCATCTCCAATGTGTCCACATCCTTTCAATAGCGGGGGGCCCAGAACTGGACACAATACGCCAGATGTGGCCTCACCAGACATCTTTGGACATCTTCTTCAGAGTCCTTGTGGATCTAAGGAAACATCTGGAACATGCTTAATAGAAACCAAAGAAATCCAGATTTGCCACATGTACCACAGACACTTTCTTGTGTTATTTGGATCAAGCTTTGACATGAATGCACCTTGATTTGAAATTCTCTGGATGCAAAACTGGTAGTTAGTGTTACGGACGTGAAGTACTAATGTTCTTTTGTGCCTGATAATAGACCAGTCAAGAGAAGCATTTTAATGCTCACACATTGTCTCTGTGATAAAAGCAGAATATATTAATCTAGGCTCCATTCTGCTTGAGCATTTACACAACAGGTTTCATAGATCTTTAATGTTCATCATTTTTATGTCAGCAGATTTGCTTTAAAACATTCAAAGGTGAATGTTAAGAGGTGTGGGGATGAGAAATTCTGTGCTAATAATAATAATGATAATAAGTAATAACAATAACAGGAGTCGAAACAAATTACAAAACAAAATAGCCCGCTAATTCTTTTTAATTAAGACTCCTGTGTCACCTCATTCACGTAAGTAACGTCCTTGTTTTCAAACCAAATTGCGTTTTTTATTTTGCTTTTTGTTATGCCCCCCTGACTTCATGCATTCTTGAGATTTCCAGACACTCTTGCCATGTTAAAATAACGTGATTTAACAGGATCTCGGATATACTGGCCAGGGTAGGGAAAAGTGTCATTTAAATGTTAAGGGTTGGACATTACTTTTCCCTCTCTTGCCCTGTTGTCTGTTAGTGCTTTGCAAGTTTCAGATCCCTTTGCTTCATCCCACCATCTCTTGGCACATGGCCTCTGTAATTGTCACCATTAAGGGCTCTGTAATTGTCACCATTAAGGGAAGAACTGCACAGGGAAAGCCATTTGCAGAGCTCTCAACAAAGAAGGCTTTATTGGAAGTGCAAAATCTAGGATCTCTTCCCACCTATTCCTCAGCATCATGGAACCAACTATTTGCGTCGATACAGACATCTATAAGATCCTGGGACAATTCAATAAAAGCAAACAGGGCTGGGGGGCTGCTGGGCTGGGGGATTGGTGAAGTAAAATCAGTGATGAGGGAGATGCAAGATTAGGAGGAAGGGGTGGGTGTCTTCTTGAGCTGGTTAGGGTTTGGATATGGTGGAAGCCAGGGAGATATCACTCCTGCGACAGACAAGTGTAATCTGCTAACAATACTGCTACATAGTGTGACAGCACCCCGATCCTGTTCTTACAGCTGGCCCACCCCGATCCTGCAGCTGTAAGAACAGGCTCCGCCAGCCAGTAGAATAGAGGGGATTTAGTGCTTTTCCAGGGTACAGCACAGCATAGACGTGATGTGGCTACAGGAGTCAGGGCCAGGATGCTTCAGCCCCCTTGAGATGGGGTCCCTGGGCCCCTAGATTCCAGCCCCCTCCTTAGTCTGTCTCCTTCATGGTTCCAGCCCAAGACTGTCCCTTCCCTCAACACTCCCTTCCTTTGTTCCGTCCCTTCCCTTAACCGGTAGGACCGGTTTGGTCACTGTCATGGGGGCCCTCCAGGTGCCCCTCGCTGGGCCGTGCTTACAGATGGAGGCCAGTAGGGGTCAGCCACAGCCCAAAGCCCAAGCATAGCAACCAGGAACGTACTGACATTACATCACACATAGTAAGTGTACAAATGCTATAGGTGACCTGGTTAGCCAGGGGGGTTCTTCCTGGTACCCTGGTGGGATGGTGACATTTGGCAAATTTCGAGTAAGTGCCAACAGCTGAGAAAGCAAGCAAAGTAGGAAACCGCGAAGAAGAAAAAGTGCTGCGTTGGTTTTTCAGGAAAGGGTTATGAACAAGTCAAGCGACATGTACTTGTGGTGACATTTGGATAGAGGCAGCTAAACTCTCAAGAGCTGAGAGAAGCACAGCAGGTTGACCTATGAGGACTAGTAAAATGTGATTTTCTGGCAACAAGAGGGGAGTCTAGAGCAGGGGTTCTCAAACTTTTTGGCCCACGGGCAACCCTGCTCAACCCAAACCTTCCCGTGGACTACCAGCCAACCACCCATGATGACAAAATGGATGCAGGAGGGGGTAGGGTGCGAGGTCAGGGTGGGAGGGAGGGTGCAGGAGCGGGCTGAGGGTGGGTGGCCTGGCCAAGAGGTTGGGTGCAGGAGTGAGCTGGGTCTGGGGGTGTCTGGGCGGGATGGAGGATGAAGGAGCGGGTTGAAGGTGGGGGTCTGGGCGGGCGGGGTGTGTGTGAGGGGGATGAGGGTAGGGGTCTAGGCATGAGGGGGATGGAAAGCACTTACCTGGCCTCCGTGCACCCTGCCACACCCAGACACAACCCCCCCCTTCTCCCATTGGCTGGGATTCTGGCCAGTGGGAGCAACGAGGAAAGCCTCCAGGCTGAGGGAATGGCCGTGCAGGAAACTGCATGCTGGAGGCTTTCCTTGCTGCTCCCATTGGCCAGAAACCCAGCCAATGGGAGCAGCAGCGGATGATGCACAGAGGCCAGGTAAGCGTCTTCCATCCCGCTCCCGCCCAGACCCCCACCTTCAAGCCGCTCCTGCACCCTCCATCCCGCCAAGACCCAGCTCATTCCTGCACCCAACCTCTTGGCCAGGCCACCCAACCTCAGACCCCTCCTGCACCCTCCCTCCCACCCTGACCTCGCACCCCACCCCCTCCTGCATCCATTTTGTCATTGGGGGCGGGTTGGCGGGTGGTCCAGGGGAAGGTTTTTGTTAAGTGGGGCGGGCCTCAGGCCAAAGAATTGGAGAACCCCTGGCTTAGCCTCTGACAGTCCCTGCACACGCTTCTCTGGCTGGCCAGTAATTATAAACCTCATTTCCATACATGCATCTGTAACAGCCACTGGGTCAGATACAACTTCTGAGCTCTCTTCCGGCTCGGTGGCCTTCATGCAGAGATGAGATGAGAGGGGGACCTCTTGGAGTGATCCCGGTGACAGTCTCTGGGGACTTTTCTGACACGAGAGCGAAATTACAGATTTGAGGTTGGAAGTAACAGTCCGTGTCAGTGAAATTAGTTAACGGAGTCTCCAAGTTCAGCACCCAGCCCGCTGGAGCGCTAATAGGCGCTGGTTGGTGCTCCAGTCATCTTGATGCGGCTTGCTGTCCTAATGGAGGTGGGAATGACGGTTGTTTAGACACGACATCACTGCACCATCCTTCGGCTGATATTTGGAAGGGAAAATCACCCCTGTTGCATGAATGTCAGTAGAACCAAACCAAAGAATCAGTGACAAATGCTGAAAACTTGACTCTGGGGTCAAATCCAGGGCGTAGATTTAGCCCAAGGAAAAGAAAGGGGCAATTTTCCAAAAGTAAAACAATTTCATTCTGGTGCTTTCAAAATTGACCGTTTCAAAGCTTGCTTTCAAAGCAAGGTTTCGCTCACACATTCAGCTGCATTTAACTTTAAAAAAAAAAGCATAACATCACCTCCCAAATAAAAGGTGACCTGTAGCGAGAGGTCCAGCAAAATGTTTCAATTTTGTTTCAGCCACTAAGCAGAATCGTCCAGTACGCCCCAGCTCTAAAGACCGGCTTGGCAGCAGGTTACAGTGCGTGGGTGGGGAAACGTGGCTCCGTTCTGGAACAGGGAGAAAAGGGGCCCATCCCATTGGAGAATGGGTACGGGGGGAGGGGGGGAGATCTGGATTCACTTCGCTGTTTGTGTGGCCCCGGTAAATGGCTGCACTTTGGTTTGTTCCTGTGCGTTGCCAAAGCAGTGAAGACGCCACTGGAGACAGCTGTGTTTCAATCGGCTCACCCCGTGTCTCCTTTGCTGCTGGGTCCAAAGAGAGCATGGCTCTGCCACTGATTCCCTGTGGGGTCCCAGGCAAGTCGCATCTCCCCGCGTGTTAGCTTCCAATCCAAATAATGATTCATCGTCTCTCTTCTCTCTCCCAGGCCCGATCCAAAGCCTGTGGGAGTCACTGGGCATCTTTCCATTGAGTTGATGGGGTTTGGATGAAGTACGATCATGCGGGAATGGCCTGTCTCTCACCATGTGCATGTACAGGGCCGAGCACATGGGGCCCTGAGCTGGGTGGTGCCTGTCGTTGCCATTGTAATATAACCCCTAAGGACATTTGCAAAGGTCCCCTTGTCAGCGGTCTACCAGCAGGGCTCATTGATGGAACATGCATAAGAACATAAGAACGGCCACACAGGGTCAGACCAAAGGTCCATCCAGCCCACTGTCCTGTCTGCTGACAGTGCCCAATGCCAGGTGCCCCAGAGGGAGGGAACACAACAGGGAATCCTCGCATGATCCCTCCCCTGTCACCCATCTCCAGAGAAACAGACTAGGGAAACCACTCCTACCCAGCCTGGCTAATAGCCATCGATAGACCTAACCTCCATGAATCTAGCTAGCTCATTTTTGAACTCTGTTAAAGTCCTAACCTTCACTGCATCCGCTGGCAAGGAGTTCCACAGGTTAACTGTGCACTGAGTGAAGAAAACCTGCTGCCTATTCATTTCATTTGGTGACCCCTAGTTCTTTTATTGTGGGAATAAGTAAATAACTTTTTCTTATTTACTTTTTCCATACCAATCATGATTTTATAGACCTTGATCGTATCCCCCCTTAGTCTCCTCTTTTCTAAGCTGAAAAGTCCCAGTTTTTTTAATCTCTTGTCATATGGGACCTGTTCCAAACCCCTCGTCATTTTTGTTGCCCTTTTCTGAACCTTTTCCAATGCCAAGATAGCTTTTTTTGAGATGAGGCAACCACACCTGTACTCAGTATTCAAGATGTAGGCATACCATGGTTTTATATAGAGGCAATAAGATATTCTCTGTCTTATTCTCTATCCCTTTTTTAATGACTCCTAACATTTGCAACTCTGCATTCCTAACACAGAGTCATGATGACTCTGCAGCTAGTCCCTGAAGAACAAATCTCAGGAAGGAAGCTTTCATTTTCCACGGTGTCTGTCTTGGTGCCTCTCACACGCACTGCACTGATGTTCCTGCCCCCTTTCCTGTGATCACAATTTGGCTCCGTGGCTACATAGTCAGGGGCTGTAGAGACTGAAGTTTGTGAAACAAAACGAAACCGCAGAGGGGCTAAATGGCTTGAGGCCTGGTTTTGGCAGGAATTTGTGGTTGCGAGAAGTGTTCTCCGTCAAATTCTTTTTAGATCCAGAAGTTGAAAGGAGGGCAACGTGTGGAGAAACTCCTCTTCTTAAACACCATTAGTTGGAAATCATGTGAAACCACCACTAATGACACAGAAAAGACCTAAACCATTTAGCTTTCGCTAAATCAAAGCAAACCCCGTCATGTTTTTTTAATGTTTTACCCATTCATTTTTACATCAAATTGTCCTTTTGCACGTTATTTATTAATAATCCATTTTAAATCTCCCTGACATATTTCACAGCCAGCACATGTCACAACTGGGGTCTTCATTTGGTCGGGAGTATCAAATTATTTTTGTTAATGCGGTGGTGTCTGCCAAGTCCGGCGGTCTACCCTTCTTGGCCAGAGAGTGACTTAGATCAGCCATCACCCGGCATTCCCTGCTCCAGTATGTTACTTTCCTTTACAATTATTTACAGCTGAAAACAACGCTCAGAATCAGTTCACATTCCTGTCCTGCTCTTGCAGGTGAAATCAGGAATTCAGTGTCGGGACAGACTATGGCTTTGCTCATTACTGTGGATAATAGTGAAATGCACAATGCAAAGAGGATGGGGAGAAGAGGACCTGGGGATTTCAGTGGATGAGAAGCTGGAGATGAGTCAACAGGGTGCCCTGGTGGCCAAGAAGGCTAACGGCATATTGGGGTGCATTAGGAGGAGCATTGCCAGCAGATCTAGAGAAGTGATTATTCCCCTTTATTCAGCACTGGTGAAGCCACATCTGGAGTATTGCATCCAATTCTAGGCCCCCCATTACAGAAAGGATGTGGAAGCATTAAAGCAGCTTTATGAAGGGGAATAGCATCCTTTTCACCCTCCTTCCCTGCCCTGGGTCCTGCTCCCAAGGGGCCTGGGGCTGCCCTGTTTCCTAGGCACTCTCCTCTGCTAGCCCCCTCTCTGGATAGGTTCACTGAAGCCCCTGCAGTCAGTTCCCTGGGCCCTGCTGCACAAGGCAAGCTGAAGGCTTAATCCACTCCTGCCCACACTGTGAGCAGAGCAGCTATTCAGTTTCAACCCTGTTCAGCTGAAATGGGCAAGGCAGCCGAAGCCAGGGCAGTGAAGCCTCCCTCCCTCTAAATGAAGACCTCAGGAGTCATCGAGTCCATCCCCCTGCCCAAAGCAGGACCAACCCCACTCAACCATCCCAGCCAGGGCTTTGTCAAGCTGGGACTTAAACACCTCTAGGGATGGAGATTCCATCCCTTCCCTAGGGAACCAAATGAGATTGATGGGTAGCAGGTTTAAAACTAATAAGCGAAAGTTCTTCTTCACACAGCGCATAATCAATCTGTGGAACTTCTTGCCAGAGGAGGCTGTGAAGGCTAGAACTATAAGAGAGTTTAAAGAGAAGCTAGATAAATTCATGGAGGTTAGGTCCATAAAAGACTATCAGCCAGGGGGTAGGAATGGTGTCCCTGGCCTCTGTTTGTCAGAGGCTGGAGAAGGATGGCAGGAGACAAATCGCTTGATCATTGTCTTCGGTCCACCCCCTCTGGGGCACTTGGCGCTTGCCACTGTTGGCAGACAGGCTACTGGGCTAGATGGACCTTTGGTCTGACCCAGTACGGCCATTCTTATGTTCTTATGAATCCATCCCAGTGCTTCACCCCCCTCCTAGATTGTCCTAATATCCAACCTAGACCTCCCCCACTTCCACTTGAGACCATTGCTCCTCGTTCTGCCACGAGAACAGCCTCTCTCCATCCTCTGTGGAACCCCCCTTCAGGGAATTGAAGGCTGCTCTCAAATCCCCCCTCACTCTTCTCTTCTGCAGCCCAAACAAGCCCACATCCCTCCGCCTCTCCTCGTAGGTCACACTGGAACACTAGGGTGCCCCGTCCACAGGAAAGTCGTTCCATGAAAACCTCACGTACAACCCCGTGCTAGCAAGGAATGGCCCTTAGGACGGGTTAAAAGACTAAGATTTGCAATCTAACCCCCCAGTGGTTCACACAGGCCAGCATCCCTGCTACAGCGTATTTTCCCCTCCCGTGTCCCACGTGTAAAATACAACCTTTTAAAAAAGCCCTCCAAGGCACTCAGCAGAGCTGCATGCTGAAGTGCTCTTCCATGTACAGCTCTGAATTGCAAATCCATTCCCACCCCTTTTCCTTCTTGCCTCTCAGCCCATGAAGAGGCTTTTACAGCATCGGCCTTTCAAATGTATCCAGAAGCTAATTACCCGGCGCGCCCCGTCCCCGGATGGTCAGATCACAAATTACGCTTCTGCTAAATCATCCACTTCTCTGCAGTTTACTTTGTTTCCCCATTACCATGGAGAGAGGGCAGCACAGGGTACTGGTTGTGATGCTGGGGTTGCAGAGGTGCATGGGGTAGGAATTCTAAAACACAAGGTATGTGCAGAAAAACGAGGCAGCTAAGGGTAAAAGGAAATATATGGTAGGCAGGTCTGTTTCACTCCTAAGCAGCCCCTGGAATGCCGCTTCCTGCATCAGAACTCCACACCCCTACCAAAAAGGGGAAGGACAGGTCATGTTGGAGAAAGGGGAGGAGGGATTGCTAATGGATTTCAGTCTCTCAGGGTATGTCTAGACTACATAATATTTAAATAATACATTTAAATAATCGCCACTTCATTTACATGAAAATGGCTGCCGCGCTGTGCCGGTCAGCTGTTTGGCGGCACAGCGTAGTAGTCTGGACGCTCCACGGTTGACAAGGGAAGCCCTTGTCGACTGCCCCATTATGCCTCGTGGAATGCGGTTTACCGGGGCGGTCGACAAGGGTTTCCCTTGTCGACTGTGGAGCGTCCAGACTACCACGCTGTGCCGCCAAACAGCTGACCGGCACAGCACGGCAGCCATTTTGATGTAAATGAAGCGGCGATTATTTAAATCACCGCTTCATTTCCCTATGTCTAGAAACCTAATCTACATGGCTCCATTGATGGAGCCATGTAGTCTAGACATACCCTCAGGGTACGTCTACACAGAAGTGTTGTTTCAGAATAACTGGTATTACTCCGAAATAATTCTGCGTCTACACTACAAACAGTTATTTTGACATAATGTCAAAATAATGTCGAGCTGGAGGACTTCCTACTCCAACTCCTGTAACCCTCCTTTCAGAAGGAGTTAGGGAAGTCGGAGGAAGAGTGTTCTTTCTCAGACTTCCTGCTGTGCAGACAGCACCAAAAGCCAAAATAAGCAATTTTGACTTAAGCTACGCAATTGACGTAGCTGAAATTGCATTGCTTATTTTGGCTTTAGCCCTGCTGTGTAGACATGCCCTCACATCTGTGATGCCTCCGTTAAAGTTTCTCCTCGGCAGCTTTAGCTTATGCGAGGGCAAGAGGGTAAAGAATGGAAGCAGCATTTGCTTGCAGGTAGTCCTGCCTCTCAACTCAGGAACCATGGAGAATCAAGGCCAAAGGGCTGTGTTAATGGACATTGGAATTGTATCTGCAGAGATGTGTATTATTTACCTGTGGTGGTTCTCATGAGCAGGAATCTGGGCTAAAATACTGTAACGAGTAGTCTGGCAGTTGTTGTTGGAGTGACTTGCAAGACTGGTGCTACAGCCACTGATGTTTTGGGGTTTGCACGTCTCTGCTAGTATCTCCTGTCATATTATATGTCATCGGAGCGCCCAACCCCAGACAGGACCTAGCCAGGAGCTAGCTGGGCCCCTTGCAATGTGTGGCCCTTGGATCAATCCCGAGCTGGCAAGTACCACTGCAGGGAAAAGTCATCCTACCCATGTGCAAATCCGAAGGCAACAGCACATAGACCTCTCAATCTCAGTAGACTGGGCATCTGTGCAGCTAGTCCACATCCAGATGGGTTGGTGGTAGAGGAATCTCAGATGCAGCCTCTGTGCAGAACCTGGCTGGGTGTGGTCCTCTTGACTGTGCCCCTGGCATGCCCAGGAAGGTGCATGTAGGCCTGCCACAGAGATGTCCTCCTTGGATGCATGCTCTAATTTGGACACGCTGCCAGGGTTCTGCTTTAGAATTTCCCTCCGCCTTCTTCCAGGAGAGGATGATGAAAACTTCCAGGGATTAAATGGGATAAAGCTTCCATTTCCTGAATGCGTCTATAGGTAATTCCAAGGCAGGTATTATATGAGCTCAGGGAGGAGCCCTCTCCAGCCCAGGCAGATCCTTCCATTAGCCTATACGACATACGTTCAAAAAAGAGCTGGATAAATTCATGGAGGTTACATCCATCAGTGGCTATTAGCCAGGATGGGTAGGAATGGCGTCCCTAGCCTCTGTTTGTCAGAAGCTGGGAATGGACGACAGGGGGAGGGATCACTGGATGGTTCCCTGTTCTGTTCATTCCCTCTAGGGCACCTGGCATTGGCCACTGTCGGCAGAGAGGACATTGGGCTGGATGGACCTTTGGCCTGACCCCGTCTGGCCGTTCTGATCTTCTAAAGCATTGTGTGTTCCAGCATCGCTACTTTCATGCTGGAGCTGCCGAGCAGGGAAGCTCCAAAGGCTAGTTCACATTTCCAGCATCTAGTGAGAAAGATGCAGCTGCAGAAGTATACGTCAAAAGTATAGTAATTCAAGGCTGACCTGCTCTCCTGCCGTGACCGGGGGGCGAGTGCAAGGGGAGGCATACTGAATTTCTATGTGGACTAAATGTATGCTGAACCATTCATGGTAATAAAAAGGCACAAGTTAGACAGAAGACTGGGAGGGAGATGCTCCAAATATACGCAATGGAAGGGGGCTAGAAAAATTGTTCTCCTTGGCCTCTAAGGATAGGACAAGTAGCAATGGACTTAAATTGAAGCAAGAGAGGTTTAGGTTGGACGTTAGGAAAAACTTCCTACCTGTCAGGGTGGTCAAACACTGGAATAAGTTGCCTAGGGAAGTTGTGCAACCTCCATCACTGGAGATATTGAAGAGCAGGTTGGACAGACACCTGTGAGGGATGATCTAGATGATGCTTGGTCCTGCTGTGAGGGCAGGGGACTGGACTTGATGATCCCTCCAACTCCTTTTCAGTTCTAGGGAGGTTGTGGAATCTCCATCACTGGCGATATTGAAGAGCAGGTTGGATAGACTTCTATCAGGGATGATCTAGACGGTGCTTGGTCCTGGCATGAGGGCAGGTGATTGGACTTGATGACCTCTCAAGGTCCCTTCCAGTTCTAGCGTTCTGTGATTCTATGATTCAGTTCAGAAAATTGCCACATTGCATTTTTGATCTTCAATCATAAGGCTCCCAGGCAAGTAGAAAATGCTGCTGACTTGTGGGAGTGCATGAGGCACTTCCATTTACATTTTATTTGGTCGATTTGTGCGTGGGGAGAGCTGGTCCGTTAGATCTTTTGTAAATGTCTTCCTCCAGGAACACCGGAAGGTAACCACCATTATTTTATGCCAGCAAATATGCTGTCAGTGCACAACTATCCGACTGCTGATTTTCTTCAACCTTTAAATGACCCAAAGACAGATGCAAAGGTCATGGAACATTACCTCAGAATCCACTTCCTTCCTACCCCCTTTCACCGGCTGAACTGAAAATCTGGCCTGTATAGTATCAAATACGTTTCATGTTTAGATCCTGGCTCAGGACTTTCAAAAGAAGAGGAGGAAATAGTTAATGTTGAATCAGGTTTCTCAGCATTTGAAATCATTTTGTCAGGGCTTTTGTATTGAATCTCCCCTCTTGTTCGGTGGGGCGCTGTGTGCCTTTCCTGGAGGTGAAGGGGTGCTGTGCTAAGTACCTGCCTCTCACAGAGTTTTGTGATATTGCTGACTGCAAACAAAAATCCCAGGTGAGTCATTGGGCACCAGATTGTTACAAATTACATAAGGGCAGACTGAGACACACTGCAAACCGAAGGGGAGTGACGTGCTCAGAGAAAAAGACCTATAACTTCCATAAAGAGTGCTGGAAGCAACGGAAATGTAGCAATAGAAGAAGGATACATTGCAGTGAAAACAAATCCGAGACAAGACTTTGTACCATGGGGAGATGTTTGCTGAGGGCGGAGTTCCTCCTACTGTAAAGTGGCAGATATGTCAGCTTTCCTGCAGAATTAAAATACAAACAATAAACAATTTAACGCCCACTTGTACATTTAGCTGTGTTAAGAACAGACATTGCAGAAGCCCTTGTTAGGCGATGGATGAATAGAAAGGGCACATTTTGTGCTGTAGTGACTCTTTTGTCTAGAGGCACTGGCCAGCGTAGGGGTTTCTTGCTGCTTCATCTCATTCGCTCTTGGGCTTTTCTGACAACATGTGGATTCCTCTCCCTAGGGGGGGCCTGTCCCGCTTTGATATTTGTACTGCCGTGGCATTCTTCTAGACCGCGCCGGGCTGAGAAAGCTTTTATTGACGTTATTCCATGTTGTTCGCAGTAAAGTGCAGGATTTAAATGTCACCCGGTTTCCCTTTGGCCACCTCTCTCTCAGTGGCTGAAGATTACGGGACAACGGTTCTCCTTCTAATCACGGGGCTCAGGATGCGCTGGCAAAAATGTCACCTGTTGTGGGCAAATCCACGGGTGGTGTTAGCACATAAGGCTATCCCGTGTCAATCCTCAGAGTTGACTTTTGACTAGATTTAGGTTAAGGAAGAGCTAATTCTAATGTCCAGAATGAGGTCTTGCCTGCAGCCACTAAGAATCCTTTGGCACTAGGGGCTGGATTCACAAAAGGACGTAGGTGCCTAAATCCAAGAATCGGGTCCTGCTGGGATTCACAAAAGCCCTGCTCATCTGCATCCTGTCGGTACCTAAATTCACTTGGCCCCTACACTTTGCACTTCAGGTTCCCCAAGTACCCATGTTTCTGCCCCTGAGTGCGCATACTGCAGCCTCATGGTAGGTGTCCAGACCTCTGAGCCTCACAGTGTAGCATGAACTGAAGAGAGGCAGATGTTCCTCCACCTAATTCACCTGTAGGCACCATCTGGTGAGTGCTGAGGGCTCACCTGCTGGCCCAGGCCCCCAGGGGTGAGGGGACAGAAATTGGGTGAGGATGGAGGGTGGACGGCCTCCCGTCTGACTTTTATCTCAGTTGGTAGGGAATTCACTTGGGATATGGAAGACCCTTTGACCAGAGCAAGCCCCTTTGCTTGAGGGGAACCAGGGCAGCCCCTCTTGGGCGAGAGTGTTAATCACCGAGTTGGGTGATATTCTGATGGTAGGAGGGAGGCGCCTTTAGTCTTTCCTCTTGGAACTTCTACTTTGTAAATCATTTTAAAAAATCACTGGCGCAAGGAGACTGGCCCCAGGGTCCCCAGGTGAGTGCACTAGCCCAGCGGCACGTAAACAATTTCTATCACCCCCACACAAGTAGGAATGGAATCTGTCTGCACTCCTCCCACCATTACTGCTCAACCAAGGCTCCTTCCGCAGGCTTGGGCGAAGGGCAGAACTGCAGAAGGGGCAGGCACTGGGGCTAGAGGGGGAGCTGGTCGGGAGGTGGAAAGGGAGTGAGGGCAGAACTGGACTGGAGGCAGAGCGGAGCTGTGGTGGGTGTTGGAAGTGGGCTGGGGGCAGAGAGGGACTGAGGGTGGGTCTGGGCCTAGAGATGGAGAAGGCCTGGGGGCTGAATGGAGTGATGGAGGTGTTAGACGGGAGGTGGAGCTGGTCTGGGGGCAGAGCAAGCTGCTCCTCCCATACACCCCATGGGAGCTGGCCCTGTTTTGAGTTCTCCTGAACTTTCCTCCATGCCCCCGAGGGAGCTGTGCCCAAGACCTGGAGAACCACTGCTCTAACCATGCGGCTTCAGAGTCATTTTCTTCCTTGCTCTTACTCTCTCCAGCCCAATGAGTTTGTTCTTTGTCTCTTGCTTCACCAGAACAGCCCGAGGAAACCCCACAGCAGAATATTCCCTTGCCCAGTGGTTAGAGCACTCAACTGAGAGGAAATAAATGCCCCCTTTCCCTGTTTGGTGGTGGGATTAGAACCAGGGGCTTCCTACCTCAGTGCCCCAAACACTGGGCCACAATGCCTGAGGAAGGCATGGCTACCTTCTTTCCTTCCTCCCCTACTCCATGCCGAGAGATGGTTTGGAGCTCAGAATCCCAAGCAGCGGGATGTGCCTAGTAGTCCTGAGAAGGGCAGGGCTTTGCAGAATCTCCTCACGTTGGTATCTCCCATTGGCTAGCTTAGGGGAGTAGCTGCCTAGCATGCTGACTTTCTCAAATTCCACTTAGAGATGGAGGTTGCCGTATCAGCCTGTATATGTAAAACCAACCAGAACTCATGTGACACTTTAGGGACTAAAGATGATCAGATGCATCTAACGAAGTGGGTCTTTGCCCCCCAAAGCGTATGCCCTAATCAATCGGTTAATGATTTTCAGCTGCCTTGTGACTCAGGAGCAGAAAGAGTTAAGTAGCTTGCAAGCTACACGTCCCCAAATTCAACCTTTAAAGATGGGCTAGAGAAGTCTATAAATGGTAATTAAGGTGAGTCCTTATAAAGAGTTAAGATAGCCTTTTTAAGTACACTAGAACTTTGAAATTCAAACATGTATGATAAGAGGTAATGCTAATTTTGGTGTTTAGGTCTTTTAAGATGTTAACTATATAAGCACATGGTTCCTGTCTGTTACTATATCTATAAATTCAGAGATGAAAAGGGGATATTAACATTTAGATGAAACTTGGGTGTAATAATTTCATTGTCTATACTTCTCTTTGAAGCTTGTAGTAAAGCTAACTTGTAGTATGCCTAGAATGCTCAAATAGCTGACTGAGGAGATATCTGAGCCATTAGCTATTATCTTTAGAAAGCTGTGGAAGATGGGAGAGATTCCAGAGGACTGGAAAAGGGCAAATATAATACCAATGCATAAAAAGGGAAATAAGGACAGCCCAGGGAATTAGAGACCACTCAGTTTAACTTCTGTACCAGGAAAGATAATGGGGCAAATAATTAAACAATTAAAAAAATCTCGATGATATTAAGGTGATATGTAACAATCAGCATGGATTTGTCAAGAACAAATCATGTCAGACTAACCCAATAGTTTTCTTTGAGGGGTAAGAAACCTTGTGGATGGGGGGGAAGTGGTAGATGTGGTATAGCTTGACTTTCATAAGGCTTTTGATACTGACATGCATGAACTTATCATAAAAAACCTAGGGATATGCAACCTACATGGAGCTGCTATTAGGGGAGTACATAACTGGTTGTAAAACCATTACCAGAGAGTGGTTACCAGTGGTTCACAGTCATGCTGAAAGGACATGTTGAACAAGGTCCTGCAGAGATTAGTTCTGGCTCCACTCCTGTTCAATATTTTCATTCATGATTTTGATAAAGGCATAGGGAGTGCACTTATAAAGTTTGCGGACAATAACATGCTTGAGGGAGCTGCAAGTGCTTTGGAGGCTAGGACTGAATTTCAAAATGATCTGGACAAACTGGAGAAATGGCCTGAGGTAAATACGATGAAATTCAATAAGGACAAATGCAAAGTTCTCCACTTAGGAAGGAACAATGAGTTGTACATGTACAAAATGGGAAATTGCTGCCTAGGAAGGAGTACTGTGAAAAAGTTTGACATGAGTCAAAAGTGTAATACCGTTGGGGAAAAAACTCAAATGTCATTCCGGGATGTATTAACGGGAGTGCTGTAAGTAAGACATGGGAAGTCATTCTTCCATTCAACTCTGTGTTGATTAGGCCTCACCTGGAATATAGTGCTCTGTTCTAGCTGCCAAATAAAAGGAAATAAGGGGACAAATTGGAGAAAGTCCAGAAGAGACCAAAAAAAAAAAAAAAAATTAAAGGCCTAGAAAACATGAACTGTGAGGGAAGATTGAAAAAAAAAAAATGGGTCCATTTAGGATGGAAAAAAGAAGACAGAGAGGGGACATGATAACAACTTTCATACATAATAGTTTGTTACAAAGAAGGAGATAAATTGTTCTCAACATCTGAGGAGCAGATAAGAAGAAACTGGCTTAAATTGCAGCAAGGGAGGTTTGGGCTGGATATTAAGGAAAACTTCCAACCTGTCAGGTTAAAACACTGGAATAAACACTGGAATAAATTGCCTAGGTGGGTTGTGGAATCTCCATCACTGGAGGTATTTAAGAGCAGGTTAGCTAGACACCTCTCAAGGATTCTCTGCATGGTGCTTGATCTTGCCAGGAGGGCAGGAGACTGGACTAGATCACCTCTCAAGGTCCCTTCCAGGCCCATGATTCTATTAAACTGTATATGAACCATTCACTGCTTGCCCCTGCCCCTGGGCTCCTACTCACATGTCTAAAAGTTACCCTGAGTGCATGAGGCTTTGTACGTCAACTTAAATTCCCATTATGTAATTATTATGCCTCCCTACTTCACTTTCCTGTCCTGAACAAGTGTGCAATGATGTTGTGTTCACACTCTGTTTTGAGCTTGTCCCACCAGTCCCGGCTTCCAACATGTTTCCTGCTGATGGAGCTATCTTATGGAAACCAGTGTTGGATAAGTTACCCGGGGAAGCATGACGCACAATTATTCCGTGGAACTGGCATCAGCCCTACCTCCTGTAAGGCCCTGGTCTCCCATACACTTCTGTGCCTGAGTAAATTGTGTGTGACTGCATCTGTGTTTGCCAGAATGGGGCCTAAATGTAATACTCTTTGTGTGCCCAACTTTTGGACCTCTTAAGGGGGCCCATATTTGCCAGCTGGATAGCCGGGTGCAGCAAATATGATAACTCTGTGTGCTATCTGTGACAGCCCCATTTCTCTCCAGTGCAGTGACTGCATAGTAGGGATTTGCATTGGTCACAATTAGGACAAACGTCTCTTGTCTAAAAAACGCTTCTAGGCACTATGCTGCTCTGAAGTGTTCTGAGCTTCTTTTGTGACAGCTCCCAAGCTCCACTTGGGTGTGAGATCTGCACCAACCATGCATGACAGGACCTGAGCCAAGTAAATTCATGGATTCTAAGGAATCATTCAAGCATCCAGTCTGACCTTCTGTCTATCACTGGCAGCTACACGTCTCCCACTGGCCCGTGTGTTGAACTCAATAATTTGTGTCTGACCAACGCGTCTTCCAGAAAGGCTCCAGTCTGGATGTGAAGATGCTAAGAGATGGAGAATCCACAACTTCCCTTGGGAGATTTTTGAAGTGGTTAGTCAAAGTTCTTATAGCATGGTAAATGCTATAGTACTGCTAAAATATCACAGCATCATGGAATCCTAGGGCTGGAAGAGACCTCAGGAGTCATTGAGTCCAACCTTCTGACAAAGCAGGACCAACCCCAATTCAATCATCCCAGCCAGGGCTTTCCCAAGTCTGGCCTTAACAGCCTCTAGGGATGGAGATTCCACCCCCTCCCTAGGGAACCCATCCCAGTGCTTTCCCACCCGCCTAGGGAAATCATTTTTCCTAATATCCAACCTAGACCTCCCCCACTGGAACTTAGACCATTGCTCCTCATTCTGCCATCTGCCACCACTGAGAACAGCCTCTCTCCTTCCTCTTTGGACCTCTCCCCCTTCAGGTAGTTAAAGGCTGCTACAAAAAAAAGTATGCCTTGCGTCTAATTCATGTTTGGCTTCCACTTTCAGCCATTGGCTCTTGTTCTGCCTCTCTCCATTGGATTATAGAGTCCCTTAGTACCAGATGTTTTCTCCTCATGAATGTATTTATATACTGTAATCTAGTCACCTCTCCATCTTCTTTTTGATAAGCTAGCCAGATTGTCGTCTTCAAGTCTCTCACTAAATAACTCACCAACCATTCCACAGATACTGGCTCCAATAAAACATTTAATTTGCTACCTCTCTGGGTGAATTGAGGGCTCCATAAAAATACAACGAGATTCTATAGGAATTACTCTTAAAGCTGAGAGCCTATAATAGATCCTCGTATCCCTGTTACAGAATTTTATAGGGTGGTTCAAAATCCTACAGAAAGACATTGCAGAAATATTGATGAGAACAAATGCATTTTAAGGCCCCGATTGTGCAAACACTGATTCATGCGCTTAACTGTACCCATGGGAGTCGTCCCCTTGGCTTTATTGGGACTACTGGAGCTTGACGGTAAGGATGTTCATAAGCATTTGTAGGACTGCGTGAATAGAGAACTTTTGTGAAGGTGAAGTTTGAATTCCTAAGCAGAAGCATTCCTGCCATAATCCTGTTTCTAGGACTTACTCTCATTCATTCAAGAGCAACCCCCACTTATGTCCAGTCAAAACTAATCAGACCAGCTTGAATTCTGGATATGGAATACTTGTAACAAACTCCATACAAACAATCCACCGGCCAAATCTTACTTCTGGAAATTATTTGGGGACTAACTTTGAGCATCTAATTTGCAACAATTGTAAACTGGTTACAGATTTTAAATTGGGCAAACACATTTATGACAAAGATTTGCACAACTCTAGCCAGAAGAGTGTGGCTTTCACGCAGGTACATCTACATGGCAGCTGGGAGGTTGAAGTTTCAGCTCAGGTAGATAAACACATTATGAACATGTGTGTCTGAAGGTTGAAGTCTCAGCATGCTTGGTATGCTGGATCTAGCACTGGCTCATGCTAACTGCCCATGTTGTGCCCAAGGGGATGGGCAGGCTTGTATAGATTGAACCTTTCTAGTCCGGCACGCTCTGGTCCAGCAACATCCATGGTCCAGCATGATTTCAGTTAGCCGGATGTCCAATTATCATGGGTGTGGCTAAGTTCCCATGGTCCCATAAAGTTTGTTTACAGCCACCAGTCCTGGCTCTCACTGTTCTGTGCTGTCATTTAGCTCTAAATACACCTAAATGTCTTCTCAGAGCCCAGTAAGCAGTGGAAGGGTTGGTAATGCTGCTAGATAGTATCGACCTCTCAGAGTCCACCAAATTCTCTGGTTTGGCACTGGTCAGGTCCCAAGGGTGCCAGACTAGAGAGGTTCAACCTATGTGCTGGCTACCACCACAGGCCACCACCCCGTCACTGCTGTCCCATTGCTCATGTTAGAACATAAGAATGGCCATACTGGGTCAGACCAAAGGTCCATCCAGCCCGGTAGCCTGTCTGCCGACAGTGGTGAGTGCCAAGTGCCCTGGAGGAGGTGGACCAAAGACAATGATCAAGCGATTTGTCTCATGTCATCAATCTCCAGCCTCTGACAAACAGAGGCCAGGGACACCATTTCTATCCCCTGGCTAATAGCCTTTTATGGACCTAATCTCCATGAATTTATCTAGCTTCTCTTTAAACTCTGTTATAGTTCTAGCCTTACATGTTAGGTGTTATCTAAAGCTGAGCTAGCTTGTCTATGTCTAGCTGCACAGAGATGGTGGTAGAGTAGAACAGGAAGGAGGCAGAATTGAGACCTTTCAAAGTTTTGGCCCAAGCGAGGGGGTATGGGGACGTCATTTGAGCTCCCTGCCTCAGGTGCCAAAATGTTGTGGGCCGGCCCTGCTAGTAGCTGATAGTAGCTGGAAGCCGTTTGTGTGGCCTGCCAGCCTTCAGGAACCCCCCAGCCCCCTGACTACCACACCAGCCCCCTGACTCACCCCCCAGGCCCATGACTACCACACCAGCCCCACAACAAGTACCAAGAAAGCAAACCTGGCAACTGAATGAAGAATGGAGAGAGCAGGAAAAAAATGAGACAGAGCAAAGCCAGATGAACAGCGATCTCGGTTTACTAAAAAACAATAGGAGAATGGGCTGAAAAAAAAAGGGACAAAAAGAAGGAGAGAAGAAGACTAGACAGTCAAACTGGGGTGATGGAGCAACTGTACTTATAAGCAAGCTTTTCTACAGTACCTACCCAATCTATTGTATTCCAATCTATGTATTCTAATCTGCCAGGCTGAGATGTTGGAAGGGTCAATGCACTCATGCTTGCAGAGCTTTGGAGATCTTCTGCTGGAACCATAAAAAGGGAAAATATTGTTGCTATGTTATAATCCATGCCCCTATCTTGAGACATAAAGGAAAAGTTACTTCCTCCAGGTCAGGCAGCAAATAAGTGTTGGGGCTGGAGGTACAATCCAGGTCTCATGTCCTAACCCAGCTTCATCTCTTTTGTTGTCATCTCTTGCCTGGGCACTTATTTCATAGAATCCTGGAATCCCAGGGCTGGCAGAGACCTCAGGAGTCATCGAGTCCAGCCCCCGGCCCAAAGCAGGACCAACCCCAACTCCATCATGCCAGCCAGGGCTTTGTCAAGCCAGGACTTAAACACTTCAAGGGATGGAGATTCCACCCCCTCCCTAGGGAACCCATCCCAGCGCTTCCCTACCCACCTAGGGAAATAGTTTGTCCTAATATCCAACCTAGACCTCCCCCACTGTAACTTGAGACCATTGCTCCTTGTTCTGCCACCTGCCACCACTGAGAACAGCCTCTCTCCATCCTCTTTGGAACCTCCCTTCGGGAAGTTGAAGGCTGCTCTCAAATCCCCCCTCACTCTTCTCTTCTGCAGACTAAACAAACCCAAATCCCTCAGCCTCTCCTCGTAGGTCATGTGCTCCAGCCCCCTCATCATTTTGGTTGCCCTCTGCTGGACTCTCTCCAATGTGTCCACATCCTCTCTATAGTGGGGGGCCCAGAACTGGACGCAATACTCTTTGCCACTCACTGTCAGAGCCAAGGGATGTATCAGAACCAAGCTATTGCAAAATACATTGATTTAGCTTATTCTGAATTGCTCCAGCAGCTCAGTTGCAACCAGAAGGCAGGGAGATGCAGTTGCAACCTAGGCTGTTGATTCTATGACATGGGAAAGCCCTTGTGTATTCTAGACATTGGTATAAAAGTCTGGGATGCTTCACTGCTCTGGCATATGGTTGGAATGTTCTGCCCATGTGGCTGACTAATTCTCTGCAACGCTGGAGTGGGCTGAGAGTAATTTAGTATAATCATTTGTATTTGAGAGTTGTCTCAATATTTCACTTCTCTATTGAATTAGCTATAATCCATCATTCTAATCACCTCTCCCTGGTCAGCTGAATTTATGTTCCTGCTGTTATCACACTTGAAGGATGGTAGGCACAACCTTTCTTTCTTATTTTGATTAGGAAACCACTTTTAGTTTTGGAAAGGTCACAGTGTCTGCTTTCCCGAAGAAGGCCCCATGTATCAATTTAAGGCATTCACTCATAGAGATGTGCAGTAGGTTTCTTACGTTTCAATGGTGCATTGATCTGGAACACAGGCCTGAGTTTATATTACCAGGAGGGACTTGCGTTGAGTAGAGGAATCAGTGTAAATGGGCATTGTCCGTAGAGGGACACCAGTTTTCACCCTCCGAGGAATCAGCTCATTTTCTTGTACGGCCCTGTCCAAAAAAAGTTGGAGTGAAAGTTATCTTAACGGCTGTAAGCGCAATATTGCTGAGGTCTGCAACCTGATTTCCAAAAGGGCCCTGCACAAATTACTCTAGTGTAGCTAACGTTGGGTTTTAATTCAATATAGTTCAACCGGAGCAACCCCGTGTGTGGAGGTTCTTAAATAGGGGTACAAGTGACTTGTATTGATTTTGTTGAAATCCTTATGAGCAAGCCTATTGCCGGTTGATTTAACTCATGTTGGAGTTTATGTCTTTTGAGAAAAAATTAAAACCTCATCTTCCTTACCCCAGGATGATTGGTTGTGGAGACAAGGTCTGAAGGACTGGGGTTGTCCAAAGAATTCAGCTCCAATTTAGGTACCACTATGGAATGTCCAAATTGTCATTACAGAGTGTCACTTTGCACCAGCTGTTATGATCTCGGAATTAAGCCCTGCCTAAAGACATTCTCACCCTGTTATTGTAGCTACAAAAGTAAAATCAATGTCGCTGTAGTAATAAAATCCAAATAAAGGCATGTTTGCTACCAATGAAAACTACACCGCATGCATTCTTTTTATTGCTATTGTGTTTTAAATAATGCATGTCAACTCTGAAACCACAGAAGCTTACCACTATTTGCACTGAGGGTTTTTTTTATATTGGATAAAATTATGGATTCTGTTTCATGAGCCATGCAATTAGCTTCTCGTCCTCTCTGCTGACTTATTAATGTGCAACTAATTTATTTTGCACCCAGCACATAAGCAAAAGTAAAATCAACAGTATGCATGTAGTAAAATTTTAATTAACTACTGCCATCAGAGAAAAGAATACACCACCTCATAAATACATAATGTTCCACTGTTATATGTATTTTTAAATAATGGATACAGATCTGAAAAGCGACAACGCTGTTTTGGCTTTCTTTCCACCTGACACTGTCAAGGAGATTTCAGAGAGACAGAGAGCGAGGGAGAGCAAGCCAGTGGGAATAAAAGATAAGTACGTTTAATTAAAAACTTTAAAATTTGACTTAGAAGCTTTTGGAGAAACTTAGAAAATAAGTGAAACTTTCCGTTTTGTTGAAAGGTGGTGAGAACTAATGAATTCCTACATCGGAAATAAAAGTCTGTGCTTGCTGAAAGTAACTCTGCATGGAAGGGAGGAATTTTTGCCTTATGGTTAAACCAAGGGATTCTAATTTGAATGACCAGGGTTTCATTTCCCGGTCTGCCTTGAAGACCTTTGGCAGGACTTACCTTTGGAAAGCCACATTTGAAAATGGGTTTAATACCACTTACCTGCCTCAGCAAGATGTTGTGAAGTGAAACTCTTTCAATTTGTCAAGCCAGCCGTCAGCTAGAGCTGCGTGTTAAGGATTTATAACAGCCCCTGTTGCCAGATACGCTCTATGCAATATACATTATATGGACAAGGTGTAGGGCTCTTAATTAAAAGTAATTTTAAATAGCTTTTGAAAAGGCATCCAGCTAAAGAGTTTTTAAAGTTTTAATTCACTTTTTTTTTAAGTACTGTATAAGGAAAACAAATATGCACCACCGGTAAAACTTACCACTGGGGAGAAGGAGAGAGAAACAGGTCATGGGATCTATGTTTACACATAATCATTGGCCCCAAATCCTCTGTGTAGCTGCAGTGGGGAGATTTCTAGCTTGTAAGCTGGTTTGGTTGACGGAGGCTACCCTTGCAACAAGCCAAAGGCCATGTCTACACGAGACCTGGAAGGTCGGCTTAAGGTAACTCATCTGCAGCGCTGTAGAATATGTAGCTGGAGTTGGTTTACCTTAAGCCGAGCTTGGTGGCATCCACACAGTGGGAAGCCAACGGGAAGAAATGCTTCTATCGGCTTGCCTTCCTCCTCGTAAATGCAAGGAGTACAGGCACGGGCTGGAGCTGCCCTCAGCATTCAGTTTACAGGTCTGTGCTAGACTCACTAAATCAAGTGCCAGAACATCCATCTCCGGCACAGCTAATGAAGACATGCCCAGGATGAAGGGTCTGGAGGGACTTATTTTGAGGGGAAAGATTGAAAGAGGTGTTGTAATTATGCGCCACTTGGCTCAGATGAGATCATGAGACGCAAAGAACACTTGACTTAGCAAGGAAGGAGGAGAAGGCATTTGCTATGTTACATGGAGGCAGAATGGGCCACAGTCACACAAGGAAATAGGTGCCCAGCACACACCTACATCCCAGATGTACCACCTTGGAGAAGGCAGGCATTCCTCTGCCGACCTTGCCAGTGGGACCTGTATGGAACAAGTGCTCAGAGCTCACCTATTATGGAGGAGCTTCTACAAAGCTGCTTGTGGTGGGCAGGAAGAGCTGTTTCTCCCTCAGGACTGTTAGCCCAATGATATTCACCTAGAATGCAGTAGGCCCTTGGTTCAAATCTCCTTTGCACCTGATAAGGAGAAGATAGTAGAGCAGGGAGTTATCAAGCCTCCAGGTTGGGGCTGTGGGATATTCAGAGATGGGGGGGGGCCCTCATCTCTCCATTGGAAGCTGTTCCAGTGGGGACAAATAATGAAGGCCTCACAGGGCCAGAATGTGTGTGAGGGAGATAGTGTAGTCTGGTAGGTAGTGCATTCCCCTGTGAGTGGGAAGATCCACCTAACTCCAAGAGAGGGGTGGGGCTTAGCACAGATCCCTCAACCTGGCACCTCCCATTGGTTAGCTTAGTAAGGTGTGGCCATGCCTGCTGGCTTCTGTGAATCCCACTTGGAGGTGCCTCCCTTTCTCCAGTCATTGTAAGTGACACTGGGGATCAAACTCAGGTGTTTGCCATCTATGACAAGGTAACTGGCTCTGTGATTATGGAAAAGTCAGTGGATGGGCTATTCCTTGACTTCAGCAAAGCTTTTGATGCCATCCTCACAGTATTCTTGCTATGAAGTTAAGGAAGTATGGATTGGATAAATGGACTGGAAGGTGGATAGAAAGCTGGCTAGTTCATCGGGCTCAATGGGTAGTGATCAATGGCTCGATGTCTGGCTGGCAGTCAAACGGGGTGCCCCAAAAGTCAGTTCTAGGGCTGTTTTTTTTCAACATTTTTATTAATGACCTGGCTGACGAGATGGATTGCACTCTCAGCAAGTTTGTGGATGACACTAAGCGAGGGGGAGAAGTAGATACACTGGAGGGCGGGGATAGGGGCCAGAGTGAGGATTGGGCCAAAAGAAATCTGATGAGGTTCAACAAGGAAAAGTGCAGAGTCCTGCACTTGGGACAGAAGAATCCAAACATTGTTACAGGCTGGGGATGAACTGGCTAAGTAGTAGTTCTGCAGAAAAGGCCCTGGGGATTGCAGTGGATGAAAATCTGGATTTGAGTCAGCAGAGTACTCTTATAGCAAAGAAAGCTAACAGCATATTGTGGTGCATTAGGAGAAGCGTTTGCAGCAGATCTAGAGAAGTGATTATTCCCTTTATTCGGCACTGGTGAAGCCACATCTGGAGTATTGTGTCCAGTTCTGGGCCCCCCCCCGTTAGAGAAAGGATGTGGACGCATTGGAGAGGGTCCAGCGCAGAACCCTCAAAATGATGAAGGGGCTGGAGCACATCACCTATGAGGAGAGGCGGTGGGAATTGGGCTTGTTTAGTCTGCAGAAGAGAAGAGTGAGGGGGGATTTGAGAGCAGCCTTCAACTCCCTGAAGGGGGCTCCAAAGAGGATGGAGAGAGGCTGTTCTCAGTGGGGGCAGATGGCAGAACAAGGAGCAATGGTCTCAAGTTGCAGTGGAGGAGGTCTAGGTGGAATATGAGGAAAAACTATTTCCCTAGGAGAGTGGGGAAGCACTGGGATGTGTTCCCTAGGAGAGGGGTGGAATCTCCATTCCTAAAGGTTTTTAAGTCCTGGCTTGACAAAGCCCTGGCTGGGATGATTGAGTTGGGGCTGGTCCTGGTTTGGGCAGGGGGCTGGACTCGATGACTCCTGAGGTCTCTGCCAGCCCTGGGATTCTATGATAGTGATTTTCTAGGCACCAGGATGCGAGCCTGATGATGCCTCAGCATCACCAAACCACTGTTTTTTTGTGGATTTGGCCCAACCTGGAAAAACTGGTTGAAATTTTGAGGTGTAAAATTCAGGCAGTAAGGACTCGTCTAGACAACTGCTTAGTTGTCAGGAAACTGCAGTGCAAATCTACCCTGGGCTAGTCTGTCTTGTGCTAAGTGTCCATTCTAAACTTGCTCCACATGCACCAAGGTCCATTGTGCACTTTGATCTACCCCCTTCTGGGCACAGAGGGTTTTTAAAAACAATTTAGAAGTGTAATTTAATTTCTGTAATATCTAGAGTCCAAAAGCAAGACCAGAACCTCTCTCCTATGTACAGTACTCACACACAGTGCCCCTACCCCAGAGGGCTAAGATATGATTGGTTTGAACATCTGTTTGGAATGCATGTTCCTTTTAATAGGAAATGTTGCCAGATCAGCTCACTTCTTACCTTCCATTAAGGCAAACGAAAACTTTGTAACTGAACTCATTGTATTTTATACTGGACTCATCAGAAAACAAGGAATGGGGCATTTGTCTGACTTTAGGAAAGTTTGGTGACTCTTGTTGTATTTGGGTTGCCATGTAAGGGGACCCATTCACAGCTTCTTTGGACACAATGGTGGTTGTATGTCTCCTTCTTTGGACAGAAAGGGGTGAGTGCTTCCTTTCCATCAGACTCTTTTCCTGTGGGCGTGTCACTGGAGGAAGCATTCTGCCATCATTCCCAGGTAGAGTTGCTATGCGGGTCACTTCTTTGGTCCTCAAATGTTCAGCTGGTCTGTTGTACTTTGAGATCCGCAGGGAGAGTCTATGCCATGCCCTAATGTGTCGGGACATAGGTTCATGTGACATGACAATGCTCGACATGACCTGACATGTGTGTCACGTTGCATTTTGAATAGCACTTTCCATTCCAAGTGAGTACAAAAATGAAGGTGAGGTCATTTCCCTTTTTTAATAAAAGTGATGTGACAGACAGGAGTCTTGAACCTGCTCAAAGAACTAATAGTAGACCGGGCTTGCTAGTTAGTGTGCTGAGCAGAGAGGAAGCCACCAACAGAGACATCGCCAGCTTATTCATAGAATCATAGAATCCTAGGGCAGGAAGAGACCTCAGAAGGTCATCGAGTTCAGCCCCCTGCCCAAAGCAGGACTAACCCCAACTAAATCAACCCAGCCAGGGCTTTGTCAAGTCGGGACTTAAACACCTCTATTCCTCAGGTCATTCAAGTTTTCCTTGTGGTTTTGGACACTTGAAAGTACTGATGTGAGTTTGACACGACTCCCATCAAGTTCTGAACATCTTCCAGATACTGAGAACACGAGAGACTTCTGACATGTATATACAGCGTGATCATGCTTTCTACGTGCTGCTATAGCATTCTCTCTATTGCTATACGAACGGACATATGTCACCAAATGAAAAACTAGGCCGTTGAAAACCCCGACTCTTTGCATGGTTGTGCTCTGTGCACCATGTTCATCTGCCTGTAATTTGCTTGGCTGAATGCTAATTTCACAGAACGATGCACTTCTGTACAAGTTATCCGACTGCTGGAGACAGCTCTCCCCCTTCTCTTCTCCTTCCTGCTCCTCAAAAAGAAAACAGATGAAGTTTCATGAATGAACTCTGTGAAATCGGCTGTTTTTTTCATAACCTCTAGGAACTTGGCCTCTTCTGTTACCCTGAATGGACCTGTGGTTTGCCTGATCCCAATTTGAGAAGTTGCAAATTAGGAAGTCTGTCCTGCTTGCAGTCGGTGACGGTATTTTGGTAAGCAGTGGAACACGTGTCATTGTGTCCACATTCCTCATTTGCATCCGCTCACCGCTGCACCTGCTGTTATCCATCAGGGTGTCTCGGTGCAAGAGCATGCCGGTCTATACAGTCCGAGGACGAGGAGACATTTCAGAACGTTGAGAGGTGGGGGGAGCGGTGTGGGTACTTTATTACATTTCCAATGCTGAGCACTTTACCCAATAACGGAAGCTGCTGCATCCCGAACACTTGATTAAATAACAGCTAGCCTGCCACGACGGAACATGTGGGAGCATCACAAGGATAAATCTAGACTGCCAAAGGAACAGGGTTGCAGTACTTAGAGTCGGCTGTTAAACCAAGCATGAAAAGAAAATGAACTGGGGAACAAAGTGATGACCTGAATGGCCAAGTAAGAGATTCTTATGCCAAGAAATACAAAAAATCAAGATGCACAAAGGAAAACTGGCTTGGTTTAGTAGCAAACAGGCTTGGGAGAATTCAGTTTCTATTTTTATATAATTTTAGTGGGTATTATTGTTTATTTTTAAGCGTTTAAATTTTTTTATCAATGTAAATACGCAGAGTTGTGTAAAACCATGTGAGGTTCAGACAACTATTTAGATGCAACAAATGTTGAAATTCAAAAGTTAAAGCTTTCTAATATTTAAAATACAAAAGTTCATGTCTACACTACTGCTGCCACGATCGAACTTCTGGGGTTCGATTTAGCGGGTCTAGTGAAGACCTGTTAAATCGAACTCAGAGGATGCTCCTGTCAGCGCCAGTATGCCTGCTCCTCACAAGGAGTAAGGGAAACCAATGGGAGCATTTATGGATGGCACAAAAACATGACTTAAGATACATTGACTCCAGCTATGTAATTTGGCCTGGTCTACACTGCAGGGGAAGGTTGACTTAAAATATGCGACTCCAGCTATGTAATTAGGTGGAGTTGCATATTTTAAGTCAACCTTCCCCTGCAGTGTAGACCAGGCCAAACTGTCCATATCCCATGTCAAAACATGAACAGCGAGTAGCCTTACCTCACACTCTCATCAGTTCTCAATTAGCATTTTTCATGTTTTGCCTGTCTATCGTTATGGGTGGAAATACATGTTCATCCTTTTGTGTTGTGTAGGGTGTGCTGAAGTTCACATGTATTTACCTATAAAACTCTAGCCTTCCCTAGCTTATATATAAATGTATACGCACGTGTGTCCATGTGAGTTTAGAATTAGTATTAGTAGCAATGGCATCAGATCCATCTTCACAGAAAATCTATGCCAAAAAAGGAGTCCTTCCATGAAGATGCGTGATGAAGGGGCTCTACAACAGCAGATGTTTTTTCTCATACAGGACATTGAGGGACTCTCTCTATATATATTGGAAATATATAGACCAAAGTGTTACCTGCTACAGTCCAGATCCTCAGCTGGTGAAAAGTTGTGCAGCTCCGCTGAAGACACAAACCATGCTGTTTTTCACCATCTGAAGAACAGACCCCATGAGGCTAGAAACACACATGGCTCCTTCGTGCGCAGGGTTTCTCCATGTGGAGCGGAACCCGTGTGGCTCGGAGGCAGTAGGGAGCCAGAGGGAGCGTGGGGTTCGGGGAGACGGTGTGGCGTGCCCCTACCATGAAGTCTTTCTGCACAGCAATGCACAGATGAGTGATGACCAATGAAGGGGCAGGCGAGTGGCGGTGGAGGGCGGGGACCATAGGTTTTCTGTAGAAAACCCGTTTAGCTTCCCCCTGAGAGACAAAGAGGGCGCAGTACTTCTTTTTAATTGGATCAGCTCCCTTTGTGAGAGAGACTAGTTTTCTCGCTTACACAGAGCTCTTCTTTGGGTCTGGTAACCTTGCTCCGAATGTCGGAGCTGAATACTGGATGGATTTGATTGTTTAACATCAATACCGAATATATATTTCAAGGCACCATTCAAAATGAAGCGGCTGTTAACATCCCTGCTGTTGCAGGGAGGAAAGTGTGGGGGGGGGGGCCAGGGGGCTGCTGGGAAGAGATTGTTAGTGGGCTATAGATGGTTGTATTAAGCCATAAATCCGGTGTCTCTCCTCAGGGCTCGCTTTTGAGTGCCGAGCACAGTTATGAAAGTAACCTCCCCGGCGCCCCTTTTGAAAATGTCGTGCAGGTTTCCTGGGAGGAAGAGGCTGGCGAGAGCAGCCATACAGTGATTGCTTTGTGCAAACTGTTTGCCCTCTGGGGACATGGTGGCTCTGTCTTTTGTCACTTTCCTGTGTGAGTACTTTCCAGAGTGTATTGACTGTCTGGTTTCACTCATATAGTTGCTATGGGGTAGGGTGACCAGAGGTCTCACTTTTAAAGGGAAAGCCCCATAGTTAAGGCATCCTGCAGGTGTCCTGGCTTTTTCTTAAAAATGGGCAAATTGTCCTGTATTTTGTGTCTTCCCCTGCCTCCCATCAGTACTGGTGGGTCCTGTTACTGGCCGGATCCCTGCTCACCAGACACCTGCCCGCCACCCACGAGACAGGGGTGTCCAGTGACCAAAGACTATAGAATCCTAGGGCTGGAAGGGACCTCAAGAGTCATCGTGTCCAGCCCCCTGCCCAAAGCAGGACCAACCCCAACTCAATCATCCCAGCCAGGGCTTTGTCAAGCCAAGACTTAAAAACCTCTAGGGATGGAGATTCCACCCCCTCTCTAGGGAACCCATCCCAGTGCTTCCCCACCCTCCTCGGGAAATAGTGTTTCCTAATATTAAACTAGACCTCCCCCACTGCAATCTGAGACCATTGCTCCTCCTTCTGGACCCTGGAGTCTCGTGTGATGTGGGAGTCCAACTCAACTGCAACACGCAGATGGACCATTTCCGAACTGTGTAGATTGGTGCCTACTGTCTCCACCTGGCCAACTACAATGAGTTGTATCAGTGGTCTGTGGAGTTCTACTCAGATTTCCGGCCAAAGTTTTGGAAGTTCAGTGGAATTGTGTACTCTCATCTGTAAGATGAGGTAGTTGACCCATCTAAGAGAATTGCCGATGTCCCAGGGGTTTTCTTTCTGTGTTGAAGCAGGTTCTCTCAGGGTATTTGGGTGGCCCATTCCATGATGTGGTCTCCTTCTCTGGTGAAGAGTCTTATGTGTGAAGCTGGCGTTTCAATAAGTTAAGGGATATATCCTGGACTTTCCCCTTGGATCATGCTCTGTGGTGTCTGTGTGCATGGTATGTCTGGGGTGAGTACTGGATTGGTAAAAGTAGGTATGGGGATCCCTGGGATTTTTGTATCAAATACTCTGCAGGGTTCCGTTGATGAAGGAGTCCTTAGTTTGAATTGATGCTGGCACAGGAGCATTCCAGAGAGAGTTTCATGGACTGATTGTGGTTGTGGAAGCTAGGGAGGAAACCTATGAGGTTGGTCTAGTAAAATAACTTGGTTCAATAAAAGATATTACCTCACCTGCCATATCTCTTGACTATCCTAGAAGCCACATGGCTACAACCACACTGAATACAGTATTCTCCTCAGGCAGGAACCTGTGACCTGTACCTCAGAGAGGGCTAAGATGGTCTGGGAGAAAATTCCTTCCTTCCCTTTACCATGGATCTACTCTGGGTCAAATTCTTTCCTAGTGCACATGGACACAACTTCACTGACTGCATTACATTGACATAGATATTAGCCCCCAGTGCACAACCTGCTGGGTTCCTAGTCTGGGCTGTTAAAAAGATTTCCCCGTTAATATCTCTGGGGGGAATAGGAAGTCTGGGAGATGATGTTATGACTAGTGTTAATACTCTCATTCTTTTGGTACCAATTGTTTAATTATAAAGTTGGTTATTTATGCAGCTGTTTGAGATCTTGGCTAAATGCCTCTTAAATAAATATAAATGCTGTGATAACTCAGAGGATATTCAGCTAGTTTAGCCATCTCATCTAATTAAGTAGGGAGCTGGACATTTTGATGGGTCTCAAGGCAACCAGTAACAATGCACCTAATCCAGGGATATTCGGCTTATTGTCTGACTGCAGACAACACATGAGTTGAATTGCCTTTTTTTTCTTTTTTATTTAAATGCTTTACATGTTTTCTAAGGTTAGCATGAGTCACTTGGGAATTCATTACTGGAACCCATGCGGAGAATAGCCGGGCAGTATAAACCACTTACTTAAAATCACACTGAGATGAATGGAGAAAGATTTTTTTTAGTCCATCCATCCATCATTATGATTAGTAGGAACCTGTAGGGAAATGTGAAACCAGACACGAGACCCATGAAGAGAAGATCTTCATTAAATATTGTGATTTATGGGACCTTGTGAAGCTCATCCATAGTCATTTGTGTACCATCATAATGAGCATAATCTTTGGAGGGATATTTTGCACCTGTTTTTAAGCAACGAGGTGCCTGGTTTTACTTTTTTTAAAAGAGATAGAAGGAAATAAAGCCCCACTGAGCCAGAAATGCATAAATCTCCATATGGGAACACAAAGCGGGGGGCTGGAAAGTAATTGTTTCTTTTTCCTTGGTTTCTTTAGCGAGGCTTATTTTTCCTAGGGCTTGAGGAACAGTTTGCGGTGGGTGGAGTCTAGTGCTATGAAAATGCTTCTAGGCAACCACTAGACTCAGGAAATATTAGAATGATCAATAATAATGCAAAGAGTCAGTGGGTTCAATGTATATTTCTGTTCTGTATTTGGGGGAAAAACAGATGCAATCTGATCTTGTGATGATGACACATTCTTTATGTTCTTGCAGCGTCTTCAGAGCATGTTACTCAGCCGCTATTAAAGTTACACCATTTTAAAATCAGAAGACCCAGAAAACTTGCACTGAAGGGTTTTTAAAAATGCTGGCTGAGAAACTCCCTGGACCATGCATGTTGATTTTTAATATGCCTAGGAGCACTGGCAATGTTCCAGCAGACTGGAAGAAAGCTGATGTTGTGCCAATATTTTAAAAGGGTAAATGGGATGTCCTGGGTAATTATAGGCCTGTCAGTCTGACATCAACCCCAGGCATGATAATGGAAGCAGCTGATAAGAAAGTCAATTAATAAAGAATTAAGGGTGTGTAATACAGTTAATGTAAACATGCATTTATGGAGAGTAGGTCCTGATATCTTTTTTGTAAGAGATTACAAAGTTGATTGATAAAGGTAATAATGTTGATGGAGTCTACTTAGACATCTGTCAGGGATTTGACCTGATAGCCCACAATATTTAATTAAGAGACTAGATTGGTATAAAATGTATGTGGCAATTGTTCCATGGATGAAAAATTGGCCAACTGATAGGTCTTAAAGTGTAATTGGAGAATTAGGATCAAGCAGCTACATTTCTAGGGGCGACCCACTGGGATCTTTCTTGGCCCTCCTCTATCGACAGTTTTCATCAGCGACTTAAAAGGAAGTATAAAATCATCACTGATAAAGTTTGTGTAACCGCCACCAAACGGATTTGAACCTGGGACTTTTAGAGCTGAGTATAGGAGCCTCTACCTTCTGAGCTAAAAGCCAGCTGGCTCCCACCCTGTAGAGGTCTCTTGAACTTAACTGTTGCTGTGGTCTAGGTACCACTTGCATTGCTCAGTAACCACACTAGGTGTGCGGGTTACATTTGCAGCTCACCCAAAATTGGGGGTTTGGTAAGTAGTGGAGAGGAGAGGTCACTGCTCCAGAGCCATCTGGATGGTTTGAGAATTGGGCTGGAAGCGAACAGAATGTGTTTTGATATGGCGAACTGTAAATATACACAGGTTGAATCAAAGAATGTCGGCCACCCGTGGAGGAAAGTGGGACTTCATCCGGGGAAGTGGGAGAGGAAAGGGTACTGGTGGATAATGAGCAGAACATGAGCACCCACGGTGGTGCTGTGGCCAAAACAACTAATGTGATTGTGGGGTGCTTAAACAGGTTATATGCCTTCTGTATTTGGCACCGATGCAACCGCAGCTGGAAAAGAGGCTCCATCTGGGAGGGCACAATTCCAGAAGGTTGTGGAGAGGGTTCAGAGAAGAGCCACATAACACAGAATTAGAAACCAGTTCTTAAAGTGGCTGGCTCGAGGAGCTCAATCTAGTTAGCTAACCAAAGAGAAGGTTATGGGTGGGTTCAGTCTTAGGGCTTGTCTACACTACGAAGAAGATCAACCTTCCAGAGGTCAATCTTCTAGCGTTCGAATTAGTGGGTCTAGTGAAGACCCGCTAATTCGAACTGAGAGGCACTAATAGTCCTGCTCCACACAAAGTGTAAGGGAAGTCAATGGGAGTGTTTGCTCCCCTCGACCTTCTATTGGGTGGATGGCCCAAAAACATGATTTAAGATACTTAGACTAATTACATAGCTGGAGTTGCGTATCTTAAGTCAACTTTCCCATTGAGTGTAGACTAGGCCTTAGGGAACAACTATTTAATAAAGGGCTCATCCATCTGAGTGAGGGGGGATTTGATAACAGCCTTTAACTACCTGAAGGAGGGTTCCAAAGAGGATAGAGAGAGGCTGGTCTCAGTGGTGGCAGATGACAGAACGAAGAGCAATGGTCTCAGGTTGAAGTGAGGGAAGTCTAGTTTGGATATTAGGGGAAACTATTTCCCTAGGAGGGTGGGGAAGCACTGGGATGGGTTCCCTAGGCAGGGGGCGGAATCTCCATCCCTAGAGGTTTTTAAGTCCCAGCTTGACAAAGCCCTGGCTGGGATGATTGAGTTGGAGTTGGTCCTGCTTTGGGCAGGGGGCTGGACTTGATGACTCCTGAGGTCTCTGCCAACCCTGTGATTCTAGGATTCTCTGATATGCCAGGGGAAGATCAAACACACTCCAGTGGCTGGAAACTACAGGTAGGCAAATTCAAATTCATATTAAGCAAGCTTGAATTTTTAACAGTGACAGTAATTAGCAAATGGGACAAACTGATGGTGGATTCTTCATCCGTGACCATTTGAAAATCAAGATTGAGGTGGTATTTTTTCTAATGAAAATAAGCTCAGAATGATTCTGGGGAAGATCTCTGGTATGTGCTATGCAGGAAGTCAGACCACATGGTCACAGTTGTCCCTTTGGGCCTTGGAATCTATGAATCTAAGGCTAAAGACACAGAGCTGATTTCCGACTTGTATCCATTTTTCCTTGTGCTTGCTGGTGATATAGCCAAAGGCTTTGATCTTGACAATACTGAAACACATGAGTAAAGTTTGTGCACGTGAGTAGTCTCATTAAGAGTCTTCAGAAGCTGAGACGCTTCATTGATTTTAAGCTGAGACAGGTTGCTATGATCACCTAATCCGACCTCTTACATCAATCAGGCCGCAGAATTTCAGCCAGCAGTTCCTACAGTGGAGGGAATTATTTTTCCTTCAAAGGTATTATCGAGATCAGCAATCTGTGAATATTTTATAGAAAGACATCCAATCTCCATTTGCAGAGGCCAGGTGATAATGAATGTACTATGTCCCACAATAAGCTGTTCCAGTGGTAAATTGTTTGCAAGATTGAGGCCTAAGACTGTCAGAAAAAAATAAAAATAAGTCCACATGCTGTGATGAGCAATAATCTCCTATGAAATCAGATATAACATTTACAGAACTGCAATGTCAGGGGTTAGTCCTGTATTGAGGATTGTAATTGTGTGTGCTTTAATAATTGCTGTAGTGTTTGATTTTTTAAAACCAATTGAAATGAAGAATTAACACAGTTTGCAAAGAATAAAGCCTTCTAAATTACATGTCATAATTGAGTTCCAGTACTAAATTCTGTTAGGATTGTATTTAATTTGGGGGATTTGTTATACAGAGAAATTCCATATGACTAATAAGGTTACCAAATGCCCATCCCAGACTCTGATCAGGTGAAAATGCATTAAATACAATAATATGAAGAAAGCAGTAACAAACCTGAGGGCTCTTGTTTACAGTAGAAATGGGTGGAAACTTCCAGTTTATGGAAAATTCTGCACATTGATACATTTTCCGTTGCAAAACATAACATTTATTTTTAAAGCTTCCAGGAAACAAAATTCTGAAACAAATAATCTTTCCGGTGATTGAAATGTTTTGTTTCCATTACATTGAAATTTTTCATTCTGATTTTCACTTTTTAAAATTTTAATGTAATCAGGCAAAATGGATAGATGTTGGGAATATATATATATATATATATATGAATGTACTACATCCCACAGAAAGCTGTTCCAAGGGTAAATTGTTTGCAAGATTGAGGTCTAAGACTTTCATATCTATATATGGAGAGAGATATGAAATTAAAATAAAAAATCTCAAAACAAAAAAAATTGAAAAGTTGAAATAAAATATTTCATTTCAAACATTCCAAAAAGGTTGAAAATGATTGTTTTGATCTGATCAGGATGCTTCATTCATTGTAAGAAAATAGTACAGAAATACTACTCCATGAAACATTTGCTTTCAACAAATAAGCACTTTTTGACAGAAAAAATGTTTTGTCTGAAAAATATATATAACCAGGTCTAGTTTACAGGGTTTTGAACAAACTTTGTTTTGATTCCTCTCTGTTCAGGAGAGTTTGCAGCTTATGAGTTTGAGCTTTCAATGAACTAATGGTGAGCCTGAACTACACTGCTGGAACGGAACGTCCTCGATGGGCTGTTTTTATACTGGACCAAATCTGCCCTGGAAATCTGAACATCCGGACCTAAGAGGTTTGAAGGCTGGCTTGGAGGTTTACTATGGCATAGGGAAGACTTGCAAGACAGCACTGTTTCTTTCTTCTGCTTGATAGACAACATTTGCTACCTTTTCCCTTCCTGCTTGTGAGGGTAGAAAAGAGTATTTGTACGAGGAATGGTCACTTTCTAATGAATACTCTGCGTGTCAAAGTACTGTTCTCTCCCCTCCCCCTTTCCCTTCCCAGACACATAAAGGCTACGTCTACACTGCAGGCTTTTTGCACAAGAACTGTTTTGCGGAAGAGTTCTTGTGTAAAAAATCTTCCACAAGAGCGCGTCCGCACTGGCATGTGCTTTTGTGCAGGAGCGCCCATGGCAGTGTGGTTGCTCTCTTGCGCAAGAAAGCTCTGATGGCCATTTTAGCCTTAGGGGCTTCTTGAGCAAGAAATTCACGTTGCCTGTCTACACTGGCCTCTTGTGGAAGAGCTCTTGCGCAAGAGGGCTTATTCCTCGTGGGGAGAGGAATAACTCTTCCGGAAGAAGCCCTGTTTTCTAACGCTAGACTGTAAATTTACTTGCACAAGAACGCGCGTGCAGTGTAGACAGGCGGCAAGTTTTTGTGCAAGCACCTGGCAGTGTAGACACAGCCAAAATGTATTCAGGGTCATAGCTCCCTCTCCCCAGTAAATTGCTAATTAAGGGACATGATGCCGTGAGAACTGCATACCTCAGCTAGAAATTCTGTAAACAATTAACCGGAGTGGCTATAATTATATGCATCACATGATGCAAAGCCATTATGCCTGAAAATAATCAGCATAACGGCTTTGCGCAAGAGGGGTTTCCTTGCGCAAGAAGGGGCAGTGTAGACAGCTCCGTCTTGCGCAAGAGCCTCTTCCGCAAAAATGGCGGCTCATTAGTTATGCAAATGAGGCTCTGCGATATTCCACGCTGAGCCTCATTTTCATAGCTCTGGCGCAAGATCGCGCTAGTCTAGACACAGCCCCTGTGTCCGGGTTACAAGTGCTCAGGTAGTACTGATTGGTAGCTGTTGGCCAGCCCTGAAGCTTACTCCCTCTGGAATAATTGCATAGCTGCAGAGCTTCTGCCCGGAGGGGACACCCCACAGAGTGAAGAAGGCACCACAGGGTGCTAAAGAACAGGCCAGCAGGAGTGGGGTGTGTGTGGGGGGGGGGCTGTCCCCTCCAAACCAGCTGCTCCACTCCTGCATGCGGTGAGGCGGGCCTCTCCTGTGAGGGTATATAAATGAGTTCAAGTGAGGCTCCCAGGCCAATTAACCATGTGGCTGAAGCTGGAAGGTGGGCCAGCCCCAATGAAAGATGAGTCCCAGCTGGGAGAGGACCTGGGCAGCTGTTATAAAGGCAGGAAAGCTGCTACAGTAAAGGGTTGCAGAAACAAGTGCTCTCCTGGGAGCAGAGCAGGGGTGTTGCTACAAAGAAGGCTGTGAGGGAGCTAGTTATAGCTGGGGGAATCTTCCTCCGGATAGGGTGTTCATGGCAATGGAGATGGAGAACTCTGGAACAGCAAGGGCCCCCAGGCAATGGAGATGGAGAACTCTGGAACAGCAAGGGCCCCCAGGCAATGGAGATGGAGAACTCTGGAACAGCAAGGTCCTGGGGGAGTTTGGTGAGGGTAGGGCTTGCCGGGAGGCACAGGGAGTGAAAATCTGCAGGGACCTGGCTTGCAGGAGTGGTGATTTGGAGGTTGTGGTGGATTAGAGGTTATGGCAGGGTGGGCTAGGCCCAGATGCTCCCTGCTGAGAGCTTCAGAGTCCTGTCATGCCAAAAAAAGGAGAAGAGTAGAGGAAACAAATCTCATGCTGTCAGGAGCAGGGGGTATTGAGGTGTGGTTTTCATCTTGAATGTGCTGTGGAGGGGAGCCTGCGGGGGGGGGGGGGAGAACTTGCATACAGTGGGCCGACTTCTGCCTGAGCTGTGCACCCCTCTAGCCCTGAAAAAACATCAGTAAGTATGGATTTGGGGGGGTGGAAATTGTCCCCTTTGAATTTGCCTTGCCAACAGCTCTGCAGAGATGTTCTCTTCCAAGGAAAGAGACATGGAAAGGCACGTAGGTAGGGGATATGTTCCACCTCTCTAAGCATGTACACACCTTGACCCATTCCTGTGCACCCATATCTCCTGCAGGATGCGACCTAGCGGGGGATCCTGTCCTTAGGAGAGAGCCTGCCAAAATTTGGATATGCATCAAATCTACTCAGCCCTCCTGGGAGCCATGTTGGGGTGGAGTGGATTAAATCAGATTAATGCTCAGATTTGAATTTGCCCTTGTAGGAAATGGCCAATGTGAGACCTTTTGCTCTGGTTCACAGAAGGGTTTGATGTTCATCTGAGTACCAAGCGTTGGCCGTTCAGCTACACTGAATTAAAAACTTGTAAAGCACAGAATCATAGCACACTAGAACTGGAAGGGACCGCGAGAGGTCATCCAGTCCCGTCCCCTGCCCTCATGGCAGGACCAAGCACCGTCTAGATCATCCCTGACAGGTGTCTGTCTAACCTGCTCTTAAATATCTCCGGAGATGGAGATTCCACAACCTCCCTAGGCAATTTATTCCAGTGTTTAACCACCCTGACAGGTGGGAAGTTTTTCCTAATGTCCAACCTAAACCTCCCTTGCTGCAGTTTAAGCCCAGGGAAACTCAGCTGGACAATTTCTAGTAGCTAAGTCTGTCTAAGTGTGCAGTGTTTGCAGCTGGTAGGTAGGTCAGAGGAGAGTTGATCAATTGATCAGCTGTCAGTATGCTATGCCAATTGACTGACAAAATGGAGCCAGCCATCTGGCTGAACACTGCCGACATCCATCACTTGCAGATTTCTCGGGCTAGTTTTGATTGCTGTTGCACCAAGAAGAGCTCAGCTCTGACAGCTCCTTCTTGTCCCTCCAACGGAGAGCTACCCCGGGGACATTCTCCAGCCGCCTCTGAGCCCCCGGCTGAGCCTAAGCAATGCATCGCCAGCTCGGGATTATCCAATTATTTCTCATGACGTGTCTTCTTCTGATGTTGCATTAATTAGCTCCAGTCTGTGAGTACAGCAGGGTGAAGTGAGAGACTTTTGTCAGTAACTTAAAACTGAAGGAAGGGCAGGAATCTTTAATTAACAGATCAGACTTTCTTATGTAGACCTTTCCTTGTGAACTGGAAAATGCTAGTGGTAAACTTACGACTGTGTACTTCCAAGCAAAAGCTTGAGTAATTTATCCACGGCGGGGCCCGCTGTCATTATTAGAAGTTATGCTGAAGTACTATGGCAAAAACCTATTATTATAAACCATGCCAAAACCCTCCTTAAAGCATACTTTCCCCCCTTGCTCCAGGGAATCGAGTGTAACTTGTTGACACTCTTTGGCCCAGTATGTGTATGACAGTAAAAAAATCTTAGTGAATCAAGACTGTGGAGAAGAGTTCTTGATAGATTTGTTTAACTGTTCAGCCTTGAGGCTGCAACTGAGGTCAGCCCTCTTCCCCCCCCCCGCCCTTTGTACTAGGTACTGTACGGACACATTGTTCACAAGCTAAACTGAGACTAGAGGCGAAGTAAGAAGCCTCATTCCCACTTTAGAATCATAGAGCGCTCGAATTGGAAGGGACCTCAAGAGGTCATCAAGTCCAGACCCCTGCACTCACGGCAGGACTAAGCACCGTCTGATCCTCCCTAATAGATGTCTGTCCAACATGCTCTTAAATATCTCCAGTGATGGAGATCCCACAACCTCCCTAGGCAATTTATTCCAGTGTTTAACCACCCTGACAGGAAGTTTTTACTAATGTCCAACCTAAACCTCCCTTGCGGCAATTTAAGCCCCTTGCTTCTTGTCCTATCCCCAGAGGCCAAGGAGAACAATTTTTCTCCGTCCTCCTAATAACATCCTTTTAGATACTTGAAAACTGCTATCATGTCCCCTCTCAGTCTTCTTTTTTAAACTAAACAAGCACAAGTCTTTTCAGTCTTCCCTCATAGGTCATGTTTTCTAGACCTTTAATAATTTTTGTAACTCTTCTCTGGACCTTCTTCAATTTCGCCACATCATGCTTGAAAGAGCCACAGAAATTAAATAACTCACCTGAGGCTACAACCGACTACAAAGTGGGTTTGCCACTGTCTTGCCTTGCTCCACAAAGTGGGTTTGCCACTTCCTCATGGCATTGCTTGTATCAGTCGACCTAACCTCCAGAAATTTATCTAGTTCTTTTTTGAACCCTTTTAAAGTCCTGGTCTTCACAACATCCTCTGGCAAGGAGTTCCACAAGTTGACTGTGCACTGTGTGAAGAAAAAACTTCCTTTTGTTTGACTTAAACCTGCTATCTATTCATTTAATTTGGTGACCCCTAGTTCTTATGTTATGGGGACAAGTAAATAACTTTTCCTTGTTCACTTTTTCCATACCTGTCATATTTTTATAGACCTCTATCTTAACAACCATTAGTCTGCTCTTTTCTAAGATGAAAAGTCCCAGTTTTTCTCTCTCTCTTCATACGGGACCCGTTCCAAAACCCTAATCATTTTTGTTGCCCTTTTCTGAATCTTTTCCAGTGCCAAGGTATCTTTTTTTGAGATGAGGTGATGAGCAAGACTGAGATTTGGGGTGCACAAGACACTGCATGTCACTGTTGCAACTGATTTATGTCCTTCAGGGTTGTCATGGAAGATGGGGGTAGGGGAAAAAATATGGCTGTGTTGGGAGCAAGGGAGACAGGCTTGAATGTGGGGTGTCCTGTCACTCTAAGGCTTTCTTGGTGGTGTTTTTTCTTAAACTCCGAAAACCTTTAGAGCTGTCAAATGTTTTCAGTTTTGGATTCAGGGTGGCTTCTGTGGCTTCTGTCATGTGAACTGGATTTCTCATCCCTAAGTCATAGAACAGAGAAGCCGTGTGTGTGTGTGGCAGAGAGATATGTCTGTTCATAATGGACACAGCTAAATCCCAACAGAATTCTGAAGTCCCCTTTGGGATGACAAGGGTTCTCACAGAATGGGTGCCATTCACAAACATGTCACCATAGGGCTGTCTACACTGAGGCTGTGTAGTGCCTAATGGGGTCTGATTTACACTGGATAAATGTCATTGCCAAGGGAACATGCACTTTAGCTTTGATTATAACTTCATAACCATTTACCCTTTGCTGGGCTGTAATATATATTTCCATCTTTCCATGTAGTAAGAAACAGTGGGATAAAATCTCTATAATCTATTATTTCCCTGTGCCTTCCAGTAACCTACAAACATGACTCCAGGCTCCTGAAACGGACAGTTAAGGAAGATTCTGAAATCCTGACTGCCTTTGACCACGAAGGAGAATGTTAGTGTTGCCTGTATATTTTGTGACAGTAGGAAACAAAACCCACCAACACATTACCATGAATCTCAGGACTGGCGCGGAGACTCTGTAAACAGTCAAGAAATTGACTCTTGATTTGGGGAAGAGCTAACTGCTGTCTTTGTGAAAATGCAGACTCTGTATTTGCACAATTGCCATCTTTGAGTTTTTGACAATATTTTTAATCTCAATGGGATGTACTGTATGGCACTGCAGAAAGGGATCTAGGTGCCATAGCAGACCACAAGCTAAATATGAGTCAACACTGTGATACTACTGTAGAGGCAGTGGAATTGATTCTGGGATGCATAAATGGGAGTGTTGTAACCAAGACATGAGAAGTCATTCTTCCACTCTGCTCTGCGCTGATTAGGCTCAGTTGGAGTATTGTGTCCAGTTCTGGGCACCACTTTTCAAGAAAGATGTGGAGGAATTGGAGAAGGTCCAGAGAAGAGCAACAAGAATTATTAAAGGCCTAGAAAACATGAGCTATGAGGCAAGGCTGAAGGAATTGGGCTTGTTTCATTTCGAACAGAGAAGGCTGAGAGGGGACGTGATAGCAGCTTTCAACTACTTAAAATGGTGTTATAAGGAGGAAGGAGAAAAATTATTCTCCTTAACATCTGATGATGTGACAAGAAGCAATGGGCTCAAAATGCACTAAGGGAACGTTGCACATTAGGAGAAACTTCCTGTTTGTCAGGGTGGTTAAACCCTGGAATAAATTGCCGAGGAAGGTTGTGGAATCTCCATCGCTGGAGATATTTAAGAGCAGGTTGGATAGACATCTATATGGGATGATCTAGATGGTGCTTGCTCCTGCCGTGAGGGCAGGGGACTGGACTTGATGACCTCTCGAGGTCCCTTCCAGTTCTAGTGTTCTGTGAGTCTATGATTATGGTGATAGACTCTATGAGCACCAAAGTCAGATAGACCGTGGTTTCTCTTTTAGTCACAGCATATAAGACCTCATGTTGAGTTGCTTATCTACTCTGATCCTTAAATCCTTTTCAGTCCCTGCTTTCTGGGAGGCAGCATCTGCCAAAAAGTGTGTTCCAATGCGCTCTCGCTAAAATCCTCATGCCACCCATGCATTTGGTAGTTGCTCTCTAGATGGTTTATACTTTCTTTTGTATTTGGCAATGGAACAATCTCTGAGCAAACCTGTGTGTCTTCTGTTCCCAGGAGCCTGCAGCGAATTGGGAGCTCTCAAGTTCCCAACCTTTGGGGGGTTGTTGTATCTGACCTGGCATATGGACAGGGAGTCTTTCCATTGAGGTCTATGGGTTCTGGGTTGCATCCAGATTAGAGGCCACACCATGACAGAATCATTAGCCTTCCTGGGGGGAGCTCACTATTTTCAGGAAGGTCCTAATGTTGACATTGAATGCCGGGGGCAGATCCTCAGCTGATGTCACTAGTGTAGCTTGGTCGACTCCAAGACTTGGTCGACACTAGGACCTTAGTCCGAAATAACCTCCCTCCCCAAGTTCGAATTTGTAAGCCGTGTGTCCACACTACCAAGCCCGTTATTCTGGAATAAAGGGCCACGGAATTTGAACTCTGCACTACTGCGTTTCATGAGACATCATGCTAATCCTGAACTTGTAAGTCCAAAATAATGGCGGTGTGGACACTCTGGTGCCACTAATTTGAATGAATTGGCCTCCAAGAGGTCTCCTGCAGCTTCCCAGAGAGCCTCCTGGGGCTCTGAGTCTGAGGTGGCACATCTACATTAACGGAGCCGGCCTCGGACCATGTTCAACGCGCCCCCATAGGGTACATCTAGACTACAGGTTTTTGTTGACAGAGGCTATGTTGACAGATACTGTCGACAAAGCTTCTGTTGACAAAGAGCGTCTAGACTACAACCAGTTCTGTCAACAAAGCAAGCCGCTTTGTCGACATGAGAGTGTAGATGCAAAGGACAGTGTAGATGCAATAATGCCTTCTGTCGACAGAACTCTGTCGACAAAAGGCGTTATTCCTCGTAGAATGAGGTTTACTGCCGTCGACAAAACTGCCAAGTTTTGTCAACATTATGTTGACAGAACTTGGTGGTAGTGTAGACACAGGTATAGTTTTGTCGACAAAACCTTGTAGTCTAGACACACCGAGAGTGAGGACACAGAAGTTTATATTTGTAAAATTGGGAGACCATAAATCGAATTTAGGAAATTCAAAGCTGGCGTGGGGCTGGCATTGCCCTTCTAAGAAATGCAGCCCCTTTAAGACACACGGCCCAGCCGACTGTCGGACATTTGCATACACAGGTGCCAGTACACTCCAGTCTACTGGGCAGTACCATCACGAAAGAAGCACTGCCTTTGGCTCCCATGGCGAGATCTAACAGCAATATCTGTCTGGGAGACTTGGCAGATGTACAGCATGACTGGCATCCTGCAAGGTGCCAGACTTCCGTTTCTGATTGTGTCACTAGAGCGGCTGAACTGAGATTTTTTTTGATGCCTCTGGCTTCTCTGTTCACCCTGTGTTGGGTTCTGGCTCAACAAGTGAAGCAATTGAAGGGACAAGCTCTGAGAGGGCTGTGCTCCATCTAATTTCCTTTGAGGTTTATTCCCCATATATTCTAAATCATTGAAATAATTTAAAATAAATGGTGTTAAAAAGATTTGCAGGGGGTTAGAGTTATCTAGGTTACCAGAGGAAGGCTTATGTGTACAGTCGTGAAGGTGTTGGCTTAGTCTAATAAAGCCAGGTCTACGCTAGACCCGTCAGCTTGGCTCATGATGTGCAACTCCAGCTAGGTAGAATACATGGCTGGAGTCGGCTTCCCTTAAGCCGAGCTTGGCGGCATCCCCGCAGCGGGAGGCCAATGGGAGCAAATGCTCCTGCTGGCTTCCCTTACTTCTCGCAAGAGCAGGAGTCCCGGATGCCAGCAGGGGCGCCCTCTGAATTCGATTGAGCACATATTAACTAGATTTGCTAAATCAAACTCGGGAAGACCAATCGCAGCAGCATCAATCTTGCACAGAGTGAAGACATGGCCTGACTCTGTGTCTATTCATTTTATCCAGACAATTGGGCTGGATTCTTTGATTGTGAGTAACTTATCCTAATGTAAAGCGGGTATAAGACTCTGATGTTAGTGGCTGTTTAACAGTCGCTTTGTGTTCTCTTTGCATGGCTGGAGGTGATGGCATGAGTGGCAGCGCAGTGGAGAGCCAGGCTTGTGGCTTGCAGAGTTACTGCGAACAGCTTTTTGTGGTGGGCATATGACGGAATGTCCCATGGAAATCATGGAACAACTCTCAACTTAAATTACTTGGATGTTTTACAGTCACATGGCCACAGAGTTTCCATCAATCTGATTTAGAAGCTTATGAACTCAAACTCTGTGTATATATAAAATGAACCCCCTCCAAGTGTTAAGGGCTGTCATGCAACCCCTTTCTCCTGGCTGAAGTGAGACCATTTCAGATGTTGTCCTACTTCTGCACGGTGTCCTGCACTTTAGCTTTCTGCTGTGAAATGTACATATGATGGTATCTCCTGTGGCCATGTGGAGTAGTGTTTAAAGCCAACGAGCAAAGAAATAAATGAAACCCTCTCTCTTGCTAGTTGCCCTCCATTTGGTTTCTGTTGGCATATCTGCTCTTTGGACCTGCCTCAGAACACGTGAATGGCTGTGCATTGCTGCTATGCCGATTCTTCCTGGTATGCTGAGAGTTTGAGTCTCAGCTTCCTTCAGAATTTCAAAGCAGCATGGGGAGGGGGAGTATTGAAACCAGACAGTGAGGTGATGAATAGAGATATGGATATGAACTTGCACTACTTGGGTGTGTCTAGACTACATGGCTCCGTCGGCGAAGCCATGTAAAGTAGTTTACTCGACATAGTCAATGAAGCGGGGATTTAAATAATCCCCACTTCATTCAAATAAAAATGGCCGCCACGCTGTGCCAACAATCAGCTGATCCGGCACAGTGCGGCAGTCTAGACATGGATCGGTTGACAAGGGAAGCCTTTGTAGACTGCTCCTGTAAACCTTATTTCACGAAGCATAAGGGAGCGGTCGACAAAGTTTTCCTTTGTCGACTGATCCATGTCTAGACTGCCGCACTGTGCCGGATCAGCTGATTGTTGGCACAGCGTGGCGGCCATTTTTATTTTAATGAAGTGGGGATTATTTAAATCCCCGCTTCATTGACTATGTCGAGTAAACTATTTTACATGGCTCCGTCAACGGAACCATGTAGTCTAGACACATCCCTTAAGAACACAAGAACGGCCACACTGGGTCAGACCAAAGCTCCATCCAGTCAAGTGTCCTGTATGCTGATAATGGCCAATGCCAGGTGCCCCAGAGGGAGGGAACACAACAAGGAATCATCACGTGATCTCTCTCCTGTCATCCATTTCCAGACAAACAGAGGCTAGGGACACCATTCCTACCCATTTTGGCAAATAAGTATTGATGGACCTAACCTCCATGAATTTATCTAGCTCTTTCTTAAACCCTGTTAAAGTCTTGGTCTTTGCAACCTCCTCTGGTAAGGAGTTCCAGAGATTGACTGTGCACTGTGTGACTGCTTTGTCCACTCAAGTCCAGAATTCAGACCTACTCAGTCAATTGGCATCCAGGAGATGATCTTGAGTAGTGATTGAAATAAAATCGGTTTGCTCATTCTTCAGAGTGGTCTTCTGCCACAGTAGCTAGACAATTATCTGAGATGGGCCATCAAGGGAGCATTTATTATTCTCAGTCTACTAGTGTTCTTCCAGTTCTATAACTCTCTGGCTATGTCTACGCTGGCGGGTTCTTGCACAAGAACATCTTGTGCAAGGGTTCTTGTGCAAAAACTCTTGTTCAAGAACACATCCACACTGCCATGTGCTTTTGCGCAAGAGCATCCATGGCAGTGTGGATGCTTTCTTGCGCAAGAAAGCTCTGATGGCCATTTTAGAGGGCTTGCACGTCTTAGAAAAGAGCGTAGCTCTTGCACAAGAAGCCCTGTCTTCCGATGCCATACTGTAAATCTTCTTGCGCAAGAGCGGGCGGGCAGTGTGGATGCTCTGTAGGTTCTTGCGCAAGAACGGCCATTCTTGTGCAACAACCCACCAGTGTAGACATAGCCTCTGTGCGGTAGCGCTCCTGTCAGGAGTCTTAACAAAAGACCAGTAAGCAGAATAGGTAAGCATGGCGATTCAGAGAGGTTCCGTAACTGCGGTGGGCCGAAGTATCCTGCAGAATTGCTCAATGGAGCGTCAGAGTTTCTCTCTTTCTCCAACAGAGAATGCAATTAAAAATGTTTCCCTCCCCCCGGTCACTGAGAAAGTACCAGAGAGGAGATGAACATGGGTGTGTTGGCTCTCAACGGGCCATGTTCAAGAAGCAATGGGCTTAAATTGCAGTAAGGGAGGTTTAGGTTGGACATTAGGAAAAACTTGCTGCCTGTCAGGGTGGTTAAACACTGGAATAAATTGCCTAGGGAGGTTGTGGAATCTCCATCATTGGAGATATTTAAGAGCAGGTTAGACAGACACCTGTCAGGGATGGTCTAGATGGTGCTTGGTTCTGCCATGAGGGCAGGGGACTGGACTTGATGCCTCTCGAGGGCCCTTCCAGCTCTTGTGTTCTATGATTCTAGGATTGATTCTGGGTTCGTAAATGCCAGTGGAATGCAACTGCTTTTTTAGTAAGACAGCGTCCAAAGGTAGCGATCAGCATTTACAGCACCAGGCTGAGTTGGTATTAACATCCACTGAGCTCAACTCTCAAGAACTCACAAAATGAACATAGCCCCTCCCCCCAAAAAAGTTCCAGAGGGGTAGCCAAGTTAGTCTGCAACTGAAAAAAACTGGTTTTTAAGTTTTTCCAGACTAAAAACAAGTGATAGAATTGGATGTGAATGCTCCGTGGGCTATACCCGGGGAGGAAATATATATCCTGGCTATCAGTATTTATGGACATGTATCTTTAAATTACCGGGCTGTGCAGATGCACTACTGTATTCAGAAAATGAAGCTGATGTAGCTTATGAACAAAGCACCTAGAGCTGTTTATTATGCCATCTGTGCGTATTTAATGTATGCAATTCCCAGCAGTGTAGTTGGTATTTAAAAGCAACCCTGAGCGAGAAACAAAGCCAGGTTGCATGTGCAGGATGTTACGAGCGAATGAAGTCTATATTTATTAAAATACTGTCAGGTACAAACTATTTGTGTGAAATGGGGGACATGGCCCCTACATTTTCCATGGATGGTCAATAGCTTTCAGTATCAAAAAAATGTTGGTCTACTAGCCATCAGTGGAGACAGGGCTAAGGGAATTCAACGGATTTATTGCATGTTGCAAGCTTTGAAAGCACAGCCCCAAATAGGATCAACCCCCCAATTAAATAAGTCTTGCTCTATATACGTTTTACACACAAAACGCTCAGAAGGGTCACCTGTTTATCAATGAAAAAGAGATACAATAGGATCCAGAGTGACCTTGACAAGTTAGAGGATTGGGCCAAAAGATATCTGATGAGGTTCAACAAGGACAAGTGCAGAGTTCTGCCCTTGGGATGGAAGAATCCCAAGCATTGTTATAGGCTGGGGACCGACTGGCTAAGCAGCAGTTTGGCGGAAGAGAACCTGGGGATTACAGAGGATGAGAAGCTGGATATGAGTCAAGAGGGTGCCCTTGTAACCAAGAAGGCTAATGGCATATTAGGGTGCATTAGGAGGAGCATTTTCAGCAGATCTAGAGAAGTGATTATTCCCCTTAGTCGGCACTGGTGAGGCCACATCTGGAGTATTGCATCCAGTTCTCTCCCCTCCCCATTACAGAAAGGATGTGGATGCATTGGAGAAAGTCCACCAGAGGGCAGCAAAAATGATGCGGGAGCTGGAGCACATGATCTATGAGGAGAGGCTGAGGGATTTGGGTTTATTTAGTCTACGGAAGAGAAGAGTGAGGGGGGATTTGATAGCAGCCTTCAACTTCCTGAAGGGAGGTTCCAGAGAGGATGGAGAGAGGCTGTTCTCAGGGGTGGCAGATGGCAGAACGAGGAGCAATGGTCTCAAGTTACAGTGGGGGAGGTCTAGGTTGGATCTTAGGAAAAACTATTTCCCTAGGCGGGTGGGGAAGCACTGGGATGGGTTCTCTAGGGAGGGGGTAGAATCTCCATCCCTAGAGGTTTTTCAGTCCCGACTTGACATAGCCCTGGCTGGGATGATTGAGTTGGGTCGGTCCTGCTTTGGGCAGGGGGTTGGACTCGATGACTCCTGCGGTCTCTGCCATCCCTATAATTCTAAGAACAGTCATAGCACAACGGTGCTTGCTATCCAGAAGGCAGCACACTGATGATTGTTCTTCCTATTGCAATGGTACCAGAGACTGAGTCCCCATTGTGTTGGGCAGAATCTCTGCACGTCGTGAGAGACAATCTGTGCCCAGAAGAACTTTCAGTATAAGCAGAAAGGTGGGGAGGGAAGCAGAGACACCGAGAGATGGATGGTGTGTGAAGGGACACAGAAGTTGTCAGCAGAAGAGCTGGAAAGAGAACTCAGGTGCCCTAACTCTCAGTGCCATGCTATCCATGAGCCTTTTCTCTTCATATTGCTCCTCCGGACTTCCTTCATTAGCCAAAATTCATCCCATCTCCTTCTTACTGGTACCAGCCCCTTTTTCCCATTCCCTTTTTCTGGGTGAGGTGCCTCCTTCCATAGCAACAGGCAATGTCTTGGAATCTCAAGTTGATGATAGTTGCTATCAAATTATCCCCCGTTCCAAATAAAGTGGAATTGCCCCACCTTAAGAACATAGGAATGGCCAGACTGGTCAGACCAAAGGTCCATCCAGCCCAGTGTCCTGTCTGCAGACAGTGGCCAGTACCAGGTGCCCCAGAGGGAGTGAACGGAACAGGGAATCGTCAAGTGATCCCTCACCTTGCCACCGAACACTTAATCCCTTCAGTGTAACCATAAGAGCTAATTTCGGCATCCTATTTTTCAAGCTCTGAGCAAAACACTTTAATGGCGAGTGGTAAAAGAACACGAGGGTTGATTAAAGTCCATATTTGAGATTCTTTCCAGAAGGATTAGCATTTTTTTAAGATTGTGTGTTTTCTCTAACAAGTGCCCACAGAGAGTTTCTTCCCAATTAACAGGGCACTGTTATACAACATAGCCACCTCTGTGGAGCAATAAAGTTTGATTTCACTCAATAAAAAGTTGATGGGTAGTTTTGTCTAATATCTGCGGAGGTAACACCAGGCTGGAGCAGATTATAGAATGTAATAGAAAAATGCTTAAATCCCTCTTGTTTAGCCTAACAGCTTGGAATATTCTCTAATTCATGACACCACTGTAACCTGTGGCTCAGGGAAGATATAATTAAGAAATCTGGAAAATATTTTATTTCAGAAATATAAATGGCATGTCCCTGATCAAGACCCCAGTGAAGTCAATAGATGTTGTTTTCCCATCGCCTTACATAGGCTTTGCCTCAGACCCCATGTTAGCAGAGATGAAACCTATCGAAAAGATGTGGACGCATTGGAGAGAGGCTAGTGGAGGGCGACCAAAATGAGTAGGGGGCTGGAGCACATGACCTATGAGGAGAGGCTGAGGGATTTGGGTCTGTCTAGTCTGCAGAAGAGAAGAGTGAGGGGGGATTTGAGAGCAGCCTTCAACTTTCTGAAGGGGGGTTCCAAAGAGGATGGAGAGAGGCTGTTCTCAGTGGTGACAGATGGCAGAACAAGGAGCAATGGTCTCAAGTTGCAGTGGGGGAGGTCTAGGTTGGATATTTGGAAAAACTATTTCCCTAGGAGGGTGGGGAAGCACTGGGATGGGTTCCCTAGGGAGGGGGTGGAATCTCCATCCCTAGAGGTGTTTAAGTCTCAGCCGTGGCTGGGTTGGTTTAGTTGGGATTGGTCCTGCCTTGGGCAGGGGGCTGGACTTGGTGACCTCCTGAGGTCTCCTCCAACTCTATGATTCTATGAAACCGGGTTGATGCCAGGAGACTCTTAAGAGACTAAGCATTTGGCTGTGGTGTAGGTACACTCCCTAAATTATAAATGTTTGTCTTACTCATTTGGCTGCTTCTCAGATTTTCAGCAGAGATAGGATCAGGTTAAAGTCAGAGACCAGGAAGTAAACTCCTAGGGTTCAGATTCTGTCTGTGCCCAAGGTCCCATATTACCATAATAAATGTAACAAATTCACCCTCACAATACTCTGTAGGGCATGGAAATAGCTGAACCCCCATATTTTTGATGGAGAAATGTGAGTTGAGGGAGCTGTTCACAGCCACCCTGGAAATCCAGACTAGGAAATAAACCCATAATTCATCCAGTTTTCCCCTCTTCCTAGCTAATAAATGAACACATGCTGGAAATAAAGAAAACATAGGCAATGTTTTCAGTGCATTATTATTTTTTTTGGATGCTGTATCTCTTCATGGAAAAGTGAATTGGTAGGCAATGTAATGGCATAGACAGTCGGCTTATAAAGTTTCCAGATGATACGAAGCTGGGAGGGGTCGCAAACGCTTTGATAACGCTGGTCTACAATTTTTTAGAAGTCGTCTGCTTCAGAGATAAATGTGCTATTTATTACGTATTTTGATGTGCTGAATTCAAATATGACAATTAAAACAACTGATTGGCTACTGTTTCCAAGATATTTAAGTTTTTACATTTTACGTCTATGTATATTGTGTAGATAGTAGAGTTTTAATCATAAATTGTAAACCTAGGTCTTTTCATGTGTTTATGGTTGCTTTACATGATAGTATTTCACCTGTCCTGTTTATGTAACACTTTAAAAATCAGCAGAAGGGTTATATCAATAAAATGTATTATGAAACAAAAGGCAAAAAACTATTATGTACATAGTTTAGTCCTATTCAGTGTCTACTCGGCGCTTCTTGGCTTGTCTCTTGTATTCATTAAATGGAGCACCTTCCATGAAGAAGAATGGGACAAGATCCTTTTGACAGTCATGGAACATGGAAACCCTAACATCACCTGCCAGGAGATCCCACTGCTGTAGTCTGGAGCCCAACAGCTCTGCCTTACTCTTGCGTAGTTCCAAATCCCTGACAAGGTCATTCAGTTCACCTTGTGTTATGAGGTGTGGTTCAGAGGAGGAGGATGGGAGAAAATGTGGGTCCTGTGACATTGATCGTTCAGGACCAGAAGTTTCATCCTCTTCCTCTTCCTCGTCTGACTCAAGCGAGAGTGATTCTGGTGCATCAGGAACCGGCAGTCCTTCTCCGTGGGGTACTGGGCGTATAGCTGATGGAATGTTTGGATAATGCACAGTCCTCTTTTTCTTCTTTGACACACCTTTCCCAACTGGAGGCACCATGCAGAAGTAACAATTGCTGGTATGATCTGTTGGCTCTCTCCAAATCATTGGCACCGCAAAAGACATAGATTTCCTTTTCCTGTTCAACCACTGGCGAAGATTTGTTGCACAAGTGTTGCAGCATATGTGTGGGGCCCACCTCTTGTCCTGATCTCCAATTTTGCAGCCAAAATAAAGGTGATAGGCTTTCTTAACCGTAGTGGTTATACTGAGCTTTTGTGATGCAAAAGTCACTTCACCACAAACATAGCAGAAGTTATCTGCACTGTTCACACAAGTACGAGGCATCTCTGCTCACTTTGGCTGAACAGAAATGTGTCCCTTTGCAAAATCAAACACTGACAAATAAGAGAGCACGACACTGTATGATTTCTAGAGCTGATATAGGGCAATTTGTTCAGCAGAGTGATGTAAGCTTCGTTATGATTGCATCATCCATGACTTCTAGGAATAACATGATGCAATTCATATCATGTATGACACAATACCAGCTTCAGATTGCATCATTCATTGTTTTGCCTAAAAAGCAAGTACTGTCCAAACCCAGTCATAGATTTATTCATAGATCCAGACAAAGATGTATTTTAGTCATTTCTGGTTTAAACTGAGATCCCTTCCCTTTATAACTCACTTATCCTCTGCCATTCCCAAGTCAAGGGTCGTATATACTGACCCAATAGCATATCTTGAAAACTAGAGCCAATCAACAATTTTAAGCATCATTTTCGTTCTCAGTGACCCAGAATTAGTAAAGTTTGACTACATTTATTTCAGAAGCATTTTGACTGTAGAGCAGTGTAATTGAATTAAAAATCAAGATGAGCTGGAAAACTGGAGAAATGGTCTGAGGTCAGTAGGATAAAGTTTAATAAGGACAAATGCAAAGTGCTCCTCTTAGGAAGGAACAGTCCGATTCACACATACAGAATGGGAAGCGACTGTCTAGGAAGGAGTCCTGCAGAAAGGTATCTAGGGATCATTGTGGACCACAAGCTAAATATGAGTCAGCAGTGTGGCACTGTTGCAAAAAAATCAAACATCATTCTGGGAAGCATTCACAGGAGTGTTGTGAGCAAGACACGAGAAGTCATTCTTCCGCTTTACTCTGCGCTGGTTAGGCCTCAGTTGGAGTATTGTGGCCAGTTCTGGGCACCACATTTCAAGAAAAGTGTGGAGAAATTGGAGGGGGCCCAGAAAAGAGAAAAAATGATTAAAGGTCTAGAAAACATGAGCTATAAAAAAAGACTGATAAAATTGGGCTTGTTTAGTTTAGAGAAGAGAAGACTAAGAGGGGACATGATAGCCGTTTTCAAGCATCTAAAAGAAAAATTGTTCTTCCTGGCCTCTGAGGACAGGACAAGAAGCAATGGGCTTACACTGCAGCAAGGGCGGTTTAGGTTGGACATTAGGAAACAATTCCTAACTGTCAGGGTGGCTAAACACTGGAATAAATTGCCAAGGGGGGTTGTGGAATCTCTATCTCTGGAGACATTTTAAGAGCAGGTTGGACAGACGCCTGCCAGGGATGATCGAGGTCCCTTCCAGTTCTAAGATTCTCTGATTCTATGATTCAGTAGCCAAGTGAATTCTTGAGCATTAGTGTTGCATGTAACGGCAAAGTGTTATTCAGGATTGTATGTGCAATGCCCGAGGGGCTAGAGAGCGGCTCTAGACATTCTTTCTGGAAAGTTCTCTGGGCCTGTGTGGTTCAGAAGGAAAACTAGATGACCTCAATTGTCCCTTCTAGTCCTGCAATATATGCCAAAGGTCGCTTGTTTTATTCCCACTGTGACAAATGCTGTTGAGTCTTGGCAAACTTTTGTCCAATACACAGAAGTGCTTTTGAGTGTTTGCAATTTTTTAAAAAAGCCTTATTCCCCTTTCCTTTACCTCTCCAGTGTATTGTACACAGGAACTCCCTGCTTGATGCTCTTTTAGAGGGAAAGAAAATGCCTCCTCTTGTTTTGGGGGGAGAAAAAAGAGGGGAAAGCAGGTTTTGTGATGCTGCTGCTGTTTTTCCTTTGCAATCAATCTCACCTGAGGAGAAAGTACAAAGGCAGCAAAAGAGAGACGGCCGTTCCGGTCGCTGCGGTTCCCTCTTGCTTGCAGTCTTGTGTTGCCACAGATCTTGCTGGCCATGAGTCCAATGTACGAGCAGAGTTAAACTATAAACAAAAGCATGAGGAAGGTGGAGTGCGGGAGACTGTGTTTTCAGGGATAAGTGGGAACGCCCAAGCTGGTACCACTGAAATGTGTAGTCAGATGTTGGCTGCATGTGTGTTCTCTCTGCTAGATAGACTCCGGCCAGATGAGCTGTACTGTAGGCTCCGTCTGAACTGCCCGATTACCACAGCCTCGGTCTGTAGCAAAAAGCAGTTGGTCAGATTAATGGTCATAGAATCATAAAATTCCAGGGCTGGCAGAGACCTCAGGAGTCATCAAGTCCAGTCCCCTGCCCAAAGCAGGACCAACCCCAACTCAATCATCCCAGCCAGGGCTTTGTCCAGCCGGGACTTTAAAACCTCTGGGAATGGAGATTCCACCCCTCCCTAGGGAACCCATCCCAGTGCTTCCCCACTCTCCTAGGGAAATAGTTTTTCCTAATCTCCAACCTAGACCTCCCCCACTGCAACTTGAGACCATTGCTCCTTGTTCTGCCACCCACCACCACTGTAAACAGCCTCTCTCCATCCTCTTTGGAACCCCCCTTCAGGAAGTTGCAGGCTGCTCTCAAATCCCCCCTCACTCTTCTCCTCTGCAGACTCTTCTGTAGACTGGCTCAACAAAGCCCAGCTTGAACGTCCTGGCTCAATGGTTACAGACACGCTAACACATGTATGCCCATTAGCACACATATGCTCTTCCAGCCCTATTATTCTATGATTACGATGGATCAATTCAGCTAGTGGTGGGACTTTCCACTCGCCCCACCCCGAGGCCAGCCAAAGACATCCCTGTTTCCCAGTTGGGCAGATGAGGCCACAGAAGGTGATTTTACCTGCTAATGGCCACAGTGGGAAGCTGAGCAGCAGAGAGAGGAAGTGAGTTAAGATTTCTTACGTCCTAATGCCATAAACATGAGACCATGCTGCCTCATACCATATTATTACTCTAGCATGAGAAGGCAAAGTGTTGGGACTTTGTTTTACATACAAGGATTTCATGTTGCTCTTATTATGTGTTATATTTACTATTTGATTTAATTTGACGTAGGAACATCCCTGTTACAATGAGTTGGAATTCACTGATACCGGTGTAGGAAGTGCATCCTTAGACCTCTAGGAAATTAAAAATAGTCTTTGAAAAGTTCTTCGAAGTTTCGTAGATGACCTAGTGTCTAATGCTTACGGCCCCACAATGCAAAGGGAACTCGATGGGGCTATGGGTGCACACAAATCTATGAACGTACACAAGTGCTTGCATGCTCAGAGCCTGACCTGACTTTTAATCGTCTGTATAAATTGTGCATGTTGAGGAGAAACTGCATTTCCAAAATGTGCAGGATTTCTGAATCGATGCTTTTGTGTTACAATATCAGTGGAGCGGGGAGGTCCAGAAATCAGACACCCAAAGGATATTGGCAATATTGCTTTGCGTCATTAATGATCACCAGGGCTTGCTGGAAAATAGGATTTCTGTTCTGTGGATAATTGAAAACAATAAAAAAGCACCAAATCAGGGTGTTCTATTTAATTTATAACTAATTTATTTTACAAATTTATGTTGAAATACCTTCTATAATAAGCAGAATATTCACAAATATGATATTTTTTTAAAACGTTTAAAATGAAATGACTCAGACCGACAAAGTCAGAACGAGGTGGGTTTGTTTACCTCAAGCACACTGATATTATTTGTTTGGATTTGTTCCTGTGGAAAAGTTCATAGAAATTGACACTTTTGTTTAGCTTTCAGTGTGGCATTTGAAAAAATCTTCTGATACACAAACACGGACCCATCCCCTTCTCCCGCCGGCAGCTGGGTCCCAGTCTCACAGTTGGGTCTAACTTTCTGGTATTCGTTGGAAAAAAAATCTGCCAGTTAGCTGTGGGGTGCACATCCCTGCCAATGGGAAGCACAGTTCTAATGGTCAGAATGATGGAGATACTCTACTGGGAAGTGTTGTGAGGAAGGGAAAATGTGCTGTCCATCTGCAGAATATTTGATGGGTACAGGTCGAACCTCTGCGGTCCAGGACTCTCTGGTCTGGCAACATCTATGGCCAGGCAAGAGCTTGGATGTTGCTGGATTAAAGAGCCCTAACAAGAGGTTGCAGGTGTCTGGGAGCTGGGCCAGAGGGGCAGCAGAACCTGCGGGGCATCGGGGCCGTGGAGCCCACAGCCGGTGGGCCAAGAAGGGTGGGCTGCAAAGTCTGTAGCTATTGGGGCCACAAGCTCCGGCAGGGATGTCAGGGCCACCGGAGCTCAAAGGGCTATAGAGCCCACAGGGTGGCCACAGACTGGTAGCCAGGGCCAGCAGTGCCAGGTGGCTGGGGACAGAAGCCCAACAGGGAGTCTCGTACCCCACCCCACCCCCTTCCGACTTCCCCTGGTCCAGCAAACTCCCCGGTCTGGGACTGGTCAGATCCCAAGGATGCCGGACCAGGGAGGTCCAACCTGTGGTATCTTTACTTAGCAAGAGGGGAAGACTGTGGGGGCAGGGGCCGTGTGTGCTTGTGGAGCGCCTTGCACAAGGCAGCCCTGACCCTCGCCTCGGGCTTGGTCACAGGACGCCCTGCTCACCACAGGGATTAGCTCACTCCCAAGCCCAGCACCCCTTGCCGTCTCCATCCCAGTTGCCCTCTTGCTCACGCTGCGGCCCCTCTCTGGTTCTAGGAGCTGCGGCTCCTTCTCTGCGTATTGGTCCTCCAGCCAGCTCACTGCGTGGTCTCCCTTTCGGGAGTGTCGTGTCTCACTTTTCCCAATGTCCAGGCCATGCTGTTCCATTGATGGCTGGTAGTGCCATTGCTCCAGGTTCTCCTCAGTCTCCAACCTTGCTGCTCGCTCCCCCGCTGCTACCTACTGGCCTCACACAGGCTTTCTTCTCCACCCGGTACGCCCTTCCCTCAGGCCAGGGGCCTGCTCTTTGCCTCTTCTGTCCACGCAAGCTGGCTGCCGAGCTGCTCCCTGCAGGCCTTTCCGGTTCCAGCTTCCTCCCTTGATAGTAGCTGTGACAGGGCACATCTGCCCCGCAGTGAAGGGCAGAGAGTAGCCCGGGCTCAGCTGGCTGAAAAGGCCCCGCCCATTCAGCCCTGCTGGGCATGCTCCCAGCGGAGCCAGGGTATAAGAGCTCAGGGAACCCTGCAGCTGGGGCAGAAGGAGCTCAGGCTGCAGTTCCCGAAGGGTTCCTCCAGCCGCTGTCACCAGAGCTGCCCCCGCCCCAGGAGCAATGTCCACAGCTGCAGACACTTGGGGAGCAACGTTTGCAGCCACAGCGACAGCCGCAACCGAGGACCGTACCCAGTAGGCAAGCAAACTATGTAGACGCCAGAGAGGGGTAGGAAGCAGCCCAGGGCGGAGGGTTAGCTCCTGGGGCTCGGTGTGTATCGGCAGGAATCCCCACCGTAGCAGTATCTGCCTACAGGGCCCTGGGCTGGGACCCAGGGGAGTGGGAGGGCCCAGGTCCCCCTACCACCCTTTTCCCTACCCTGGCCAAACCACTCCCTAGCCAGGAGAGGCTTACCTGTGACTAGGTCTCAGGGCCGTAACTCCCCTGGTAGAGGGGCAAACACTTTTGAAGGTGGCCAGGAGGTTGTAATTACTCTAATAGAGGGGCCTGGATTACTGACTAGGCCTCAGGGCCGTAACGCCCCTGGTAGAGGGGCAAATACTTTTGGACGTGGCCAGAGGGCCGTAATCACCCCAAGAGAGAGGCTTGGCTTACAGACTAGGACTCACGGTCGTAATTCCCTGATAGAGGGCCCAATACATTTGAATGTAGCCCGAAGGCCGTAAATACCCTACTAGAGGGGCAGAGACGCGGGGCCATTAGCTGCAGAGGCAGTGATAGCATCGAGGGGGTACACGCCCCTCGACAGTAGCCTAGCCCAGAGCTGCTCAGCTGAGCATCATTCCTGTGGCCTCTTGCAGCAATTGGCCCTTTTAGAGCTTTCTTCCTCTTCTGTGATTGGTGTGGGGGTGAACCCTCCAACGCAGGCTTGTAAAACGTACCTACTGCAAATACTGTCTCAGCAGCACACCTTCATTTTTCTCCCATTTCATCTCCCATTAACCTTGAGCAGCTCCCTTTTTATCGGCCATCACGCTTCCCCATCCCACCAGTGAAGCAAAGACATATGGCAGTTTTTAAGACCTGCTGTTAATCTCACGAGGGGAGAGAGAATTCTCCTGCCATCAGATGGGTCTCCCACATGATGGGATCCCGACAGCACCTAAATATCCATTTGAACAGTTACACGGTTTTGTAATTAAAAAACTGTAAGTCATCTCGGCGTTGAGCTCTATGAAATAATGCCTTTTGTAATTGAACATTTTCTGGGCTCGCTGGGTGAGAGCAAAGTTCCATTCTGAAGACTCAGTCATTTTCAGAAGTGTGTCAAGGACAACCGTTCTGCATTCGGAATCAGATTCAGCAACAGGTGCGAAGAGGAGACAGTCACTTTTTCCTTTTAGTTCCACATTTTGCAAGTGCACTGGGAATAACCCACGCTAAACTCACTGGGCACATTGACACAACAACCTTATTTCGAAAGAACTAGCGTTATTTTGAGATAACTTAGTCTGTGTTACACGGCTGGCAGATATTTTGAAATAGTGTTGAAATGCTGTCAATCTGGAGGACTTTTTCCTCTCACTCCTGTAACCCTCATTGTATGAGGAGAAAGGACATCGGAGGAAGAGTGCAAAATAAGTGCTGTGTAGACGCTCCCCATTTTGAAATAAGCTACGCAACTGACATCGCTCAATGAGCGGAGCTTATTTTGAGTTAAGCCCTGCTGTGTAGATGCACCCACTGACTCCTCCATGCTCTGCATTTGGGGGGAAGGGTGGCTAAAACACTTTCTTAAGGAAAGGCAAAAAGTGGAGATGGATGGAAACCAACATGTTGCATCTCTATTGCTTGGAATTGTCAGGAGAGGAGTCTGCGTGGGATGGGGTACCAAGACTTGAATCTATGGACCCAGTCTCATGTCTGACTTTGGGTTGTAGACCAGCACCCAAAAAGAAGGTACCTGATCTCCATTTCTATTGTGCAGTGACCAACATTTCTAAAGTATTTCTTTCTGTGAGATGCTTTTCTGGACTCGTGTGCAGTGTTGTAGCTACGCTGGGCCCAGGATCTGAAGGAGACAAGGTGGGCGAGGTAAGATCTGTTACAGGACCAACTTCTGTTTGTGGAACGTATAAGGTTCCAGGCCACATAGAGCTCGTCTTCAAGTCTGGGGTAGGAAACAGAGTATCTGAGCTACATCGTAACTGGGACAGATTACTGAGCTGAAGGGAAAACACTGCTGGAGGTAGGAGAAGATGATCATAACATGACCTTCTGACATTGATCTGTGTCTGCTATTTGGATTAGAAATCTCACTTCATCTTTATGTTACTTCTTGCTGTCCCTTCCCTACCCATTTGAACACGTCTGTCAGCTTTGTTTTCTGTCTTTGTCTGATATGGGTTGTATGTGTCTTGGGGCAAGGATCACATTTGTTTCTCCTTTAAGCTCCACGTGCTTTAGAAATACTTATCACTGATAATATTACTGGCTGTTTGTAGCAAGATACATTGGCAAGGGCAAATGCCCAAATTTATCCCTAATATTAAAAAAAACCCATATAGTATAATTTTAAATATAATATGGAGGACTCCATCTATGGATGTGGACACAGCAGATATGCAGACATACTGCAGATTATAAAATAAATGGCTCTTGTATATAACTATAGGGCAGAAAAAATTGTTTGGAATTCCACTGCGTCATCACTGATTCAGCAAAAGTACATAAGCAATTAGCTTAATTTTGTGCACTGTTGTGCTGTTACATTTGTAAGCATGTGAGTAGTCCTTCTGAATTTGCTCTTCCTATGAACCTTGCTGAATTGAGGCCATAATTCTAATGTTACATTTATTCCTGATTTGGAGTAGAAAATGTAGCTTCTGTCATGGACAGCCAGCCCTCGCCATTTGTGGTAGATGCGTTCCTGGCACCACTGCGAATGGTGAAATTTGCGAATGCTGGGGACGGCGGCTCCTGGCTGTGTGGTGAGCCCCTCTCCTTGGCTCCTCAATTCACTGCAGAGGCTGAGAACTACATCAAAATTACTGGGGGCTGCAGAGAGTTCCCTGAAGCTCCCGTGAGATGGGAGAGACCTGTGAATATGCAGAATCACTAATAGCAATTCCGTGAATCATGAGAGTCTACTGTAACTGAACGATGGGATTTAAATACTGACTTTTACTAACAGAGGTTTGAATTCCAGCCATGAAGCAGTTAATAGGCAGCTACTGTTTTGTGATGTACACCAGTGACATAGTGTTGGATTCAGATTTCGGTTTCAACGTCCTTGGTGCTCTCGGATTATGATTCCACTCTGAGATATAAAAACGTATCAGTTTACAAAGCAAGGTACCTGTCCAAAATCATGCTCAATGTCCCCCAAATTTCTATGCAATATAATTGGTACAATAGGACTTTATGACGTTACCACTTTCCATGTCAGAGTGAAATGGTGAAAACTATAGGAATGTTGCAAGCATGTAGACTAGGCAGGTGGACTGTTTTGAATTGTTTTTCATTTTCTGCCCTGTATGATGGGATTGTAGAACTGCCTGCTAGTTCGAGCAGGATGACCTTTCAGAGCAAATGGCCAGGAGGAACGTTGACGCATGTCACTTAAGAACCTGTTCAGATGTTGAACGATCACACTGTGGGGAAACGGGAGCGCTAGGGGACCCAGGGCTGTAAGGTACCATCTGCACAAGAAATTGGTACAGCCCCAGTGAACATACACATTCATAGCCAGTCCTTGCAAAAGAAAGCCCAATTTCCCTTGGAAACTCTTCATGCAGCCAAGGATTCATAAACAAATTTAATCACTATTTTCTGGGACATAGCAAGTCTGTCTCTCTTGGTTGAACTTGAGTGAAACTGACATTGTCTTCACAGTGAAAAGGCAGATTGTTCCCTCTCCTTTCCAATGAATAAATGATACTGAAAGCCAGCAGAGTTTGAGGATGCTAAGCCCGGGTGTGTACATGTCACCTTCTACTCTCCAGCAGAAGTGAAAATGATAAGACTGTCAGACATTTCTCTCATGAGGTCCAAGTGGGAAGCTGGTTCATACTTGACTTCTCCTTAGAATAATAAAGTTGGAGAATAATTAGATGCAGTTGACTTTTTCCAGATAGGACTAACATTTCAGATCCTACCCTTGTATTTTTGTCTAGCATTCAATGATGCTCAATAGCATTGTGAAGACAGGAAGTGTCATATCCATATTCTTTTTCCCTATATGGCTCTGAAAGAATGTTTCTAGAACTGGATCCCTTAACTAGAGCGGATGGGAAATTTTCCCATAAAAGACTCATCTTAGTTTGACTAATTTCTGTATAATTATCTTGCAAGGCAAGACAATAAGGCTACAGGGAAGCCCAGGACTTCCTTAGCCTTGTGACTGTGGGTCAGCTCCTGCCATGACAAAGCTTCTAAGATCCCTGTGTGCCACCAAGTGCCTGGAAATCTTTCCAGAGGCTTCCATGGGCCAGGACTCCAGGACAGTCCTATTATGTGGATTGCCCCAGGACTGGGGTCCTGAGGGCCTGCAGACTCTATAGCAGGGGTGGGGAACCTAAGGCTGGAGGGCCAGATGTGGCCCTGGGGTTGCCTGGATCTGGCCCCTGAGGCTTAGGGCCTTCCCCAGCATTGAGGGACCCACACTGGCACGCCACCCCACCCCCCTCCGCTTCCCTGCAGCTCCTGGCCCCTGCATGTGAGTCAGTGGTCCTTGACCTGTGTCCCCTCTAACGTTTTCTATCCTTGAGCAGGTTGAATTTTCTTTTGGGCCGGTTGAAATTTCTTTTGTGCACCACCAATATTGAGGGTGTGTGCGTGTGTGTGGATGTGCACCACCTATACAAACAAGACACACACACATAGTTTTAAGCAGTCCATATGTGTGGAAGAAAATCTATTAAAACAAGGGATATTCAATATGGAGCAATGCATGCAATATTTAATAGGAAATTAAATAAAAAAGAAAATGAACACTGCTCTTGGAGTGCATGTATCAACCTTTCTAACAGCTCATGCTAGGACTTGCTACGTCTGACTCATGAGAGCCAGAATGCTACCAAATAGTAAAGATCTGGATTTAATGCAATTCAATACACCATGTATATTAATTAGTAGCACAGATTTTTTAAAAAAATCATTAAGTTCAGATCCGCAACACTCCAACAACATCTTGAGGAAAGAATCTTTTTCTTTCATATTTGAAGCCATTAACACCTAGGGAAACTTTGAAATACAATCATGCAAATGTGCTAGCACACACTTCCCTTGCAGCCTGCTTCCCCCTCGACCCAGTCAGACAGAGAGGACTGCAACAACTCAGACACTGCAAACAAACTGCCCCCTGCCTCCACCCCACTGCACAGGCACCAGCATCCGCCCACCCTCTCTTTCCCCCACCTACCCTATGTAGTCAGTCCTTTATCTCCCCCTTCCCAGGGGAGATAAAGGCTTGAGAGTACTGAGTTTCTGCCTGTCTCTCTTCCTGCACAGGGATGCTCTAAACTCCCCTCCCCTCTGACTCCTCATCAGCCAATTAATTAATTACTTACTCATTCCCTCCCTCCCTCCCCAGTCACTAATTGTCTCCTTATCTGCCTTTTTACTGGAGCTCCTCCATTCAAGCAAGCAGTTAGCTCCATTTAGTTGCTTGCTCAGTGAGATGCCCCTCTCCCGCAAATCAGCTGAGCTCCCTGCCTGCAGGGGACCTTTGATCTTCTAAGCAGAGTTCAGAAGATGGCTGCATGAGTGTGCAGGTGCGCAGCTAACAGGAAACCTTGTCCCTGACCCAAAAAGGTTTCCCCCACCCCTGCTCTACAGGGTTGGTGCAATTGACAAGAACCATGTCAGTTTTAGTCAGCTGCTGCGGAGGCGCCAGGAAACACTTTTCATCTCTGAGTTGCTGAACCTTTTTTTTTAAATGTCCAGTTGCCAAGAATTTGTTTAAATACTTGGGTTTCATTCCAGATTGGACCAAATTCAAATTTCAACATGCAATTTGCCCAAGAACTTGAAATTCCAAGTTTCAGTCAGCTCTATCAAGACCATTGTAGGGAGTCTGGGACAAGAAGCATATTTGGCACATTTAAATGGTCTAAAGCAATGTACAAACTTTAATGATCTGTGTATTGTTTCTCTTTTCTAAATTATTGTTTGTACACACGGTGCTTTGCCACTCCAAAATGCTATAAAGCGTGAGTGCTAAATATATAATTATTTTACAGCTTTCATTAATTCTCCATTTGGAAAAAAAAATGGAAATAGTTCAGTATATTCAGCTAGCATCTCAGGCATGAATAAAATATTTATGCAAAGAATTCTACTAACTAGGCAGAAAACAAAAGATAATTTTATTAAAAAGCTGAATAGATGCTTTGGACCATATTTTCTGCTCACTAATATAGATTTGACACTTCAGTACTTTACTGGCTTGAATGGTGTTGCTTTTGAGTTATAGCAGTGTTAGTGATTTTGAAATGGTTCTTTTAAAAGCCAGCTATTGCCCCATGTACTTGGCTGCATTCTGAGCAAGGGGCCAGTGTATACTAGAAAGTGTCTTTCTCACCGACTGAAGTTGGTCCATCAAGTTGGGCTTGCCGACAGAAGGTGGTCCATCAAGTTGGGCTCGCCGACAGAAGTGGTCCACCTTCACGCTTCTTGTCATTCTAATATCTTGGGACCAACATGACTACATCTATACCACATACAGGAATTCAAATAGTCCTTTTAGCTTAAGGCATTGTGTGCATTTCCTTCTGAAGAGACTGGATCACTGCAGTCCAGATTTAGAAGCCTGATGGGCCCATGAAGTGCCCTGGAAACTTTCCTTGTCTGTCTACATAATAACTAAGGTCTTTGATTTGTGGGCACTATGGGGAGATCCTCTGGAGATAGAGGGTTTGAAGAACATGGAAGAGCATTTAAAAATGGCTGTTTCCAGAAGCCTGCTGGAAGGTTTCTTTGCCTACTTGTCCTTTGGAAAGGATTTCTTACATTAAAGAAATCAGATTCATGGGCAGTGGTGTCCATACATGTCTATGTGGCAGCTTCCATCAAGACAACATTCCTGCTCTACTATAGGCCTGTTATCTTTCAGAGATTGCTCTGTTTCCATGCTGGTTTAACTCTACTGTTTCAAAAACTTTAGCAGCAAAGAGCTACTTCATGCATTCCCTAGGTTTAGTGCTACCTTGACCTCTGAGGATAGGGCAAGAAGCAATGGGCTTAAATTGCAGCAAGGGGGGTTTAGGTTGGACATTAGGAAAAACTTCCTGCCTGTCAGGGTGGTTAAACACTGGAATAAGTTGCCTAGGGGGGTTGTGGAATCTCCATCTCTGGAGATATTTAAGAGCAGATTGGATAGACATCTGTCAGGGATGATCTGGATGGGGCTTGGTCCTGCCATGAAGGCAGGGGACAGGACTTGATGACCACTTGAGGTCCCTTCCAGCTCTAGGTTTCTAGGGTTCTATAAATTCTGGAAATGGTTGTATATTTATAGGTATTGATTATAGCCCAATTTCGATTTCCTCATTCTTGATGTCTTCTGAATGTTTCATTTGTTACCATGGTACAAAAGAACTGGTGGTTCTTATGCCCTGTTCCTGTAAATGCCGCATGACTATGCAGCAAATGCAACTGAAGAACAGAGCTGGCTCCTGAAGTCATACAAATGGCAGGACCACATCCCAAATCTAGAGGACTCAACCCTTCATGGCCTTTGAATTGGGTCTATAGGGAGATCCCTGACAACACAGCAGGCACTGCGGACAGAGTTCGGTGCGATGTGACACTGGTTATGAAACTCCCTGAGGGAAAGATTCAGCCCAGGCCCTGTCTGTGCTCAGAGCGAGGTGCATGAGGGTTCTTTCCCATAAATCCTTTCCCCAGGAATAAGTTAATATAAAAAGAAATGGACGCTGGACGACACGAACGTACACACCCATATAGCCCAGAAGGACCGAGAGAGAAATTTCATCTTGTTCTTTCACTCTTTTGTATCTGAGATGCCTGAGAGAGAGAGAGAGAGAGAGAGAGAGAGAGATATGTGTGGACTCATGGGATCAGGAAAATGACATGCACATCCCTAATTTGCTCAAGTTTGTCTATTATGTATTACACTTTCTCCCAGGCCCTGGTACAACATGCTATTTTCAATATTTACCATGTCAGTCCATCTCCACAGTGTCTTCCTACTTCCCATAAGAGCTGGAGTGTACGACATTAGAAGTTATCTTTAGAAGTCAGCTACAATGAACTCACGTGCTCATGTGTTCATAACTTGAGTCTCTGGAAAGAGAAAGTACCCCTGAAACCTTAAAAAATACACATTCAAAAGGCAGGTAGGCTTAGAAGTGCTCAGTTCTAATTGGCTCGGAGCAAACCCTTTAACAGCTAACAGTTGGGGGGAGAGAGAAGGTACTCGGGAGGATGACAATAGGGTCCAGAGTGACCTACACAAATTGGAGGATTGGACCACAAGAAATCTGATGAGGTGCAACAAGGACAAGTGCAGAGTCCTGCCCTTGGGACAGAAGAATCCCAAGCATTGTTACAGGCTGGGGACACACTGGCTAAGCAACAGTTTGGCAGAAAAGGCCCTGGGGATTCAAGTGGATGAGAAGCTGGATATGAGTGTGCCCTTGTAGCCAAGAAGGCTAATGGCATATTAGGTTGCATTAGGAGGAGCACTGCCAGCAGATCCAGAGAAGTGATTATTCTCCTTTATCTAGCACTGGTGAGGCCACATCTGGAGTATTGCATAAAGTCAGTGGCAGCCCGTCATACAGGCGAACTAGGCGGTCGCCTAGGGCACCAAGATAAAAGGCCGTTGAGGGCTTTGGAGGCGGGGGCGCCGATCGCGTGTTTTGCCTAGGGCGCCAGTGGCCGGCAGCTCATCCAGGGCCGCTCCTGCATCCAGTTCTGGAGCCCCCACTACAGAAAGGATGCGGGCGCATTGGAGAGGGTCCAACGGAGGGCAACCAAAATGATGAGGGGGCTGGAGCACATGACCTATGAGGAGAGGCTAAAGGATTTGGGTTTGTTTAGTCTACAGAAGAGAAGCGTGTGTGCGTGTGTGTGTGTGTGGGGGGGGGGGGCGGCGGGGGATTTGATAGCAGCCTTCAGCTACCTGAAGAGGGTTTCCAAAGAGGATGGAGAGAGGCTATTCTCAGTAGTGACGGATGCCAGAACAAGGAGCACCGGTCTCAAGTTGCAGTGGGGGAGGTCTAGGTTGGAGATTAGGAAAAACTATTTCCCTAGGAGAGTGGGGAAGCACTGGGATGGGTTCCCTAGGGTGGGGGTGGAATCTCCATTCCCAGAGGTTTTAAAGTCCCAGCTTGACAAAGCCCTGGCTGGGATGATTGAGTTGGGGCAGGGGGCTGGACTCGATGACTCCTGAAGTCTCCTCCAGCCCTAGGATTCTATGATTCTGTTTAGCTTGTGGTCCACTATGACCCCTACATCGTTTCCTGCTGTGCCCCTTCCTTGGCGGGCACTTCCCAGTTTGCAGGTGTGCAGCTGATTGTCCCCCTTGAAGTGGAGAACTTTGCATTTGCCCATCTTGAATTCCTCCAGATGGTCGAGATCATGATGAATTTTAACCTCCTCTCCCACCCCTCCCAGCTGGGTACTGTCTGCCAATTAGGAGTGTGCATTCTGTGACATGATCAAAATCATTGATGAGGATATTGACCAGAACCAGACCCAGAATCGATCCTCCGCAGGATCAGCAAATAGGATTTGCCACGGTAGGAGACAGGGTACTGACGAGACGCGCCTTGTGTCTGATTTATACGTAAAACTTTTGTCTAAAGTTCTGGTAGCCAAAACTGCCAAGCAATGCACAGCCTCGCTCTCTGAATCCCACTGGATTGGTATGGGTGCCGATCTACCCAGGAAATTGAAAGCCATGCTTATGGTACATATACAATTTTTTCAGAAAAAGACAAACAATAAGGAGTTAATGTGTACCGTTTCTCTATTAAAATGATGTCCATTTAAGACAACCATTACTTTCATAATGGGAATTTAATGAGGAAAACATATTATCATATTATTAATTTTTTCATGTTAATTTAATGGGCTTTGTGCAGACATTTAGAGCAGACATCATTAGTAAAAGAAAAAATTACATCAATTAGAATCGAACCCTAAGGCGGCTGAGAAGTCAAGATCTAATTGTCAAGGCTTACCGTATATCCAGCAAATCCATCTTTCTATGCAAAGCAAAACAGCTTTCTGCATGCAGCATTATTTCAGAGGCTGCCTGGAGTGGCACATTAAACAAGGCCAGGGAACAGAGAATCCATAACTGAAAGGAGGCATCACGCTTCTGAGAACTGAGAAAGTGCACCGCTGTGAGAGAGGCTGAAAGAGAGAAGCTGGAGACCCAACTGTTTCCAGGGACATAAAAGCAAATAGTTATGTTTCTTTCATGTTTTATTCCACCTGGGGTTATACTTTCACCGCATCTTGGGTACCAGCAAAATCTAAAACTTTCAGAGGCTATGACATTAATAGGCAGCAGGTTTTAAACAAACAAAAGGAATTTTTTCTTCACACAGCGCACAGTCAACCTGTGGAACCCCTTGCCAGAGGATGTTGTGAAGACCAGGACTTTATCAGGGTTCAAAAAAGAACTAGATAAATTCAGGGAGGTTATGTCCATCTATGGCTATTACCCAGGATGGGTAGGAATGGTGTCCCTGGCCTCTGTTTGTCAGAAGCTGGGAATGGGTGACAGGAGAGGGATCAGTTGATGATTCCCTGTTCTGTTCATTCCCTCTGGGGCACCTGGCATTGGCCACTGTTGGAAGACAAGATACTGGGCCAATGCCTTTCCTACCCATCCTGGCTAATAGCCATAGATGGACCTAACCTCCATGACTTTATCCAAATCTTTTTTGAATCCTGTTAAAGTCCTGGTCTTCACGACATCCTCTGGCAAGGAGTTCCACAGATTGACTGTGTGCTGTGTGAAGAAATACTTCCTTCTGTTTGTTTTAAACCTGCTACCCATTAATTTCATTTGGTGACCCCTAGTTCTTATGCTATGGGAACAAGTAAATAACTTTTCCTTATTCACTTTCTCTTTGCCTGTCATGATTTTATAGAACGTTATCCCCCTTTAGTCTCCTCTTCTCTAAGCTAAAAAGTCCCAGTCTTTTAAATCACTCTTCACATGGCACTCATTCCAAATCCCTCATCCTTTTTGTTGCCCTTTTCTGAATCTTTTCCAGTGCCAAGATATCTTTTTTTGAGATGAGGCGTCCACATCTGCACGCAGGATTCAAGACGTGGGCGTCCCATGGATTTGCATAGTGGCAATAAGATATTCACGAGGCTGAGGTACATGGAAAACAACCCTGAGAGTGCTGTCAGCAGTGTTCTGGGATGTCCTCGGCTTCTATGTCTATAGTGCAATGGCTAATCACTAAATCTTTCCTGGGGCGTAGGAAGGAAGGGTGTTAGCTACTGTATATTCTGTGCTGTCATGTGTAAAGGAGAGCAGCTAGATGGGTTCTCTGGCTAAATGCACCTACAGGCTATTCTGTGCCAGTACAGAATGTTAGCAGCACAACACGCGGCAGTATGAAGTACAGCTGGAATTGTCATCTCGCATACCTGGCCTTTAGGGGATCATTTTGATTGTCAATTGCCTTCATTCTGAAAAAGCTTAAGTAGAGTCCATTTCTTGACTTAAAAAAATGCATTCTTCTGCATTCTGATGCTATTTGAAGAATAAACCACTGGGCTGCTGGAAATAACCTCAGTGATGTTTTTGGTATGGCTGAGATAAATACATTTATACTGTAAAAATTTTGCTGAAATCTTTAAAGCGCAAAACTTCCTCCTCACAGCAATCAGAACGATTTTCAAATTGCCAGTGGTACTCCAATTATGAACCCCACTAGTGTATAATTCATTTCCTAGCAAAACTTTACAATGTGAGAAAATGTACAATGGGTTTTTTTTTTAAATCTCCCTAATAAAATAGTTAGGTTATAAATTATTTACATTCGTTTTTGTTGCTCTGATGCATGAATCCAGCATTCAAAACTGCTAGTCAGTTACCATGATAGTCTGCTGTAATTCCCCTAGATAATTATCAGTACACATCTAGCCAAGCGGTAGCCATGCCATAGGGGGAGCCTGATATATCGATTTCTTTCAGTAGTTATGTATTGTTTTTTCATACCATCTAGCAGTAAAAAAAAGTATTTTATGAAATGAATGATATGGCTTAGTATTGGTCATCTGTAATTGTTTTATATTTCTTCAGATAAAAGAATGTTAGTATTACAAACAAATTTCTATTCAGTATACTCATGTAATATGAATAAATATACATATATAAGCATTACCGAATGTAGGATAATATGCTAGTATTTTGTTCTTCAATCACTTAATTCTGTAAACTATCCCCTCGGAAAAGCCAGACCGGGTCAAGCCAACTGTCTAAGTAGCCCAGTACCTGTCATCCGGCAGCAGCCAATGCTCAGCTTCAGGAAGTCAGGGAATTAGGAACACCCAGACCATTGAATTGCCTCTCTGACATGGTGGCTAATAACCATTGATGACCTTATCATCCATGAACATTATCTAATCCTTTTTTTAGCATCTTTATATATTTGGCCTTCACAGTATCCCCTGGCAAGGAGTCCCCAGGTTGGCTAATGTGTAATGTAATTCTTCCTTTGCTTTGTTTTAGACCTACTGTGTCTTAGTTTCGTTCGGTGACCATTGGTTCTTGTTATGTGAATGAGTAACTAACACTTTATTATTTACTTTCTCCACGCCATTCATGATTCTATAGGCCTCTGTAATTCCCTCCTTACCTGTCTTTTTCCCATGCTAAAAAGTCTCACTCTTTTTAGTCTATCCTCATATGGAAAACAGTTCCATACCTCTAAAGAAGTTTGTTGCACTTCTCTGTACCACTCCCAATTCTATTACAGTGAAAGCTTCATTATCCGGCACTGTGTTAACTAGAAAATTTGGTTAACCAGCATTGCAGTACTGCCAGGTGATGTCATCAGCAAGCGCCTCCTTCCCCCGATACGACCTCCAGCACTGTCTGTTGGATGACATCATCAGCAGGCGCCTCCTTCTCCTTCAGCACCGCCTTGAGCTGCTGGGAGTCAGATCTGCAGGTAGGGGGTGGGGGCAGAGCAATAAGCTTTGTTATCCGGCACATTCACTTCACTGGCAAACTCCATTCCCCATGAGCGCTGGATAACAAAACCTCTGTTTCTTTTTCAAGATGCGGTGACCATAACTCCAGACAGCATTGAGCAGAGCCCGTAGACGCCTTCAGAAATTATGCATGTGCTTTATGCACCTTGCTAGATTAGTATTTAGACTCCTATGGCAGGCTCCCATTGTGCGATCTCCCTTACCGCCCCCTCTCCTTTTGGTGGGGAAATCTGTGAGAGACTAGTAATGTGTGATAAAGTTGTTTGATCTTCTGGCACAATGCAGGCCATCGCTTAGTAAATTGGGAATCCATTTTGGATCTTCCTGGTTGAGCCAAAGCCTAGGTTAGCAAGACTTTGGGTTTGTTTGTATAATTTCTAAGATTTGGCAATTGTTGCCTTCACTTTCCCCTCAAGCTGCTCTTTCTCGTCTTACTTGTCCTTGCCCACTGCAAACTTTTGCTGCTACCAGGAAGTGTGCCGATATAACGTGAAAGCTGCCCACCACCACAATGGAAAGTGTAAAAATATAAGGCATCCCCAGGTCCCACTATGGTGAAAAATCCAATTCCATGTACAATTCCACAGGTGGGAGGGATAATTCAGTGGTTTGAGCATTGGCCTGCTAAACCCAGGGTTGTGAGTTCAATCCTTGAGGGGGCTATTTAGGGATCTGGGGCAAATCTGTCAGGGATGGTACTTAGTCCTGTTGTAAGGGCAGGGGACTGGACTCAATGACCTCTCAAGGTCCCTTCCAGCTCTATGAGACAGGTATGTCTCCTGTAAATCCACTATCCAAACTGATATTGGAGGGGTAACTGTGTTAGTCTGAATCTGCATAAACAATGAGTAGCCCTGTGGGAGCATAAGCTTTCATGGGCAAAGACCCACCTCATCAGATGCATGGTATGAAAGCCTATGCTCCAATAAATCTGTTAGTTTATAAGGTGCCACGGGACTTCTCATTGTTTATCCAGACTGAGGTGTCAGTAAAGGAGGTTTTTAGAACAAATTGATCCATTAAGCAATAATAAGTCACCAGCATTAGATGGGATTCACCCAAGAGTACTGAAGGAGCTATGAAATTGCAAAATGACTAATTATTAAATGTAACTTACATCAGCTGCTGTATCAGATGACTGGTGGATAGCCAGCTGATTTTCAAAAAAGATTCCAGAAGTGATCCTGATAATTACAAGCCAGTAAGCCTAACTTCAGTACCAGTTGAACTATAGTAAAGAACAGACATATCAGACACAGAGACGAACAGGAGAAGTTGGGGAAGAGTCAGCAAGGCCCTTGTAAAGTGAAATCAAACATCACCAATATATTGAAATAGTTTATGGTGGGTCAAAAGATGTATGGACAAGGGTGATCCTCTGAATATAGTGTGTTTAGAGTTTCAGAAAGCCTTTTAGTAGATTCCCTTACCAAAGGCTCTTAAGCGAACTAAAAATCAGAGAATAAGAGGGATGGTCATCTTACAGGTCAGAAACTGGTCATCTTACAGGTTAAAACTGGTAAAACAAAAGGTAGAAATAAGTGGTGAGTTTTCACAAGGGAGAGAGATAAATAGCAGGATTCTTCAATGAGCTGTGTGGGAAACAGTGGTGTTCAACATATTAATAAAAAAACCCTATGAAATGGAATAAACAGTTATGTGGCAAAGTTTGAAGATGATATCAAATTACTCAAGATAGTTAAGCCCAGAGCAGTTTGAGAAGAATTACGAAGGGATCTTAAAAAACTGGGGTACTGGGCAACAAAATGTTAGATGAAATTCAAAGGTGATAAATTCAAAGTAATTCACATTGAAAAATATAATCCCAATGATGCATACACAATGGTGGGGTCTAAATTAGCAGTTACCACTCAAGAAAGAGATCTTGGAGTCATTGTGGATATTTCTCTGAAAACATCCACTAAATTTGAAATAACTGCCGAAATAACAAAATAGAAATAGTGGGTCCCCACTACGGGAGAGCCTCGAAATGAGTTCGAGGCAGGCTCCGTTAATGTGGCCGTGCTACCTCGACTTAGAGCCCTAGGAAGCACTCAGGAGTAATTACTCAAATCACCCTGGGGAGTCGTTATTTTGAAATAGCAGCAGTGGAGCATCCACACTACCGCTATTTTGAAATAAGCGTTATTACCTGAGGAAAGCAGGAAGACAGATTTTGAAATAAGCCGCCCATTATTTCAAAATAACCGGCTTGGTAGTGTGGACATTCTGCTTATTATTTTGAAATAAGGGGTGGTTATTTCGAAATGACTCCCTAGTGTAGACCAGGGCTTAGTGCGTACAGCCATCAGAAAAGCTACAAGAATGTAAGGAACCATTAAGAAATGAATAGACAATAAGATGGAAAATAGCATATTGCCACTATGCAAGAACTTAAATATTCTGTGTGGCAGTGCTCACTCCATCTGAAAAAAGATATATTAAATTTTGAAAAAGGCAGTGAGAAACAAAATATGAAATGTCTGGAGGTGTGGACCAGCTTTCATAGGAAGAAATATTAAAAAGCTCGGGACTGCTCATTTTAAAAAAGAGACAGCAAAGAGGAGATACAATAGAGGTCTACGAAATCTTGCCCGGTATGGAGAATGTGAATAAGGAAATACTGTTTACTCTCTCACATAGCGCATGAACCAAAGGTCATCCAGTGAAATGATTATGTATTGGGAGATCTTGGTGGATCAAGAAATTGTCTGGACTATTCCTGGAGTTGGAATATTGGTTATTATGTTTATTGCCAAAATTAGCCAAGTCACTAGGGGGTCCGTCTACTCAGCGCCCTCTACTCAAAGTAAGATATGCAATTTGTGCTACGCAAATTGCTTATTTTATTTTGAATCTATTTCGAAATAGCTTATTTTGAAATTTGGCGCATCTACACACCACCAAATTTTGAAATAATATGCTATTTCGAGCCACCCCTTATCCTTCAGGATGGCAAAATAGTGCATCCATTATTTAGAAAAATATTTCAAAATAACGGGCGGCTTGTGTAGATGCGGGATAGCTATGCAATGTATCCCGAAACAGCTGTGCAATGTAGACATACCCTAGGACTTTAGTGGGTCTGTGCATAACTCAGCCAGGAACACAAGAGAATTTGAGTGACCACAGGAAGGGAGCTTTTCCTCCATCCTTCTGGATAAGATCTCTGTTGAAATTGCTGAGGAATGCATCTTTAGAAAACTGGATGCTCATTTATATCTGCCCTCTGGGTTGTGTTTGTCAGTACCTTCAGGCATGTGGACTTTGCAAAATCATGCCCATCTGATTAACAGTCTGAAGCAACCTCTTGCTTAACCTTTGAAATGGTTGGCTTAACAATTTTTGTTTGACATGTTATTGCTGTGCTAACACAATAAATAAGGGGAGAGCAGTTTGGGCTCATTGGGCTACTCCATGGACTTATCTTGGGGGTCCCCACTAGCTGTATCACTTGAAAACCACACTAGACTTTGGTAAGTATTGAGAGTTGGGATTGTTTGTCTAACCTTTTGTGCATTGTGTGAGCGCTTGAGGTAAAAATACTCTTGTATTTCACTGCCTGTGTCAGCTACCTACCAGTCATATAGCTGTGTCCCCAGTGATTAATTTTCTACCACCACCTCCCCAACAGTAAAAGTCACTAAGAGTGTTGGCTTCAGAAAACCATAGGAAATAAATAGGACTGAGGTTTAAAGCAAACGTAAAGATGTATTTCTTCATGCATCAGCCAGTCTGTTGAATTTGTTACCATGGGATGTGGTGAAGGCCAAAAGTAAACTGAGTTCCTGGAGGATAAGTCCCTTAGTGGCTATTAGCCAAGATGGATGTCTAACAAAGTGACTGCCAGTGAAAATGGTGTAGGATCAGAGGCTAAAATAGGAAAAGAAGATAAAAAAAATACTTTGACAGATTAGATGTCTTCAAGTCACCAGGGCCTGATGAAATGCACCCATGGAGTTGATTGACCTAAGTCCTCCCATTTCAAATTAATATTTTTATGACGTTGATAATCATACGCTTCCTCATAGACTCATAGACTTTAAGGTCAGAAGGGACCATTATCATCATCTAGTCTGACCCCCTGCACAATGCAGGCCATAGAATCTCACCCACCCTCTACTAGAATAATCTTCTCACCTATATCTCAGATATTGAAGTCCTCAAACGGTTTAAGGACCCCAAGATGCAGAGAATCCTCCAGCAAGTGATCCGTGCCCCATGCTACAGAGGAAGGCGAAAAACCTCCAGGGCCTCTGCCAATCTAACCTGGAGGAAAATTCCTTCCTGACCCCAAATATGGCGATCAGCTGAACCCTGAGCATGTGGGCAAGACTCACCAGCTAGACAACCAGGACCAATCCCAAATAGATCAACCCAGTCAGGGCTTTGTCAAGCTGAGACTTAAATACCTCTAGGGATGGAGACTCCACGACTTCCCTAGGTAACCCATTCCAGTGTTTCACCACTCTCCTAGTGAAATAGTTTTTCCTAATATCCAACCTGGACCTCTCCCACCACAACTTGAGACCATTGTTCCTTGTTCTGCCATCCGCCACTACTGAGAACAGCCTTTCTCCATCCTCTTTGGAACCTCCCTTCAGGAAGTTGAAGGCTGCTATCAAATTCCCCCTCACTCTTCGCTTCTGCAGACTAAACAGACCCAAATCCCTCAGCCTCTCCTCATAGGTCATGTGCTCCAGCCCCCTAATCATTTTGGTTGCCCTCCACTGGACCCTCTCCAATGCGTCCACATCCTTTTTGTAGTGGGGGGCCCAGAACTGGACACAATACTCCAGATGTGGCCTCACCAGAGCCGAATAAAGGGGAATAATCACTTCTCTAGATCTGCTGGCAATGCTCCTCTTAATGCAATCTAATACACCATTAGCCTTCCTGGCTACAAGGGCACACTGTTGACTCATATCCAGCTTCTCATCCACTGTAACCCCCAGGTCCTTTTCTGCAGAACTACGACTTAGCTGGTTGGTCCCCAGCCTGTAACAATGCTTGGGATTCTTCCGTCCCAAGTGCAGGACTCTGCACTTGTCCTTGTTGAACCTCCTCAGATTTCTTGTGGCCCAATCCTCCAATTTGTCTAAGTCACTCTGGACCCCGTCCCTGCCCTCCAGCGTATCTACCTCTCCCCCTCGCTTAGTGTCATCCGCAAACTTGCTGAGGGTGCAATCCATCCCCTCATCCAGGTCATTAATAAAAATATTGAACAAAACCGGTCCCAGAACCGAACCTTGGGTCACTCCGCTAGAAACCGACCGCCATCCTGACATCGAGCCGTTGATCACTACCCGCTGGGCCTGGCCTTTTAGCCAGCTTTCTATCCATTTTACCGTCCATTTATCCAATCCACATTCCCTTAACTTGCTGGCAAGAATATTGTGGGAGACCGTATCAAAAGCCTTGCTAAAGTCAAGGTAGATCACATCCACTGACTTTCCCATGTCCACAGAGCCAGTTACCTTATCATAGAAGCTAATCAGATTGGTCAGGCACGACTTGCCCTTTGTGAATCCATGCTGACTATTCCTAATCACTTTCCTCTCCTCCAAGTGCCTCAAAATGGATTCCTTAAGGATCCCTTCCATGATTTTTCCAGGAACCGAGGTAAGACTGACCAGCCTATAGTTCCCTGGATCGTCCTTCTTGCCTTTTTTGAAGATGGGCACTACATTTGCCTTTTTCCAATCATCCGGGATCTCTCCCAATCTCCACGACTTTTCAAAGATAATGGCCAAAGGCTCCTCAATGACATTTGCCAACTCCCTCAGTACCCTCGGATGCATTAAGTTCGGACCCATGGATTTGTGTACATTTAGCTTTTCTAAATAGTTCCTAACCTGTTCTTTACCCACTAAGGGCTGTCGATCTTCATCCCATCTTGCGTCACTTAGCGCATTAGTCGGGAGCCCACCTTGTCCATGTATACAGAGGCAAAGAAAGCATTGAGTACTTCAGCTTTCCCCACATCATCTGTCACTAGGTTACCTCCTTCATCCAGTAGGGGCCGCACACCCTCTCTGATCACCTTCTTCTTGTTAACATGCCTGTAGAAACCTTTCTTGTTATCCTTCACATCCTGAGCCAGTCGCAATTCCATTTGCGCTTTCGCCTTCCTGATAACCCCCTGGCATTCTCGAGCTATACATTTAAACCCCTCCCTGGTCATTTGTCCAAGTTTCCACTTTTTGTAAGCTTCCTTTTTGTGCTTAAGTTCACCAAGGATTTCCCCCATAAGCCAATCCGGTCTCCTACCACGTTTGCCTCTCTTGCTACGCATCGGGATGGTTTCTTTGTGTGCCTTCAATAAGGCTTCTTTAAAATACTGCCAGCTGTCCTGGACTCTTTTCCTCTTCATGTTAGCATCCCAGGGGTTCTGCCAATCAGGTCTCTGAGGGAGTCAAAATCTGCTTTTCTGAAGTCCAAAGTGTGTATTTTACTACTCTCTTTTTTTCCTTTGGTCAGGATCCTGAAATCTACCATCTCATGATCACTGCTTCCCAGGTTGTCACCCACCTCTACTTCCCCTATTAGTTCCTCCCTGTTTGTGAGCAGAAGGTCAATCTGCACACGGCCCCTGGTCGGATCCTTCAGCACTTGTACCAAGAAGTTATCCCCAACATTCTCCAAAAACTTCCTGGATTGCCTGTGTACTGCCGTATTGGTTACCCAACAGATGTCAGGGTGATTAAAGTCCCCTACGAGAACCAGGGCCTGTGCTCTGGAAGCTTCTCTCAGTTGTCCGAAGAAAGCCTCATCTACCTCATCCACCTGATTTGGTGGCCTGTAGCAGACACCAACAACAACATCACTGCTGTTGTTTGCACTTCTAAACTTAACCCATAGACTCTCAACAGGTTTTTCTCCCTCTATATACTGGAGTTCAGAGCAATCATAGTGCTCTCTTACGTACAGTGCAACTCCTCCTCCTTTTCTCCCCTGCCTGTTCTTCCTGAACAGTCTATACCCTTCAGTCATGTGAGTCATCCCACCAAGTCTCTGTTATCCCAATTAAATTGTATTTCTTGGACTGGGCCAGGTCCTCCAGTTCTTCCTGTTTGTTGCCCAGGCTTCTCGCATTAGTGTACAAACACCTCAGATAACCAGTTGATCGCCCCATCTTCTCCATTCGAATCAAGGGTCCTCCTTTCTTGCTAGTTCCTCTTTGCATTCCTTCCCAGTATCCAACTTTCCCACTCTCCTCAGCGTGTTGGTCACCGTCCCCCAACGAACCTAGTTTAAAGCCCTCCTCACTAGGTTTGCAAGCCTGCCCGCGAAGATGTTCCTTCCTCTCTTGGTTAGGTGGATCCCATCTCTTCCTAACAATCCTTGTGCCCGGAACAGAGTCCCATGGTTGAAGAAACCAAAGCCCTCTTTGCGACACCACCTGCGTAACTACGCATTTACATCCTCAATTCGACGATCCCTGCCCAGTCCTTTCCCTTCAACAGGGAGGATGGACGAGAACACCACTTGCGCTCCGAATTCTTGGGTCCTTCTTCCCAGCACTACATAATCTGCAGTAACCTGCTCAAGGTCGTTCTTGGCTGTATCGTTAGTTCCCACGTGGAGAAGCAGGAAGGGGTAGCGATCTGAAGGACTGATCAGCTTGGTAAGCCTCTCAGTCACATCCTGAATTTGAGCTCCTGGTAAGCAGCACACCTCTCGAGATTCCAGGTCCGGACGGCAGATGGATGGCTCAGTCCCTCTTAGGAGGGAGTCTCCGACCACCACCACCCGTCTTCTTCTTTTGGGGGTGGTGGTCGTGGAACCCCCATCCCTAGGACTATGCATCCCATGCCTTCCAGTAGATGGTGTTCCCTTACGGTTTCTTCCTTGTGAGGTCCCTTCCGAAGCATTCACCACCGCAGAGCCTGTGGAGAGAGCCTGAAAGCAATTACTTACCTCTATAGCATTGGGGGATTCCCGTGCTGGCCTTTTTCCCCTTCTAGAAGTTACATGCTGCCAGTTCTCTTCCTGGTCCTGTACTGCCCTCTCTGGCTCTTCCGCCTGCCGTGCTTGTAGGATTAACTGCTGCCTTCTGTCGAGGAAGTCTTCATCCTCTCTCATGGAGCGTAGGGTCGACACTTGGGCCTCCAGTCCTCTAATTTTTTCTTCCAAAATGGTGACCAGCTTGCACCTCGTGCAGATGAAATCCGTTCTTTCTTCCAGGAGGAAGACAAACATGGCACACGCTGTGCAGGTAACAACAGCAGACCTATCGCCTTCCATCCCTGCTGACCTGGAAAAAGGATGGAAAAAAAAAAACCCCACACACCCCACACACCAAACAAACCACCTTGCACCAACCCTCACTCACAAACACAAGCTCAGCACACAGTAAGAAAGCCCCAACAACAACACACACTTCCCTCAAGAGTCCTGTATCTGCTTCTCCTTTACCTGGAGAACTCTCTCTCTAAACTCCCTGTTAGCAGTCACCTGTTCCGAGTCATCTTAGGTCTACCCTTCTTTCTTGTTGGATTTTTCTGGCTTCCAACTGAGCCATAATTGGTAGTCGGTTGTGATCCATTCAGAACACATGCCCTAGCCATTGATGTCTTCTCTTACAAATAATTTGTGCTAGAGACCTGACTGTACCCATTTTTCTAACCGAATTGTTTGGTTTCCTTTTCCTCATAGCTTACTTCTGATATTCACCGCAAGCACATATGATGAAACGGACCTAACTTTGGAGCATCGGTTTCCTTAAGTTGCCAGGGTTCACTGCCATAGGTTGCTATGGTTCCAATAACAGCTGGGTGGACACTTAGTTTTGTATGTACTGATATGGTATTAAGTTTCCAAATTAAGTGAAGGCTGTGTTCACTCTGCCGATCCTTATTCATATTCATATTTCCTCGGACTCTGTACCATCTTGGCTTATTGGGCTTCCAACACATTTGAATCGCTCTACCTTCTCTAACTCTTCATTGTCTATTTTAGTCCATAACTCCAGTTGCCATGCTTTTACACTTCTTTACCTTGAATCCCAGACCTACCTCCTCTGTCATTTCTTTAACTTCATTTGTGCATGCTTGAAATCTTGCATCCTGTCTCCATTCTTGTTCCTGCTCATCATTGATGATGGCCTCAAGCGATGTAAGAATGATCAATATGGCTTAAGGTGAAACCATTGGAGATTATTCGATCTAGATTTCACAGATGACATCGCTCTTCTACAGCGATGATCTAGATCAGGGCTGGGCAAAATATGGGCAAAAGTCTGGCCCACAGACCATCCTGCCGGGACCCTCGGGCACACAGCTGCCAGCAGTTTGAAGTGCAGTCCCTATGTTTTGCTGCTCTGCAGGGCGGGGGGATGCTTCATGTGATCTCCCTGTCCCCACCCCAATGCTGAACTCCTATTGGCCAGAAACAACTGGCCAGTAAGAACTGACCTCAGCCAATCTCTCAGCTCCTATTGTCTGGAAACAGCCAGCCAATCGGAGCTGAGAGATTGGCCTGGGAGATGGGGGCAGGGCAAGCCTCTTCCCCACCCAGAGCTGAGAGTCAAGTGGAGGGAATAGCTTGTGTTTTCACGTGGTCTGAGGCAGCAGCAGGCAGGGAGCCCAGCCTGCCGTAGGGGGGCTGCAGGCCGGGAGATGCTGAAGTAAGCGCCTCCCAGCCAGAGCCTGCCTCTGGCATCCCTGCCCCTCCTGCACCCCAACTCCCTCCCTAAGTCACCTTCCAAACCCTGTCCACCCCCCACCCCATCACAACCCCCTCCTTCACCTAAACACCTTCTCAGACCCCACACTGTCTCCTGCATCCCAGTCCCTTATGCCGCGCACCCTTCTGTACCCAGCCTCCATCCTAGACCCCGCGTCCCCTCCACAGAAAAGTGCCGCCCTTGACCACTTACCAAAATCTTGGAATGCCCCCCCCCAAAAAAATTATTGCTCACCCCTGGTCTAGATAATACTTAATTCTTCCACGAGAGCAGGGGACTGGACTAGATGACCTTTTGAGGTTCCTTCCAATCCTACGTTTCAACGATTCCATGCTCAGGATGTAACCAGATGCTCTCGGTGTCCCAAAGCCTCAGACTTACAGAAGCTGAGAGTAGACAACCCAATGATTGTCCTGTTCTGTTCATTCCCTCTGAAGCCTCTGGCACCGACCACTACCAGAAGACAGGACAGCAGGCATGATGGGCCATTAGTCTGACCCAGTTTGGCCATTCATGTTCTTGGATTTCGATGTCTGCTCAATAGCCAGTGCATTGAGATGCCCTTTTGGGTTTATTGTCTGCCAAAAAAGAGAGGCTTGGAATCATCCTCCAAATAACCTTTGTTTCCCTTTCTGCATCTGGTGCTGGCGGCTCCATTTTCATAATTCATAACCTTCGCTCATGTTTCAGTAAATTATTTAGCAAGTTTCAAGGGCACTGCCAAACAACAAAAACACCCGAACCAACCAAACAAAAACCAATGCTCGACACAGTGGCATTCAGCCCCTGAAAACCAAGCAGGCATGAATAATGCACACTCGTAAACATGTTTCGTTCACAGTCAGATGCGTTTTCTTTAAGGTTGCACCTCCACTCCTAGACACTCCCTAGTGTGTGGTATCTAGGCACAGAAGTGCCACTGGGTGTGTTAGTATTCCCCTTGGGACTTCAGAACACACTAGCATAACAAAGGGATCTGCTGAATTTCAGGCAAAGAAGAATTAGGGGAGCTCTGCTCTGCAGGTCAACAGCGGTGGAATACAGATTAGGCGAAAAGGAAGACAAGCAACATTGAAAAGCTGCTTCCAACACACTGGTGTCCCCTGGATAAAAGAGAGGAAGTTGTGGTCATGTCTCAGCTGTTTCTCTGCTCTCCCATATGTTTGATCTAAGCCTCCTGAAACCACCGGAAATGCTCTCATTGGGTATGTTTACATGGCAGGGCAAAAGTCGAATTAAGCAACACTACTTCAGTTGCGTCAATTGCATAGCTGAAGTTGAAATAGCTTAATTCGGCTTTTGGCACTGTCTGCACAGCGGGAAATCGAAGGAAGAGCACTCTTCCTTTGACTTCCCTAACTCCTTATGAAATGAGGGTTACCAAGAGTCAGAGTAAGAAGTCCTCCAGCTCGACATTATTTCGAAATGTGTAGATGTGCTCTTTGTTATTTCAGAATCATAGAATCCTAGGGCTGGAAGAGACCTCAGGAGTCATCAAGTCCAGCCCCCTACCCAAAGCAGGACCAACCACAACTAAATCATCCCAGCCAGGGCGTTGTCAAGCCGGGACTTAGTTAACATCAGTTATTCCGAAATAACGCTGCTGTGTGGACGTACCCTTTGATACCGGTTCAGGTTCAGGACCTGAGGCCCTGATTCTGCAAAGCATGTCAGTGCGCGTGCACTGTTAGGAGAGTCCTCATATTACACAGTTGCCCATGTTCTTAAGTAATGGGCTTGTCTGCTACCTCCCTTCACAGAATTTCCATTAGCATTGGTTGAAGTTACGGAAGAGGAAGAAGGACAGTGATTGAAATCCATAGTGCAAAACCGATGGTATGTATCGCCAAAATGCGACTTAAGATTCTTCGACTCCAGCTATGTATTTAACATAGCTGGAGTTGCATATCTGAAGATGACTCTCTCCTTTAGAGTAGACTGGGCCACACAGGATCTGACTCCATTTGAACAGAGAAAGGTCTCCTTCAGTTCTACGAGGGTAAGTCAAAAAGTATCCGCAATGTATTTATTAAAATTAACACATCAGCAATACAAAACTCATAAATGTATCATTTTTGACATAGTTCCCCTGCTTTTCAACACACTTGGTCCAGTGTTGCACAAGCTTTTGTATGCCTTCAGAAAAAAATGTTTTTGGCCGGGCAGCAAGCCACGTATGCACCACCTCCTTCAAATCATGATCGCTGGCAAAATGACAGCCTCTTAAAGTGTCTTTGAGGGGTCTCTCTGATGTTTGCTCTCCGGCTCATAGTGGTGGATCCATGTTTTATCACCAGTGACAATGCAACTCAAAAAAGCATCACCTTCCTCATGATACCGGTTCAAAAGGCGGTTACAGATGTTCAAATGGTTACGTCTGTGCTGTTCCATGAGTTGTTTGGGAACCCACCTTGCACAAACTTTACTGAAGCGAAGTCTGTGGTGGATGATTTCATAGGCAGAACCATGACTAAACTGCAGTTGGTTTGCCACTTCACCGACAGTCACCGTCCTGTTTTCGAGAATCAGCACGTGGACTTGTTCAATGTTCCTTTCAGTAGTTGATGTGGATGGGCACCCTGATCGTTCTTTGTCAGTGACACTTGTTCGGCTATTTTTTGAACATGTCAATCCATTCGTACACGCTTCGCTGCGGCAAAACACTGTCCCTGTACTGTGCTGATAGTCTTCGGTGAATTTCCGCATCTCTTACACCTTCAGCCCACAAAAATCGAATCACTGCACGCTGCTCTTCTTTGGTGCATGTGGTAAGCGGAGCAGCCATGTTGACCCCACTAACGGGGAAAGACCTCTGAATGGTCAAGGCCAAATATGTCATTACAACATAGGGAGGTTCCGTGCTTATGGTGCACGCGAATTCAGCAGTTGGGCCAATCACAGGAAAAAAATATGTGAACACTTTGCGGATACTTTTCGACTTACCCTCGTAAATAACAGCTGAACAAAGATGGCTGTCTCCTCGTGAGCACTATGCATTACTTTAACCTTCTCAATATTCTGTCATATAATTGGGTGGGATGAATAACCCAATTCAGGGGGTATGAAGATAAGCAGCGGTTGTGGGGTTCCTCCTCCCGGGCTGATTGTCCTCTCAGATACTTCCCCTGCCATCACTCCCTCCAAATTTGGGAAAGCGACACTCCAATCTGCACGAGGGCCTGCCGTGCTACTTACATCGCGCTTGTTTGTCCTTCCATTAGGTCAGGGGGCAGCTGGGCCAGGCATGCGTCAGTTGCATTGTCACCCAGGGCACTGGATTACGGTGCCACTCAGTTTTGGCACAGCCGAGAAACGAGCAGGCCATGGCCGAGTTGCGTTGTCCTCCCACCCCTGCAGCCTCTGAGAAGAAGCAACAAGCCACAGTCAAGAAGAAGTGTGGTCTGAGACCCAGGAAGATCTGCTTGCTGTTTCCTGCTCTGTAAAATCTCCCATTGAGTTCAGAGGGCTTGGGATCAGGACTGTCCATTATAGGAAATGCAGCCCCCATGGTGGAGGGAGGAAAAGGGGCATGATAGACATCAAGACTGCGGAGTTCTCCAGCCAGCCACAGAAGAGAAGACACTTCTTTAACAAGTCCAGCCGGTAAAGCACCATGAACGAGGAAGCCTTAAAATGATTCTGTCGTTAATAAAAGGGATTTCCGACCTCCCTCCTTCTGAACCAGGGGCTGTGAAATTTGGAGAGAAAGTGCCTCATTTTACAAGTGAAATTCCTGGGGTCCTCCTGCTCACTTCAGTCTCCTGGGTGGCTCAGGCTGCGAGGTTATGATATGTGGACTGTTGGGCCAAGGATGGGGCATGCAGCAGAAATGAGACTCCCGGAACATTGCTGAGCATGGGAGATTTTAATCGATTTTAGCCCAAACACCAGCGCTGGCAGGGCGATCGGACCTGCAGACATTTCCTGATTGGAAAGTCAATTCGAGATGCAGCGCAGTAATGTCACCCAGTGATGGCATTTGTCCCAGACATCGCAGGCACCCGAGCCATTTGGAGAATTGATGTCTGAAGAAGTGCTCCACCATTTACACCAGTTCTTAACACTTGAACGACTGTCATTGCTCAGAGACTGAGCTGTTGCTCTTCATGTCGCTTGGTCCTCAAAACAGGTTCACAGAAGTCTGCTAGCATAGCTCTGTTGGGATGAGAGAAGGTGGGATCTCCTCTCCCATTGAGCTGTGCTGGCAACATAGCCTAATGTAGACACAGCGAGACCAGTACGAGATGCACTTTTGCTTTGCTTCTCCTGAGGTGGAATTCCAGGCATTTCCCACTCTGAGAGTAGGCCCTGACCTGCTGACTGAGCGTGCTTACTCAGCCTCTCCAATGGCTTTCGGCACTTCAGGTATTTGTAGTGAATTCAGCGTGCAGACAGCTGAAACCAAAGCCCTGTGTGTTCTGAAACATGTTAGAGAATAAGGACTAGAGAATAAGTCTACTCACCTCCTTATCTGTGGGCTTCCCTAGGTAGGCCGAATTACCTCAGACATTCCCCGTGGGTTCTGTATCTCAGCCAGGTTACCCTGAAATAACTCTTTCTCTTGAAAGTATGCGCAAGAGCCTTTAATCCATAGGCCTCAAACTCCTGGCCCGTAGGCCATCCCCGGCCGGAGTGATTGCTCAATCTAACCCCGGACTACCAAAGGACCTAGAGTGACCTCCCCCTTCCCACCATCTCCCCATCCCTTCCCCCTTATAGCACACCATCTCCTGAAGAAATGATGTCAGGGATCACTGTGGGGGGTGACTCCCACAGCAACAGCGGTCGTGCCCCCCGCGCTATCAAGGGCTGGAGGAACCACAGAGGAAGCAGAGCACACTGGGCACACACTAACCATGTAGGCCTTGAAGAGACTGAACCAAAGTTCTTGGAGACAGTCAGCGTGCCACTGTCCCTTAATACCAAGCATGCGTTTGCTGGTGGGTGGCTTATCTGATGTTATTTTCTCTCCCTCTATTTTGTTTGCCTGACAACCCCGGACTACACTAATCCAAAATATTCCCACAATCAACATCCTGATTAAAAAGGTCAACGTTCATTATTCTTACTTGACAACGGAGCACTTCCAAATCCCCAACAGTCATATTAGCCGTTTTCGTCACCGTGTCGTACTGGGAGCTCATGTTGAGTTGCTTGGCTGCTGCTGGCCTAAATCCTTTTCAGAACCATTGCTTTTAAGTCCCGGCTTGACAAAGCCCTGGCTGGGATGATTGAGTTGGGGTTGGTCCTGCTTTGGGCAGGGGGCTGGACTCGAGGACTTCCTGAAGTCTCTTCCAGCCCTAGGATTCTATGGTTCTATGGTTTCCAGGACACAGTTCCTCAGTCCCAGGGTTCCTAGGTATATGACCCAGCATAAGTTTGAATGGTCCCAGTTTGTCACTCATTCCTTCCTTCTCTGTATGACTACCTTTCTGACCCGCTACCATTCTGTGTCAGGCATACGTTCTCAGCAGTGACGTTACATTTACCTCCAGATCATTGATGAACATGTTGAACAGCGTCAGACCTAGTCGTGATCCCTACAGAACCCCATTAGAAAGCCCCCTATTTGACGATAATTCCCTGTTGACAATTAGTTTTGGAGATTGGCCAGGCCTTCATCCCTGGAACATGTTCTTCACTGATGTTCCGTCGAGCTAATTTTTTATTCAAAGTGCTCTGCAGTGCCAAGTCAAATGCTTTCCCAGCATGTGGACTTAGTATTTCTATGCAGCGATGTTATGCCATCTCACTTGTGGCTTTCTGTCTCCTGTTAGAATGTAAGCGCTTCCGAGTGCTCATTGGCTTCCTATTCCTGTATAGAATCTAGGTCATTGCAATATTAGTCGCTAATAACAACCAGAATGGAAAAGTATGTATTGAGTATCACATAGATCTGCTAGTAACCATCCGGAAACTGCTCAAATGCCCGTTCTTGGAAACGGGGAGACAGTTGTCAGTGTACGTGTCTCACTTTTGTATTCAGTGCTTTTCTAAAAAACATATGCCAACACCCCATTCCCCCGCCCCTCTGGAAATGGTCAGAGGCATCCTGACTTTACTTCTGCTAGGTATTGTCATTTCCTTTCATACACAGATTACAGAGCACCATGCGAGTTGAACCTATATACTGTCAGCCTGCTTTTTGTTCACCTATTTCCCTCGATTGCTAGCCATAACTATTGCAGGAGCACATGTTGATCCTCTGCCTAGCACTAGTGAATAAGGAAAAGTAATTGTTCCCATAACATAAGAACTGGGGGTCACCAAATGAAATGAATAGGAAGCAGGTTTAAAACAAACAAAAGGAAGTTTCTCTTCACACAGCACACAGTCAACCTGTGGAACTCCTTGCCAGATGATGTTGCGAAGACCTGGACTTTAATAGGGTTCAAAAAAGAACTAGATAAATTCATGGAGGATAGGTCCATCAATACTTATTGGCCAGGATGGGTAGAAATGGTGTCCCTAGTCTCTGTTTGTCAGAGGCTGGAAACGGGTGACAGGGGAGCGATCATTTGATCATTCCCTGTTCTGTTCCCTCCCTCTGGGGCATCTGGCATTGGCCACTGTCGGCAGACAGGATACTTGGCTAGATGGACCTTTGATCTGACCTAATGTGGCTCTTCTTATGCTCTTATGCCAATTGGCTTGATGACTCCTGAGGTCTCTTTCAGCCCTAGGATTCTCTGATTCTATTTGCAGGAGTGTTCCCAGGAGGCTGCTCTCACATGGCCATGTTGCCTCTTGGTAGAAGAGTCCAACAGGCCAAAATCACACGTCCACTTCAAATGGCTTTTTGTGCTCGGTACCGTCTGGTTCCATCTCATTTCATTTGCATATGGGGCCCTGGGGAGTCATGATGTTCTCACGCTGCTGAGGACACCTGGTTGAGTATATTCCTGTCAGCTACCCGACAGAAGTGATCTGACTGCCTGACCCCATGGCTACTAGAGGTCTCAGGCTCAGATATGCTCTGTTCCAAACGGAATCTGGTTTTATTGTGTAGTCCATGCCCCTCACGAGCGGCCAAAAACTCCTGCATGGGCTTGCTATTTGGAATGGTTTTCCCCAACTCCTCCCAGGGGTTAGGCCCTGGGTTCTTTTTTGGGACACCTGGCGCTTCCTACCAGGGTGACCCCACACTGTGCCTGGGACAAACGGCAGGCTGTCCCTTGGGAAAATGGCTAATGCTACCACTTCTGACCAGGACACGAGAAACAAGAAAGGACGTCAGCACAAGCCTCCACAAAGCCATACCACATCCCCAAAATAATCTACCAAAGAGAGACTTTCTTGGGAGCAGGAACATAGGATCTGGGCCAAGATAGGGCTAGGGATAACTATTACAGGTTGAACCTCTCTAGTCCGGCACTCTCTGGTCCAGCAACATCCGTTGTCCAGCATGATTTTAATTCACCAGATGGCCACTCATTGTGGGTGTGGCCAAGTTTCTCATGGTCCCATAAAGTTTGTTTACAGCCACCCGTCCTGGCTTTCAGTGCTCTGTGCTGTTCTTTAGCTCTAAATTACCCTCACTATATTCTGAGAGCCCCGTAAGCAGTGGAAGTGCTGCTAATGGTGCAAAGTGTAAGCATGGTTTTAATGCTTTATCTACTTAGTCTTCTTACACACATTTACTGCATCGGCACAAGAAAATAACACATTGTTATGAAGAGAGCTGATAAGCCTTGGCCAGGCGTAGGCTTCTATAGGGTATATTAGTATAGTCAGACATTATTAGGCAACATAGGAACGCTGTTCCATTTCTATGGCTTGGTGCAATAAAAAGAAAGGGACCCTCTCACTAAAATAGTGACCTCCCATGGTTTGGCAAATTCTCGGTTCGGCACCGGTGAGGTTCCGAGGTTGCCGGACTAAAGAGGTTCTGCCTGTGCTCCTAAACATTAATACATCAGTAAATATCACACCGTCCAGGATTCAACCCTCACCTCCGTCCCTGGCAACTTCCCAGGCTAATCCTACATTGAGATGAGTCTAGAGATGAGCTTGCAGGGCTGTGAATGGTGGGCAGTGTAAGCAATCACGCAAAAAAACCCAAAGGGACATCTTACAGCAGTTTCACTCTGGGTTAATACTGGGGACTGGCATGCCCATTCACAAACATTTGGCGGATCGGTAACATTGTATTTGCATGTTTGCATATTCATAATGACTATGCAAATATGCAAATAAACCCCAACCCTCTTCTGGCTCCCTGGTCTGGAGACGATTGGAGATTTCTGCTGGCTCTTGGTACCCAGCAATGGGTAGGTCTCCACCCAAGAAAATCAGGGTAAGTCTACAGTAGGAAATGATTTTGAAACAGCTTAATTTGAAATAACAACTCCCAAAATAACAAAATCGATATAGAGGGTGCCCACTACGGGGAAGCCTTGAAATGAGTCCTAGGCAGGCTCCATTGATGTAGACATGTTACCTTGGACTTAGAGCCCCAGGAAGCACTAGGGAGTAATTAGTTCGAATGGCTCTGGGGAGGAGCTATTTCAAGATAGCCGCACCAAAGCGTCCACACTACCGCTATTTCGAAATAACTATTTTGAAATGAGCATTGTTCCCTGAGGAAAGCAGGAGGACAGATTATAAACAGCCTGTTATTTTGAAATAGCGCGGTTGGTCGTGTGGACTCTCGGCTTGTTATTTCAAAATAAGGCGGGGGAGTTATTTCAAAATAATTCCGTAGCATAGACCAGGCCTCAGTGCGTCACCCAGAAGGCAGCAAATTCCAAGCGCGAGTTACAATGGCTCAAGGTTTAGTCTATTATACATTTTAGATCTGGAAAAATCTTAAAAGCCTGGAGTCAGCAAGCTAATGTTGATCGCAAGGCAGAGCCATCAGGCCGCTCTGCACCTTTCACGGTGTTGGTAAACGAGTCTGGCGCAGCAACGGAAGGGCTCTCCTTGCTCTTGAACATCTGTGGGGCCTGCCCTTCTTATGCCTCTTTGAAGTCGCCTGCCTACGCTGTTGAATTCTCTTTTGACACCACCTTTTGCTGGCGGATGGACACCAGCACTAACCCGTGTGCAGTTATTGGCTTCTTAGGCAATAAAGAAAGCGAACGGCAGTGACATCACCCCTGAAAGGGCCGCACAACCCTGTCATCCAGCCAACAATGGGACTTAACAACCGTTGTAGTTAATGACTTGACAGACACTCGCACTCAGTCAGGCTGAAATCCTGGCTGCAGTGAAGTCCTAGGCGGTTTTGTTATGGACTTCAGTGGGGCCAGGACTTCCCCTTAGCTCTTTTGTTAAAATACCATTGTGCATTTTTCAAGAGAGAACCAGACGCAGCGGAGCAAAAAGCACTGAGGGGGGCCCGTGTGAGAAGAGCTGGAACTGACACTGTTGGTCTGTGGAGGAACCAGAGCCACGGGTAATGCAGCTCACTCTAGCTTAATGGTCTTGCGGGGGGCTCTGCCAATGTAGACGCACACACAAGCTTTAAATTCAGCCAGAACCATCTGGAGGAGAGCTCCACCAAAGCCCCAAGCCCTCATGTGTCCCCCAACTCCTTGTGGGGCTAAAGCCCCAAGGCTCAGCATGCCCTCTTTGGGGGGGGCTGGTGCACCCCGTCACTGGCCACTTGTTCAATAATGTTGGGGTCATCCAATCCAGTCCCCTGCCCTCATGGCAGAACCAAGCACCGTCTAGACCATCTCTGAGAGGTGTCTGTCCAACCTGCTCTTAAATATCTCCAGTGATGGAGATTCCACAACCTCCCTCGGCAATTTATCCCAATATTTAACCACCCTGACAGGAAGCTTTCCCTAATGTCCAACCTAAACCTCCCTTGCTACAATTTAAGCCCATTGCTTCTTGTTCTATCCTCAAAGGCCAAGGAGAACAAGTTTTCTCCCTCCTCCTTGTTACCCCCTTTTAATGAATGCTCCATGTGTGAAACAAATAGTATCTCCCTACCCCCTTCTCTGTTCCCGTTTGCTCTGAAACGTATTCAGGGTCACGTCTCCTTCCCCCTTGTCAACTGCTGATTCAAGGGGAACTGCTGACATCAACTAAAAAGCTGTGAACAGGGGTGGGTAGAATTATATTCATCCCATGGTTCTGAGTATGCATTGTGTGGGTGTTCCCATTACTAACTTAGGGCTTAACGGGTGATGCAATAGGTCAGTGTGTTTACGTGTTAACTAAGACAATAGGCTGCGGTTAATTTGTTGCTCCCTCACGTCCCAGGTTGGAGGGGTCCGAGACGGGACGGGTATCTGCAATAGAGGTGCCCTTCCACCCCATCCGCCTCAGGTCGCCTGTTCTTTTCTAACATGTAACATGCGAAGCCACTGGAATAAAGTTGTCAGCATCAGGCTCGGAGTGTTTGGCCTGTTATAATTCAGGTTTCAGTCTCACCATCGGGAGTCAAAGTCCTTCATTTACTCCTGCCCTGCTTTTTCTGTCTCAGGGAGGGAGACACATTTCCTCCCCTAAGGACTGCAGAGATGCAACCTCGAGCTGCCCTGCAGAACCGCGCCCACCTCCAGGTCGTTCTGGGGTGCACACCCGAGCTCTGTCACACCTCCCCTGCAACCTGGGGTGCTTGACACTGCTTTGCTGTGGTAGCTTCCAGGGCCTGAATGTCTGTATATGGCTGCACCCTGGACCGTCACACTCCGATCTCTCACTGGTTTCTCCCTCCCTGGGTTACCGCTTGCTGGGTGATCTTAACACATCCTAGTTCTGAATCCCACCCCCCCAAACTAGATGTGCTCTGCACAGTCCATCCCTTGCCTGGATAGTTGAAGGGCTGTTCTGTTTGCCTCCCTTATGGAGATCCACATATAACCGTTTGTGACTTCCAGTGGAGTTATCCAATGAATTCAGAATACTGGATTTGTTTTTCCTAATAAAATAAATGTGTTTAACCATAAAGCGAGAGATTTAAAGTGAGTGCAAGAATAAGTCACTAAAGTCAGGTGTGGTAATAAGAGAAATAAAATTAAAACACTTTGTAATGTGAAATCTTAATGCACAAGACTTGGTTCGAGTGAAATCCCTAATCACATTTTCAGGCCAGGATCTGCTCCCCAAATCCAAAGGCTGGAAATCAGAACTTTATTTTGTTGTCTTTGATGGAAGAGAGATCGGAGGGAGAGTTTCAGAGGGGGAGCCGTGTTAGTCTGTAACTGGAAAAACTTAAAAAACAACAAATGGTCCTGGAGCACCTTAGAGACTAACAAAATTAGAGTGTGTCAACACAGCACCACTACCTCAAAATAAGCTATGCAATTTGTGCTATGCAAATTGTGTCGCTTATTTCAATGTTATTTCAAAATAGCTTAGTTCTAAATTTGGTGCTGGCTACACAGCGCCAAATTTCGAAATAAGGCGCTATTCTGAAACATCCCTTATTCCTTGTGCAACGAGGTTTAATGGGACGGAATACCGAGCCCATTATATTTTGGTATAACGGGCTTGCTCTTAAGATGTGGAATAGACGTACGTCTGCAACGTAGACGTAGCCTAAGGTGCTGCAAGCCTATTTGTTGTTTTTTATAGGGGGAGAGGTTATTTGAGTTGTTTTACCACTCACATGTATAGTCTGGACCCCCTTTCAAGTGATTTTTCCTGAGAGTTACCCCAAGATAAAGTTTATTTCTGCTGTGAGGAAAGAGGCAAGATGTTTGATGGTGAAAGAAGTTCCATGCTTTTGTTTGCTGATGTAGATCTGTTTCCTCCTGTCCCCGGTCCTTGCTAAGGAAAAACCATGTAACAGGTAATTGCCCATCAACTCTGATACCTGACTAGAACCACCAGCTTGTCCTTTCTATCACCACCCTCCTGAGGAAATAGTTTGTCCTAATGTCCAACCTAGACCTTCCGGACTGCAATGTGAGACCATTGCTCCTCATTCTGCCATCTGCTACCACTGAGAACAGCCTCTCTGCATCCTCTTTGGAACCCCCCCGTCAGGCAGTTGGAGGCTACTATCAAATCCCCCCTCACTCTTCTCTTCTGCAGACTAAACAAGCCCAAATTCCTCAGCCTCTCCTCTTAGGTCATGTGCTCCAGCCCCCTCATCAGTTTTGTTGCCCTGCAATGCTTCCACAGCCTTTCTATAATGGGGGCTCCAGAACTGGACGCAATACTCCAGATGTGTTCTCACCAGTGCCGAATAAAGAGGAATAATCACTTCTCTAGATCTTCTGGCAATGCTCCTCCTAATGCACCCTAATATGCCATTAGCCTTCTTGGCTACAAGGGCACCCTGTTGACTCATATCCAGCTTCTCATCCACTGCAATCCCCAGGTGCTTTTCTGCTGAACTGCTGCTTAGCCAGTCAGTCCCCAGCCTGTAACAATGCTTGGGATTCTTCCGTCCCAAGGGCAGGACTCTGCACTTGTCCTTGTGGAACCTCATCAGATTTCTTTTGGCCCAATCCTCCAATTTCTGCAGGTTACTCTGGACCCAAAACTTGCCCTGCAATGTATCTACCTCTCCCCCTTGCTTAGTGTCATCTGCAAACTTGCTGCGGGTGCAACCCATCCCCTCCTCCAGGTCATTTATAAAGATGTTGAACAAAACCGGTCCCAGAACTGACCCTGGGAGCACCCCGCTTGACTCCAACTGCCAACCAGTCCCTTGCTTGGTAAACACATTTTGGACCTAATTTTAGCTTCCATTTAGAACTTCATACAGAATGTTGCCACACACATTTCACCCTGACGATATTGGCCAGTGTGCGACTAGTTTTCATGAGACCCGTCTCAGGGCGTACTTTTGTTTCTGTGTAGCCTTGATTATTATTACTGTAGCACGTAGCATGATTGTTACAATAGTCTGGAGGGTGTGGCTACAGTGGTGCACTCCGTCACATTCCTGTCCCTGTTGTTTGCTGCTAGAGGAAACCCTTGTGATTCGGCCTCCAGCGCAGAGCCTTGTGTCTACAGTACGGACATTTCCAAATTGCTGTTCAAATCATGTTTCTGGAGCAAAGACCTAGTAGCTAGGGGTGTGCTTGGCTTTTGCACAGGCCCAGGTGCCTCGTGAGGATGCATCTTGGTCAGGCAAGTGGTGAGACCGTGACATTGGTTCTTGCCAGGAAATTATTGCACGCGAAGCAGGGTGATTTTCGTATGTCTCCTTCCAAGGGCCTGGGCTGATTTCTATTTCAGATTTACCTTGTGATAGCGCCCAAAGACCTCAGCCAGTTTGGGCCCCGTTGTGCAAGGTGCTACGAAAAGATGTAATCTCTGTGCCAACAAGCGGAGGGTGGAAGAGAGAGCTAGGACAGGAGGATGAGGCAAAGACGTGGGTGGGGCACTGAGTGGAGAGGTGGGGTAGCAAATCTAATAAGTGCCGTGCAGGTCTCAAGCCATCCCAAGTGGTGGTCACAACCCCTCACTTACCCGGCTGCCCTCAGGCTGCAATTTCCTGCAGGGAAAAGGGCAGTTCTGAGGAGAGACTTGGGGCGCATCATTGACAATCTACAAGCTATTCTGGAAAACCATCCCTTGGTCTCACAGGCCTTGGGGGACAGGCCAGTCCTCACCAAAATACCACTCCTTACCCCGAAGCAAATTCTTCCCAGCCACCACACACCTCACCTCAGATACTCACCCAGGAATCCACCCCTGCAACAAACCCCAGTGCCAGCTCTGTCCACACAACTACACAAGTGACACCGTCAGGACCTACCCACATCAGCCACCACATCAGCAGCTCATACAACGTCACATCCGCTAATGTGATCTATGCCCTCAACTACCAGCAATGCCCCGGGCCATGTACATTGGCCAAACCAGACAGTCTCTGTGATAAAGGATAAATGGACACAAATCAGCCATCAGAAATGGTAACACAGAAACCTGTAGGGGAACATTGTAACCTGCCTGGGCACTCAACCATGGATTTAAAAGTGGCCATTCTTCTACAAAGGAATTTCAAAAGCCAACTACAGAGAGAGTGTAGAATTGACCTTTATTTGCAAATTTGACATTATCTCTGGTGGCTTGAACAAAGATCTGAACTGGATGTGCCCTGATGACACCAACTTGCCTTACATTCAACACCCCACAGACATCAAGAGCTAAGTATGGGACATTTCCAGCCCACTCAGTTAGCCTCATTGGCACCGGCACTACCATTGACTGGTGCTCCCCCGCTTCTTTTTCTATTATAAATTGTGAGGGTCTCCTGCTTTTCTCTGCTCATCTGAGGAAGTAGGTTGTGCCCATGAAAGCTCATGGCAACCCCTCTGAGACTTGAGGAACCAGGAGCTCCTTGGCATGTTTGAACTCGCCATATCTTCCCATGCTGCAGTGATGAGTGTTATTGGCTCCCTACCTGGGCGCACAGACGTCTCTAGTGACGTCTGTGCTCTGTGTCCCGCGTTGCGTCATTGTTCTCAAATGCTGACAGCAGTCAAAGGTACATAGCGCTGAAGAGCAGATAAGATAGACATCTGTCAGGGATGATCTAGATGGTGTTTGGTCCTGCCATGAGGGCAGGGGACTGTACTTGATGAACTCTCGAGGTCCCTTCCAGTTCTAGTGTTCTATGATTCTATGAAACCCCATGGAGGGCAATGTAGCTTCAAAATCCAATGCCATCAACACTATGGGCTCTCACAGTTCAGGGAAGCTGCAGCTGCATTGTCCTTCTCTGGTCCAACAAGGGTGCCCATGCTCAGGTTTCCAGCTCTACCCTCATCAGCTCTCTTGGGCTGAGACCTGTCTCTGGGTCTTCTGGCTGGCGTATTTCCAGGCTGCACAGTCCCCTACCTGCACTGACCTACCCAGCAAAGTCACAGAGGGGGAGCCATGTGAGTCTGAGCTGCAAAAACAATGAGGTGTCCTGGGGCACCTTTGAGATGAACAGAATTATTAGGGCAGAAGCTTTTGTGGGTAAAACCCACTTCATCAGATGCACTAGAGTGAAAGGGACAGAGGCAGGGGTGTATATACAGAACCAGAAAAGAAAGAAGTGACTTGCGTTAAGGAGGCGAATCAAGTCAGGGTGGATGTGGCTCATTCACAGCAAAGCCAGACTGCTTAAGCAGGCCTGCTCTGCTGGGCTCTTCAGAGGCTATACACAACGTTATTCCTACTGTTATAAGTTACTGCTCTTGTCTGATCTCTTGGCTTGGTATTATTCCCCGGTTAACAATTGGTGATTTGTCAGGGTTCAAATGCCTCCCAATCAACTACAGTATCAGTCTCAAGATCATCTCATCTGAGGAAGTGGGTTGTGCCCACAAAAGCTCATGACACTATATAAGAACATAAGAACATAAGAATGGCCATACTGGGTCAGACCAAAGGTCCATCGAGCCCAGCATCCCATCTGCCGACGGTGGCCAATGCCAGGTGCCCCAGAGAAGGAGAACAGAAGACAATGATCAAGTGATTTATCTCCTGCCATCCATCTCCTGCCCTTGTTATGAAGGCTAGGGCACCATACTTTATCCCTGGCTAATAGCCATTTATGGACCTAACCTGCAAAAATTTATCAAGCTCTTTTTTAAACCCTAATAGAGTCCTGGCCTTCACAGCCTCCTCGGGCAAGGAGTTCCACAGGTTGACTGTGCGCTGTGTGAAGAAAAATTTCCTTTTATTAGTTTTGAACCTACTACCCATCAATTTCATTTGGTGTCCCCTAGTTCTTATATTATATATATATATATATAAGCCTCGGAGGGCATGTCTACACTAGGAAACTATTTCAAAAAAGCTAAATTTGAAATAACTCCTGAAATAGCAAAATCGAACTAGTGTGTCCCTGCCACAGGGAAATTAGTCCAAGGCAGGCTCCTTTATTGTGGATGTGCTTCTTCAACTTAGAGTCCCAGGAAGCACTGGGGAAGAATTAGTTCCAATGACTCTGGGGAGGAGTCATTTTGAAATAACCCTTTACCAGGATAGTGCCCTCCCACAGTCCCTTGCCCCTTTGCCGTTTAGTTTTTTCGGTAAATCTATGGTCTTGTAATAGAACAAGGGCACTGCCTTCTACTGTCTTCTATTTCAGGTTGTTGGAGAACGTGGGGCAGGCACCCAGCATGAAGTCCTAGCTCTTTAGCTGCTAGCAAAGAGCTTCCGTTGCATGGCCCCTCAACCTCAACCAGAGCTTGTCCTTTTGGTTGTTCCTTGAACTCTTCTTTTTTCAGCACCAAAGGGAATGGATAAGGACAGACCCTCCATCACACCCTCTTCATCTGGCTGCCTCTGAGCTAGAGGCGATTGTACTTTCTTGGCGACAAACACAGATCTTCTTTTTCAAACCAGCTCTGCAGGACGGTACGGCAGCATTAATTTGTGCTGGCTGCCGCAGCTCAGCCTTTCATCAGTGAACTGTCCCAGGTTCCCCCTGGCTCCTTGAGATGTGAACATTTATTTTGATTCAAGTCCAGGTTTTTAAAAATGCCCCCCACTGGGCCCATTCGTGCTCCTGGAATGATAAATGGCCACCCAGCTGGCAGCTCATTTTTAAAAGGTGCCAGGGTTGGAAGACCCATGGTGTTCCCACTGAAGAGGTCTGGGCAGAAAAAAGTCTTGTCTGCCCCCAGTGCTGGCAAATTGGTGTAAGGATAAATCATTGGCTTTTATGCTTCAATTGTCTCCACATGGTTTCTCTGCTCTTAATTGGAAGCAGCTTTGCTATTTTTATCTGGGGCTCAAAGCAAGCTGGCGCCCTGCATGTGGAATACTGGAGTTGATGGGGGCATGATCAATGGTCGATTTAGTGGGTCTTTACTAGATCCACTAAATCAAACCTCAGGAGATCTATTTCTGCAGCATCAATCTCCTGCTAGGTGGAGAAAAGACCTTAGTGAAGGACCTACCACAAAGGGGCCCTGACCTTCAATGGGACTTCTAAGGAGAAATCAAGAATAGTCAGGTACAGTGGGGGTAGGGCATCCTCACAAGAGCAATATTTCCATGGGGATCGCATTTATACCCCAGTAAAATATCCAATCAGACTTAGCCCTGCTTTAGCCTCTCCTTCTGAGCTGATCCTACCAACAAGATTTAGGCATGCAGCAACTTACAAGCATTGGACAGAGTCTAAACACCAAACACATTCTTACAGGTCCAACACCGATCTACCTCAATACTAACAAATAGGTCAGCGGGGCTGTACTCCTAGATATGAATTTGTCAGCATTTCATGACTCCTACAAACTTTGTAAGTGCTGGTACCTGATTTGCCAGTATCACGGTCTTATTTCACCTTTGCATTTAATCAACCCACCCCAAAACCATACAAAACCATGTGTTCTCATGCAGGGGAGTTCTCTGTTCCTCTAGATTTAATAAAGATCAACATAAATACCAGCTTCCTAAATAAAGGGTTTATCTGATATTCTTCTATTACTTTCTGTACCGTAATAGAATGGCCCAAGCCATGTCTGTAAGGGTGTGTCTAGACTACATCCCTCTTTTGACAGAGGGATGTCAATTAGGCACTTCGAAATTGCAAATGAAGCCGAGATTTGAATTTCCTGCACTTCATTTGCATAATCGCGTCATGGTGCTCTTTCGAAAAAGCGCTATTTCGAAATTGAAACTTCATTTTTTGGCTACGTCTAGACTACATCCCTCTGCCGACAGAGGGATGCAAATCAAGCACTTCGGAAGTGCAAATGAGCCTGGGATTTAAATATCCTGGGATTCAATTGCATAGTCACGTTCCGACGCTGTGCCGATCAGGCTCAGTGTCGAAAGTGAAAGTAAAGTGTAGTCGCGGTTCTGCCGACAGCAGTACAGGATCTGCTGAAAAAGCTCCCCGCTGTCGGCAGAACCGCAGCTACACTTTACTTTCACTTTTGAAACTGAGCCTGATCAGCACAGTGTCGGAATGTAAGTATGTAAATGAAGCTCAGGATATTTAAATCCCAGGCTCATTTGGACTTCCGAAGTGCTTGATTTGCATGGGGGGATGCAGTCTAGTCGTAGTCTTTGAGGTTTACAGGATCTTTTGAAAAAGGCTTCTATTTTTGAAAGAACTATGTCTCGACGGCAGTTTCAATTTCGAAATAGCTCTTTTTCGAAAGAGCGCCGTGACGCGATTATGCAAATGAAGCGCGGGAAATTCAAATCCCGGCTTCATTTGCAATTTCAAAGCGCCTAATTTACATCCCTCTGTCGAAAGAGGGATGTAGTCTAGACACACCCTAACATTCCAATGTCAGGACTTTATGCCAGTATAGCAAATACTCATAGGAATCCTTCTCTGAAAGCGTGAAATCCCAGCTCACTTGTTTTCTGAGCCAGCCACACCTCTCAGGTACTCCTGTCTTGGCTTCAGCTGGAATACCACGAGAGCCAGCTGGACGCATGCTCCCCCCGACTGGTGCGTGGCTGGCTGGACACAAATGTCTGTTCCTCCCCTTTCTCTTGTATTTTTCTCTCTCTTAGTCAGATGCTTATTTAGAAGCCGTTAAGCACGTGAGGTTTAGACCATTTCAAATATGGTTTAAATAGCTTCCTCTTATGTCAAAATCGATTCGAGCAGATGCTTGCTTAGGCGCTATATTGTTTAAATAGAATGCTTACGAATATGTATGTAATCCATGAATGAGGGTGGAAGTGTGAATGAGAAACACCCAATGATAAGGCAGTCCAGCTTTCCGTGACCTTTTATGGTAAGGAGGGTTCCCTAGGAGGGGGTGGAATCTCCATCCCTAGAGGTTTTTAAGTCCAGGCTTGACCAAGCCCTGGCTGGGATGATTGAGTTGGGGTTGGTCCTACTTTGGGCAGGGGACTGGACTCGATGACTCCTGAGGTCTCTGCCAGCCCTGGGATTCTGTGATTCTATAAGGAAGGACCCTGCAAGTGTATAAATTAACATGACAAGTGGCCAGGTGGAACACTCACTCTCTCTCTCTCTCTCTCTCTCTCTCTCTCTCGCTCTCGCTCTCGGACAAGATGTAACAGCACAGAAGAAACCTGGGACCGGCCCAGAGAAAGTAAAGCCTCCCGCAGATCCAAAGGCTCTCCCAAGGAACCTCCTGGCCGAGTGTCCGGGAAGCTGACGCCTGGCCAGCTCTCAAGCCACCTGTGAAATCAAAAGTAATCTACACCGCACTTGCAGCCTGCCGCCAAACTACCAGCATGAATGTGATGTGTGTGAGTATCTCCTTGCCCTTAAGAATCTGCACCAAGAAACAACCCCAAAAGCAATCCTGCGCCAGCCCACCCTTTGTCCGGGTTTGTTCCTCAGCACATCTGAGGAAGTGCCACAACCCCGGGAGCCCACAGCAGTCCCTCCCTTCGCTTTGCTCGTTGCGTGTCACAGCCACTTACACATTGCAAGTGCACCCAACAGACGAGAGAGGTTCAGCTCGGGGTCAGGTTTCCTGAAATAGCACAAACACGTGCAAGGCTGGCAAGAGAGCAGCTAATATTTGTTCCAAGAATCACAAAACATCATAGCTTTTTGCGACCGGTGTTGCGGCTGGCGCACTGGTCGCCTGTCACAGTCCCCATTAAAGGAAGAGGCTATCATTTGGGTAAGAGAAATCCAGGCAAAACCCGGAATGACACATCTGCACATTAAGGATATTGGGCTTGATATGCTGATGTTTCTGCTTCAGTGGCATGTTCAGTAATTTGCAATTAGTCTGCACAGGTGAATATTAAAACCCCAGTAGTTAGTCAAATATGCATTAGAATTGCTCATGTAATCCAGGAATGTATATTGACACCGATGCTGCATTTCACTTGTATTTGATTTGCTGCTGTCTCTGCACTGAAATGTGTTGGTGAACACTGGGGCTACGTCTACACTGGCATGATTTTGTGCAAGAACTCTTTTGCGGAAGAGTTCTTGGGCAAAAACTCTTCCAGAAGAGAGCGTCTACACTGGCATGTGCTTTTGCGCAAGAAATAAGCTTTTGCGCAAGAGCATCCATGCCAGTGTAGACGCTCTCTTGTGCAAGAAAGCTCTGCTGGCCATTTTAACCATAGGGCTTTCTTGCGCAAGAAATTCATGTTGCCTGTCTACAGTGGCCTCTTGCGCAAGAACAGTTGCGCAAAAGGGCTTATTCCTGAGCGGGAGCATCAGAGTTCTTGCACAAGGAGCCCTGATTTCATACATTAGAACATCAGTGTTCTTGCACAAGAACTTGCAGCCAGTGTAGATAGGCAGCAAGTTTTGGCGCAAAAGCGGCCGCTTTTGCACAAGATTGTGCCAGTGTAGACACAGCCTCAGGGTACATCTACACAGCAGCATTATCATATATATAGTAGCCCAATGTCTGTGACTCTGTAACGCTGAAACGTTGGCTGTTCCCTCTGGGCGGCGCTGTTGCCTCCTGCCGTGGTGCTTGGCTGACTTCTGCACCGCTCAGCTGGCCTGCCGCATGGGAGCAAGAGGCGCAAGTGGCCGTTTGGGGTCTGCGCTCCCCATGTAGCATGGGGGTGCTGTATGGGGAGCGCGGGGCCCAAACGGCCGCTTGCGCTGCTTGCTCCCACGAGGCAGCCCGGCTGAGCAGCGCAGAAGTCAGCCAAGCACCATGGCAGGAGGCAACAGCACCACCCAGAGGGAACAGCCAGGGGGCAGGGCCTGGATGAGTGTGCGTCTCTGATGTCAGGAAAGGGTGCCGGATTCAAAAAGAGGAAAGCGGAGGAGACACAGAGGACGCGGAGGATACAGAGAGGAGAACGGAGGAGGAGGAGGACAGCGAGAAAGAGAGTGAGAGAGACGCAGCAGGAGGAGGAGAAGAGAAACACAGAGTGAGAGGTGGGAGGGGGAGAAGAGAGAGAGACGGAGAGAGAGGCAGGAGGTGGATGAGAGCTGAGAGAGAGAGAGGGCGAGGCAGTAGGAGGAGAAGAGAGAGAGGCCGTTTGCGCCACTTGCCCCTGCACGGCGGCCCAGCTGAGCGGCGCAGAAGTCAGCCGAGCGCCACGGCGGGAGGTGAAGGGGGATGGGGTGGTGACGTACACGCCCATGGGGTGGGGCCTGGACGAGCGTGCATCCCTGACGGAGACAGAGGAGAGCGGAGAGAGAGTGAGAGGCAGGAGGGGGAGAAGAGAAAGAGAGAGACGGAGAGAGAGGCAGAAGGTGGAGGAGAGCTGAGAGAGAGAGGGGGAGGCAGTAGGAGGAGAAGAGAGAGAGACCCGGAGCAAGAGACCGGAGGCTCAGGAGAGAAGACCGACGTGGAGGAGAGACCTGAAAATCCCGTCTTATGACGGGCTAATTGGCTAGTTTCAGAACAAATGACATTACTCCAAAATGACAAAGAGTGCGTCTACACTACAAGCCATTATTTCGAAATAATGTTACGCTGGAGGACTTCTGAGTTCGACTCCTCTAACCCTCATTTCATGAGGCGTAAGGAAAATTGAAATCATCCTTCTACTTCCTGCTGCGTAGACAGCGCCAAAAGCCAAGTCAAGCTATTTTGACTTCAGCTATGCAATTGACGTAGCTGAAGTTGCATAGCATAATTTGACTTGAGTCCTGCTGTGTAGACGTGCCAAAGTTATGAGAGGTGTGGGATGTCAGAGATCTCTCTAAAAATGAGAAGACCATGGATGCTTTGGTTCACTTGCAATTCCAAAAAATTAGGATTTGAGAGAAAGGGGGTGGAGGGATGGTTTCTGGCCAGTTTGATTTGAGCATTTTTAACAAATGAAAGGAAATTTCTAAACAGAGCCATTTCAAATAAAAAAAATTGAAACGTTTTGGGTTTTCTGGAATTGTTGTTAGGTTTCTTTCTTCTAAACAAATTGGTGAACCAGGGATGAATTCACAAAATGCTTTGCTGTCACAAGCTGCATTTTTTTGGCCTGGAAAACAGTTTTAGTTGAAATTTTGTTGATGGAGTCTAGTTTCCATGACCTGTATCTCTTTCAAAATCCAAGTGGAGCAGAACGAAGATAAACCCTGATTCAGAAAGAAATCTCTAAGCCACTTTTTGGAAGATCTGCCAACGTCACTGCTCTGGGGCTGGATTCAGCATGGTATTTGTGCACCTCCTTGTGGTCCCATTGATGACTAGAGATGCAACGTGCTTGACGGCAAGCATATACCCATGTGCTTTACTGAGCTGTTGGCCATCAGTGTGTCCAGAGCTGCTTTGTTGAATCAGGACCTTAAGGGACACCAGAGGAGTCTGGGGAAATTGCTGAGTTTCAGGGAACATCCCCAAGCAAAGAGGCAAGGAATGGAATGCCTGGCCAAGGCTGAGCTTGGAGAACCTCAAGGCTTACTGGAACTCTCTTTGTTTTGTAATGAGGGAGCAGTTTGGCAGGCCCAGCTTGGCAGCAAACTCCATTCCCTCCAATTAAAAATCAATTAGCATGTTCAGCAAAGATCTAATTAACTCACTAAAGCTATCATGGTAGATCCATATCAGTGGTGTGTATTAGCCATCATGCGGCTGCTGCGTTTATTGCGTGTGTGAGCCGGAAGGGATGGAAGGACACGACACTTCTCCTAATTGTTCAGGCACCGACTCGGTGGCAGTGGGTGCTCTGTGAACAGCCAGTCTGGGTGTAATTAGGGACATAACACATTACGGGGAGCCCAGACTTGTACGTCTCCCGGGCACCGGGCTCCCACCGGAGACTGGGCCCCAAAGATTGATGTGGAACTTTGTACAGCTTGTATGAATACTAGGCGGGAAGCTGCCTGCTTCTCTCAGGATGGCAGAAAGGCCCGTGAGAGCAGGCATTGGACTGCAAGTTAGGAAATGTAGAGGTCTAGATCTCAGTGCATCAAGTCACCCCACGCCCACGGAATCAAAGGAAGTTAGGCACCTAAATACCCTAGTCCCTGCGCTGCCACCAACCTGTGGTGTAACCTTGTGCCAGTTGTATCCTTGTTTAGATGGGGGGGCTCTTTGAGGCAGGCGCTGTCTCTTACTATTTTGATGGACAGTGAGGAGGACATGGGGATCCTGGTCTCCACTGGAGCTTGTGAGTGCTCCTGTTATAGTAGTGGAACAGCTGGCGGGCTGCCCAGGCCTCGTTTCATCCTCCTCTCGGAGTGAGTCCTAGCCTGACTGCTGGGTCTGAGTTCAGGAGGTCACTGGGGAGCCAGTGGGGGTCTGTGCATATTGGCTGTCTCTGAAAGGGCAGCTGGGAAATGTCAGGGTGGATTCCTGTTTGCTCCTCGGAGGCCGAGTCTCGTGTTTTCAACGGAGTTTATTTTTTCCCACCATTATCCAAAATCGGAGCTGTTCCTAAGATGGCTGCTGTTTGCTACGTTTATTGACTAGTCTGGAAGATGGCATGAGGTGGGTGAACTGATCCTGCCTGTGGATGTAACCCACACACCTGCTGGGTGTGGTACACAGTCCCACCCAGGGGCACAGAGACCACTTCACAGAGAGAAAGAAGGAGTCTGCTCTACAGCCTTCGCTGAGAGCCAGCTGGCTTGGAGCTCATGCAGGAGCGCAGGCCTGGGCAAAATCCAGCCTATGGACTGAATCTGGCCCACCAAGCCATGGGATCCTGGCCTGCGGACGCTATGGGGAGCCCCAGACAGGCTCTCCGCTTGCTTGCCCCACCTGCACACTACTCAGAAACACAGCTGTGGGGTGGTTTCTCTTTTAAAACTGTGAGTCCGGAGGGGAGGGGGAAGTTTTAGGAGCTGCTACTGCCCCCAGCACAATCCCATTGGCCAGTTTAGCTGCCTGTTTCAATAACAGGCAGCCACAAAGCACAAGGCGCTCCAGAGCATATGGCTGCAACCTCTGTGAGGCAGGCAGGGAGGCTGATTCAGGAACTGCTTCAGGCTGGCAAGTCTCCTGGTAGAGTCTAACTGGCACCCCAGTCCCTCCCTTCCCCAATCTTCTGCCCCCCACTTTTGCCCCCCTATTACACATACTCAAATCCTCTGCCCCCTCCTGTACCCATATCCCCTCCCAGATCCAGCGCCCCAATCCCTGCCCCAGATCACAGTCCCCTCCTGCCCTAGCTCACAACCCAAATCTCTGCACCCCCTCCTGTACCCCAATTCCATCCAACACCCTCCACTCCAGTCCAGTGCCCCAAGTCACAACTGCCTCCTTCACTCAAACTCCCTCCCTTACCCCAAGCTCCCTTCTGCACCCAACCTCCATCCCAGACCCCGCCCCTCCTCCATTAACATCATGGAAGAGGGCGGCCCTCAACCACTTTCCAAATTCTTAGAGTGGCCCCCATCAACAATTATTGCCCACCCCTGCAGTAGAGGCTCACGCATGATGCTCCAGAGATCTCAGATTTGGGTCTGGCTGTTGGCGTCATGCGTGTACATGTCTATATCAGATTACTTACTCCATTTTTTCTATATCAGATTACTTACTCCATTAAAGCCACCTTGGGCGTACCTTCCCGGCTTCCATCTTGGGCTTGGATTCCAAAAGATGTTAGCAGAGTGTTAACGAATGAGGAGCAGTCAAGCATTGTTAACCTGGAGGGCCTCCCAACCAAATGGAAGGTACCTTAGGCCAAACTTTGCTCTCTACATTTTGTACCATCTGCTGCATTGTAACAATTTTTAATGTAGACCCTGGTGTCCTCATCCACCCCTAGCTGTGACTCTGTAATGCCTGGGGCTGGATCTTCTGTGCACAGAGATGTGGAAGAATTCCCTATGTGAGATACTCAACCCATGTAAAAATTGTGTCATTAGAACAGAACTGGGAGCTCACCCAGTTCAAATCTTCTCAAGTTTTGGACAGTTGTATGCGCTTTTCAGATCTGTGCACAGGTATCTGTATAAGCCACATCATGATTTGGACAACACAGGCTTCCATGCATGGTTTAAAAAAGAATTTTCTTTGGTACAACAGTGTTTAAAAATCTTTTGTCAGTGAGCATAAGAATCATAGAATACAAGAACTGGAAGGGACTTTGGGTATGTCTACATTGCATTCCTCCTTCGAGAGAGGAATGCAAATGCAGCCGAGTGAAATTGCAAATGAAGTGCGGATTTGAATTTCCCGTGCTTCATTTGCATAATCGCGTCCGGCCACTATTTCGAAATACCCTATTTCGAGATAAAACAGGCTGTGTAGATGCGGTTATTTTGAGAAAAAACCCTTCTTTCGAAATAACCCTTACTACTCATAAAATGAGGTTTAAGGGTTATTTCGAAAGAAGGGTTTTTTCCTCAAAATAACCGCGTCTACATGGCGTTTTTTATCTTGAAATAGGGTATTTTGAAATAGCGGCCGGACGCGATTATGCAAATGAAGCACGGGAAATTCAAATCCGCGCTTCATTTGAAAGTTTGCTCGGCTGCATTTGCATTCCTCTCTCAAAGGAGGAATGCAATGTAGACATACCCTTTGAGATGTCATCAAGTCCAGTCCCTTTCCCTCGCGGCAGCACCAAGCACTGTTTAGATCATCCCTGATAGATGTCTATCCAACCTGCTCTTAACTATATCCAGTGATGGAGCTTCCACAACCTCTCTAGGCAATACTGGGTCACACCAAAGGTCCATCTAGTCCTGTCTTCCAACAGTGGTCAATGCCAGGTGCCCCAGAGGGAATGAACAGAACAGGGAATCATCAAATGATCCATCCTCTGGCACCCATTCCCAGTTCTGGGAAATAGAGGCTTGGGACACTCTCCTTGACCACCTTGACTAATAGTCAGGGCTTGACAAACCCCAGAGAGAGCTACTTGCCAGCCCCGCACCGCGCATGTGCCACACCGGCACTGCGCATGCATGAAGCGCTGGCGAATGGGGTGCATGGAGCGACCGGTTGAAATCTACTCACCATGGGCGAGTAGATTCAGCGGTTTGTTGAGCCCTGCTCATAGCCATTGATTGATCTGTCCTCCAAGAATTTATCTGGTTCTTTTTAAAAACCTGTTAAAGTCCTGGTCTTCACAACATCCTGTGGCAAGGAGTTCCACAGGTTGATTGTGTGAAGAAATACTTCCTTGTGTTTGTTTTAAACCTGCCATTTATTCATTTCATTTGGTGATCACTAGGACTTGTGTTATGGAAAGCAGTAAATAAGTTTTCATTATTTGCTTTTTCCACACCAGTCATGATTTTACAGACCTCTAGCATATCTCCCCTTCGTCATCTGTTTTCCAAACTGAAAAGTCCCAGTTTTATTAATATCTCCTCATATGGGACCCATTCCACACACCTAATGATTTTTGTTGGCCTTTTCTGAGCCTTTTCCAATTCCAAGGTGTCTTTAAGATGAGGTAACCACATCTGTACTCAGCATTCAAGATGTGGGTGGACCATGGATTTATATAGAGGCAGTATGATATTTTCTTTCTTGTTCTGTATCCCTTTCTTAATCATTCCCAGCATTCTGGTTGCTTTGGTGAAAAAAACGTTTGCTTGAACCTCCACAAATTAGCAACATTCCTGTGGTGTGTCAGATCCTGAAGGAATCCAGTTTCTTCCTTTTACTAAAAAGTTCCTGTACAGTCTACAGTTCAGGCATTACTGCATCTAGAAAACTTCCTTGGTCCTGAGCATAATTTATGAATCAGTCACATCTGAGCCGGTCACTTCTTTCTTATTAATAGTTAAGAACGAGGCCAGAGAAAGAGCCAGTTGCCACTTAATGGTGGTGCTAAAGGCAGCTAATTGGCCTCTTAAATGCCCTGGGACACATTTGTCTTTGGTATGAGTGGACTTGGCCGTAGAGAGGCATGACCTTTGTGAAATCTAATAGGGTGTGTTGGACGGCTGTATGAATTATCCAGCACTGGATTCCTCGGGGACCCGAGCTTCATCCAGGCACCTTAATAAACCAAAGGTGAAAAGCTCCTGGCAAGGATAGAAGTAAAGATGACAGTGGCCATATTTTTAAATGTATTCAGGGACTCAGACACAGGTTGCCATGTTGGCTCTTCTGAAAGTCCCTCTAAGGATCTGGGTTTTGGTGTCTAACATCTACTGAGTTCAGTATGAGTTAGAGGCTTGTGAAAATCCCACTAGACACTTATCTGGGCATCTAATTACCGTTTAAAAACTAGGCTGAAGTAGCTCTTAATTGATTCAGCATAATTAAGTAATATAACTGATCCAGGAGAGGGGGAAGAGTGTTGGTGCAGCCACCGGGTAAGGGACCTCATCTGGAGAATGTGGCATATGGAGAGCTGCAATTTTGTTGGTAACAAATATGTAAGCGGGAAAGAGTTCAGGTTTGGACATCATTAGACCTTTTCACCAGTATTTGGAGAAGAAGGACATAAGCATGTGTGGAGTCCATCAGAAACCAAGTGTCCAAAGATCACTGCCTACTCATATACTGCATTTACATGTGTCATGCTCCCAGGCAGACTTGAACCAGGGGCCTCTAGAGCTTAGGGCATGAACCTCTATCTCATGAGACAAAGCCAGTCAGCTTTCAACCAAGGCTGTAGAGCAGGGTTACTCAACTTTGGAAGCCTTGGAAGCCACAATGATACTCACAGCACATGCCAAGGGCCACAACTTAAGCGTGGTTGCATATACATGCAAATTTTTATGCAAATATATGCAAATAGCTTCTTTCACACTGAGGGGAAAGAATACAAAGAACTTCCCACAATGCCCCGGTGCTCCCGGCACCTCCTCCCTGCGGGCTAGAAATGCCGACACCCTGTACCCGTCTGTTCCAGCCAGCCCGTCCGCTTACGTCTTTCAGTGCTCACCCCGCCTGGGAGACACCTCACCATTGTGGAGCGTGTTCCCAGTGGAGGCCATATTCAAAGGATCCCATCCACAGGCCGCGTGTTGAGCCCCACCTAAACCCAAACTGTTCCGCGGGCTGCAAACAAACAGGCCACAAGCTGCATGTTGAGTAGCCCTGCCGTAGAGCAAACTCATTCTCGCTGTAAGCAGCCTCAGGGCCACTCCATGGGACAGTGCCCCACACCCAGAAGGTGTAGGGGTTACACAAGCACAGGGCAGTATTCTGCTGGTTTCGAAGGTGCCCTGCTGTGCTGGGCCCCCCACTACAAAAAGGATGTGGATGCATTGGAGAGGGTCCAGCGGAGGGCAACCAAAATGATTAGGGGGCTGGAGCACAGGACCTATGAGTAGAGGCTGAGGGAGTTGGGTCTGTTTAGTCTGCAAAAGAGAAGAGTGAGGGGGGATTTGAGAGCAGCCTTCAGCTTCCTGAAGGGAGGTTCCAAAGAGGATGGAGAGAGGCTGTTCTCAGTGGTGGCAGATGGCAGAACAAGAAGCAATGGTCTCAAGTTGTGGTGGGAGAGGTCCAGGTTGGATATTAGGAAAAACTATTTCCCTAGGAGAGTGGTGAGGCACTGGAATGGGTTATTTAGGGAAGTAGTGGAGTCTCCATCCCTAGAGGTGTTTAAGTCTCAGCTTGGCAAAGCCCTGGCTGGGTTAATTTAGTTGGGATTGGTCCTGCCTAGAGCACGGTGCTGGACTTGATGACCTTCTGAGATCTCTTCCAGCTCTATGGTTCTATGATTCTATGAAAATGTAGGGAGGAGGGCAGATCCATGCGCACATTTTTGTTTGTTTTTCAGGTTTTTGTTTTTTCAGTGTGAGCCTGAAAAAAATGATAAAAATGAAAAATAATGCGAGAAAAGAGATTCTTTCCAAGCTGCTCTAATGAAAACGCCCTTGGGGAAAGGAAGGAGCAGGAGAAAAGAAATAGTCGCGAGGGACAGAGCGTTTGAACTTGATGATGGGAAGTGATTCGGGCCCTGATTCAGCAAAGCTAAGTATGTGATCCTGGATTTTAAGAACATGTGTAAACCTGACTGACTAGTGTGCAATAGGGACAGGAATACTTGCATGCTCAAAACTGAGCATGTGATTGGGGGCTTTGCCAAAGCAGGGACTTAATTAGGAAACGGCATGATCCAAGTAGCAGAAAAGGGAGGTGAGTTTAGCTGTGCCAATGTGGACAGTCTGGAAGAAAGGGAAAAGCAAGGAGCCAGGAGAGGGAAGATGGCAGCAACTGAGGTCAGAGTTTTTGAAGAAGAAACTTTTGCAGTGATTATAATCCTGGTTTGAAATTTACATTGATAGAACCACATCAAAGCCCTGTGGCTAATTAACATCTGTGCTCGCTAATGCCCCTCGTTTTTGTCACTTTAGAAACAGATCTTCCCTTTCCCCACCCAGCTTCTGAGCTATCAAAGAGGGCTTTAATTTTTAAACGATATTGCAATGTTTATTGAGAGAGAAATAAAACATCTCTTCCAACATCACTGTCCTCTTATGACACTTACAAGTTTTGGAGCTAACAGCAGCCACTAAAACAGTTGACTGATTTTATCGTCCTGAACATCTTGCTGACATCCGTTGGCTTCTACCAAATGCACTTTCCATGTTCTGAGTCTCTCGGCTACAAGAGATGACTTTTAAAAATTTACAACTTCATGTTATGATGATACAGATTTCCAGAAGATAAGGACTAAAAACATGAATTGCTGTCCTCCCATTCAAAACTGCAAATACATTTTTTTAATTTTAAGTTCTTTATTTAGGGGTTTGCTTTACAACCTAATTAATCAACTGTTTCATATAATATGATCAGATTAACTGTTCAGCTTGAAATATTTTGGGGAGACCTTTAAATTAATCTTGTTGTGGTTGGTTTTGCAAAAGATAGAGAGAATCATTCTGTAGTAGGTACAGTGCTGTATTGGTGAATGATTTGCTGGTTTATAGTATGGGCAAGACAGAACCGGTATTGTGGTAGCATTAGAAGATCTAAAAACATGGATCCTCAAATACACATATAATTTAAATACAATATAACTTATCTGCCTGCTCTCAATATGGGGTTGGTCCTGTTTTGGGCAGGGGTGGACTCGATGATCTCCTGAGGTCTCTTCCAGCCCTAGGATTCTATAATTCTAGTATTACTTGATTGCCTCAAATTGCTCTTTGAACGTGCGAAGGGGTACCCAGCACCCCCCCCCCCAGCTAGGTGTCCCTGTTCTGGGGCCCGGTGTAGCCCGGGCTGCTAAATAGTCTATCCCGATAAGGCTTTCCCACATGGAGGGGAAGGGGGACCTGGGCCCGCCCTCTCTCCGAGTCCTGACTCAGGGCGCTAAGGTCGGGGGGCACTCTCTTCCCCCCCCCTTGACCTGACTGGTGGGGCGTTACCCTTAACTCGCCAGTCCGCAGGCTTATTTCCCTAGCCCCGCCCTGGGTCACTTCCTTCTTCTCTGGCAGAGCTCACTCACTGGTGAAGTTTCTGTTCAGGTCGTCCCCGCTTCCCGGGTTCTTCCACTGGGACCCTCCGCCAATATCTCTCCCCCTGTCTTCCTCCAAGTCTCCTCTCACTTCTTCCTTGTCTCCTCTCAGTTCCTCCACCTCTGACCCCAGCATGCCCCCTTTTGGGCCCGTGCCCGCCTTCAGTGCCCAACCCTCTGCGTCTCTCCCCTGGCCAGCCCGCCCCTCACCTCATGGTGTGGCGTTCGGTATCCCAGCAACGGGGTCACGGCCGGCCCAGAGCATTCTGGGCCCTGCGCCTGTATCGGCGTCCGCCTCTTGCGGTTTGGCGGGGCCGCAGCTTCCTGCTGCAACACTGCTCCCTGCAGCCGTGCCGGGTGCACGGAACTCGTTTGCCGTGGCCAAGTCGGGAGTCACGCCGGCGGCTGTCTTCAGTCGTTCCGGCGCCGGGCTCCGTGAGTGCAGGGCTCTACCGCCCTGTCACAGAATGGCATTCAGAAACGTTGGCTAATACAGACTGTATTAGTTTAGTAGTGTTGTAGTCAAGGACTATGCTAGGACTGTGTTCCCAATAGGTTTCCAGTTCATGTCTCCATGGCAAATCAAGGAGCTACTATAACTCGCTCCTCGTATTCATCCGCAAGAGTTGAGCTCAGCTGAGGAATTCAGCCTAAGAGCAGATAGTATGAAAGCGTTGGTGTCAGAGTGGTTTCCACCACGGGTACCTGTTTCTGGAATTTTCTTCTTCCACCTTTGACCCAACAAAGGCCATACTTTTAAACTATGAAGTGTAACCTAGGCATTGACTCCAACTTTTCCTGAGGAGGACAGTTTTGTAAGGAAAGTGTCCATGATTTTTTTTTTTGCCAACCTAGTTGTATGTCTTTTAAATAATTTCTTATGTGAATCTAGAATTATGATACGGTGGAAGCACAAACTGCACTAGAATCATAATGCATCCCTGACAGATGTTTTTCTAACCTGTTCTTGAAAGCCTCCAGTGACTGGGGTTGTACCACCTCTTTTGGCAGCCTATTCCTATACTTAACAAGTAGCTTTATGATGTATAAGTCATGGAATCATAGACCTTAATGCCAGAAGGGGTCATTATGATACTCAACCCTGATTTCCAGCATAGCACAAACTACAGATTTCGCCTAGAGTTTTATGTGCTTTGCTTAGCATAATTGAACTGGAGCATGTTTTTTAGAAAGACATCCGATCTTGATTTAAAAAGCCCACGAGATGGAGGATTCACCAAGTCTCTTATTGATTTCAAGAGCGGTGTTTACGAAGGACTGATATCAGAGAGTAGTTCCATATAATGATTATCTAAACGCAGGTTTTAAACAGTCAGCTGAGTCCTTCTAGACATGTTACAACTGTGCCTCATTCCCCGAGTGGTGATTGGCTGGTATCTCACCATTGTAATGGTACATGAACAAACTAAAGATCCCTGTACCTTCAAAGATTGCTGTGTGTAATGTTCGTGTGTGTAAAGTTAGACATGGAGTATGGAATGGTTTATGGTTTTTAAATGTGCGAAGGAAAGCCATCAGGGGTGTTTCCGTTTCGGATCCTTATCAATAACATCACCCATTAGGTTCCAGTTTAGTAGTGTGAACACCCATATAAGGCATCATCATAACCAAGTGATGAATATAATTCTACCCACCCTTGTTAACTGTTCACAGCTTTTTAGCTGATGTGGGCAGTTTTCACATCACAAAACTCCTTGAATCAGAAACTTACAAGGGGTACAAGAGACGTGACCCTGAATGCATAGTTCAGAGCGGATAAGGGGGTAAGGAAGAGAGTGTTGTTAACACATCAATCATTCATTAGAAAGTTACATCTTGGGTACAGCTGCAGTCTATTTATCCCAGGCAAGCAGGAAAAGAGGAATCAAAGCAAGTCGATACATGAGTAGAAGCAGTGTCTGCCTGTACCCCCTCCCATAGTTGCAACTACCAAGACCCTTTATTTAACCCTTACATATCCCAACATGTATCCTCGATGAAGCCACCGTATTACAGCAAAACCAAAGATAGCTCTGGGATATCAGAACCCAGGCAATGAATGGATGGGGTGCCAGCTAGAACATACTGGACAAAGCAATTAAGAGGCTGTAGAGTTGCAAGGCTGCAGACTAGACAATAGCTCTCTTGGTGGGGCTGGAGCACACACAATCTACTAGCTGGGGGCCCCTAGGCTCTGCTGTGGGAGAGGAATGTGGGGAGTGTCTTTCTCCTTCATCAGGGGCCACATCAGTGAGGGTTGTTTGGGGGGGTTTCTGTGTCTCACTTGTGTGCAGCCCTCGACTGATTTTTCTGTGGGTCAGCAGTCCTGACCCAAAAAAAGGTTCCCCGCCCCTGGTTTAAATGCTGAGCAACAAAACTGATTAAAGGTCTAGAACACGAGCTATGAGGGAAGGCTGAAAGAATTGGGCTTGTTTAGTTTGGAAAAGAGAAGACTGAGAGGGGACATGATAGCAGTTTTCAAGCATCTAAAAGGGAGTTACAAGGTGGAGGGAGAGAAATTGTTCTCCTTGGCCTCTGAGGATAGGACAAGAAGCAATGGGCTTAAACTGCAGCAAGGGAGGTTTAGGTTGGGCAGTAAGGAACACTTCCTACCTGTCAGGGTGGCTAAACACTGGAATAAATTGCCTAGGGAGGTTGTAGAATCTCCATCACTGGAGATATTTAAGAACAGATGGTGCTTGCTCCTGCCGTGAGGGCAGGGGACTGGGCTCGATGACCTCTCGAGGTCCCTTCCAGTTCTAGTGTTCCATGATTCTATGAACATGACATCTCTTGGCAACTCTCTTCTACAATCAGGTAAAATCTTTCCCCACAGACAACATGGCTGGCTATGAAAATTCAGCGGCACATGCCCTAGACCACATGAAACTGACAAATGAAACAGATGCTTGTTCTAATAGAGTAACGTGACCAGAACAGGAATCTTTATAGCCTGAGACATCAAAGAAAAGCCTTTCTGGAGCAGTTTTCTTCATTGGGAGGAGAAAAGGAGGATAGAAGGGTAAGAATTGATCAATGGAATTGTTATTCCACTAACCTAAATCATGGACTGGCTCCAGACCCTACCTAGCGGCACATACCTCAGCTCCTTCCCACTAAGAATAACCCCTCCAAAGTATTGTTCAATGTATACAACTTAGATTTATCTGCACAACTAGACACTTGCTGTTGCTAACTGGGTTGATTCTCCCCAGGTAGCTGTTTCTGCAAAGAGGCATGTGTATGGGAAAAGGGAGGATTTGCTAGCGCCAGCAATTGCATGTAATCTTGCAAGTTCAGTTTCAGGATCCAGTTTGCCTATATGGGCACTTATTTTTCCTGAGAGCTCAGCAATGATGGTGAATAGGGACAGCCCTTTCAAACCTGACTAGCATTTTAAGCCATGATAAAGCACGGGGAAAATGCGGCCTCATTCTTCAGAGGTGCCAAGAGCACTGAACTCATGGACATTTATAAGATCTGCAAGGGGTTCACATCCTGAGAATCCAGTCACGTCTTTAGGTGCTAGATTTCAGCACCCATATTTGACAAACATGGCATACCTACTTTGGAGTTACAAATTAAGGTTTCATTTTAGCAAGTGTGTGTGCCTAACCTCGAGGTCTCAGGTACTTTTGTTGGCGTCAATACAAATAATATACCGCAATAAAATGATTTGAGGATAAACAGAAACCATACAAGAAAAAGTATTTCAAAATCAAATTAAAATAACACTGAGTTAAACTTAAGCGAACCAAAACAGGCTTGCCAAGTTCAGACTTCTTACACCTAGTCATCAATATATGGATGTCAGCGATGAAATCTATTTTCCTTTAGATAAGTGCACTTTCACTTTTTGATTGGTGCAGTGTCTAGCATGCCATGGTGTGGAGGCACTCAAACAAGCACAAATAAATAGGTGGCAAGCAAAAAATGTTAACATGATTCTGACTGTTCCCCTTGAATTGCAAAGCGTTCAGTGCAGCTCCACTCTTATGGTGAGCCCTGTGGTTACGCTTTGGAGGAACCCAAAGCTGCACCCCGCAAAATGAATCTATTGGATCCCGGTTACTGTGGACCTACAGAAGGACAAGGACATGCTATCCATGTTGGCCCTGGGCTCGAAGTGCTACAGCTCAGTTCTGAGGTCCTGTCAGCCACAAAGTGTTCTGTTCTTGAGAACATTGCCTCCTGACACAACATCGATGTAATTGGCCTTCAAGAAACTCAATTTCCTTATTGCCAGCCACTTCATAATCTCTTGTCGTGAATCATAGAATCTTAGAACACTAGAACTGGAAGGGACCTCGAGAGGTCATCGAGTCTAGTCCCCTGGCCTCACAGCAGGACCAAGCACCATCTAGACCATCCCTGACAGGTGTCTATCCAACCTACTCTTAAATATCTCCAGTGATGGAGATTCCTCCTAGGCCATTTATTTCAGTGTTTAACCACCCCAACAGTTAGGAAGTTTTTCCTAATGTCCAACCTAAACCTCCCTTGCTGCTATTTAAGCCCATTGCTTTTGTCCCATCATCAGAGGCCAAGGAGAACAATTTTCCCCCTTCCTTCCTGTGACACCTTTTTAGATACCTGACAACCACTATCATGTCCTCTCTCAGTCTTCTCCTTTCCAAACTAAACAAGCCCAATTCCTTCAGCCTTGCCTCATAGCTCATATTTTCTAGGCCTTTAATCATTTTTGACCTTATAAATGACCGCGTGCCTGAAAACTATGGCGGAGCTTGTGTGGAGCATCTGTTCACTGTCGTCTGTCTGACAGCTATGACAATGTAAGGATAAGTCAGCTTAAAAGTGACTAACGTCAACGATCCCTCTAATCAGTTCTGGCCTGCTCCTGTTCTACCAGCATCCCACCATCTATGCCCAATGCATCAATGGCCATGGCCCCATCTTGGAGTTACAGACCATCTGATCAAAGTGGGGTAGATCTTGCAAATAGAGTCTCTTTTCATGAGCTGCCTCTTCTTCATCATGGCACATTTTCAATCTTCCTTCTGGAACTGGGGCCACTCCCTGGAGCTCAATTGTGTCAATTCTGTAGGAGACTGACCTTTGCCACCCATGACCTTTGAAAGTTTCCCCATGGTTGGCTTTGCCCCATCCTCATGCAAGTAGGGGTGACTATACCTATAGCGGTCACTAGCGCAAGGCTACATTGCAATGATCAAAAAATGGACTTGGACAATTACATTCAACTTCTTGACCAATATACCATTTGTATCCCACATAACATGTCAATAAAGCAAGCACACTCAAGTCCTATCAAAACCGTCTTTAAGGCTTTCTCCAAGTCCCTTCCATATGGCTGCAAAAACACCTACATATTATGAAGAACCTATTGACCTCCTTAAGCAGTATGAAAAATCTGGTGTTTCATCAATATCCAACTAGCTTTGAGGGAGCCTAAATGCAGTTCAGAGAGCATGATGGGGAAAAGACAATCTCAAAAATAGAGATGTAAGACATTAACAGGAAAGCATAGACATGCATCAGGAAATTCAGCACAGCAAAAAGCCCACCAGGTACCTGGCAATAGAAGGTCTCCTCCTAACAATATTGGCATGCACATGACCGACATTGCTAAAGATTTATTTTTTGAGGTGTTAATCAAAAAAGGAGTGCTATCAATAAAAGCAATCTCCACAGCTCAATCAAGGCAATAACTTCTAACCATTTTCTGGGGAAGAATAAGAAAAAAACTCTGAACTGAAGGGAAACAGAAAGCTTGCATCTAGGACAATGTATCACACAAAGGGCAATTTCTTGGGAAGAAGAGCCAACAATGGTTGTCCATCTTCATGTTCCACACTATACAGGAGAACACAACAGCCGTGATACGGTGAAAAGTTAAGGTGATAACTTTACCAAAGCCAGACAAAGACCACTCTTCAGCAACTGGCTACCCCCTAGTATTGCTCCAAAATGTAGATACAAAGTACAAAACAGGCTGACCCTACAGTGACTTACACCCAGGACAGAAGAATATTTGAGTGGTGGTCTGTCAGGGCGAGTTTATGACCAGATTAAAGTACCCATGACTGAGTGACAGAACTCATTATGAACATTTGAAGTTGAAGGTCGGTAACGTAAAATTAGAAGGCCTGAATAAAGGCCTATAATCTAGTGAGCAAGACTTTGGCTCAGTGAAACTGCAGGCAGGAAAGAAGCTTGGCTAAAGAGAAACAATATAAGCCAGGTCAAGCATAAAGTACCAGGTACAGATCCCAAACACAGGCTGCAAGCACATTCCAGAGGGGTTATAGCAGAACTCCTCACTAAGAAACATGTTGGTACCAACCATCTCCCCACAAATACAGTACATACCGATCTAGGGTCAGGACCGGGTCAAAGTTGACAGCATAATAGATAGAAAGTTGACAGCATGAAACATAGTAAGTAAGCCTCCTTCTGTGAGGTAAAGGGTGGTAACCAGGTAACAGTGGGTGGCCACCTGATACATCAGTACTGTGTGGCTTGTTTGTACCTGCGTATAAAAGTGCACCTCAAAGGGTGATCGCTGGCTGACCATGGCGGGGCGCTGGATGGTGCTTAATGGGTGTTAGTCCATTGCCACGGTTTACATGAGGTGCAGCAACGAGACTGTTTGCTGACATCTATTAGTGTATGTTGCTTGGCAATAAACCTGCTCGGGTGATTTTGATCCTTATCTGATCTGTGGCCTCTCAGGACTCTCTGGGCATCTGTTGTGTTAACTAATTGCCCATGGTTAACGCGTTTAGACAGGGGAGCACACGCATGCACGCAGCCAAAAGTTTATCATCATCGATGGAGTAGAGGATCTGTAAGGAACCCATTGGGATGAACTCCAAAACTTGACTGACGACAATGAAGAATGGATCATAACAGAAGAAAACCGAATCTGTCCTTTTCCTTTGCCTTCTAGCAACCCATGACACCATATGGTACACGAGTCTGCTGTACGAGCTGTCAAGAGTTCATCTGATGGGTCTTCAAGGTAGACATTTGTTGCTAGCTCTGGGCCACAAAACCAACACCTATAGCTTCCAAAGAACAGACTCCTCTAAGGCTCAGAGTGGGCTTTAACACTATTTACTGTATTCACCAAAGACCTACCAATACTTAGGCAGATCATACGTGCTTGGCCACCAAAAGCCTGGAAAGAACCTGAACAGCGCGAAGGCTGATAGGGGTGACTACTGCAAGAAATGGAGAGAGACCAAGTACATAAAAGATGGTGTCTCTCAACATGCTTCTACTTCCACCATGCTCAGCGCCGACTTGAGCTTCACATCTTTCTGAATGGTCAGTGGTTGGCACAGGGTTCAGAGATAGTGTAGCCAGGGCGGGGGGGGGGGGGGCAACAAAGCGGTGGCTGTTCACCAGGGTTAGTCTCTGGTGGGCCGAACAGCCCTATTTACCTGTGTCAGCCAAAGCAGCTCCCATTGGCTGCAGATTGATGTTCCCACCCAATGGGAGCTGTGGGAAGTGGCGTGGAACAGAACACCACTTCCCACAGCTCTCATTGGCCGGGAACAACAATCCATGGCCAATGGGAGCCACAATCACCTGTACCTGCAGAGGTGCCAGTAAATATAGTGCCGCGTCCCAGCAGGGGCTAACCCTGGGGAACTGAATCCGGTCTGGCTGGTATTAGCCCACCCCTGGTCTAGGTGATCACCCCAGCTCCTAGGCTCCAGTACAGATACTATCTCATTAAATACTAGACCAAGAGAAGAAACTCTTTCCTCAACAAGCTGGTTGTGTCCACCTGGCGATCCAATGCAATGCACAAACACTGTGTGGCTCACCAGCTGCAGAGCAGAGAGGAAACCCCGAAGACAATGACTCTGTTTGGTTAAATTCTACCCTCACTCTACTAGCCGTCACACAATTGAATCCTACCAGGCGCGTTCTCCCAAGAACGCGGCAGCCACCAGAACTTGCACTGCCACCATCCCTAGCCAATATTCCTGCACCTGACATGTAGAGCTAAGATGCAGCCAACACACCCATCGCTAAGGCACAGGAAATGCCTCGCTTGCCTTTGCGCGAGGACATATGGGGCATACCCCATCAGCAGCTGCCCAACAGAACTCCTAGCTGAGCAGCGCACCAGGCTCTCCATCCATCTCACGGTGGTGCACAAAAATGGAGAATGCCTCTGCTCGGGCCAGGAAGTCCCACTTCCTCCCCAGGCGGGATGGACGGCTACCAAGACTTGGGTTTCCGTGCTGTCTTTGGAGCCATCTTAACAGGGTTCAATGTGGGTGGTTCACAGTGCCAAGACCAAGAGGCCGGCGTCCCCCCGGACAGCCCATTGTGTATCCACTGTACAGGAGGGTGGATGGTGCTTTTTGATTGTGGTGGGACCCCCCCAAAGATCTTCCCAAACAAAACACTGCCTAAGAGCATTTACCTGTGTCGTTCCCCCTGTGCCTTCCCCTGATTATCTTGTCCACGCACAACACTGAAGAGCTTCTGGGGGCCAAACGGGTGTTTGGTGTGAGTAGTGATGTCACAGAAATACCAGTGAGCACCTACCCAGTGGTGGCGTTTTAGGCCCGTATTTGATTGTAGCTTCTTGCGCAGTGATACTTCTTTGCTTTTGTTTCCCTCATGGCCCTATGGCCAATCATGCATGATGACCACAGACATTTGATCTAGACCAGGGGTCTCCAACCTTTTTGAGCACGAATTCGCTGTTTGAATTTAAGTGCCATCCAAGATCTATCTCAAATATAAATACCCTGACCCCGCCTCCTTCACACCCCTTCTCCAAGGCTCCGCCCCCGCTCACTCCATCCTCCCTCTCTCACTCACTTTCACCAGGCTGGGGCAGAGAGTTGGGGGGCAGGCTCTGGTCTTGGATTAAAGGATCTGCAGTGTGGGAGGGGCTCTGAGCTGAGCTTAGGGCAGGCAGTTGGGATGTAGGAAGGGGTTCTAGGGGCAGGCTCTGGGACAGTGTTTGGATGCCGGGGTGCTCGGGGTTCGGGGTGCAGGAGGGGATCATGACTGGGGTAGGGTTGCGGGATGTGGGCTCTGGCTGGGCCCTGCTTACCTCAGGTGACTCCTGAGTGGTGGTGCAGTGGGGCGAAGGCAGGCTTACCCCTGTCCTGGCCCTGCACCACTCCCAAAAGCAGCCAGAAAACTCCTCCCAAGTCCTGTTGTGCCTCCTCTCTGCTCTGTGGAGAAAGGATACAGAGTGGGAGGGGGGGCACCCTGGCATCAGCCCCCTCCTCTCCCTCCCCTGCCCTCCACAGAAAGCAGGAGGCTACCCAGCAGGAGGGGCAGATCCAAGGCAAAGGGCAGGAGATGAGCAGCAATGGGGGGAGGGGCAGCTGAAGTGCCAGCGCTTGAGAGCTTCCTGGCCAAACCTGTCAGGATCCCCTGTCAGAGGCTGCAAGATCTACCAATAGATCCTGATCGACTGGTTGGTGACCACTGCTCTAGACGAATGCAGAAAGGCCCACCCTGGAGATCGGAGAAAAGAGGGGTGATACGCTCATTAAGACAGCAGTAGCTTTCAGGACACAGTTTGGGTTGACTTCCCAACTTTGCCACTCACTTTCTGTGTGTGTTTGGACAAGTCATTGAACCACTCTGTGCCTCAGTTTCCCATGTGTAAAGATTCAATGCACTCTATCTATTTAGATGGTAAGCTCTTTGAAGCATCAGAGGGGTACCCGTGTTAATCTGAATCTGCAAAAGCGGCGAGGAGTCCTGTGGCACCTTATAGACTAACCGAAGTGTTGGAGCATAAACTTTTGTGGGCAAAGACCCACTTCGTCAGATGCATGTAGTGGAAATTTCCAGAGGCAGGTATAAATATGCAGGCCAGAATCAGGCTAGAGATGACGAGGTGGATCCAATCAGGGAGGATGAGACCCACTTCTAGCAGCTGATCTGGAGGTGTGAATACCAAGAGAGGAGAAACTGCTTTTGTAGTTAGCGAGCCATTCACAGTCTTCGTTTAATCCTGAGTTGATGGTGTCAAACTTGCAGATGAACTGTAGCTCAGCAGTTTCTCTCTGAAGTCTGGTCTTGGACGGTTTTTTGCTGCAGGATGGCTACCTTTAGATCTGCTATTGTGTGTTCAGGGAGATTGAAGTGTTCCCCTACAGGTTTTTGTATATTGCCATTCCTAATATCTGATTTGTGTCCATTTATGCTTTTATGCAGGGACTGTCCAGTTTGGCCGATGTATATAGCAGAGCCAACCTGAAGCATATTCTCACCAACAACTACACACCACACCATAATAGCTCTAACTCAGGAACCAATCCATGCAACAAACCTCGGTGCCTACTCTGCCCACATATATACACCAGCAACACCATCACAGGACCAAACCAGATCAGCCATACTGTCACTGGTTCATTCTCCTGCACATCTACTAACATAATATACGCCATCATGTGCCAACAATGCCCCTCTGCTATATACATCGGCCAAACTGGACAGTCCCTGCGTAAAAGAATAAATGGACACAAATCAGATATTAGGAATGGCAACATACAGAAACCTGTAGGGGAACACTTCAGTCTCCCTGGACACACAATTGCAGATCTAAAGGTAGCCATTCTGCAGCAAAAAAACTTCAGGACCAGACTTCAAAGAGAAACTGCTGAGCGACAGTTCATCTTCAAGTTTGACACAATCAACTCAGGATTAAACAAAGGCTGTGAATGGCTCGCTAACTACAAAAGCAGCTTCTCCGCTCTTGGAATTCACACCTCCAGATCAGCTACTAGAAGTGGGCCTCATCCTCCCTGATTGGATTGGATCCACCTCGTCATCTCCAGCCTGATTCTGGCCTGCGTATTTATACCTGCCTCTGGAATTTCCTCTACATGCATCTGACGAAGTGGGTCTTTGCCCACAAAAGCTTATGCTCCAACACTTCGGTTAGTCTATAAGGTGCCACAGGACTCCTCGCCTCTTTGAAGCAGAGACTCTAACTATTTTTCTGTACAGCACCAAGCACTTCTGAACATGATGGAGGCCTACAGTCACTACTCTAATATAGGTAATAACGCACAATCCTGTAAACTATCCAACTTTAGCTCTGACTAAAGCAGATGCCACTTCTGGCATAAAGAAGGAGGTACGCTGGTTGGCAGTTTCATGTGTGTACCTAAGGGTACGTCTACACAGCAGCGTTATTTCAGAATAACTGACGTTATTCCGAAATAACAAAGAGTGCGTCTACACTGCAAGACGTTATTTTGAAATAATGTTGAGCTGGAGGACTTCTTACTCCGACTCCCGTAACTTTCATTTCACGAGGAGTAGGGGAAGTTGAAGGAAGAACGCTCTTCCTTCGACTTCCTGCAGTGTAGACAGCGCCAAAGCCGAATGAAGCTATTTCGACTTCAGCAACGCAATTGACGTCGCTGAAGTTGAGTAGCTTAATTCGACTTTTGCCCGGCCTTGTAGACGCGCCCAAAGTTACCTAGCTGTTTTGGTGGAAAAAGAAGTATTTATTCAGAATTAAGCCATGAAAAAAACAACCAACCACACACCTGATGGCATCTCACTTTGGTGGCAATAATATTGCTAAGTGATTTCGCCCCTGTGTCAATCCTGCCTGCAAGTGTCCTCTGACCCACACGCAGTAATGAGTGGCCGTGCTGGAGTAAATACTTTGTCACTAAGCAGACACCCCATTTCTCATGCGCGCCTCGTTCAGGGCTTTCTTTCCGAGCTGCGTGGCAGCGTGCGGTGCTTTTACAAAAAGGAAATTAAATCAGCCAGGGATGTAAACCTGCCGTGGAGACCAGGCACCCGGAATGGCTCTTTATTGCTGATGTCGTTGGCTGTTCCTTTTTGCCATCGTCTGGTGCTCACTGAAGTGTATGATTTATTCATAGAAAGCGCTGTCCCAGCCAAAGGGCTGTCCAATAAACCACTGACAAGGCTGCTGCCAAAAGCCATTAGGAAAGTAGAACAATCATCTAGACACAAAGTATTTACAGAGCAAGTTGGCTTTAATTTAGAATCCTTGACGAGTGCTTGATGATAATTCCATCACATTTCAAGGCAGCCGGTGCTGACGGGCTCCTCGGGTTCCTGTTGGTATTAAAGAATCAGCAGTAATTGAAATCTACTTTAAAAAGCAGCAACAAATTAATGTCGCCGTACGGTCAATGAACCACTCGTGCATGGTGTGAAGAGGCGGATGTTTCGCCTCTGGTCGGATAGAACAGAAGAGCATATTGCGGTGACTCTCTACAAGTGCATTATGGGTATGTGTCTAACATGCTTATTGGGCTACATACTGATCACTCTTCTTGTTGTGGCCTCTTTTTTATTCTTAACAGTCGTCACAAGGGGTGCTTTAAATCCCTACAATTTCTGATGGAGTTAATGGAAAACATGCCTCATGGATTTGTTCGTTCATAGAATCACAGAACACTAGAACTGGAAGGGACCTCACAAGGGCATCAAGTCCCGTCCCCTGACCTCATGGCAGGACCAAGCACTGTCTAGACCATCCCTGACTGGTGTCTGTCCAACCTGCTCTTAAATATCTCCAGTGATGGAGATTCTACAACTTTCCTAGGCAATTTATTCCAGTGTTTAACCACCCTGACAGGTAGGAAGCTTTTCCCAATATTCAACCTAAACCTCCCTTGCTGCAATTTAAGCCCATTGCTTCTTGTCCTAGCCTCAGAGGCCAAGGAGAACAATTTTTCTCCCTCCTTCTTGCAGCACCCTTTTAGACACCTGAAAATCACTACCATGTCCCCTCTCTGACCCAAGAACTAGGGGTCACCAAATGAAATTAATAGGTAACAGGTTTAAAACAAAGGGAAGTTTTTCTCTATGCCGCGCATAGTCAACCTGTGGAACTCCTTGCCAGAGGATGTTGTGAAGGCCAGGACTTTAACAGGGTTCAAAAAAGAACTAGATAAATTCATGGAGGTTAGGTCCATCAATGACTATTAGCTAGAACAGGTAGGAATGTTGTCCCTAGCCTCTGTTCGTTGGAAGCTGGGAATGGGTGACAGGGGAGGGATCACGTGAGGATTACCTTTCCTGTTCACTCCCTCTGGGGCACCTGGTATTGGCCACTGTTGGAAGACAGGGCACCGGGGCTATGTCTAGACTACAAGCCTCTTTTGAAAGAGAGCATCTAGTCTGCAACTACTTCTTTCGAAAAAGCAAACCACTTTTTCGAAAAAGAGAGCACCCAGGCAGTCTGGATGCTCTCTTTCGAAAAAGCAGTTTGCATTCCATAGTGCCTTTTTTTGAAAGAGCACTGTCGAAAAAAGGCATTCTTCCTCATAAAATGAGGTTTACTGCAGTCAAAAAAACCGCTGCATTCTTTTGATTTAATTTCGAAAGAATGTGGCAGCAGTCTAGATGCAGAGGAAGTTTTTTCGGAAAAAGGCCACTTTTTTCAAAAAAACCCTGCAGTCTAGACACACCCTGGGCTAGATTGACCTTTGGTCTGATCCAGTATGGCCGTTCTTATGTTCCTATGCTGTTATGTTCTTATGTTCTCTCAGTCTTCCCTCATAGCTCATGTTCTCTAGACCTTGAATCATTTTTGTTGCTTTTCTCTGGACCTTCTCCAATTTCTCCACATCTTTCTTGACATGTGGTGCCCAGAATTGGACACAATACTCCAACTGAGGCCTAACCAGCGCAGAGCAGAGCAGAAGAATGACTTCTTGTGTCTTGCTGATTTCTTTGCCTTGGCTGCATCTCTCTCTTCTTTTTGGCCACGCACGGTGGGACCTTTTGTGGTGGCAGCAGGTGGGAGGGGAGACATGTGCAAAGCTGATGCTTCCTGCAGGTCCATGAAATGTTCATGACAGCAGGCATTGGGTCAGGCCCTAGAGAAAGTGTGTGTGTGTGTGTGTGTGTGTGGGTGTGTGTGGGTGGGTGGGGGGGGGGAGATATTCACCATTCCCATCATTGGCTCTTACTCAGAAGCAGTTCTGAAGTTGTGCAGAAGACTCAGAGGGGAGGCTATGGTCTGCAAGTGCACAGGAGCACAGATGCTGTAACAAATTGTGGGAGCCGTCTTGGCATGAGGATTCCTCTGGCCCAGAGCTCGTTAGCGGGGACTCACAATGCCATTAGTTTGTGACACCACAAAATGGCCTGAAATTTCCACTCGTTGAAGAACAGAGACTCCATCGAGTATAATGTCTTGTGGTTAAGACACGGGCTTGGGCACATCACTAGTCTCCCTGTGCCTCAGTTTCCCATCTGTGACACAGGGATGATAATCCTTCCTCTCTCCAACGACTCTCTGAGGCTGAGACTTTTACTTTGTGTTTCTTCTGACCTAGCACAATGGGTCCCTGGGCCTAGCAGGTCCTATGGTAAAACTTAATTCACTCCATGATCATTTAGGCATGTAGAATAAATGCAAGGATCCTGTACTACGGTATGATGTGGCGTGCGACTGGGCTTCCGCCCAGGGACAATGGAGCATTGTACTGAAAACGGTTCGGCCTCAACCCAAAGATGAGCAATTGAATCTCCCTGTAGCAAAGATGCAGCGTTTCGTTAAACTAGAAATCTGCCATTTCTGTGGTGCACTAACGATGTGATTCATACCGCATTGGCCAGGAGCTCGACAGAAAGCAAGAGGGAACAGTACAAGGGACATAGCTGGCTGGATGTAAAGGCTTCGCAGATTTTTTTTTTTTTTGGTGTGCATTTAGCCATGCAATGGTTAACTCCCATCAGCACTGCCTGGCTCTCGCTGACAGCGTGTGTGTGGGACTTTAGCCGGGGGACATGGCAACAGTGTCCCCTCAGATCTCAACCTCGGACGTCTTTTATTCTGAGTTGCTGGGACAGCAACCACTCCCGGCCAGCTCACACACAGCCTGCAGCAGGTAAATGGGTCCCTCCCAGCTGGACTGTGGGAGTGCTGTCGCCAGCCACGCAGGTATGACAGTGCATGGAAACCCCAGTAAATCCCCAGATGTCCCCCCAGAGAAATGTGGTTTGGACTGCCCAGCAACACCCAGGACACTACAAGCTCATATAAAGTTCATCATTTTTTGATCAAAACTGATATGCACAGATCCCCTGATCCCAAAAGGAGTTCCCCAAACACGTCAGTCCAAACCCATTGATTCAGATAAAACAATGAAATAAAGTTTTATTATTAACTACAGAATCATAGAATAATAGAACTGGAAGGGACCTCGAAAGATCATCAAGTCCAGTCCCCTGGCCTCACGGCAGGACCAAGCACCATCTAGATCATCCTTGACAGGTGTCTGTCCAACCTGCTCTTAAATATCTCCAGTGATAGAGATTCCACAATGACCCTAGGCAATTTATTCCAGGCTTAACCACCCTGACAGTTAGGAAATCTTTGCTCACGTCCAACCTAAACCTCCCTTGCTGCAGTTTAAGCCCATTGCTTCTTGTCCTGTCCTCGAAGGCCAAAGAGAACAATTTTTCTCTCTCTTCCTTGTGACACCCTTTTAAATACTTGAAAATGGCTATCATGTCCCCTCTCAATCTCCAGCTAGGAGAATAGCGTAGCTGGGGTCAACGTACCTTAAGTCAAATTTTCATGGTGCCTCCTTCGTGGGAAGTCGATGAGAGAAATTCTCCCCTCAGCTTCCCTTACTCCTTGTGATGCAGTGGAGCATTGAGATTGATGGGGCTGCCATCAGCAATTGATTTAGCAGGTCCTTACTAGACCCACTAAATCAAACCCCAGAGGATCGATCTCCAGAGTGTCACTTTCCAGGTTAGTATAGACATGGCCATATATTGCCATGTACACTGAATTAAACAGCTAGAACACACCAAATGCTAATCAAAGAAGAGGTTTCATTCACTTCTGAGGTTCCATGTTTGGAAATGGATCACATTTTAAATAGTTCTCTTGCGTGTTACCTGGCTTTGCTTTCCGACTGGCCTATGTTATACACTCCCGTTGTCTTCAAAAATACATTTAGCAACATGCTGCTTTTTATCTTGGGAATCCTACACTTTAGAGGACTTTTAAGTTGAGAGTTGTCTCTTGCCGCTGTTTTCCACAAGCTTGTGATGCCGAGAGTTTCAAACAGCTTCCTGGGAACATTACATGAATATTTGATCTTCGTGGAGACCAAGGCATTGCATGGGTTCTGTAGAGAGAGTAGGGAATAATAAAGCTTTCGTTTCCGCTTGCTACGTGACAAAAAGGGAAGCTTCTTCTCTGCTGATCTAATGTGAATGCCAAGAGATTCATGAGCAGAGACTAAAGCCAGCCACATGCAGCCCTGAGCACTGTAAAAAAGTCATTCATACCGGAAGGAAGAGTTTTGAATGTATATCCAACCTAACTCCATGAGCAAATCTTTGTTTTACAGATGTGCATTAGAGGACCTATAGTTACGTTTCTGTCCACTTCTCCCCTGGGCTTACGTCTTTGCAATTTACTTGTTATAAAAATCTAGGAAAAAGTTCAAAACTAACGTGACCCAGTTTAAAGTCTGAGAAGTCACACGTTTGACAATCAGGACATCGAGGGAGCGTCTACACAGCACAGTTATTTCAAAATAACTCAAGTTCGAAATTACAATGCAAGTGTCCACACAGCAATTCGGTGAATTTGAAATAATTTTGAAATAATGGACAGCTTACTCCGACTTCTGTAAATCTCATTCCACGAGGAATAATGCCTCTTCCGAAATTGCTATTTCAAAATAGCTCCTCCCCAAGGCCATTCAAAGTTATTACTCTCTAGTGCTTCCTAGGGCTGATAATCAAGGAAGTGCGTCCACATTGGGGAAGCCAGTCTTGGACTAATTTCAAGGCTTCCCTGTAGTGTAGACGCGCTATTTTGAAATAAGCTATTTCGGAGTATTTCTTCCAGAATAGCTTATTCTGAAATAAGTGTGCAGTGTGGATGTATCCTTAGAAAGTTACAATTTCCACCGTTAAAAAACAATGCACGGTCCTGCAGCTAGGCCTTGCAAAAGTAATACTCTACAAGGAATTTACTCAGACACTCTCAGTATATCAATCATGGTACTCCACAGACATGGAAGGGGTTTGTTTAATTTTCATGTATTCCAGTGTTTCTCAAGCTGTGCTCCGCGGAGCCCCAGGGCTCTGCGAGACATCTCCCGGGGCTCCACGAGCTTGACAAACTGGAAACATCAATAGGTACAACATATACAATCAGTGGACCGCTGGGCATACATTTTTACACACGTAAAGGGCTCCGGAGCCCAAAAAGTTTGAGAACCGCCGATGTATTCCATAGTCTAGTAAAGTGTGCATATACTTATTTACTATGTTTATCCCAGACCTCCAGGAAGAAATCACAGCCAGCGTGGCCAGAAGCTGTCCAACACCGTCTGCGATTTGGAGGGCATATCATGGTCATGAGGGATGGCCAGCAGCCTGGGGACTAAGGGGTTAACTGTACCTAGCCAGGGTGCAGTCAGCCAATAGAAATGCAGGTAGGAATTTCAAACTGGGACAAAGGAAGTTTTGTTTTTTCCCTCCTTTGTCCCTGGGCAGTTGACTCTCCAGATACCGAGGGGGGCAGACAACATGACCCTCTCCAAGAAATGACTCTTCGCCATCTGTAAGTCGGGCAAAGTTGAGATAAATCCGTTAGGTTATATTGTTTTATGGTTTGGGAATGGGAATCAGATGTCTGTGTATTTAGAAATGGGTTTTCCTCTCCTTTGAAACTAAGTTTTGGCCCATGGGAGACCATTTGTTAATTGGTGACTTTTTCCATCTAGTCATTATACTTGCAATAGGAGGACTGTTTTGATACTAAAAGTTCTTTCTTTTTTATTAACCTGGTATTGGTTCAGTTCTGTGGCCTGGAAAATCTGTCAGTGGGATCTGCATGCCTCTGACTAGGGGGTAGCTACCACAAACTGCAATTTGTATTTTCTCTTTTCTTTTTCAAGCTCTTTGGGGAAAAGAGCTTGGGGTGCCCTGGGGTTGGTTTGAAGTGTGCACCCCTGTTGGTGGGTTCAAAAGCACTTGAAGGTGGCAGCGGATTTTGTATCCCCAAAATCTAGGTTTTTTAGGATTTTGGGGGGAAGTTATATACCAAAGCCTGGAAAGACAAGGTTTTGGGGTACTTTTGCAGGCCCTCACTTCTGCATTCATCATACCGGAGTGGGGAATCAGCCTTGACAGTAAGGCTATGTCTACAGAGCAGTGTTATTTCGGAATAACTGACATTATTCCGAAATAACATAGTCTGCATCTACACAACAAGCAGTTATTTCAACATAATGTCAAAATAATGTCAGGCTGGAGGACTTCTTACTCTGACTACCGTAACCCTCATTTCATGAGGAGTAAGGGAAGTCGAAGGAGGAACGTTCTTCCTTCAACTTCCTGCTATGTAGTCAGCGCCAAACGCCAAAATAAGTTATTTCGACTTCAGCTACACAATTGAAGTAGCTGAAGTTGCATAGCTTATTCGGCTTTAGCCCTGCTCTGTAGACGTGCCTTTACCGACTAACACAGTTACCCCTCTGAGAAATTTCTACCATTATTTCTCTTGGAACATTTTACAACCCAGGCTGAGGTCCAGGACCTTCTGAAGTCAGTGTGAAGGGTTTGCTTTGTTTGTATTCACAGAACCACAATTTTATCCCTGATATTACACATGCTGGTATTGATTAACTTACAAAAATACATTCAATTTCATGTACCTGGAAAGTATATTAAATACAAAATGCTACACACATGGAAAGAATATTAACCGGACTTTAAACCAATCTCTTAACCATTAGTTGAGACCTAAAGGGGGGAAATTATTCCACATCTGCTCACTGAGGCATTCTTGCCCCTTCTTTTAAAGCATCTGCTACTAGAACAGAAGAACAGAAGAATGGCCGTACTGGATCAGACCAACAGTCCATTTAGCTCAGTAGCCTGTCTGCTGACAGTGGCCAGCGCCAGATGCCCCAGAGGGGGTGGACCGAAGACAATGATCAAGTGATTTGTCTCCTGCCATCCTTCTCCAGCCTCTGACAAACAGAGGCCAGGGACACCATTTCTATCCCCTAGCTAATAGACTTTTATGGACCTAACCTCCACGAAAGTGTCTAGCTTCTCTTTAAACTCTGTTATAGTCCTAACCTTCACAGCCTCCTCTGGCAAGGAGTTCCATAGGTTGACTATGTGCTGTGTGAAGAAGAACTTTCGCTTATTAGTTTTAAGCCTGCGTCAAGTGTCAAGAGCCAGGGCTAGATGGAATGCGGGTCTGGTCTAGTCGGACCAGTTCCATGGCCCTCTTCAAAATGGCATAGGCAAAGTTCATCTAGGAAGGAACCTTCATTTTAGAATGCCCTGATGCCTGACCGCTTGATTTCTCACCTGTAACGTGATGCTAATGCTAGTTTTTGTTTTTTATTTCCCTCATTTGGTGGTTGTTTAAAGAGAAGATTAGAAAAAGATCAAAGTGGGCAGGGTGTGGGCAAAAGGAAAGAAAGGGGATGGGGGTGGAAACTGGTTAGTTAGACCAAAGGTGTGTCCAGCTGCACCTACAATCTAAACTCAGGAATCCTAGAATCCTAGAATACTAGAACTGGAATGGACCTCAAGAGGTCATCAAGTCCAGTACCCTGTCCTCATGGCAGGACCAAGCACCATCTAGATCATCCCTAAGGGTATGTCTAGACTACATGGCTCCATCGATGGAGCCATGTAAATGAGTTTACTAGACACAGGAAAATGAAGTGGCGATTTAAATAATCGCCGCTTCATTTACATCAAAATGGCTGCTACGCTGTGCTGATCAGCTGTTTGGCAGCATAGCGGAGCAGTCTGGACGCGCTGTGGTCGACAAGGGAAGCCTTTGTTGACTGCTCCAGTAAACCTCATTTCACAAGGCATACTGGAGCGGTCGACAAAGGCTTCCCTTGTTGACCATGGCATGTCCAGACTGCCCCACTGTGCCACCAGACAGCTGATTGGCACAGCGTGGCAGCCATTTTGATATAAATGAAGTGGCGATTATTTAAACTGCTGCTTCATTTTCCTATGTCTAGTAAACTCATCTACATGGCTCCATCGATGGAGCCATGTAGTCTAGACATACCCTGACTGATGTCTGTCTAACCTGCTCTTAAATATCTCCAGGGGTGGAGATTCCACAACCTCCCTGGGCAATTTATTCCAGTGTTTAACCATCCTGACGGGTAGGAAGTTTTTCCTAATGTCCAACCTAAACCTCCTTTGCTGCAATTTAAGCCCATTGCTTCTTGTCCTAGCCTCAGAGGTAAAGGAGAACAATTTTTCTCCCTCCTTGTGACACCCTTTTAGACACTTGAAAATTTCTCTCATGTCCCCTCTCAGTCGCCTCTTTTCTAAACTAAAAAAGCCCAATTCTTTCAGTCTTCCCCCACAGCTCATGTTTTCTAGAATTTTAATCATTCTTGTTGCTTTTCTCTGGACCCTCTTCAATTTCTCCACATCTTTCTTTTAATGTGATGCCCAGAAGTGGACACAATACTCCTACAGAGTTCTAATCAGCGCAGAGTAGAGCAGAAGAATGACTTCTCATGTCTTGCTCACAACACTCCTGTTAATGCATCCCAGAATCATGTTTGCTTTTTTTGCAAGAATTTCATTCTGTTGACTCATATTTAGCTTGTGGTCCACTATGACCCCTAGATCCCTTTCTACAGCACTCCTCCCTACATAGTTGGTTTCCATTCTCAATGTGTGAAACTGATTGTTCCTCCCTAAGCGGAGTACTTTGCATTTGTCCTTATTGAACTTCATCTTATTTACCTCAGACCATTTCCCCAGTTTGTCCAGATCATTCTGAATTATGACCCTATCCTCCAAAGCACTTGCCACACCTCCCAGCTTGGTATCATCTGCAAACTTTATAATCATACTCTCTAGGCCATCATCTAAATTGTTGATGAAGATATTGAACAGAACCGGTCCCAAAACGTACCCCTGTGGAATCCCACTTTTTATGACCTTTCAGCATGACCGTGAACCATTAATTCACAGACCTTCCAGCATGACTGTGAACTCTCTGAGAACTATTATCCAGACAGTTATGCACCAACCTTATAGTAGCATCATCTAGGTTGTATTTCCCTAGTTTATTGATAAGAAGGCTATGTGAGACCATATCAAATGCCTCACTAAAGTCGAGGTATACTATGTCCACTGCTTCCCCCTTACCCACGAGACTTGTTAGCCTATCAAAGAAAGTTATCTGCTGTGTTTGACGTGATTTGTTCCTTACAAATCCATGCTGGCTGTTACCTGTTACCTTATTATCTTCCAGATGTTTGCAGATAAATCCCTTAATTACCTGCTGCAGGCCAAGAAGCCAAAAATAGCCAATCCCCCAGTGGTTAGTGCGTTCGGCTGGCACATGGGAGACCCAGATGTAAGTTCCTGCTCTGAATCAGTCAGACTCTTGCAACCCCAGATACAATTTTGGAGGTTGTTAGAGAATGGAGAACTTTTTTGCTTTCTTCAAAGCAACAGGCACGAAGCATTTCTCCCTCATAGCCATCAGGGAGGCAGGCGTTCAGCAGAAACAACTTGAACACCATTCCAAGTAACAATTGTTTTTATCAGCATCAGTCTCCTTCATCGGAAGCCAACAGCTCCAGTGCTCCTGGGTGTCTCCATCAGCCACTGGCCAGGAGTTTCCTTCCCTTTGAGCTCTGGCTGATGCAGTTCAGGCTTACGGGGGAACCATACACTCTAGTTGCTCCCTGGACCGGTCCCACAGTCTAGTTCTCAGACTCTTGGTCTTCTGTATCCCAGCAGTGGCAGATCCCCTCTCCAGCATCTGCAGACTCCTTTCTCCAGCGAGTGCAGAAGAGCATGGCAGTGGGAAGCAGGGGCAGGATTTCATCCCAGATGTCTAACCCACTAGGGCTACGTGATGGTGGAGAGATCAGTTTCTCCTCTTTGCTCCTCTTCTTGCTAATCATGGCTCCAGGGGAAAGTCCCACCTTCATGTCACCACGGTTGGTCTCTGGAGGTGGGCTCCATCCGAGGTTCCGATTAAATTAAACCCTTTTTAAGTGACAAAGCTATTCCACCCACTAAGTGAAATAACTGGAGAACATCTGCCCCCCAGCTCTGTGGCCGCTAGGAAGAGAGGTGGACAAGCTGAAACCCACACACAGATCTGCCAATGGAAGTAGCCATGTGTTCCACACACCAGCTTGGCCAACATGGTGGCGTTCAAAGAAAAGACCCCACATTCTATGTCGCATTGATTTTTCTTACACATAGCGTGTTGGGATAGCAAGCAGGTTGTGTTATCACCTATTGCCATTCAGCAACTTAGTGTCCAGATCTGCATCTCCTGACCTGCATCACAATACATTGGCTTCTTTCAGTGAGTTCGTGTGCTTTGCTGCAGCAGTGCGAACGTTGGAAGCATTTCCCACTGTTCGGTTCTCCCTACGCGACACAGTCTTTCACGTATTTCTAAGCATGTGGGAGGAAGCCTCTTTGGGCCACGGACATCGATGGCGTTCCACGGGAGATGAATATGACCCATTGTTTTCCACTCTGTCTGAAATGGGCTATCATCTCTCCTGAGGTGGAAGCTGGTTCTCTCCATTTCAGGCCGTAATAAGATTCAACCAAGGGATACGTCCCCTTCTCTGTGTTTGAACGAAGCTGATTCAAGTGCCCTATAAAACAGCCCCATGTTATACGTTCATAACACAAACTAAAACCAAGCTATGTGATCTGTAGGCAATGGCTGGGAGGCATTGGTTTGTTCCATTTTCTTTATAGCTCAGCAAGCACAACCAGGCAAAAGCAAACGGTGCAATAAATGAGACCATCTTGCCTGATTTCATTGCTTTTCAACAGTCCCTCGACTAAAGTACTTTTGAAGCTCAAGTCCCCTTGTGTCCATTGGAGAAATAGTGTATTAAATGGAAAACTCTCAAATTCATCTGCCCCCATAATCCCTGTGATTGAAGGACCAATTCTAAAGGAGACCTCCTCCAGGTCTCTTGTCTGTCCCGCCCTAATGAGTCATTATGTTTTCATGCTTGATTCATAAGAATGGCCATACTGGGTCAGACCAAAGGTCTATTTAACCCAATAGCCTGTCTTCCAACAGTGGCCAATGCTAGGTGCTCCAGAGGGAATGAACAGAATCATCAGGTGATCCTGCACCTGTCACCCATTCCCAGCCGCTGACAAACTGAGGCTAGGGACACCATTCCTATCCACCCTGGCTAATAGTCATGGATGGACCTATCCTCCATGAATTTATCTAGCTCTTTTTTGAACCGTGTTAAAGTCATGGACTTCTTAACATCCTCTGGCAGGGAGTTCCACAGTTTGACTGTGTTTAGTGTGAAGAAGTACTTCCATTTGTTTGTTTTACACATGCTACCTATTATCTTCCATCATCCTCTTTATATAAAATCAAACCATATCTGAGCCTAGAGCTAGGAGGAAATGGTTTTCCTGTCCTGTGATTATTTTTGAGATTTCAATTTTTTTCTTGGTCTTGAATTAGGCAAAGAAACCAATCTTGAAAAAAATTGTGAACTAAAAATGATTTTTTTTTTGCAGGGGGTCGTGTTTTATTTCCATTTTGACCTTTCCTTATCATTAGGCTTTTTCCTTAAAACAATCATAGAATCATAGAACCATAGAGCTGGAAGAGACCTCAGAAGGCCATCAAGTCCAGCCCCCTGCCCAAGGCAGGACCAGTCCCAATTAAAACAGCCCAGCCAGGGCTTTGTCAAGCCAAGACTTAAACACCGCTAGGGATGGAGATTCCACTACTTCCCTAAGTAACCCATTCCAGTGCTTCACCATCAGCCTCGTTAGTTTACATTTTGTAACCAAGTTTGATTTTGAACTGGGAAACTTTGTATTTTCTTTTCAAAAACGAATCCTCTGTACAGCTCAAAACCTTTTTTTTGTGAAAATGTTTTCAAGATGGGAACATCATTGAGGCCAGCGCTGTTTCAGGACCAGGTTTGATTTTGACCCATCATCATTCTTCAAGAAAACACAAGTTGTCAAAAATTTCCAAACGGGCCTTTGTTAACAACAGAAGCCTTCCGTTTTGCAGAATGGTCGGTTTTCAGACCATCTCCTGAAGAAAGAGATTGCTTGGTGCCCTCTTCCAATAATATATGCCTCCACCTCGTGTAAATTTCCACCTTGGATCTGCCAGTCTCACCCCAAGGAACTCAGCGCTGCTATCCCAATAAAGTCAAGATCAGAGGTGATTTATAAAGGTTATAATATGACTGATGGCTTGAACAAATCTCCTTATCAGCACTCCCCGGGTACGTAGTGTCCCTCAGGCATGTGGATGGGGAAAGGGCGGAGCTCCATTAAAGGCAGTCCAGAGTAGCTGGGCAGGAGGAATATAACACTGCTACTGGTATAGCTCAGTTGTACAATGTAGAGATATGGATGACTGTGACTCAGACGGGTGGTGTTGTGTATTCGAATGGTTTGTCTACATGGACACGTACCGCCCATCTGATGTGAGGCTGGCTGAGAGTTTGATTTTTTTGAAGAGTAGTCTTGGGCCTGGTCTACACTAGGGGATAAATTCGAATTAAGATTCTCGATTCCAGCTATGTTAATTGCGTAGCTTAAGTAGAACACAAGAACGGCCATACTGGGTCAGACCAAAGTCCATCTAGCCCAGTGTCCTGTCTGCTGACTGGCCAATGCCAGGTGCTCCAGAGGGAGTGAACCGAACAGGTAATGATCAAGCAATTTCTCTCCTGCCATCCATCTCCACCCTCTGACAAACAGAGGCTGGGGACACCATTCCTACCCATCCTGGCGAACAGCCATCGATGGACATCACCTCCATGAATTTATGAAGTATCTTAAATGGAATTTTGGCACCGCCCACACGCGGGAAGTCGACAAGAACACACTCTCCCTTTGGCTTCCCTTACTCCTCATAGGAGCAGGACAACCGGCATCGATGGAAGCGCCCTCTCAGTTCAGATTTGCGGGTATTCACTAGGCTCATTAATTCCAAACCTGGAAGATCGACAGCGTCTGCTTCGATCTTGACATGGCCCAGACGAAAAATGATTTTTCATCTAAAGTGCAACTTTTTGGCCTGAAACTCAAAATTGCCTGATCAACATTTTTAGCAGCTAATAATATAAATATAAGTGAAGCAGGCTTTTGATTGGGTGTTTTGTTTCATGTTTCTTTTTAGAAAAGCGTTGACATTTTTCATAGGATAGTTCAAGAACAATACGATATTTTTCATTATGAATTTTAAGAAAACAAAAAAAACCCCAAACCTGTGCTTTTCAAGCCCTATTCTGGTTTTGGGATATTTGTGGAAATGGAGCCAGCGATATTTGGAACCTGGCTGAGTAGTGGCTTAAGCTAGGAATTTTCAGCCGGGGGATATGTACCCCCAGGGGTATGTAGAGGTCCTCCCGACGTTACATCAGCTCATCTCTTTGCCTACTTTTACAACAGTCTACATTAAAAGGCTCTTGCAGAGGCAGTACAAACTAACATTTCATGCAGACGATGACTTGTTTATGCTGCTCTGTAGACTATATACTGAAACGTACGTATAATATTTATATGGTATAATTATGGTAAAAATTAGAAAGTAAGCAGTGTTTCAATACTAGTGTTCAGTGACACCGAAACTTAACCCCAAGACATATCTGAGTCCTGAAAGGGAAAGTTAGAGAGCCCCTGGGTTAAATGATTTATTCCCACCTCCACAGTCAGCAAAAATCAAAGGCTGCTGCTAGGCCAGCAAGAAAGGAACACTGTGTCCTTCTAGTTTCTCTTCTGTCTCTGCCCCACCCATTGTTGTGTGTAGCCTTGTTGCATTACAACCCTGGTTTTGTTCCTGCCATCCCTGGCCGATCCGCTCCCCCGCTAAACATCAATACAGCTTTTGGGAAGCATCCCAGAATAGAGTTACATTTGCATTTGAAAAGGGACATGTTGAAAGAACTTTGGTTCCATTGAAATGTAAGAGGACGTGGAGTGTTTGAATCCCCTTGGTCATTAATGTTTGTTTGTATTGCAGCAGGAGGGAGGCTTATGCAGAATAGAAGCCATTAATATTATGCTACCTGGTTGCTTGTTTATAATTTGCAACAGAAATTGGGAAGCAAAGCATGTTGGGAGGAAAGCAAAGCATGTTGCTGCTCAGTAGGCATATTGTAAGATGGGCGCGGGGGGGGGGGGAGTATTAGTGCATGATGCAGCGGCGTCTTCTCCAAATGCAAAAAATTTTTAATTAGGGTGGGGGTTATGCACTCAGGAAATGGCAGCTCGATACCATGCCAACAATGCAAATGTATTTAGAGGTGCACTTCTAAGAGATCTGCATCACAGACACCCTTCCCCCCCTTTATGAAATTGACTTAGGGACACAGATATGCATAACTCCTAAATGTTTTGGGCAAAATCCCTCATGTTACCTATCGATTTTAATGTCACACTCCGCTGGATTGGTAGAGCTTATTTTGGTGTATGCATCACTCGTGTGTGTAAAGTTAGAGAGATGGAGTACGGAACGGTGTATGGTTTTTAATGTGCACATGAAAACCATCAGGGGTGTTTCCCTCCATGTCTTGGAGTATGTCTAGACTGCATCCTTCTGTCGGCAGAAGGATGCAGATTAGACAGGTCGACATTGCAAATGAGGCAGGGATTTAAATATCCCGTGCCTAATTTGCATAAAAATGGCTGCCGCGTTTTGCCGACTCAGCACTTTGTCTGCAATAAGCAGCAGTCCAAGGCGGATCTGTCAAGAAAGAAAGCCTTTTTCCACAGATCCCTTCTGCCTCCCAAGGGTGACGACTGTCTTCTCTCTCATGCTGGTAAATAAAGAGCATTGAAGTTTTAGGGTCCTGTGCATGCCCTGTGTCCCTCCAGAGGAGACGTGTGACCCAAAAGGGTCACACCTTGCGGGTGTTCGGGGGAACATGGTGTTGGGCAGGCTAGGGGAGAAGGCATTAATTTCAGGGCCTAGGCAATTGCATTGGTGGCTCCTCCCACCAAGAAGGAGGCCAGACAGAAGGTCTCACCTGGAGGGCAGGCCCAGAGGACCAAACTCAGGGCCAGCATCTAACTCTGCCCAGCCCCTGCAAGCAAAGGGTCCGTGAGATTCAGCAAGGGACCAGATCTGTCTGAGCAGATTTCCATCTGGCAAACAAGGGGGTATCTCTTGCCCCCCGTGGTGCTTGCCGCCAGGCGCACACTCTGCAAGCAGTGACACTTTGGCACAGGTCAAGAGGAGCAACCCTGACTGCCCTGCAGGTCCTCCAGCCATAACTCCGGAGCCATGGATCCAAACGTTAGCTTGCAGCGGGCAGGCATTGCTGCTGCTCCTTGATGTTACCTGGAACTGGCTGCTGTCTGGCCTCGCCCTGTTCCCAGCATCCCGTGTTCCATTTTAGGGATGGGGGGCGACGCTGCACCTCTGTGGGAAAGTCTGGAAGAGGGGGGCTGAGCATGCACTGACCTGGCTGGCAAGGTGCTGGGTTAACTTCTACAGCAGGGACAGTTCCACAGGTGTATCACGGAAAACGTTTCTGGCGATGCCCTGGCTGGGTCCAGGACACAGCTGACGTCTACCCTGATAGTGATTACCATCTCCAAATCAACTCCACAGCAAAGGTCTCCAGTGAGTAGCCAGGGATCCTTACCAAACACACTCCCGTGTTTGCAGAGTCTTGTTTTCATTTGATGGCCATTGTATCTTCCAACGGGATCAACCTTCTTTGCCAGTTCTGTGCTCTAGGAATCTAACGGCCCTTTTATCCGTGTGCTCTGAGTTAATAATGCCGCAGGCCAGGTTGTTCTCTTCCATATTCAATCTCAGCAAGTGCTCTTTTAACGATCAATTGCTATTTAATTACAATAGAGCAGGCGCTCTATTAAATGTAAATTAAATGCTCATTCAAGACTATTAAATGTTGCCGAGCGATCAAATACCAACTGCAATACAATGAAGGACAAACTACAGTACAGTTTAGCTTCCCCTGGTGTGCACCAGTCCTGAGGAGAATAGCTGACTGCCGATGATTCACCTTCATGTGAGGTGAATTATTTAATAAAATTACTTTTTCAAAATTGATTTTTTTAAGTGAATTGTAAGTAACCCACAGCAACTTCTGTTTGGGTCTCGTTACTAATCCATATTGGTTGTAGAATGAAAGACTCCATACCAATTTCTGAGAGTGTGACGCACCACGTTAAACAAAGGGCCCATCATTTTACTATTGTCAGAGGGGTGTGACTGGACAGAAAGTTTGTGATAGGGTATTGGCCCCACACAAACGTGAAAAAGGGTTAACTTTGACTAGCCCGGAATAACTGCCCACATCTACATGTGGCAGTGAAATGGGAGTTCGAAGTAAACCCCTAACTCAAATTAGCTGTTACTCCTCGTGGAATGAGGTTTAGCGGCTAATTCAAGTTAAGGGGTTTAGTTCACGCGGCAGTGAAATGGGAGTTCAAAATAAAGCCCTTAATTCGAATTAGCTGGTAAAACTCATTCCAGGAAGAATAACACCTAATTCGAGTTAGGGCTTTACTTCGAACTCCCATTTCACTGCCGCCGTGTAGATGCAGGCAGTTATTCTGGGCTAGTCAGTTTCCAAAATGGCGACCGCCCGGGAAAATGCTAATGAAGCGTGGGATATTTAAATCCCGCGCTTCATTTGCAATTCCGGTCGCCCTCGTTAGCCTCCCTAGTTCGAACTAGGGGGCTAGTGTAGACGTACCCTAAAAGAAACTAGCACCATGGACAGGTCAGTTGCTGTCAGGGACCAGGGAGCAAGAGAACGCTCCGGGCTGATTGTAGGGACTGAGAAGCTGAGGTAAAGGCGAAGAGGATGCTGGGGCCATGGGGAAGAGGTCCAATGGATCGTGGGAGTGGGGAGAGGGATCAGAGGCACAGCAGGAGGCGGCTCTCCACAGGGTTCCTGGGCTGGGACCCAGGGTAGTGGGCAGGCCCAGCTCCCACCTTCTCGAAACGGGAGAAGTGGTAAGATTATTGAGCGAATACAGATGGCGACATAAGGGGAAGGTCGAGTTGTGCGGCAGTTCCTCAGGCCGCAAGAGGGGCTGCAGGCAGAATCAGTGAAGGTGTAAACGCCGCGACAGGGGGCACTGGCCTCACAGTACTCCCCAGAGTGACCAGGAAGAGGAGCTGGTCCTGCGGTGAGTGATGCATCTTGCGACAGGGTTCAACAATACAACCGATCTACTGGATGGTCAGATGACGTGGAGCCATAATCCTCCATCGACATGCCCAGGCGTGGGAGAACCAATGCAGGCCTGCAGAGGAAACATGCAGGTGTTCTTCAGCAGTCTCCCCTCCATCTTCCGCTCTCTTGGTTAGCAGAGGCCAGTCACTCCGTTTCCGGAACATTCCGTACAGCAGGGAAGCCTTTCCTGGCTGAATGACATACTTGGAAGCAAATAGCCTCACATCTTTAGGGCAGGGGGTAGAATAAAGTGTTGGGTCAGCAGCAAATGCAGTTCAAAATGACCAGGCCGAGGAAAGCTTCCGTAGGCCTGGAACGTATGTATTCCCAATTAGCAAGGTGACTGAGATTGCCAAAGCTCTGATTGGCCAGGAAACGGATGTAGGGTGGGCCCAACACTTAGCGGGCCAAATCCAGAAGGTCTTTATTAGGTTTTATTCAGTCCTTATTCAGGCAAAAGGCATAGTCTCTGGTTTGGCCCATAGACCTGCTGAACACTGAAGCCGTGGAAAGCAAAGAGTTCTACAGCTGACCTGACTCCATACCATAGCCTGGATCACACAGTGCCAGCTGCAGTGTCGGTGTTATACAGGGCTCTCTGACCAGGCGTCAGGGGGCATTTTGCCCCCAACACAGCAGGAAATAAAGCAAGATGCAGGATTGTGGTTTAACTAGGCTGCAACTTAATCAACCCACAGTGTAGCTCAGCCATTAATAGCCTGTACCCCTTGGCTAGCTGCCGCCCCCTGAACCATGAACCTGGTGTCATGGGGTCCATGGACCCCACGCTACCCCAGGGACCAAAGGGTTTGTACAGACACTGCCAGGCATTGTTGATTGGCAGGCTAAAAGCAGCTGGCAGGACCAAAAGTGCTGGGAACCAGTCAGGTGGGGCAGCTAACAGAGGAGAGAGCAGGCAAGAGAAAGGAACTCCTGTCAGCAGACCGCCCGCGGGCAGCACCAAAGAAGGGTGACCAAGCCAACAGAGTGAACGGCTTGAAGGGGTGTGAGGAAAGGTAGGAAAGCACTCAGGGCACTGTCAGACTCACCAGACCCTGCGGTCAACCTATTTTAACTGTGAACGATGCTCTTCCAGGTATATAAAGAGAGCAGTGTTTGAGGGAAGATCGAAAAGGTCTTTGCAGCAGGGTATGACAGGCAGTTGAGTGACTTCCCTGTCACCTTTGAAAGATGAGCCTCCCTTATTCATTAGAAGTCACTGCTTCTCAGGAGTTGTGGTCATCCGTCAGTCAGCTCTGCAGTGCATCATGCACGTTCACGGGAATGATCATAGAATCCTAGGGCTGGAAGAGACCTCAGGAGTCATCAAGTCCAGCCTCCTACCCAAAGCAGGACCAACCCCAACTCAATCATCCCAGCCAGGGCTCTGTCAAACCAGGACTTAAAAACCTCTAGGGATGGAGATTTCACCCCCTCCCTAGGGAACCCATCCCAGTGCTTCTCCACCCTCCTAGGGAAATCGTTTTTCCTAAGATCCAACCTAGACCTCCCCCACTACAACTTGAGACCATTGCTCCTTGTTCTGCCCCCTGCCCCCACTGAGAACAGCCTCCTCCATTCTCTTTGGAACCTCCCTTCTGGTAGTTGAAGGCTGCTCTCAAATCCCCCCTCGCTCTTCTCTTCTGAATGTTGTCGTAGACTGGTGCTAATTTTAGTTTCCCTTGGCGCATTTCCCATCTTCCTTTAGCTGCGTTCCTGATAAGGCGCTGTTTGAAAAAAATGTATACCTGTTTGCTGATTCTGATTAGGGCCCTTCGCAATTAAGCCCCAACCCTGCAAACATTTAGACACGTGCTAAACTTCCAGACATTTACTTGATTGGGATTGCTCACAGTCACAGGAATGAAGACGCGGAAAGGTCCTTGATAGGTCATCTAGAGCAGGCCCGTGTGCTGAGGCAGGACTGAGTATTATCTAGACCAGGGGTTCTCAACCTTTTCCTTTCGGAGGCCCACTCCAATATGCCATTAAAAACGCTGCCCCCCCACCTGTGCCACAATAGCTGGTTTTCTGCCTGTAAAGGCCACGGTAGGTGGTAGCAAATGTCAATTGCCTGGCGCCAATGGCATAGGAGTCCCCATGAGCCATGTTGCTCAGCCTTAGTCTTCTGCCCCACGTGACGGGGTTTTGGCTTTCTGTCCTGGTCCCCAGTGAGTCTAACGCTCGCCCTACTTGGCGGAGCCCCTGAAACCTGCTCATGGCCCCCCAAAGGGTCCCAGGTTCCTGGCTGAGAACAACTGAATTAGACCTTCTCTGAGCTGTGTTTGTCCAAAACCTCCAATGGCAGCGATTCCACAACCTCCCCAGGTAATTTGCTCCAGCACTGACAGGTAGGTAGGTTTTTTGGCTAATGTCCAATCTAAATTTCCCTTGCTGAAGTTGAAGCCCATTGCTGCTTGTCTTCTCCACGGTGGTTATGAAGAACGATGTATCACTCTCTTCTTTATAACAACCTTCTACGTATTTGGAGATCTTATCAAGTCCCCCCTCAGTCTTCTCCGGACTGAACAATCCCACATTTTTCAGGCTTTCCTCATAAATCGTGTTTTCAAAACTGTCAGTCCTTTTTTTTTAGCACTAGCTAGACTTTTTCTCCATTTGTCTCCATCTTTCCTGAAATGGGTTGGTCGGAACTGGACATACTAACTCATTTTGGGCCTCATCGATGATGAGTAGTGGAATGTTCCTGCTAATGCATCCCAGAATGATGTTGCCTCTTTTTTTTTTTTTTTTTGGCAACCGTGTTACATTGCTGACTCATATTTGGCTTGTGATCTGCTATCGCCCCCACCACCTTTCCCGCAGTATTCTGTCCTACTCTGTTGTACTTTTCCAGTACTTGTTTCCGCAGCCATTTCCCGTTTTGTGGGTGTGCAAATGACCATCCCTTCCATGAGTCGGTATTGGATTTCACCCTATTTACCTCAGACCATTTCTCCCGTTTGTCAAGACCTGTTTGAATCCCAATTCTGTTCTCAAAAGCACTTGGAGCCCCTCCCAGATCGGTACCCCGAGGGAAAGTTAAGCACATGTGTAAGTGTTTGCAAAACTAGAAGGTTTGGGTCTAATAACACATTAAAAGATTAACTAAAGTTAAGTTCTATTTTAATTCAGCAGTATTTGCACTCAAGGTGAACTTGATTAAAATGGAAACTGCTAATCCGCTGCATGTATAACAGTAACATATAAGCAGGGAAAAAAAGCAAGGAATTAAGTCATAAAATAAAATAAATAATAATAAAATAATATAATAATATATAAATGCCATTAAATAATAGCTTTTTTAAAGGACAGATTAAAATATTCATTTCTTGTTTTTGATATGATTGAATATGTTGGACACATGGCTGGGAGTCAGAAAAGCTAGCTTCTATTCCTGATGCTGCTGGTTTTTTTGTGGGAGAACCTTGCCTGTCTCCCTTTGCCATTGTGTGCCTCTTTTCTCCTTTCTCTAAGGTGTATATTCGCATTGCAAGCTTTTCAGGGCAGGGTCAGTCTCGCTTTGTGCCAAATACTATGCCAACACAATGTGGCCCTCCTGCAATTGGGGAACCTCTGTGCATTACAATAGAGTCCCTTCAAGTAACTGTCTTTTTGGTGTGTTTTTTTTAAAGATGAAGAACAAAATGACTGTCAGATCTCTACCTTTCTTTGCATGGTGAGACCAATTGATTGTGTTGCTATTTCAAAAGTAAGATGTAAAAAAAACCTCTAAAAGCAGCAAGAGGTTGTTTCAACATTTAGAAGTCAAGAAGTGAAGGGAATGATGGTGAATACATTGGGGGAAAGGCCAGAGGATAGCAACAAACATTATTAAAGGTCTAGAAAACATGACTTATGAGGGACTTAGGCAGTAAAGTCAGACTATCTAAGCAGGCCTTGCTATTCTTTGCTCCTCAAAGGAATAAAGCAGCATAGTTGTCCACCTGTATAAGTTGCCACTGCTCTTTCTAAGCAAGTACCTTTATTTTTAAGGTAAAAACATCTCAGGAAAAAAGCCTATGTCAGTGTGTTCGTCCATCAAGGTCGATGAGGACCACCCAGTGTCATCAGTTTAGTTGGGGGTGAGATCGGAGATGGCTAATTAGTCCAATCCGAGCCCGGAATTGATGGTTGCAGTGGGGACATGGAAAATTGGGCTGCCGACCGGAGGAAGAGAAGATACCAGCCCTGGACTTGCGAAGAAGACGTTTCTCTGCAGCATAACTCAGTCTCTTTTGTTCATAGGCTGTTGCACCATCATGTATTCGTCTGCGCCAGGCAGAACGATCATCAGCAATGCTCTCCCAATTTTCAAGATCTATGTTACAGTTCTTGAGGGAGGCCTTGAGGGTGTCTTTGAATCTCTTCTTTTGACCTCCAGGAGATCGCTTGCCGTGTTGTAATTCGCCATAGAGCATCTTCTTCGGCAATCGATCATCGGACATGCGCACAACATGGCCAGCCCATCTAAGTTGTGCCTTGCAAAGCATGGTGTGGATGCTTGTCATATTAGCCTATAGAAGGACATCAGTATCTGGAACTTTATACTGCCATCTTATCTTCAGCTGTTTCCGTAGGCAATTCAGATGGAAGTGATTCAGCTTTTTTGCATGACGACTGTAGACAGTCCAGGTCTCACAAGCATAGAGGAGGGTGGGCAGGACGACCGCCGAATAGTCTTTTAGCTTGGTCTCAGTCTTAATGACTCTTTGATTCCAAACATTAGATTGAAGCCTTCCAAAAGCTGCACTGGCTCTGGCGATTCTAATGTTCACCTCCTCGTCGATGTTGGCTGCCTTTGATAGAGTGCTGCCAAGGTATGTGAACCTGTCCACGTTGTTGAGCTTCTGGCCATTGACAGTGATGGATGGCTCAGTGTAGTCACAGCCAGGAATGGGCTGATGCAGAACCTTGGGGTTTTTTTTATAGAGATTGTGAGGCCAAAGTTCATGCACGCCGCAGAGAATAGATTCATGCAGTGTTGCATGCCTGCTTGCGTACCTGAGTTGAGGGCTCAGTCATCCGCAAATAGGAAGTCACGAATGGTCTCGACTTGAACCTTGGTTCTAGTCTGAAGCCTCCTCAAGTTGAATAGCCTTCCGTTGAAACGGTAGCGCAGGTCGATCCCAACGTTACTTTCTCTAAAGGCATCAATCAGCACAGCAGAGAACATAAAGCTGAAGAGACTGGGGGCCAGGACGCAACCCTGTTTCACACCGTTTGTAACTGCGAATGGCTTCGAATAATTGCCACTATCTTGAACTCTGGCAAGCATGCCGTCATGGAACTGCTTCACCATTTCAATGAAAGTATCTGGGCATCCAAATTTGGCCATAATCTTCCAGAGGCTCTCACGACTGACAGAGTCAAATGCTTGTTAGGTCCACAAAGACAGCGAAGAGCCGGACATTCTGTTCTTGACACTTTTCTTGTAGTTGTCTGGCGGCAAATATCATGTCAGTAGTACCTCGTTCCTTCCTGAAGCCACACTGACTTTCCGGCAAGTGGCCTTGGTCAAGGTGCTGTGTGAGTCTGCTTAGAAGTATTCTGGCGAGGACCTTTCCTGCAACACAGAGCAGAGTGATTCCTCTGTAGTTGTCACAAGAGTGGCGATTTCCCTTGCGCTTGTAAAGATAAATAATGGACGCATCTTTGAAGTCTTGCGGAATGCATTTCTGTTTCCACATATCACAGAACATCTCAGTAAACCTCTTAATTAACTTGGGTCCACCAGATTTATAGATTTCAGCTGGAATGGAGTCAGCTCCAGGAGCTTTACTGTTGGAGAGCAATTCAATGGCCTTTTGAGTCTCCAGTACTGTTGGAGGGTCAGCCAAGCTTTCGTTGATCTCCACCTGGGGTAGGCGGTTTATTGCCTCATCGTTGATAGAAGAGGGCCTGTTGAGGACATCAGCAAAGTGCTCTGCCCAGCGATTAAGGATCTTCTCCCTATCAGTGAGCAAAGTACTACCATCTGCGCTCAAGAGAGGGGCTGAACTAGATGTGACTGGGCCATACACAGCCTGAAGAGCATTGTAGAAGTTCCTCATATCGTGTCTGTCGGCAAAGGCCTGGATCTCATCGTCTTTCTGGCTCAGCCAAGTGTCTTGCATCTCGCGTAGCTTCATCTGTACAGTCTGACGTATCTTGGTGAAGGCAACTGTTTTTGCTGCAGACTTAGGGTCACTGCTGTAGGCACGATGGGGACGGTGTTTTTCATCCAGCAATGCCTTGATTTCTCCACAGTTTTGATTGAACCAGTCCTGGTGCTTTCTTGTGGTGACGCCAATTAACTCGAAGACAGTGGAGTACACCAGCTGTCTGAAGGCTGCCCAACTGGGCTCTATATCAGCGTCAGTTCCAGTGACTTCCAGCTTAGATGCCAAGGCGTCAGCAAGTGATTGTTGGATGCCACTGTCTTTTAGTCGGGAGACGTTTAGGCACTTTGGGACCATGATGCCTTGTGGACGTCTGGGGGGCCGAATCCTGAGGTTCATCTTTGAGATGAACAGTCTGTGGTCCATCCAGCAATCGGCGCCACACATAGCCTTGGTCACACGGACATCCTGTCGGTCTTTCCTACGGACTATTATGTAGTCGATTAGATGCCAGTGCTTTGAACGGGGGTGCATCCAAGTTGTTCTATTACATTTGGACAGGCGGAACACGGTGTTAGTTATCAGGAGATCATTTGTTGCACATGTCCTCAAGAGCAGATGTCCATTGCTATTATAGCTACCAATGCCATGTCTACCGATGTCTCCCTTCCACGCATCATGATCAATACCAACTCTGGCGTTGAAATCGCCTAAGACGATCAACTTGTCTGACTTTGGTATTGTAGCAATCAGCTCTTCCAGATCTTGGTAGAATTTGTCCTTGATGTCTTCTGGGTTAGTCATTGTTGGTGCGTAAGCACTAATGAATGTGACTTGCTTTTTCCCAGACAAGGGTAACTTCAGCACCATCAGCTGGTCATTGATTCCTCTTGGTATGTTGGATAGTTTATTCACCAGATTTGTCTGCACAGCAAATCCAACTCCCGACTCACGGCGTTCGTCTGTTCTTCACCCACTCCAGAAGAAGGTCAGCTGTCCTTCCTCTGCCAGCCGGGTCTCACTCAAGGCTGCTATATCGATCTTGTAGCGAGCAAGCTCCTTGGCAATCAGGGCAGTTCTCCTTTCGGGTCTGTCGGCATCTGTATGATCCATGAGGGTACGTATATTCCACGCTCCAAGAATGAGCGGAGTGTTGCTGGTTTTCTTTGTATTTCGACCGCGTAAGTGGGATTCCCACCAGCCGCGGTAGGCTGGTCAGGATTAGTGAAGCAGGCATTTTTTTAGGGCACCTTTTCTAGCCCCTTTCTCAGACTATGGAGGTAAGCAGCGCTATCCTAAAAAGGACTGCTCAGTCGCCCAGGTGGCTGCCGAAAACCACTGCTGCTTCAGATCAGTGGAAGACAACCCTATGGCCGGAGCCGCCTACGTGCAGGTTCGCCACTGCGGCCGCCAGTGTATCCACACCTGCCGTTTCGCAGCTAGCCCATCGCCGCAGGACTTGGGGTGAAGAGATGGATGATAACATAGGTAACTTGCGAGAAAATTTGATTAAAATGAGGAAGAGTTGCGCATCATCAACCTCACTCTCTTGTCCAGGCTCCATTGCTCCAGTGGCAAGACATAGTCAAGACAGCTGGAATGGAAGCTGGATGCAGTGGATGACCAGGGTGTTCTATGTGTCTTGCTGTGCTCTATGCTGTCCACAAAGCATTGCTGGGAATCGCCTTTCTGCCCGTTGACCACATAGTGGTTCCTCCGTGCAGTCCACCGAATCCAGTCTTCATGTGCATTGGGGGACAAGCCCTGAATTCACCGATGATTCAAAGCCCATCAGCTACCCTCACCTGGTTTAGCCGACCAGTCGAAGCCGTTGCCCGTGGTGTGGCCGCTGTGCACGCTACAGCTACTTGGAGCCACAGGTGAGAGCTGAGTGTCAAGTGGGGACCAAAGGTGGACGAACTACTCCCGAGGGAGTACGGCATGTCCTCCGACCAGAGGTGCTACCCCTCCATGAACACCCCATACACCACCTCGTGGAATGAGGAGTAACGGTAGTTTGAATTAGGATCTTTAATTCGAACTACCAAGTCCGTGCTGCGTGTAGCCGCGGGCACTGAGTTCGGACTAAGGGGGATTTAAAAATGGCAGCTCCCGGGAACATGCAAATGAAGCCCGGGATATTTAAATCCCGGGCTTCATTTGCAACTCCGCTTGCCCTCATTACCCTACCTAGCTCGAACTAATGAGCTAGTGTAGACATACCCAGAATGGCTACGTCTACACTGGCAGCTTCTTCTGGAAGAACAGCCGTTCTTCCACAAAAACTTGCTGGCTGTCTACACTGCATGAGCGTTCTTCCAGAAGTAAATTTACAGTATAGCATTGTAAGGCGACCATATCTGTACGCAGTATTCAAGATGTGGGTGCACCATGGATTTATACAGAGGCAGTAAGATATTCTCTGTCTTATTCTCTATCCCTTTTTAAACAATTCCTTTCTTTTTAAATGATTCTTCCCACAGAATATCCATTTCAGACCCATTTTTCCTCTCTCTGTGTTCATTGTAATGACAGACTCCTCCTCCTTTCCGTACCTGTTCTTGACATTATGACCAAGCATTCATTCTAGTTAAAGAACCCTCCCCAATGCTCTTTAAACATGCATCAGTACATGCATTGTCTGGTGGTCAGGTCTTCCAGGGATGGGCAGCAGTAAGAGAAGAGAGATGCAGAATAAATCCAAGTACACGCACATTGACATTATGAACACTAATGGAAACTGGGTGTCTCTGAAAATCTCATCCCAAGGGTAGAGAATCTGAAAAGGCTCATTTTGATCACCTGAAGGGTCCTCTAGTCCAGTGGTTTTCAAGGGATGGGTTGCGACCCAACCCTGGGTCGCTCAGTGCCCGGCCCTGGGTCCCCTCGCTGTAGCGTGACCAGGTGAGCACTGGGGATGCTAAGGCAGGCTTCCTGCCTATCCTGGCGCTGTGGATCATGTTGCATCCCAGCTGCAGACAGCAGCAGGTCTGGCTTCTAGGTGGGCAGCTCCATGCGCTGTTCCTACCCTGAGCACCGCGGATCACTCCCATTGGCCAATTCCCAGCCAATGGGAGTGGAGGGAGGATCAGTGCCTGTGGGCAAGAGCAGTGTACAGAGCTGCTTGTGTGCCTCAGCCTGGGAGCCGGACTTGCTGCAGGCCGCTTCCGGGGCCCAGCGGGGTCCGTGGGGCCAGGAGAGGCAGGAAGCTGCCCTAGCACCCTTCCTGTGCCACTCACCAGGAGCTACTGAAGGAAAGCCCGTGCCCAACCATGAGCACCCCACCCCCATTCCTTCCCCCCAAATCTGGAGCCACCTCCTGCGCCCAGAAACCTCCTTCCAGGCCCCTCCCCACCTCAGAGCCCACACTCTGCTCCAAAGACAGAATTATGTTGTGTCGCGGGCATCCACAATTTTCTTCAACTGGGTCACAAGGAAAAAAAAAGTTTGAAAACGCCTGCCCCAGTCAGCATGCAGAAAGGGCGGGAGAGTGCCAAGGTCTCTGCACGCAGAGCTGTTTCAGGCGGGCTTGCTCTTCCCCTCTCTGCTGCTATCATTTGACCTTACTCAAAGTGTGTCCCCCCCACAAGACAGCCGTGTAATCTAATTTGTCTCCCATCAGTGCGTATCAGGCAGGCAGCAACGGTTCTTTCACACTGGTTCCTGCGGTCCCCTGCCCGTTCATCTTCGATTTTCTTTTCTGATGTAATTTTCATGCCAAAAAAAAAAAAAAAGCCAAAGCAGAGCTGCTTTTCCTCGCGGGGCCTACAAAACTTCTGAAGGCAATTCAGAGGTGTGTGGTGGGGGAGGAGCAGGGAAATGTGCCCGACAGGGAGAGAGAATGAACAAGGCAGGTCACTGAAGCAAAAAGCAGGATTGAAACAGAATTGGTTTCAGAGATCAGACAGCTCCTGGCAAGAGGAAAAGGGAAGCAACTGTAATGTCTTCCTTGGAGAAAATCTCTTCACACGCACATGAGTTATTGTCCCACACTGATTCATAGGAGTCAGCAATGGGGGGGAAAAAAACCTAGTAAGCAATCCCGTTGCTCGCTTTCCTGTTGCAGTTCTGTGCCGTGCCGTACAAGTTGGTTTGAAATAACCCCGAAGCATGGAGCGTTCCCCAACGGGAAAATTCTACAGAGGACTAAAAGATGTTCATGACATTATTCAAAGACTTGTAAATGGAAATGCTGAGCGTGTTTCTCCTCTCGCGTCAGTCTCTGCCAACGCACTAGCGACGTATGCCACCGTGGTGTAGCCTCATCTGTCCCAGGATATTAGCGAGACAAGGCGGGGGAGGTAATATCTTTTATTGAACTGACTTCACTTGGTATTTTAAGCTACACAGAACTCTTGTTCAGGTCTGGGAAAGGAACTCCGCCGGTCACCGCGAAATTGAAGAGCAAAAAGAGAGGTCAGCGTAAGCCCCTAGCCGAAGGGCCCGTTCAAGGTGAAGTGTTCCTTAGCACCCCTCGTGTCATCTTCCTGTGTATTTTAGAAAGGTGTGCGTGTCTGTCTGTCTGTCCATCTGTGAGTCCATCTGTCCAAGAACTCCTCTTAGACGGTAAGAGCTAGGATCACCAAACTTGGTATGGGGCGCCCTCTTTTCAAAATGGAAAGCAAGGTCAGGGTTTGGTTGTGCCAAGGCAATGGCATGTGCCTGGAATTGGATTGTTTCTCATACAATGGAAAGGGAGGGATCTAGTAGGAGGGACAGTTATACTGTAGAATGACCACAGGGGGGCAGCAAAAGGCCAGAGATGGGGACCAGGACAGCTATAACCCCGTTGGGCCAGCAGAGGGCTTAGGAGGAGAAAGGGACAGCTATCTACCATATATTTGAGAGAGTTTGTTTGTGTGTCTGTGGGAAGTGAACAGAACAGATAATCATCAAGTGATCCCTCTCCTTCCCCCAGCTGTGCCCGAAGCAGTGAAAATGGCCATGGCTCCAAGCTGCTGTGGTGACAGAGGGGTAGGGCTGTCCTCTCTTCCTGAGCCAGCCTGCATCCTGAACCCCTCGTCCCTCGTCCTACCCAAGATCACTGATTGGAATGAAGAAAAACAAAGCGTATTTGCATTCAAGACCTGAGCAACGCTGGGTAAATCTTCTAGTAAGACCAAAAGAGGGGTTATCAGGTGACCGATTGTTGTCATAAGCCATAACTCCAGCATCTTGGTCACAACCATGATTTTTAGTATCTAGCAACGTTATGAATTCAAGCTCCCAGGCTGATCTTCTGAGAGCGTTGTGCGGGCTTCCTTTGAGGAGTCGAACCGATAGGTGAGGCAGAGAGTGATTGCTTTGTGAAAAGTGCCCACCCACAGGTACATGGCAATTTGGTCTTTTATCAATTTCCTGCACTGCTTTGTTCGAGAGTGTCACGATTGTCCGGTTTCACCCACATGGTGTTTATTGGGGCATTGCATGCTACCTTCTCGCAGGGCACTAACGGTCTCTTTCTTTGACAGAAGTTGGCTCAATGAATGATATGGCCTTTCCCATTTTGTCTCCCCCGTATGCTAATGAGTCTTTCCAGCCTCCTCGTAATTTCAGAATTCCCTCGTGTTTGTCAGTAGCTTTCTGATACTGCGGCACTGAGAACTAAAGCTGGTATTGTCAATCAGAGTGCAAGACGGCTGTCTCTCTCTCTCTCTCTCTCTCCAGTCATTGTGACCAACAAGGGCTGTTATCTCCCAATGCTGGGCTATGAGGTGTCTCCAGATGCAGCCCCAAATTTCACTGGCTATAGGTGTTGCCAGGCTACATACAAAAATGATGAGGGGGCTGGAGCACATACTTATGCGGAGAGGCTGAGGGATCTGGGCTTATTTAGTCTACAGAAGAGAAGAGTGAGGGGGGATTTGAGAGCAGCCTTCAACTCCCTGAAGGGAGGTTCCAAAGAGGATGGAGAGAGGCTGTTCTCAGTGGGGACAGATGGCAGAACAAGGAGTAATGGTCTTAAGTTGCAGTGCGGGAGGTCTAGGTTGGATATTAGGACAAACTATTTCCCTAGGCAGGTGGGGAAGCACTGGGATCGGTTCCTTAGGGAGAGGGTGGAATCTCCATCCCTAGCAGTTTTGAAGTCCCAGCTTGACAAAGCCCTGGCTGGGATGATTGAGTTGGGGTTGGTCCTGCTTTGGGCAGAGGGCTGGACTCGATGACTCCTGAGGTCTCTTCCAGCCATAGGATTCTAGGATTATATAGCAAACACCCTGCTAATTTGCTGCCCACGCCCTCTGTAAGTCTACCTCGGCCTCCCTGCATTTAGGTTTCTCCTTTCCGCTGAATATGCTTCGCTTTATCCTCCCTTCACTTCCCATGTATTATTTATGACGGAATGTCATTTTGTTGTTTTCTGGCCTTCTTTCTAGTGTCACGGGGCTCTTATCTGTCCTCGCTGCTAAATGCAAATCTGTTGTTCTGGGCCCTTCCACCTGGCTCTGGACATTTCTGTTCATTGTTGTACTCTTTGGCTGTCTTTCAGCTAATTTTTAGTCCACAGAAAGGATTGCTCTCCAAGTCAAGGTAATACATTTTTCAGGCAGAGAGACAGTATCTGACACTTCACTCCACTCCACATCTGGTGCTAGTTCCTTTCATCTTATTTCATAATTCTATCAAATAGTCGTGAAGTCTGGCTGCCCAGATACATGTGTGTGTGTTGCTGACTCTCTGCAATGCTGAACAGTTCAGAGGTCCCAGTTATGCCAGATGTGGAGAGAAATTGCTCCCCAAACATGATGGTGGGGTGATTGCATGTGTCATTCGCACATTTTTTGGGTGCGGTGTGCTGTCCCATCTAACGGACTTAGACCACTTACAGAGAGAGAAAGAATGTGTTTCCGCTACAGACTTACCTGAGAACCAGCTGGTTTTTAACTCCTGTGATGGTGGCTCATAAAAACATAAGAATGGCCAGACTGGGTCAGATGAAAGGTCCACCAAGCCCAGTGTCCTGTCCGCCGATGATGGCCAATGCCAGGTGCCCCAGAGGGAGTGAACAGAACAGGGAATCATCACGTGATCCCTCTCCTGTCACCCATTCCCAGCTTCTGACAAACAGAGGCTAGGGACACCATTTCTACCCACCTTAACTAATAAGTTTTGATGGACCTAACTTTATGAATTTTTGAACCCTGTTAAAGTCCTGGTCTTCACAACATCCTCTGGCAAGGAGTTCCACAGGTTGATTGTGTGCTGCATGAAGAAAAACTCATGCACTACTGAGGTCCCAGGTTTGATTCCGCCTGTTGGCGCTGCACATGCATGAGTGCATACATACCACTAGACAGATCCAATTTTTAGGGTTAGATTATCTTTTCTTATGCAGCCACTCAGGGAAATAAAGGGGATGGGCCATCTGCAGCTCCTGTGGGCCACAGGGATCTGAAGAAACTCTTCAGTAATGCACTCAACAAAGGGTCCTACTTATCTCCTCTGACAGAGCTTCATGGTCTGGGGTGTTTTCATCTTGGGCTTGCACGCCACCATGAAAGGAGAGTGGACCAGACAACCACAGTATTAGCCTTTTCTGTATGTGAGGCCATAATAATGGGCCTGGGGGTTAAGTCTTCACTGTGGCAAACGCCTATTGCCGTGGTCCCCAAGCTGTGGGGTTCACTCCCATAGGGGGCTCTGAGGAACATTGGGAGGGGATGGTGGGGTCTGGCCCAGCCTCTGTTCCCAGCTCTTCTCCAGCCCCACTTCCAACTTCAGGCCCCTTCCGCAGCCAGGTTGGAGTTCCCCATACACTCACAGACCTGCCCCAAGCCTCAGTTATGGCTGTGGCTCCATTCCTGGCCCCTGACTTGGTCCCCTTATCCCTCCCCAGAAGCCACAGCCATAGGCCCGGCCCAGCTCCAAGGGGAAAGCAGGGGATGTGACCCGGAAAAGTGTGGAGATGACTGTTCACTGTTCCCTGTAGGCTGAGCGCTTGGGCAGCCACCCAGAAGAGATTCAAATGCCACCCAGCTGATTAGCACAGCCCTCACAGCTGGCAGCCTGTGTTTCTACCGGTGGTGTCCATCTGCACCTGCTCCAGTGTATGGATGGAAAAATAATAGAGGGAATATTTCCACCACCCTGTGGGAATAAGAGGGAGTCTCCCAGAATAAAACAACTAAGGACTCCAGCATTCAGCAAAATAATGACTTGTACATCTTGCACATTGTGTTACAACATGCGTCAGCTAATTAATCCGTCATTGGATTTCCATGTGCTCACCACAGAACCTGAAAGTCTTCCAGTAGAGAGACCAGCCCAGAACTTAAAGGACAGATCCAGAACTGCTCTGAACTCCCCAATAGCTTGTAGGGGTGCTGAGAGTCAAGGTTTGGTTGTTCCTTGTCAGAAGGCCAGGGAAAGAGTTCGTTCTGGGGAAGAATATCATCATCCTACTGGGCTGCTTGTATCCAGAGCCGCGGTTCTGAAACTTTTTGGCCCGCCGCCCATTCTGCTCGATGCAGACCTTTCCAGGACCACCATCCAACCACTCATGAGGACAACATGGGTTCAGGAGCGGGGTGGAGCACCAGCACAGGTTCCCCACTGCAGAGGTAGAGCAAGTCCTGAGCCCATGACCCACCTGCAGGGCGGTCATGGACCTCTAGTGGTCTGAGGACCACGCTTTGGTCTGAGGACCATCTTCTCCAAAGCCACCTAGTACAGATGCAAGACCTATCAGCGAGAGAAGTAGCCTCTGTGTTGGCTTGGGGTCCCGGGTAACTCCACTAGCGCCTACAGGACTATTTCTATTGCAGAAAATAAACTCAGTCCATGTGGTCTAGTTTGTATTCTTCTCATTGGAAACCATCTTACAAACCCTTCAGCAAAATAATGATGTGTACAGCACCTGATATCTTGCACATTGTGTTATAACATGCGTCAGCTAATTAATCTGTCATTGGATTTCCATGTGCTCACCATAGAACCTGAAAGTCTTCCAGTAGAGAGACCAGCCCAGAACTTAAAGGACAGATCCAGAACTGCTCTGAACAACTCCCCAGTAGCTGTTAGGGGTGCATTATTTTGCCGATTAAGCATGGCCCTGACGGTAACATGCTCACAGTTGGAGAGGGGGCAGGAACGTCATTGGTGGTTTGGCTTAGCAAAGGGGAGACTCCACAGGGCTTGCCCAGGGCCACCCAGCAAGTTAGAGGCAGAGCCAGGATGGAGACCATTGGTGGTCCAGGCCGCTGGTCTGACACGTATGGGCTATCTCTTCTGTGGCAGGGCAACTAGCCGGAGGGGCCACCATCTGGGGGGAGGAATGCAAGCTCCATCATGTGACTCCCCCACATGACTTGTTCTCTCCCCCAGCCCAAGGCCCCCTGCACTCCCTCTGTCCACTCCCCATGGCTGGTTACTTGGTGAGGGTGGGGGGCTCTCTGTCCTCTCCCATGCAACCTACGGCCATGTTGCCAGCCTGGTACATTGCCGAATGCAGCCCAGCAGCTGCCTAGGAGAGAGCAGCCACTGCCCTCTGCTGGGCAGTGTCCCAGCTAGGCAGCATGGCCATAATTGGAAAAGGACCTTCCCCCCGCTCCTCTGCCCGAGGCCCCGCCCCTTTTTCCAGGCCCCGCCCTGTCTGGGAGCACAGAATCATTCCCACCCACCTTTCCCAGTGACCCACCTTTTCCAGGGGCCCTGAAAGGGAGCAGAGTCTGGCCTTTCTCACTGTGGCTTGACCGCTGTGAGCCAGGATACATGTCTTTGCCTGGATTGACCCTCACGATGTGCAGGTGCAAGAATTCACCTTTTACCGAGGGAAAAACGTGCGTGACTGTCAGTGCTGAAGCTGATGGTTGAAATTCAGGTAGGAGGTGAGCAGAGCCGGCTTTTACTGCTCCTTCTTCGCATTAGCACCGGGAAGGAAGAGATGCCGTGAATGGGTTCGGTTCTATTGCACTCACCAACGAGGAGACAATGCTGTAATGGAGAGGAGTTTTAAATACACACAATGAAGAGAGGGGAACTTAAAACAGCCTTAGAAAGTAGCAGATTTTCCTGCTAAATAGCCTGGAGGGAGCTAGCAGCTAATGCTAGTAAATGTTTCATGGGAAGGATTAATTTGTGCTCAGCCCAGCCAGAATCATTATCAATTTGCATATCAGGTTCGATTGGCTCTAAGTGCTATTAGTATCGATAAAAGTCTATCTGGTACATGGCTGGCTCTGTAAATGCAAAGAAGCTGATCCAATAAGAGTTAGTACGTCTCTCACCCGGTCGCTCTCGTAGCCTGGGACCCATGGGGCCACCACACCACAAAACTCATCCAGGCTGTCGAAAGGATCTATGTGAGTGGGCCTCATTAAACGTAGGGGCAATCAGAAAGAAGCTTTGAATGTATAGAGGGGGGCCACTCTATAAACCGTGAGGTCTCCCTTTGCAGATTGGGTCAGAGATGGTATTACTGTCCACTCCAGGTCCCCCCAGGCTTCAGAGGGGGTTCCCATGGGTTGTGGTGGAAGATCTTTCAGTTTCATACTGTGAATCAGCTACCTCAGGCACCCCAGGTAAGAACCGCTGGGCTAGACCACACAAAATGCTTCCCATGGCTGTTTGCCAGGAGGTGGACACACTCTGTGAGGTTAGGAGTCCTGGTTCTGTTAGCCTGGCGCACAGGAGTTTTCAGTCCTTTCTGAAAGTAGGGTTCCCCAGCAACGCAACCACAACATAATGGGTATGTCTAGACTACATCCCCTCTGGCACCTGAAGGATGTAAATTAGACATACCGAAATTGCTAATGAAGAGGGCATTTAACTATCCTGTGCTTCATTAGAATAAAAATGGCCACCGCTTTTTGCCACCGCGGCAATTTGCCAGCAAAAAGCTTCGGTCTAGTCGGGGATCGGTTGGCAAGGAAAGCCTTTTCCGACTGAGCTTGTAAACCTCATTGCACGAGGCATAAGGGATAGGTCGGAAAAGGCTTTCCTTGCCGACCGATCCCCATCTAGATTGCCGCTTTTTGTCGGCAAATTGCTGTGGTGGCAAAAAGCAGCGGCCATTTTTATTCTAATGAAGAGTGGGATATTTAAATCCCCACTTCATTAGCAATATCGGTATGTCTAATTTACATCCTTCAGGTGCCAGAGGGGATGTAGTCTAGACATACCCAGTGTGACACAGCTCCTACTCTTACTTTGTCATAGTGTGACACAGCTCCCATGTGGAGGGGAGTTGAACTGGATAATCTGTTCCTACAGGGTGGGGTTCAGACCTGGGCAGGCTGGTGTAGCTCTGGGGCCCTAGGCTGGGAAGCTGGCGGTGATGTTGACTGAGACCTCCTTGTCAGTGGCAGGTCAGGGAGCCTGATGTAACCGCAGCTGTGGGCCCCCCTACCTGTGTGGAGCCAGTGGAAGTGTAAGACCAGGAGTGGTTCTGCAGCTTGTCACAATAGCACAGTGCAAGAGGGAGCCCGGGTTGGTGGGTCAGCGGGCTCGGGAGTACTCAAATTTCAGGTGACACCCCAGGAGAAAACCCACCCCCATTCGCCCTGAAAATTTTTCATCTTTGAGCCGCTGTTTACTGCCCCTTGCCCATTCCCCCAGCCTCGCCGTGCTTCTCTCACACACCCCAAGTCCCCGTGTTCACCACAGAAACAGCTTGAAATATTCAGAGGGGAAACACACTGTTTCTCAACCTTTTTTAAATAAAGTACCCCTTTAAAAATATTATAAGTACCCCCAGGACCTACAGTTTTCAGACACACACATTTTTTTTCTACCATTGCAACGTAATCGTCGCCAGGCGGGTGATGAAATTTTTGGGTGGAAGAAGTACAAAAATAATAAAGCACTGTCAAACTTAAAACAAAAATTCAGTTTTCTCCAAATTTCAGTTGTGTTGATGTACCCCCCCAGACTTCTCTTGAGTACCCTGAAGGGTACGCGGACCACTGGTTGAGAAACACTCCTCTAGCCCCTCTCGCAAGAGTTGCAATTTAGGAAGTTCCTGAGCAGTGGGGCTGCCAGTCACAGCTCAGTGAGAAGAAACAGGAGGAGAGGAGGAGAGGGGAGGTAAACAGGGACTTAGGCCTTGCTAGAATAACAGCTGTTGTTCCGGAAAACCAAAACTAGCCTCCACACAGCAATTGCGTTCTTTTGAAAGAAAATCGAAATAACGGAGGCTTTTTCCAATGTTGGTAAACCTCATTCCATGAGGAATACGGCCTCTTCCAAAAAAGCTCTTTCAGAAGATATCTTCCAGAATAGCTTTTTCTGAAATAAGCTTGCAGTGTAGATGTACCCTCAGTGACAATACCATCACTCAGTAGGTTGGCAAAACACCATTTTGACTGGTGGCATGGAGAATTTTGCAGCAGTTGTTGATAACTGTGGGTCAGATTCTGTCTGCCCTTAGCCAGTGTGGCAGGTGCCAGGCACACGGTATGAGGCTAGATGCTCCTAGAATCATAGAACACTAGAACTGGAAGGGACCTTGAGAGGTCATCAAGTCCAATCCCCTGCCCTCACAGCAGGACCAAGCACCATCTAGCTCATCCCTGATAGATGTAATTCAACCTGCTCTTAAATATCTCCAGTGATGGAGATTCCACAACCTCCCTGGGCAATTTATTCCAGTGTTTAACCACCCTGACAGGTAGGAAGTTTTTCCTAATGTCCAACCTAAACCTCCCTTGCTGCAATTTAAGATGTTGATTTGCTGTCAAGCTACATGGGTTTGATTTTTCATTTTGGAGTAGATTGGAAAGTATTTTGTCTCTATTCTTTTTATACCCTGTTATTGCTTCCTTTTTCTGTGTATGCAGATGGATGGTGTACTGCTTTTAATCATTGCAGTATCTGAATGCCTTCTGAGTAAAAGAGGTTGGTAGAGGCAAAATCGCTAGTGGACCAGATGGTGAATCTGCTTTTTCTCCTTCCACGGTCCAAGAGCATCCTAGGGCAAGTGAGACTGACAGAGAAATGGGGAGAGTATGTATGTTTCTAAAAGAAACTTCACAGATCAGCACCAGGAAGTGTTCCCTGACTGGTAAGCAGTACTCTGATGGGTAATTGCATTTGTGGACAATTAGGTTTTCTTGCCAGCACGAATGCATTTTAAAGCAGGGACAGAATAGCTGCAAAACTTACATTAATTTGGTAAATGTATAAAGCAGCACTGGAAAATCCCACTGAAGTAGACAGTTCTCAAGGTTATCAATACCGGAATTGCTGGTAACTTTCCTTTTACGAAAACGCCATAGCCAGCCAGCTAATAATCAAAGAACTCTGACTTTAAAAATGTTATTAACAGTTAAATTCTGACTCCGTTTTCAGGCACAGGGAACTTATTAATTCAGTCCCAAGGCCAATTTAGTCCTCTATCTTGTCTCCAGCTGTGGCCAGCACCAAATGCATTTAAGAAAGTCAATCTGCCTCTGTAAGAGTGTGTCTAGACTACAGGGTCTTTTCGAAAAAAGTAGCCTTTTCTCGAAAAAACTTCACCTGAGTCTAAACTGCAGCCACGTTCTTTCGAAAGTAAATCGAAAGACCGCGGCAGTTTTTTCAATCACGGTAAACCTCATTTTACGAGGAAGAATGCCTTTTTTTGAAAGGACTCTTTTGAAAAAAGGGCGCGCTTGAATGCAAACTGTGCTTTTTTGAAAGAGAGCGTCTTTTCGAAAGAGAGCGTTAGAGGGACAGATGGCCGGGACAAAGGCTGAGGAGCATGCTGCCTGCTCTGTTCTACTCGAGCAGAGCAAACCAGGCTATAGGGCATCTCAACGACCAGGTAGGGATTCTGCCAGTACCCGGGAGCCCCACAAAGAATACGTGCTACGAGCCACTTCACAGAGGCAATGAGAGGGGCGTGAGCTTGGCTGGGGGCTGCTGGCAGTTCCTACAGCCCCTTGAAGGCAGTTGCAACCTGGTGGACGTTAGAGCTGCCTTGAAGTTACTCTAGTTTGTGCCAAAGGCTGGCCCCAGTGCAGGAGGGTGACGTGTTCCCGTTTGGGGGAGCAGGACAGTCACAGGTGAGGACTAGCACTTTGGTCGTTAGTAACCGTGCCATCACCAAAACGTTTTCCTCCTGTCAAAAGCAGCAGCCAGCCCTCCATGCTGTCCAGAGCATGCCATGCTGCCCCACCGGCCCTTAGTACAGCCTGGAGCACACGGCGCACTGCTCCGGCAGCAGATGAAAGGATCTGGGGCTCCGGCAGCTGCCGCAGTAGCAGCAAAGGTGGCCAAGAGCCACAGCGCCCTTTGAAATGCTGGGCCCCGGGGGAAATATCCCCCTTATCCTCCTCTCCTTCCCCGTCAGCAGGCCAGCCTGAATCTGTACAGAATCCCAAATGGAGATTTAAAAGACAGACGAGTGCAAGTAGTGGTAGCAGTGTCGGTCCCAGGATATTTTGGAATCTCCAACGCTGGAGATATTGAAGAGCAGGTTGGATAGACATCTGTCAGGGATGGTCTAGATCATGCCCGGTCCTGCCATGAGGGAAGGGGACTGGACTTGATGATCTCTCGAGGTCCCTTCCACTTCTAGTGTTCTATGGTTGTATGACTAGAGGGACAACGTGGGTGACATAATATCTTCCATTAGACCAACTTCTGTTGGTGAGAGGTCACCGAAGTTGGTCCAATAGAAGATATAACCTCACCCACTTTATCTTTAACACCCTGAGACAGACACAGCTACAACTAAGCTGTAGACTCAGTCATCTCAGTTTTCACCTCCACACGTTCAAGCAACAAACAAACCTTTCACTACCACAAGGACACTTTCCAAGGTGAGGCTAGTTTATGTAACGTGTCAAGTGAGTTCACTGGTGAGAATTAAAGGAGCTAAAACTCACAAAGAGAGTGAGAACCAGGGCTTAGAACTGAGTCATCATAGTTAAATGTCCAACTGAATTGTAACTTGGTGCTCACCGAACACATTCTGTATTTTTTCCATGTTCTTTCCTTCTTCAATCTGGACATTTTAAATTGGTCAATGGATGTAAACGTGCATTGATTCCTTTGCATTTGAAGGCAACTTTGAAAAGCAACCAAGATGCATTTTAAAGAAAGACACACACAGGCAGAAAGGTGAATCAGCATTTCAAGCTTTTAAGTAGAATCAATGGGAAACCCTTATGTTTTCTATGCTTGGGTTTGTTTAAAAAGTAGATAAAAATAGGTAAAAAACCTCAGTTTTACTGCTTCTGAGTTCCGCACCTCTCATAGACAAAGCCGTACTTTGGTAGTTAGGAGGTCAGAAGTCCACAGCGGAGCCACTAAGCAGGGTCAAGTTCGTGTTTTGCTTTAATAACGATGATAGAAGTGTCAGTTTTGCCAGTGCTTGCAGAATACATTTGGAATCAGCTGAATTGTGTGTTAAATTACATGCACATACACAGATATATACACACACAGGCAACCCCCCCTCCCATGAATGTAACAGAACATTATTAAGGTTGCAAAGGTGAGCACTGGAAAGTAAGTAATATTGGAATGAGCGTTACCTGTGCAACTTTCATTCAGCCCCTTGTTCATGAGTCAACAGTGTGACACTGGTGCAAAAAAAGCAAACATGATTTTGGGAGGAATTCACAGGAGTGTTGTGAGCAAGACACGAGAAGTCATTCTTCCGCTCTACTCTGTGCTGGTTAGGCCTCATTTGGAGGATTGTGTCCAGTTATGGGCACCATATTTCACGAAAGATTTGGAGAGGGTCCAGAGAAGAGCAACAAAAATGATTAAAGGTCTAGAGAACATGAGCTATGAGGGAAGGCGGCAGGAACTGGGCTTGTTTAGTTTGGAAAGGAAAAGACCAAGAGGGGACATGACAGCTGTTCTCAAGTATCTAAAAGGGTGTCACGAGGAGGGAAAATCTTTTTCATCTTGGTCTCTAATGATAGGACAAGAAGCAATAGGCTTAAACAGCAGTAAGGAAGGTTTAGGTTGAACATTAGGAAAAACTTCCTAACTGTCAGGGTGGTTAAACACTGGAATAAATTGCCTAGGGAGGTTGTGGAATCTCCATCACTGGAGATATTTAAGAGCAGGTTTGACAGTCGTCTGTCAGGGATGATCTAGATGGTGCTTGGTTCTGTCGTTAGGGCAGGGGACCAGACTCGATGATCTCTTGAGGCCAGGTCTATACTAGACATGGAAGGTCAGCTTAAAGTACACAAATAATGTAGCTGGATTCGACATACCTTAAGTTGAGGTTGGAACCAACTTCACAGTGGAAGGCTGACAAGAGCAAATGCTCCCATTGGCTTCCCTTACTGCTCACAATTGTGAGGAGTACTGAAACCAACCCGGAGTGCCCTCAGCATTTGATTTAGTGAGTCTTTACTAGGCCCACTAAATCGAATGCCAGAAGATTGATTTCTGGTGTAGTAAATATACACGTGGGCTCCATTGCATTCCGAAATGTGTGCTGGGTACAACTCAGCACAGAGGCAAGTGATATTTGCGATGTGAACCATGTGTGATTGAATGACGATATTGAAATGGTAGAACTTCACAGGATTTATGGACTTTGCTAAGCACATCAATGAGTCGTTATGAATAGAAAAGCGAAACTGTACAGCAGGAGCAGCAAAAATGCAATTCTGCACGAAGCCGAGTTTGTAGGCATATTGCACATAGTTAAAGAGTGCAAAAGCTTGAGGCCATCTGGCCAGCTCCTTTATCACCACTCCCACCGTGAATCCATTCTTTATGTGTGATGCTTCTATAGCTTCTGCACTCAGTCGTTTCTTTTTGAGTGTCACTTTAACCAGGTGTCTAATCTGTTTTTCCCCCACGCTGATCTCAATTAGATTAAACAATACAAAATCAAAAGTTCCTTTTGTTTGAGAAGAATAATAGATTAGAATTATTTAACATCCTTAGTCTTCCTGTGTGGTGAGCATGCGTAGCAAATATAGAGCAAATATAGCCCCCTCCCCTCCAAAAAATCCCTACAGATACAAAAGGATTGCATGATCATTAAAGGTGCTTGTGAATCCCAATTTAAACCCATATTTTGTTAACACACATTGAAAATTTTTAAAACAAGTTTTACTCAGTTTTCATGAAACCTAGTCTTAGTGTTCTTATTTTTACTCACTATTTAGTAACAATTTGACAGTAGAATCCTAGAACTGGAAGGGACCTGAAGAGGTCATCATGTCCAGTCCTCTGCTCTCGCATTTAGATCATCCCCAATAGATGTCTATCCAACCTGCTCTTAAATATCTCCAGTGATGGAGATCCCATAACACCCTGGGAACTGGAAGGGACCTCGAGAGGTCATTAAGTCTAGTCCCCTGCCCTCACGGCAGGACCAACCACAATCTGGATCATCCCTGATAGATGTCTATCCAACCTGCTCTTAAATATCTCCAATGATGGAGATCCCACAACACCCTGGGAACTGGAAGGGACCTCGAGAGGTCATTAAGTTCAGTCCCCTGCCCTCAGGGCAGGACCAAGCCCCATCTAGCTCATCCCTGGTCGATGTCTGTCCAACCTGCTTTTAAATACCTCCAGTGATAGAGATTCCACAACCTCCCTAGGCAATTTATTCACACTCACATACAGCTCCCGAGCTGGTCAGCGGGCCTAGAAGTCACCAAGCAGATCGGGCCCTGCACAAACCACAGAGACCTGTTTCTTGTCCCTCCCCATAACCCTTTGCCCAGGGGTAGAGCTCTCACCCAGGACGTGGATTCAAGTCCTCAGTCGGCCTGATAGGAGGACGTTAAATAATTCCAATCCATTATTTTAGGTCATACCAAAGGAGGTTGGGATTTTGCATTGAATGGGAGTCTCCCCTCTCCCACAGGAGCGGCCTAGCTCTTGGGATATGGGTTAGGGTGGGACACTCTATGTCGGTGTCTAGCTCCATGTCTATCTGGCTTTGCCAGTCTCTTCTGTTGGAGATGTTCCCTTTGAATGAATGACTGCACTTCTCCCCCCCCCCCCAAGGTGTGGCTCAGGTAGGGAGGCCAGGCATCTGGTGTGCGACCAGAACGCCCGGTCAGCAAGCAATCCTGGAGGCTCCGGTCAGCACTGCTGAGTGGGACATTAAATGTCTGGTTGGTGGGGCAGCAGGACTGAGGCAGGCTTCTCATCTGCCCTGGCTCCACACGGCCCCTGGGAAGCTGCCAGCAGGTTCCTGCAGCTCCTCAGCATATCGGGGGTGGGGAAACTCCATGCACCACCCCCACGTACCGGCTCCTCAACTCCCATTGGCTAGAACTGCAACCAACTGGTGTAGCAGGAGTGGTGCTTGTAGGTGCAGACAGCACATGGAGCCTTCCTGTCCCCCTGAGATCCAAATATATTTTAAGAGCAGACAAAACTATTCTAATTCTCTAGGAGGGTGGGGAGGCACTGGGATGGGTTCCCTAGGGAGGGGGTGGAATCTCCATCTGTCATGGCTCCTTCCCCACTCTGGCATGATAAATGCCGAAGTTGGGGCCAGCAAGTGTACCCCAAAACCTTATCTACCAGGCTTTGGTATAAAACTTCCCCCAAAATCTTAAAACCCTAGATTTCGGAAATAAAACTTCCACTGCCACCACCCAAATCTTAATAACGAAAGCAGGGGAAAAATCATTTGGGAAATTTCACCCCTAAAATAAAAATCAGGGCACACAATTAAACAATGCCAGGTTAATAAAAAGAAAAGAGAAAACTTTTATTATCACAACAATATTCCTGTTGCAAGCATAATGATTAGATGGAAAGGTAACAAAATATACTCATGGAGGAATTACATCCTGGTTTAGAACTTAGTTAAAAAGAAAAGCCAAACATCTTTTAAACAGTGCACAGACATCAGATCCCAGACCCAACTCATAAAACAATAAAGCCTAACGAATTTATCTAAACTTTACCCTACTTACAGAAAGTGAAGAATTGTTTCTTGGAGAGAGAGGCATGTCTGTCTGCCTCTCTCTGTAGCTGTAGAGGAACTCACTGAGAGACAAAGGAGGGAAAAACCAAAATTCCTTTGTCCCAGTTTGAAATTCCTACCTACATTCCTACTGGCCACTCCACCTGGCTAGGTGCAGTTAACTCCTTAGTCCCCAGGCTGCTGGCTAACCCTCATAATCGTGACACCATCCCTGGAGGTTTTTAAGTCTTGGCTTGACAAAGCCCTGGCTGGGATGTTTGAGTTGGGGTTGATCCTGCCTTGGGCAGGGGGCTGGACGCGATGGCTCCTGATGGCTCCTCCAGCCCTAGGGTTCTGTGATTCTATTCTGATCATTCCAGCCTACTTACTATGCTAAAAAATAAGCTGTAGCCAACGGGTGGGGAGATACGAGGCCCTGGCTCCCAACCCATAGCCAGATGTGTCTCAGCCGGCAGGTAGAACAGAAGGGCTATTAGTCCACAGGGATACAGCGTAGAACAGACTTGTCAGCACAGTTACCAGGAGCGGTCAGTACCATCCATCCTGGGGACAGAGGGGCTCAGATCCAAGGGCTCTGCCCCTTATTTCTGGTCCCCAAGTGCGAGACTCACTCGCACACCCAACAGCCCATCCCCCTCCAGCCTTTGTCCAGGTTCTGGGGCAAAAGGTGTCACTTGAGCACCCTTCCCCCCCGGTCAGGTTCCAGAAAGCATCAGTCATTGTGGTCATGGAGGGAAGACGTTACACCCAAATTCCCACCACCATCTGGGTATGAAGGCAGTGCCAAGGGAAACTGAGGCACACACCCACAAGTTGCAACATGACAAGCGAACAGAGCGAATACAATCCCCGCTTTGTTGTATAAGCCAATAAAAGAAAACTCGAATGCCTCCTTACAGGTTACGTGGTTCCAGCCACCAGTGCTTCCACAAGTGCAGTCAGTCAGCATTTATCGACTTAGTGTCATTGTAAAACGTGTCATTTTCACAGCCCAGGATACATCAAAGACTGGGGCTGAGATAATTAATATGGCAGATTCTAATCCACACGTTCGTCAAGGAGTCAAAATCATTACGCGGTGTAGCAAACAGCTCTCCTTGCAAAAGGAACCCATGTTTCCAAACCAATTCCATCCATCTTAACTCAGAAGCTTTGGCAAACCACTCAAAGTTAATTTTTGTATTACACAAAGGCAATATAAAGATGGGAGTTATATAATATAATGACATACCAGCCAACATGAAACACAGAAGGGGAGAATCTATCCATCCATTAAACCATTTGTCATCATCTTTTATTGGCACCTCCAGAAATACGGCAGAGAAGAAGCATTAAATCTGTCAAAGTAAAATTGCACTGTGTGTTCTCTACTTCAGGGAACAGAAAGTATCTCCATCTATATTTCTTTGTCTCTTGCAGCTCAGTGGAAAAAGCATCCTGACAGGCCTAAACAGAGAAATCCAGTGAACATGCTTTGCACATCAAGATGTGAAGAAATCTAGAGGGTGATATCGTTAATATTCCCAGATCAGAAGCTAGCACGAGGGGTTTTATTATTGGAGATGGGTGAATATTACTTTTCACACAGCCTGCAGGTGCCTTTTTGGAAAAGTGAATTAAATCTGGTTGGGGAATTGGGGCTTTTGTTGTGTAAGAGGAAAAATTTTTGATAAGAGGAGGAAAGCAAGATTTTCAAACTGCGGTCCAACTCTCCTTGTGCTTATTCCCATTACTACAGGTTGAACCTCTCTAGTCCAGAATTCACTGGTCTGGAAACATCTGCGGTCTGGAATGATTTTAGTTTGCTGGATGTCCACTTTTCATAGGTGTGGCCAAGTTTCCTGCGCTCCCATAAAGTTTGTTTACAGCCACCAGTCTGGGTTCTCAGTGTTTTGTGCTGTTATTTATCTCTAATTTACCCCAAAATGTCTTCTAAGAGCCCATAAGCAGAGGGAAGGCTTGGTAAAGCTTCTAGACGATGTTGACCTCCCATGGTCCAGAAAATTCTATCGTTCGGAACTAGTCAGGTCCTGAAGGTGCCGGACGAGAGAGGTTCAGCCTGTATTAAGTGGAGGTTACAAAAGACATAGGGAGCCAATATTTCTGGATGAAAAGGAATGTTTAATAAGAACGATGGATTGCAGCTCCCATCTCTGGCTATGCCCCACATCATAGAGAAGATGGGAGCTCAGGGTCAGGGGAATTCTACAGCGCGATCCTGGCCCTTTGCTGGGAGTTTACAGAGCCATCTGGGAGGGTATAGGGCTGGGTAGAGCCAGACAGAGTGCTGCGCTGCACAGTTCATTCCTCCTGCCCTGCCCCAGACATCCAGAAATGGGGAGATGGCTCCACAGTGATGCCGTCGGGGGTTTATTCATGGTTGCACCAAACCTTTCTGTGTGACGCATCCCACTTGGGTGCCATCCCAAAAGCATGGAGAGAGCCCCCTCCACAGAGCTTCAGTGGAGCATTCCAGCAAAGGAGAAGACAAAGGCACATGAATTCTGGGCAGATGGTCCAGCTCCTGATGGGCCAAACCTCCTGCCCATTCTGTGGGGGTCAGGTGGTCAAACCTCCCCCAAACTACTCTGTGTAGGATAGAAGTTGGGTGGAAACTCCACTGGGTTGCTGCGCCGGGTGCAGAGAAGTCTGGAAATGGCAGGCAAAGGCAACCAGCAGTAGAAACCCAACTCCCCCAACCCGCGACAGGCCCCAGCAGTAGACAGAGAACCACAGACGGCTCACCGTTGCCTCTCATCATGGCGGTCTTCAAGCCTGAATCTCTCGCTTGACAGAGCTGTGGGGAGAGGTGAGGCCTGTTGGTGGTAAAGGTGGAACTTGGGGAGGGTATCCTCAAAAGCTGGTCTCCCAAGTGGGGCAGAGTTAAGGGTGCGGTGTGTTGCATGTCATGTGTGATGGTCATGCCATAGATGGGGGCTAGGGCTTGACCAATTTCACAGCTGTGAGAAATGCATCATGGGTTGTGAAATAAGCCCTTCCCCATGAAATCTGATATCTCCTCCTCCTTCAGAGCTCCCCACCCAAGGGGTCACTACTGTAGTAGTTCAGGACAGCTATACAGTAAATTCAGAATTTACCGGTGTGGCATCCTGACAGGTCTCCTGCTCCATCAGTGATGATAAACGTTCAGCTGCCTGCATTTTCCGATGCTCCCTCAGTATATTGTGCCAGCTCTGCTCAGGTAGTTCGCAACATAGACTTCATGGGAGCCCCCAAAGACCACAGATTCAGATCAGATACGAAGGCACCCGAGTCAGGTTTATTGTCGAACCAAGTACCTTAATAGTTGTTGGTAGCCAGATGGCCTCCGAGCCCCTACTTAGTTGTACCTAGGACAATGGACTTGGCTCAGTCAATAGTAAGGATTTCATTATCACCCCCTAGGCCGGCCAAAGAATTAAGTCAAGGTTCCCGCACCTTTACAGACAGAAATGAACAATCTGTGATACCCACCATCCGTATCATCTTACACACCAATGACATGTTTGGTGCCTCCTCTTGGACTTTCCTCCAAAGCCTTCCCTGCCATTGTTCTGCTTTCACGCTTGCTGTTTCACACTATTTTATCATGTACTCAGCTAGGTGTCCCTGTCCTGTCCTGGTGGCCTGTGTTAACGCACTTCATGTGCTGTTAGCAGTGCTAGCCGCTCTAGTGCCGAGAGACACTGACTTGCAGCAAACATTTGCTTTTGACACGGCCTGTCTGTTACTCATCGTGTAACGCTTGCTGACTTTGGTTCCAGCACCAAGCCCCTGCTTCAGGCTCTTTCATTCTTCTATGGCCCCAATGGGGAGGGAGAAGAATAAGACTTGTCCCTCCCCTGCAAACTGCTCTGGTAGGGGAAGAGGGGACCAGACCAGACTCATCTCCAGGTGTCTGCCCCTGATGCAGGATGCTGGCTGGAACTGGGCAGCAGCCTGAGTTTCCTGCAGCTGTGTGGGGGGCAGAGGGGCAGCATTTATGCAGGTTTTGCCCCTCCCAAGCCTGCCAGAACTAGCAGCAAGGAGCCCACCGGGGAGATCAGACCCACTTCTACCTCTTGGATCTCTGCGGTTGTTGCCTTCAAAGCCCAGCTCCAAAGGCAGCACAGAAATGGGGGTAGCAATCCCAGGACCCCCCCTGCAACAGATTTGCAAGCCCCCCATCTCCTTTTGAATGGGAACCCCCCAATGACAACACCTGGACATTTTATTTTCAAATCCCATGGCGGGAAACTGGCCATGATGGATCATGAATTTGATGGGGCTGTTGTTATGCTGAAACGAAGCACACGAGATCTTTTATAGGGGAAAAGGCAGTACGCCGCATTTATTGAGAATATAACAGTTGCACATGCTTTTCAGTCACTCACACACACAAGACATCATGCATACACAATCCTGCCAGATGATGTCATAGTTACCAGTCCAGAGTCTGTGTCAATCTAGTGGCCAGCGAGGGGGGAGCAGGGCCTTGTCGGTCGATCGATCTGATACTCCTCCCAAGATGGTGGCAGACAAACCCAAACTTCCATAGCAAAGCACCTTGCTTTTATAATCCTTTTCTCTTGTTGAAATCCATGGATTCCGCTCTGTCAGCTTGTGACCGGAATGTTATCCTGTTGATGTTAATTGTTCCCAAACATCTTCCAAGGCTCATCCTGTAATCAATCATCTTTTGGGGGTGCCCGCTCCACTTCAAGGTTCGTCACTCTGCCAATCTGTCAATCCTCTTGTGAGTAGGGGGTACACATCGATGGTTATAGATGGCTTCTCTGCAGCCAGGTCGTCTCGTCTTCTGGCCTTTGCCCACGCTCGCTCACCCTCTTCTTTGGCCATCTGTTTCTAAGCCATATAACTTTGCATCTTAGCTCGACACATTCACACTCCTTTCACACACATGAGCAATGTTACAAGATGCTTTCGAGGTTACAGATCTGCAATTGTAAATCAAGCAATTAAGGTTTTGGCCTTGCACATTAACAGAATTCCTCTTATCTTATTAACACAGCCACAATACCCAGAACTGTTTTTCTACTTTAGGACATTTACTAAACTTCAGAACAAAGAAAATAGACCTTCAGCTGAAAGGACTTCAGTTGTAAAATATTAAATATATGTTAATATATATGCCTTATATTGCTATATTATTGCTACATTACGACTATATTACTATATTGCTAAACCTAAAATACAAATATAAAAAGAATACAGCTGTCAGACCTAACACCGTGATGCTGTGAGACTCTGCAGGTGGTTTCTACGAGACAGGTCATATGTGGAGCAGCCTTAAAGGGCACATAACGCACATTAATACACAATAATATTAATCTTACTGGATCCGATTCTCTTCACTTCAGGCCCTTTTCCACCTTTCACACCACAAAGAGTGAGGGGGGATTTGAGAGCAGCCATTAACAACCTTGAAGGGGGGTTCCAAAGAGGCTGTTCTCAGTGGTGGCAGGTGGCAGAACAAGGAGCAATGGTCTCAAGTTGGGGGAGGTCTAGGTTGGATATTAGGAAAAACTATTTCCCTAGGAGGGTGGGGACTTGATGACTCCTGAGGTCTCTGTAAGCCCTGAGATTCTAGGATTCGTCATTTAGATCCACTGTACAGCCCATCTCCATTGCAAGAGTGGCATGAAGTGACCTTTGTGCACAAAAGATTCAGGGCTGCTGTGCCCAGCGGCTATCACCGAAGAGGAAAGGTGAACATCTAAGCCCTTTCCCCTCTCCGTCCAGTGCAAGCGTCAGCTGTTTATGTTCAGAACCGTGCGGTGCTCACAAGAAATTGTTGATGGCAGTGCGGAGAGAAGGAACCGCGGTGAAAGACCATCACCCTCCCCGGCCTTCCACACCCATTACGCTAAACCCTAAGGCTTTGTCTTCACTGCGAGTTCTTCAGGCAGAAAATATGCTAATGAGATTGCAACTTTTGCTAATGAGTCCCTCATTAGCATATTTTCTGGCGGAAGAACTCACAGTGAAGATGTAGCCTCAGTGCCAGCCTGAGACGAAAGCAGTGGCGTCTCTGATTGGTTCCACTCTCGAGTGAAGCTGACAAATCCATCCTGACCAGCCGTAAACAACAGGTCCGTTAGCCTGCCTCTGGAGCCGAGCCATGGACCGTTAACACATTGCACACCAGGCTGTCCAGCGCAATAGGGATCCGCTACAGACCACCAGCATAATTACCAAGGACAAAGACCAATTTCCAATATGACGGGGCTGAGTCGGATCTCACGAGGCACCACTGCAAATCAGGAGTAACACCACTGAACGCAGAGGAGAACTGGGGTCTAATTATGGTGTGGAGACCAGCCACACCAGACCTGACATTGTAATGTGCCTTGGGAAGGCAGCCTTTACCAGGGTCCGTGGGGTGGGCAGGAAAGCTGTCAGCCCTTGAGAGAGGCCCTTGATTGCAGACGGAAGCAGACCTCCTGTCTTTCAGAGTGGGTTCTTGCCTTAAGATGAGCCCTGGGAGGCACCCAGGCATGTCCTAACCTTCAAAAGAGTTAAGCTCAGGGCAGCCTTGATTTGATTCAATCCCCTTGCTCCTTATTTTAAATAAAAAAGCAGCCTCTAATGTCATTGCTTTTTACAGCCTCCTTCGTTGGCTGCTCACTTGCTGCAGAGCAGCAGCATCTGGGCCATCAGAGATGGTTAATTAAACCGAGGGGCATCCTAGCCGTGGAAGAAGTCTAAGAATGACTCGTGCTTAAACTGCAGCAAGGGAGGTTTAGGTTGGACAGTAGGAAAAACTTTCTACCTGTCAGGGTGCTTAAACACTGGAATAAGTTGCCTAGGGAGGTTGTGGAATCTCCATCCCTGGAGATATTTAAGAGCAAGGTGGATAGACATCTATCAGGGATGGTCTAGATGGTGCTTGGTCCTGCCTTGAGGGCAGGGGACTAGTCTCAATGCCTCTCGTGATCCCTTCCAGTTCTAGTGTTCTTTGATTCTATGAAAACATTAGGGCAGAATTCTATGGGATCCACACAGGTTTATGTCTACACCGTGATGTAAGCATGGTCTTTTGTGACTAAAGGTCTCAAATGATGCTCTTTGGAGCAGCCACTTTTTATTTATTTAAATGTCTGCTCTAATTTTCGAAAGAGAATTAGGAACACATGGAAGAGAGATGTTGTCACCAAACCAACATACCTCATGCAACCTGGATGAGCCATATTCCTGATGTTTATAATCATACCGTGTTCTATGTTGGCACACAGGATTATGTTTGCTCCATTTTATATTAGGATTTTCACTTTTATTTTAAATGTGTGCCTTTGCCTGGAAAACAGTATAGAGTATTTTCTCATTGATGTGCAAGGTATTTGATGCATAATTTCCTTTAAAATTTAAGATAATAGGAACAGAGTCAAGCTAGTGTTTCTATTACATGAAGAGCAACGCTGATAATAAATCATATTTTCCAATCAATGTTATTTGAACCAAACAAAAGAATTTGCAGAATTTTTTTTATTGTGGGCAAATTCTCTGGTTTCTTGATGAAAACACAAATTTTGGTGATTTTTTTTGTTTGGTTTCGTTCTTTCTTCTTCTTTCCAACAGCCCTTTTTCCAAGTGGAAAAAGAGGAGAAAGGTGGAGAAGAAAATTTGGGAAAAAAAACCCTCAAAGTGTCATTATTTATTTTGCAGGTTTTTTGAACGGTTAAAATACTTTTCATTTGAAATCTGCTGTTGCGAATATGCTATGTTTTTGACAAGCGCTGCAAAAAAGACTATAATGAAATAAAGATGAAGGTTCTCTCAGTTGTTGAAACAAAATTAAATAAATAAGGAAGCATTCTCTGTATCATCTCTAGTCTCTTCCACCCATTTTTGTACTTACAGGAAAATGAGTGTCAAAGACCTAAATAAACACACCTACAGTCCTATGAATCACTGGGATGTTGCCCAATCTACCCCGGAGACCAGATGTTCCAGCAGATCTGGACCCAGCTGAGATGGGGTCATTACAAAGTCCATGAGGGAACCTACATCACCAACACGACCCTCACACAAATCCCAGCAACTAGAAAAATATCTTTACAAGTGCATTTCTCAGCACTGTAGTAATACCTTAGTGCACAAAATAAGAAGAGATGTTGGATGCATCCTTAGTGGGCATTCTAGAAAAGGAGCCCTCAAGGAACCGCATCCTCGCTTACTCAGGGTAGACTTTGCTCCAGAATTTGCTCCAGCTGATCTCAATGGCTGGGGTATCACATGGGGAAGGATGGAATCTGTAAAGCAGCTGGAGTTGCTGATTACAGATGTAAAGATCCCATTGGCATTGGAAATTGCACCTCGAAACAAATTGGCTTCCACTACAGATCATCCTCCCTTTCAGGAAAACCTTACAGCAAATAGACTGCCATGTGCTGCACCAGGATTACAATGCAGCTATTGTATGAATACTCCACGGAGCCAGTCACAAAATTAACGTTAAGCGCGTGCTGAAATACGTGGCTGGATCGAGGCTCAGCACAACTTTGCAAGTGGTCTTAAGGTGTAATCCTGTTCAAAGTGTGGCACATGAGAATAACACTCAATGAGAAAGCAGTGGCTCATTATAGAATCACAGAACTCTAGAGCTGGAAGGGACCTTGAGAGGTCAAGTCCGGTCCCCTGCCCCTGTGGTCAGCATCTAGATCATCCCTGACAGGTGTCTGTCCAACCTGCTCTTAAATATCTCCAGTGACGGAGATTCCACTCCCCCAGGCAATTTATTCTAGTGTTTAACCACCCTGACAGGTAGGAAGTTTTTCCTAATGTCCAACCTAAACCTCCCTTGCTGCAATTTAAGCCCATTGCTTCTTGTCCTGTCCTCAGAGATCATTATGGGCATAAGAACTCTATTGCTAGGTTTCTAAGCCTACTTGTGAGCTGGACGCCAGAGGAAACAGAACGTGGGGGAAGGAAAGGAGGGGCGGACACAGAGGACCACAGAGCGGAAGTGAGATTCCTTTAGCTACCAGGACTTTTAAGGACAAGGGAACCAGCCCCTTAGCCCAAGGTATGTCTACCCTACAGTAAAAGACACAATGGCAGCCCAGATCAGCTGACTCAGGCTTACAAGACTCAGGCTGTGAGGTTATAAAATTGTAATAGGCTCCCCACGAAGCAGGGGAAGGGTTAGTTCCAGAGCCCAGACGCCTACCCCATCTGGAACATCAGCACTGCAATTTGATAGCCCCACATTGCGAGCCCTGAGAACCTGAACCAGCTGATCCAGACCAGCCACAAGTCTTTTTGTGCAGTGTAAACATGCCCCAGGTGCACAGGGAGGATTAGCCAATGGTGAGCCACCAGCCGCATGGGCCGTTGCCTGGCTCATATTGCAAAGATGCCACTAGGTAGAGTTCCCAGGTGCCATGCCAGCTAAACTGTCTGATGCCATTTATCTAGGCCAGTGACAAGAAGAGGTCCTTTTTTACAGTTGGGAGCTGTTTGGGATGAACTATACAAATATGCTCTGTAACATTAACACAACTGATAGTTTTTGAAGATAGACCAAGAGAATCAAAGATGCGCAAAACAAGAAACCCTCCAGTTAAACCAAAGGAAGTGCAGGGGCTGGAATTTCAATTTGTCGGTATATCACCTGTTATTATTATCTTTGTCTCTATGTTGTGAGCTCTTCCCATCAGGGTACACTGATAACAACGTGGAACCTGATTAGGGCTTCAGAAGCTAGTGGGATACAGGTAATGCTTCATACTATTACAGAGGAAGCTCTTTAAAACCCCGACTGTGCCTTTCCCTTTCAGAAACCAGACCTATCACGTGTGTACTTTAAAAAATACTTTATATGTTGGGTGGGTCACTTTATTTATCTAACAAAATGGTTTGTCTATGAATTAGGCTCTCAGCAGAATGCCCATGCCACCTGGAAACCCAATTATTTTTTATATTTTGAAGGGAAAGACTCACAGTTTTCAGTGGTTGAAAGCACATACAGAATGCATCATGTTGATGAAAAAATTCTGGTGGACTGCACGACTTATCCCTTATGTTGTATACATGAGCTTGCAGCTCATTCAAGGAACATGAAAAGTGTATCACTGACCATTGAAAAACGCATTCATCTTTGTGTGCACATTTTCTTGTAATGCCATTGGCTTTGTTGACTTTTCTGATGTTTTCTGAGCAAAGACGATTCTCCTGTGAGCTTCAGGCAGTCCAAAGCCGGCTTTCATGGGAGTCTTCATCTCCAGAAGGCCATTTCCAACATAGCTTCTGAAACTGGAGGCTGATAATTTCCCACCTCTCCTTTTGAAGGTGCAAATTTCCATTCCCTTTGTTGTACTGTTGTTTTCCCAGGAGCCTGGCTAGTTAACAGAGCACTGAGGCTAAGAACCAGGTCAAGTCATTCTTGTTACCACAGAACTTGACATTACTGCAGTCAGCCATTTTGTGGGCCTAGCCACTACCTTCTGAAACCAAATACCACATAGCTAGGAATAGCCTTAGGCCCTGAGGCTTAGTGTACACTAGAGAGGAAGGTTAACCTAACATACGCAACTCCAGCTACATCGACTCCAGCGACATAATTATTGTGTCTTAAATTGCCATCCACACAGCGGGAGGTTGACGGGTGCAAACACTCCCGTCAACTTTTCTTACTCCTTGTGAGGCGCAGGAGTACTGATGCCAATGGGGGCACCTTTTGAGTTTGATTTATCAAGTCTTCACTAGACACACTAAATCGAACCCCAGAAGTCCAACCATGGGAGCATCAATCTTCTGCATCATGTAGACATGGCCTGACAGACATGGCAACACCGCTGCATGTTTGCAGTTTTGCTAATAGGCTGGGACAGAGGGTTAATGTGTCATGAGAATGGAAGAAATTGGCAGCTGGGCTTGGGTAAATGCCCCTGACATGTTTTTCTGTTGTTTTTATGACTAAAAATAATAGAAATGCTTCGCTAGTGAGAGACAATGAGTAATTTGCTGAAATTAGGAGAATTGGTGACCCTGTATGAGGCAATAGGAGTTGTGTGCCTTGTTTAAGATAGTAATAAAAGATTAGGCCAAAGGATACATTTTGGAGCAGTCTGAAGAATTGTTGTTTAGTCAAGGAGCTGAAATCTAAACTCCCTGACTTCTGGATAAATGGAGAGACCCCAGGATCATGGCTGTTGATTACTAGAAACCATGTCAGACTTTGGGTAATTTTAAATAAGTGGGATTCTCGAAACCTTCTGCTATAGCTCCTCCTCTTTTTAGGTGATTGTAGTAGAAGGCTTCTCCGCTGAAAGATTCCAAGGGCTTTCCCAGATGGTGCACCATGTCTTTCTGAGAGGGAGTGGACTAAGAATTAAAGGGTTTATTATATTGTCAGCATAGAATCATTAACATTGTAGGTTGGAAGGGACCTTGAGAGCTCATCTCATCCAGCTGCTTGAGCTAAGGGAGGACCAAGTAGACATAAACCTTCCCTGAAAGGTTTGTGTCCAACCTGTTCTTAAAAGTCTCCAATGACAGGGATTGCAAAACTTCCCTTGTAAACATATTCCAGAGATGGACTATCTATAGAGTCAGAAAGTTCCTGTTAATATCCAGCCCCACTCTCCCTTGATGCAGATTAAGTCCATTGCTTCTTCTCCTACCTTCAGTGAATGTGGAGAACAATTGACCACAGTCCTCTTTATAACATCCCTGTACATATTTGAAGACTGTTATCAGGTCTTCCCCACCCCCTTGGTCTTCTTTTCTTCAGACTATGCAAGCTAGTTTATTTGAATAACATTCCTCATAGGTCAGATTTTCTAACCCTCTTATAATTTTTGTTGCTCTTCTCTGGGCTCTCTTCACTTTGTCCATGTTTCTCTTGAAACATGGTGCCCAGAACTGGACACCACACTTTAGCCAAGGTGTCACCAGGGCCATGTAGAGCAGGACCGTTGTGTCTGACATACCATGCCTGATAATACACCACAGGAGGAGATTAGGGCTTTTTTGCAGCTGTCTCTCATTGTGGGATCCTATGCATCCCATTGTTACAGCCCCAGCTCCCTTTCAGCAGTAATACCAGCCACTCAGTTACTCTCCATCCTCTCTTTGGTTTTTTCTCTGCGTGTGCCTTCATTGAATTTCATTTCACTGAGTTCTGCACAATTTTCCAATTTCTCAAGAGTGGTTTGAATTCTAACCCTGACCTCCAAATTGCTAGCAAATGCTACCAAGTGCTAGCAAACACTACCAAGCATGATGGCACCCGCTGGCCAAGGCAACTGTGTAGATGGATGGGAGAGGTAGCTTGGGGAGAAATAAAAATTTAAAAAATTGATTCAGACATGGATCTCTGGAATTCGTCTGAGAGGTTGTCTATTCATGGTTTTTCTCACCTGCTTTGATTATACATTCCTAAGGAGAGGGATTATCTCTTCTGATATGTCTGCAGTGTTTAGCTCAATCTACCAGGCCATGAATGGATCATTTGGGTGTTGTGTTATCACATTATAAATAATCCTCAATCTGGTGGACTTAGAATTTATATAATGCATTTAAAACCTGTACTGTTGCCCAGGAAAGTAACATATGCTTAGTGTGCAGTCAATACCCAGAAATAGCTGTTGTTATGACAGGATGGCTGTTCTCCTAAAGGACTCGGATCAAGCCAGGTATTCACAGAAGAGGCAGAGATGAGCCTGAAGAGGATAGTGTTAAGGAGTTTGTTATTTTGTACAGCTCTCCTATGCTTCTTAAGAGCAAAGCATTGATGCATAACTTTGTTTTTGCTACACTGTTGTCTTCTTGCTTTGCTGCCATCACATCCCAGAACAGCCAAAACTCCAGCATCCAGGTGGAGTCTGTGGGTAGAATGTGTCTAAGCTACTGGAAAACCAGGAAGGCCGAGGTACTGGTTGCAGAGTTTAGGTGCACAGACTGGATGGTCCCACTGCTCAAGGAGGGCATGATTACAAATGCCATTACCATTGATTAACGTAGAGTAGAACATAGTTTGGGATGATATAAACCCACATTGGATCCGTCTGTCCCACTCTGACAACTTTCGCAGTCTGATTTCCATAAAACCATCATGGTGGCTTGGTTTCTTATTCTTGACACAACCTCTTCAAGATCATCCACAATGCCCATGGCTCTGTGTACAGTTGCATGAAAACCTATTGACCTGATTTGCCTCTGAATTCCCATTTTTTTGTTCTGTGTGTATGTGGAGATATACCTACCTCATAGAACTAGAAGGGACTTTGCATCCAGTCCCCTGCCCTTACAGCAGGACCAGATACCATCCCTGACAGATTTGCCCCAGATGGCCCCCTCAAAGACTGAGCTCATAACCTCAGTTTAGCAGCCTAATGCTCAAACCACTGAGCTAGCCCTTTCCTTTAACCCAGCTACTTCGCCACTGATCCTCAGACTGTGAGCTCCATGGGTCAAAGTCTCTCTCTTCCTGAGTATTTGGAAGGTACCTAGAGCAGTGCCAATCGACTACCATAAAATCAATATACTATCAACATCTCACCACCGTTAAAGGACACAGCCTATAGAAATACACAATCCTGTCATTCAGCAGACCTAGATGGTGGCACCGTAGCCTGGTTGGAGATTTTTTTTTTTATGAATTCCCTGTGCCAGCTATTCTCTCTTTCAGCCCCAGATTGGATTGTTTTCATCTGTGTTATTGTGCCTGCTAGAAGACCAGCTGGTCAATTATTTCCCACTATCAGTCATGGTGGAAAGGCCAGTCAGGGATTCAAACACTGCAGAGCAAACAAAGTCTGGACAACGTAGGAGCTGGCGAGCTCTGTGTGATTGCACTATAGAGTAATACCAGCTGCATCCTGCCAGTTGCTACATCATGCATTGAGATGTGTTTCTAATATGTAAATAGAAGCCTGGAGCCCAGGTGCAACATCAATGGACAGAGAAGATCTCCTCCAAATGATCGGAGCAGTTGGGACCTTCTGCGTTCCGAACAGATGGGCTCTTGCAGTCTCGGTCATGGTTTTAGCTGCCAACAATTTCCCCTTTTGTTTTGCTTTCCTTTGCAGCAAGCAAAAGTCCAAATCTATGTCAAGGATGCCACAGAAATATCTGAGAGGGATGTGTGAGGAACATCACATAATAGAGCAGAGAAGTGAGAAACCAAGAGGAAACCCAGCGATGAAAAGAAGACACGGCTGAAGAGTTGTGATTTGTTAGCAGCCACTGTTCTGAAGTATCAGACCTACCCCCACTCATTATTGGTGGAAAATGTGGAGAACCACTGTGGTAGCTGAAATCCTATCGTGTGCTACTGAAAACTGATGACTTAGCCATGGTGATCTTATGTGCTGACCGGAGACCATACGGTACCACCATTCAGGACTTCAGGTTTCTGTTAAGAACTTTCATATCAATGAAGATAAAGGGTGAAATATTTAATTGTTTCCATAGCTTTTGCTTAATCCATAATCTGGCAAATTCCCATCGAAGTCCATGAAATATTGCTTGAATGCATCATTTGTAAGAGCGGGAAACATTTTAATACTTTGTTGTCTTTCATAGTGCACTTTACAGATTTACATCTTGCACTGAATGGGCTACCCATGATAGGGTTTATCTGAAAAAAGATATTGTAGTGATTGCTAGAAGTAGGGTCATAACATCAGTGCCACGATAAGCCAACGAGAGTTTCTACCCATGACGTAATGCAGCTCACGGTATAATACTTGAGTTATTTTATTTTGGTTGGACATTGTCAGCTGGTATTCTCCTGTGCAGATATGGAGGATGGGATCATGGATGGGACCTCTAGAGGAGAATACGATAGTCATCAGAACAACACCAGCCATGTTGCATGACACGTATAGGACTGAAAATTAAGACTATTGATACAGAGTAAGGTGAGTGGAATTTGGGTATTTAGTCCCCTGTATTGACCCGTTCACAGGGATTTTGACTGCTAACATTTCCAAGAAAACTTTTATGACCATTACATCACACTCAGAAGACTGCAGTTCTGACGACATGATGCCCTCCAGAACCAATTGGTTGGACACTGACAAAAGAGGAGATAGCATAGTGTGCTATTTCTCACAAAACCCTAGCTCTTTTACAGGGATGGAAGCATCAGCTGATCCCCAAATGTCCACTTACGTCACACATGGCAAATAGACTTTACTGCCACAAGCAGGTCTTTTTTTCACGTCGCTTTCTTTTTCTCAACATCATGATTTTAATTTTATAGCAAAGTTTAATGTTCTTATCCCTGGAAAATGAAGAGTCAGAGCCATCCTCACAAGGGAATGCCAGCCGTCATGTCCAAAATTAAAGAGCAAAATAGCAGCCCAATGAAGAATAATGAGGGCCACCCTGCTGGGTCAAGGACACCAGGATTAGCTAATGAACTAACGATTACAGAGAAATTAAAATGGCATTGGAACTTTGCTGGGGTACTCTTGGGACAAATGAAAGTTGTAGAGCAATGCGGGAGAGGGACCAAGTACTGCCTAGAAGAAGTAAGGAGCAGGACAATTTCTGAAGTGTGAGACACACTGCAAAAAAATTAAAATGAAGTCCTTTATATGTCATTGGGACCTGAGGGAGACACATGCTTGTATAATCAGGGAGCTCTCCTACCTTGGGTTTGAAAAGTGAATAAAGAGAAATAATAGACTCTTTTCATCAGGAGTAAGTAGGACTAAAGGCTCTTTGGAGAGGAGGAACAATCTGGGGGAACACCAAGGCCTGGTCTACATTACAGCAGAAGGTCAAAATAAGATACGCATCTCCAGCTACGTTAATGACATAGCTGGAGTCGACCTATCTTAAATCATATTTCTGTGCAATCCACACAATGGGAAGCAGGCGGGAGGAAATGCTCCCATCGGCCTCTCTTACTCCTCACAAAAGGAGGGGTACCAGACGCCAGCCAAAGCTACCCTCAGCATTTGATGTGCGGGTCCATACTGTATCTGCTACATCCAATGCCAGAAGATTGAACTCTGGAGCGTTGATCTTCCACCTTGTGTTGATGCACCCTGAATGTTAGGAAGCAGCATGAAGGAGGAACGCTAATGTTTGATCTTAAGTAATAATAGGCCTGTCCATGCGATTTATATCTTGGGATAAACAGAACAGCTGGTCCATGACTCAATTGATAAAAAAGATTTAAAGAGGAATAATATAAATTACTGCTAATCAGCATGGGTTTATGGAAACTAAATCTTGTCAAACTACCCTGATATGCTTTTATCAAGTTATACGCTTGGTTGACATAATTGTGTTAATTTACCTTAGGAAGGCTACTGTGAGACATTTCACTGGGTTACCACACAACATTTTGATTAAGAAAGGAGATATTATTAACATGGATTAAAAACTGACTGATGGGGGGTCTCGAAATGTCATTGTAAATAAGCAATCACCATTAAGGGATATATTTCTAAAGCGGTCCTCCAGGGAGCCGTGATTGGGCCTATGCTATTTGATAGTCTTATCAATGTTGCAGATGAAAAGATAAAATAACAAAGTTTCACTGGACTTCGCTTAGTCTTTCCTGGGGAATCAGCTGTATCATGAGTTTGGGGCTCTGGCCTCTGGTCAGTCCACGCCCACAGTGAGTAAGTCCAGGAGCCTGGGCCTATGGTTGGGCCGAGCCAACAGTCAACTATGTCAAGCCCTCCCTGTGGGCTGGCCGTAATAGTCCAGGGGCTCATGCCTATGACTGGGCCGAGCCAACATATAATTATGCTGAGCCCACACTGTGGACGGGCCGCAGTGGTCCCCCAGGCCCTGGTTCAGGGCGGGTTGGTAAACAAACAGAGTTTAGGGATTGCCAGTCACTAGGCCCAGGCCCTGGTTCAGAGTAGGGCAGCAAACAAACAGCCGGGTTTCCCAGCACGGGCGGAGAGTCATCAAATGTAGGCGGTTGGCCTACAATCGTGGAGGGAGGGAGAGATGGCCACCCATGAATTAGGTGTCAGGGGGAATGCAGGCTCACCTGCTCCTTTGCGTCCCAGCCCAGGGCCCTAACAGCGGCAGCTCAGTCGGTTCCTGGGTCAGTGGGGATCCTGCCCTCAACGTGCTGGCTAACAGGCTCTGGCCCAGCCAGACTAAGGTCGGTCGACTTTGGGCTCCTTCCACACGCCCCCTCAGTGCATGCCTGGCTCCAGTGCAGGTCTTCTGGTCACTGAGGGGCTAGAACATCAGTTGGCGGAGGAGGGGCAGTTCCTCCAGGTCATAGTCTATTGGTGGGCCCAGTGGTCTGGGACAGTCCTCAGCCTCTTTGAGGTCCACATCCACCTCCACCTCCCACACATGCCCTATTTTGAAATAGCTATTTCGGAAGAGGAGTTATTCCTCGTGGAATGAGGGCTACAGAAGTCAGAATAAGCCGTCCGTTATTTCAACATTATTTCAGAATAATGGAATTGCTGTGTAGACGCTCATATTGTTATTTCGGAATAACAGCCATTATTCCAAAATAACGGTGCAGTGTAGATGCACCCTAAGGTAGCACTAAAAGGAGTTGTGCTGTACAAAGCCAGGATAGTAAGAATGCACTTAAATGCAGGGATAGAACAGAAATTAGGTCTCCAATAATGTTAGATCTCCATTTCTCTTCGTTGTCAGCCACAGAATTTTCTTAATACAATGCAATGTGGCCTACATGATAATTCAAGGGACTGTAAAAATCAGCCGCTTAACATACAGGGGCTAATAAAGGTGGTGCAGAACTGTGTTCCGTATGTTTGGGGATATTTGGCAGCTGTCTCTACAGCTAGGAGGCGGTTTTATAGGGATTGCCTGTTGTATTAATTTAGGTGGAATACAGGCTCCCACAGAGTCAGAGGTGTTAATATGACTCTGAAGCTGTCCATCCTTAAACAGTGTCAAACAAGGTTTGGGGGTCAATATACAGAGACATCAGCCTGCTTCAAATGATGGCAAACACACTCGGAAATTCACGCCAAATGTTAGACATGTAAGTGAGCGAAACGCACAAAAGGAAAAGCAACAAAACAAGACCGAGAGCATTGAAACTAAAATTATGCAAAACAAATTGAATTAAAACCTGCCCAAGGCCCTCTTTGTAGTCTGACAACATTTGCTAAAATCTCTTTAGTCGAACAGTTCCTTTTTTGGGGGGAAGGCAAGGGTTAGCTCTGGGATTGGGAATAATAGTCACTCTCCTGCTTTGAAGCAGCCAGACGGGAGAGGAGTGACAGGATAGTAAAGTTGGGGGAAATGCAGCTTTTTGTATATTGTAAGGCTCTGGGGATGGGCAGTCAGCTACAGATGGATATTTTGGGTTAGCACAGCGGCCACAACATCTTCTTAGGCAGGGATATCATCTAGTTGGTCTGGCTGGGTCCCTCTCCTTCACTGGTCCTTCTCAGACCAAGCAGAGTTGGATGAATCATCTCACCTTGCCGTGGCAGGGCCAGGCACAATAGTAGATTTCAGGATTAAGTGATGGGGACTCTGAGAGCGCGTCTACGCTGCACCCTAAACGCGAAACAGGATATGCAATTTGCACAGTGCAAATTGCGTATCTTATTTCGAATCTATTTCAAAATAACTCATTTTGAAGTTTGGCGCGTCTACACAGCACCAAGTTTTAAAATAAAGCGCTATTTCGAGCCATCCCTTATCCCTCGTGCAACGAGGTTCACTGGGATGGTGAAATAGTGTGCCCGTTATTTCGAAAAATATTTTTTAAAAAAACGGGTGGCTTGTGTAGATGTGGGGTAGCTACCTAGAGGTATCTTGAAATAGCCGTGCAGCGTAGACCTACCCCGAGAGAGAGATAGGGCAAAAGGAAGATAGAGAAAAACAGAAAGGATCGCACAAAGAGGGGTCAAGATGAATATAGAGCCAGGACGGCATATGCATTAGTCTGGGCTCCTTGCTGGCACTCTAATGATGGTCCCCTCCCTTCCAGAATAACAAGCTCTGTAGTCATGGCAACAGTGCTCCTGTGAAGTTAGGGTAACAAAGGCCTGCTAGGCCCCATTTATTGCAACGGGCTTCTTGCATATGTTTCCCAGGACACATTTGGCATGGGAGCTCATGTACAGAGTTAATATAAGATGCTGTAATGAAAGTATTGCGTACAGTGCAGTGGAAGACACTCGTGCTAAGAAAGCGATTGAGAATGACTGGATCCTTTAAAAGACAAGCCGTACATTTCAAGACTCTTCCATTAACCCTAAAGACTCCTCTTTTGGCCCTGAACGTGTCCTTTGCAGAGCCTGCCCACGGTGTTGAACTGCACAGGTAAGTTTGTAATGGGACAAACATCAACTGTAAAAAAAGTCTTCACCCACCTAAACTAATAAAGCAACATAAGTGATCAATGACAATAAATAGATGAGGATACCAGAGTCAGAAAGTTCAGGGTATCTATCATGGGGGGCTGAGGAAAGCTGTAAAGGAGAGAGTCCAACGCTCCAAGGAAAAGGATGTTAGGAATCATTCAAAAAAAGAATGTTAGAAATCCTTAAAAAAGGGATAGAGAATAAGACAGAGACCATCTTATTGCCTCTATATAAAACCATGGTACTCCCACATCTTGAACACTGCGTACAGATGTGTTTGACTCATCTCAAAAATGGTGTCTTGTCATAGGAAAAGGTTCAGAAAAGGGCAACAAAGTGATTAGGGGTTTGGAATGGGTCCCATATGAAGAGAGATTAAAAAACTGGGACTTTTCAGCTTAGAAAAGAGGAGACTAAGGGGGGATAGGATGGAGGTCTGTAAAATCATGACTGATGTGGAAAAGTGAATAAGGAAAAATTATTTACTTGTTCCCATAATATAAGAACTCGGGGTCACCAAATGAAATTAACAGGTAGCAGGTTTAAAACAAACAAAAGGAAGTTTTCCTTCTCTCAGTGCACAGGCAACCTGTGGAACTCCTTGCCAGAGGACGTTGTGAAGATCAGGACTTTAACAGGGTTCAAAAAAGAACGAGATAAATGCATGGAGGTTAGGTTAATCACTGGCTATTGGCCAGGATGGGTAGGGATGGTGTCCCTGGCCTCTGTTTGTCAGAGGCTGGAAATGGGTGACAGGAGAGGGATCACATGGTGATTCCCTGTTCTGTTCACTCCCTCTGGGGCATCTGGCATTGGCCACTGTCGGAAGACAGGACCTCGGGCTAGATGGACATTAGTATGACCCAGTCTGGCTGTTCATATGTTCTTATGTGTAAGAGGGAACATAGTTTTTGCTAGGAGAGACAAAAACAATGAGAAATTCTGGTAGCTGGAGAGACCAGACACTTGCAGAAATCGGAGCCGAGAGATCCCAGCACAGAACTTTCCCAGCACATGGCTTCAAAGTCCCGGTACAAAACTCCACCAATTGATTGTGTCAGGGAGACCTTCAACACAAGGTTAGGCAAAAATGCTTTTCCAGCACTGGTTGGAGGACAAGGCTACAGACGTGACTCGATTACACTCTTTGTCACGTGGCAAAGGCAGTATTACATTTTCGAAGCATCTTACAGATACCCAGGTTTTAAAACAAGCAGCATTTCTTGGGAGTTTAGAAGCTCTTTGTAAACCAAAGCTTTATTCTCGGAGTCAGGACTTGCCATTTACCTTTCAGCAACTGGATTGACTTCACTTGCATGCGAAAGGTGAGTGAACCAAAGCTTCTAGAACCAAATTCTGCTTTCAGGTGCATCAGCAGAAATGCCATACTTGGATTTGTGCAGGGGTATGGCAGTGTTGCTGACACGAGAATCCAACCCGCCCCAGTGGACAATGAGGGTATGTCTACACTACCACCCTAGTTCGAACTAGGGTGGTTAATGTAGGCATTCGAAGTTGCAAATGAAGCCCGGGATTTAAATATCCCGGGCTTCATTTGCAACTTCGAATGCCTACATTAACCACCCTAGTTCGAACTAGAGTGGTAGTGTAGACATACCCTGACATATCAGTTCTCAGAGCCCCAGTAAAATGAGCATAGGTTGAACCTCTCTAGTCTGGCACTCTCAGAACTTGATTGGTGCCGAACCAGAGAATTTACCTCACCACGGGTGTGTGTGTGTGTGTGTGTGTGTGTGAATATTGTCTAGCAGCACTACCAACACTTCAACTGCCTACTGGGCTCTTAGAAGACATTGAGGGGTAAAGTAGAGCTAAAGAACAGCACAGAACAGTGAGAGCCAGGCCTGGTGGCTGTAAACAAACTTTATGGACCACAAGAAACTTGGCCCCGCCCATGCTAAATGGATATCTGATGAACTAAAATCATGCCGGACCATGGGTTTTGCTGGACCAGAATATGCCTGACTAGAGAGGGTCAACCTGTACAGTGACTCACCGTGACTAATTAGTCAAATTAAATAGACATAAACTGAATTTTTAAAAAAGAATTTCAGCCTTGTCAATGCCAGAAATATCATAGTGTCCCTGAAATAGCTAGGCCCATTGGATCGCACTTGGGTTTTGTTGGTAAGATGGGCACAACCAAACAGTATGTAAAGGTGTATCTCTGGGAACAAAGACTTGGCAACTCTATCCATGGAGGCAGACATTCTGAACAGGAATTGTTTCAAAACACGTGAGTGGTTACTCAATGTGCGGCACTCTCGGGGCATGTCTAGACTACATTCTTCTGTCGACAGAGGAATGTAAATGAAGGACTTGGAAATTGCAAATGAAGCACAGATTTAAATTTCCCATGCTTCATTTGCACAATGAATTTCGAAAAAAAAAACCCAGGTCTAGACGTGGTTCTTTAAAAAAAACAAACCCTTTTTCGAAAGAACCGTAATGCCTGAAAAAATGAGGCTTACAGGTTCTTTTGAAAAAGGGTTTTTTTCCCCCGAAAGCCCTGTGTCTAGACCCTGGGGGTTTTTTTTTGGAAAAATCCTTTTTCGAAAAAGCGATTGGAATGCATTATGCAAATGAAGCACGGGAAATTTAAATCTGCGCTTCATTTGCAGTTTCGAAGTCCTTCATTTACATTCCTCTGTCGACAAAGGAATGTAGTCTCGACATGCCCTCTGTGAAAATCTCCTACACAGCTTCCTTCAGCGGAAGGGTCTCAAAGAGTGCCCATGCAAAGAAACCTGCGTTCAGTGTTTGATAGCAATGCAATTCCTGCTGCAGGAACTGCTGGGCACACTGTGTGTGTGTGGGGGGGTGGGGGTGCAGATCCATGCTCCTAGAAGGGCAGGACTTTGGGGGAAAGATGGGGCCAGGGCCAGCCAGCCCTTCACATCGCCTGGAGCTTTAGCCCCTCACAGTTCCACCACATAGCAATGCTACTCCTTGGGTCCCAGCGGTGCCCTGTTGCCCGTTAGAGATGAAATCACGAAAGAGACAGCAACCCACATGGCCGAGCGGGTTCCCCCTCCCCCAGCCTGTTAGTTTGGAAAGGCAATTCAGGGGCATACACCTGCCTCGCTGACAGCATGGCCTGCTGTTCCCATTCGTCTAGGGAAATGCTGGCACTAAACTGCTCAAGGTAGTTAAGACCAAAGCAGACTGTGAAGAACTTCAAAAAGATCTCACCAAACTAAGTGACTGGGCAACAAAATGGCAAATCAAATTTAATGTGGATAAGTGTAAAGTAATGCAAATTGGAAAAAATAACCCCAACTATACATATAATATGATGGGGGCTAATTAAGCTACAACTAATCAGGAAAGAGATCTTGGAGTCATCGTGGATAGTTCTTTGAAGACGTCCATGCAGTGTGCAGTGGCAGTCAAAAAAGCAAACAGGATGTTAGGAATCATTAAAAAAGGGACAGAGAATAAGACGGAGAATATCTTATTGCCCTTATATAAATCCATGGTACGCCCACATCTTGAATACTGCGTACAGATGTGGTCACCTCATCTCAAAAAAGTTATACTGGCATTAGAAAAGGTTCAGAGAAGGGCAACTAAAATGACGAGGGGTTTGGAATGGGTCCCATATGAGGCGAGATTAAAGAGACAGGGACTTTTCAGGTTGGAAAAGAGGAGACTAAGGGGGGATAGGAGAGAGGTATATAAAATCATGAGTGGTGTGGAGAAAGTGAATAAGGAAAAGTTAATTATTTGTTCCCATAATATAAGAACTAGGGGCCACCAGATGAAACTAATGGGAAGCAAGTTTAAAACAAATAAAAGGAAGTTCTTCTTCACGCAGCGCATAGTCAACCTGAGGAACTCCTTACCTGAGGAGGTTGTGACGTCTAGGACTATAACAGGGTTTAAAAGAGAACTAGATAAATTCATGGTGGTTAAGTCCATTAATGCCTATTAGCCAGTATGGGTAAGGAATGGTGTCCCTTGCCTCTGTTTGTCAGAGGGTGGAGATGGATGGCAGGAGAGAGATCGCTTGATCATTACCTGTTCGATTCACTCCCTCTGGGACACCTGGCATTGGCCACTGACAGCAGACAGCGCACTGGGCTGGATGGACCTTTGGTCTGACTCAGTATAGCCATTCTTATGTTCTTATGTTCTTATGTTTTCACAGCCTCATCTCGTGCCATGCCATGGGGAAGCACACAAGAGTCTCCCCGGGTTCTTAAAACCCTATGTCTTTTCCCCTCACTGTTTATGAAAACAGGCCAAAAAAAAAAAAGGTTATTCCCTGACACGGCTCTAATAACAACGTTTCATTTCAAATTTTAAAAAAATGTTCAAGGGAATTGCTCCAGACACATGGAACGTTTCATTTGGTTTCCTTCGAATTGCAGATTTCGTTGGCGGATGAGAACGGTCAGAGCTGGAGATGCAATTAAATTACTGCTGATGGAATCTAATACTCAGATAAAATCTATGGAAAGACCTCGGCTTATTTTGTTTCCGTGAGCTGCAACCCCCTCTTAAATCCCACCCTTCCAGTGTACCCACCAGATTTAGACTGAGCCCTGGTCTACACTAGGACCTTATTTTGAAATAACACTCCCCCTCCAGGTCAAATTAATAAGCAGAGCATCCACACTACCAAGCCTGTTATTTCAAAATAACGGGCTGCAGAATTCGAAATCTGCCCACCTGCTTTTCATCAGGAGTAATGTTAATTGTGAAATAGTTATTTCCAAATAGCGGTAGTGTGGACACTCTGGTGCTACTATTTTGAAATAGTGACTCCCCAGAATAATTCGACCTAATTACTCCCCAGTGCTCCCTGGGGCTCCAAGTCCGAGGTGGCTTGCCCACATTAACAGAGCCTGCCTTGGACTAATTTCGAGGCTTCCCCGTAGTGTGGACACGCTAGTTCGATTTTGTTACATTGGGAGTTAAGCCACATTTACTCATTCGGAAATAGTTTCCCAGTGTAGACATGGCCTGATTTTTTTAGAGCATTCTGAGAGCGATCTCGCATGACATTCCAGAAAGGAGCAAGCCCCTTCAGCAGACACATGGCAAAACCTCCCACCAAATGTCTCATAATCTGGCCTCATCCGACCCAAATCTAGAATCCTCCAAAGTCAAGACAAGCCTCTTCCAGCCTGATGCCTAGAATGAAAGGGCCCTGTTCTTAGTCACAGCTTCTATGCGCTATTACAATAAAGAAGAAACTGGTTCTTATTTCACTTTCATGGTCTGTTACAGCGAGATAGCCATATGCGGATAAATTACAGTGGCTAATATCCTCCATCCTCATTAGGTCCGTGTTTCCGGAAAAAATCCCTATTCAGAACAGAATGCAATTTTCAGCCTGTTATTAAATCCCATTGAAGTCCATGGATCTTAAACGCATGATTAATTTAAGCATGTACGCAAGTGCTTTTTTTTTGAATTGGCGCCTGAATAGCTCAATTCCCTAGCAGAAAATCCTGTGAGAGTGACGAGAAAACTTTTCAAAGGTAATTTTAATCAGCCTATAGCATTGGTAAACCATTCTAAACTGTAAGGAGGATCTCTTTCTCTATTGTATTCTATGAGTTTTTAAGAGTGATTTCTATAGAAACCCACTGATTTTAATCCCTGTTCATTTATACAGGATCTTTACCCCGTAAAGATTCATAGACGTTCTCTGATCAAAAGATTTGTCTTAGTTATTAGCTGCATCAAAATCAAATTCATCTGCGATATGAATACTTTTGAAAAATGCTCATTGCATGGCGGGTGGAGTGTGCTAAGGCAGCGAATGTACCAGTAGTTCCTGGTTCTAGACCTACTCTGGATACTGCAAACATTAGAGACACATTCCGACAAGCACCTCAAATTAGCTGCAGGGGCTACATGGAACCCAATAAATCCCTGATAGCTTTATGATGCTGTTAATCAAGTGTTCAAGGCTCATCATTCCCTGAGATAATCAGAACAAATGGGGAGTATAATACGAAGCTGGGCTGAGGAGCTATTCTAGTGGAAGGCCTACACTTTGTTTACTTTGGCCTCATGAGAAATCCATCAGATGGAGCTTTTAAAAGCTGAGCACTGAAAGGCAAATATTTTTATTGACAACAACTTCTTGGCTAATTCTGCCCACTGTTGAAAAAGCCCCATTATGGGCTTGATTGGTTTACATTTAATCCAGAATTGAATGTAATCCAGAATGTAAACATGGTTGGTTTACATTTAATCCAGAATTGAAATCAATGCATCTAATAGAGGTAGAACTGGTTCAATTTTTTGTATGTCTATAATCACACAATAGCTAAATATTCTGGCTCGGATAACATCAAAAGCACATGTATCTCTTCACGTTCACGAATACAAGACTTGCCTAGGTAGGTTGTGGAATCTCCATCACTGGAGATATTGAAGAGCAGGTTGGCGGGACATCTGTCAGGGATGATCTAGCTCAGTGGTTCCCAACCTTTTCGAGCATATGGACCCCTTTTCAAGCTATTAACATTTCATGGACCACCCTCTCCCTGCAGAAGAAAAAAAAGAAAAAAATTAAAAAAAAGAAAAAAGGGAGAGAGAAAAGAGAGAAAAAATGAAAGTGAAAGAGAAAAAAAGAGAAAAAAGAGAGAAAAGAAAAAAGAGAAAAGAGAGAGGGAAACAAGAAAAGAGAAAGGAAAAAGAGAGAAAAAAGAGAGCAAAGAAAGAGGGAAACAAGAAAAAAGAGAGAGAAAAAAGAGAAAGAGAGAAAAAGAAAGGATTGGGCCCGTCATGGTAGGCCCAATCCTTATTTTTATACTTTTCACATACCCCCTGAAGTACCGCCGCGGACCACCAGGGGACCGCGGACCACTGGTTGGTAACCATTGATCTTGGTCCTACCATGGGAGCAGGGGACTAGGTTTGATGATCTCTCGAGGGCCCTTCCAGTTTTAGTATTTCTATGATTTTACTTGGGAACATTTTGGTTTTTTAAATCACTTTTGTGTGCAAATGCTACATCTCATAGTGGCAATAGAAGACACCAGAAAGGTGTCTAGATAAGGGATTGTGGCTTCTTGTGTCCTCTGAAAAGCACTTGTGTCAAGGACTCTGAAAGCAGGTATCACCTTCGTGGAGAGTGAGGCAGAGCTAAACGTTTTCATTTAGTGGAGACTTCAAGAAATTTCTAACTTTTCAGTTGGTCCTTTTCCTTAACTGGTGTTGGAGCTGTATTTTGGAGTTCCTTTGGGGGTATTCTTGCAACTAATCACCCCCAAAATAAAACAATCTCTCTCCTCTGCAGATATTTTGCCTGACAGAGAGAAACACCATTGTGAAATTTCATCCCCGTCTAGTTGCAGAATGCTGGTAATGTTTTCCAACTGCAATGTTGAGCAAAACCTCGTTCATTAACTGTTATGTACTTTTTCTATTGTCATCGCAGCTGATTGCAGCGATTGTTGTATGCCTTCTTTCTAATCAGCAAACTCCCTGCCTTATTTATTCAGTAATGCTACAATCCAGCATTCACGGTCTCCAAATTGCTTCCATGGTGATGAATGGGTGTATGTCAGAAACGGTTTAATGGATCAGACAAAGAGATCAGGCTGAGTATACATATTCTAAGGAGTAGCTTCTCCTTAGAATATTTGTATGTAATAATCAACAGTGATGGAAAAGGAAACGTAGAAAGAGTGCGTGGCAATGTAATGAGGTTTATTAATGAATTATGATTTTTAATGTGTAAAATGTGACAATGCTCTCTAATTGCAAAGTGGGAAAAACAAGAATTAAAAGAGTCTCTGCATGATTTTGAGGAGGTGAAAACATTGCAGATACAGTTTTGGAAAGTTGTCGACGTTTCTGTTGGAGTATTTATTCCATGCTCCTCACCTGGGCGGGGCATGCTGTACCAAAGCTACACATTCTGGGGAACCATTAATTGTTACAAAGCAGTCGTAGAAGAAACGCCATCTTTGGCCACTCGCATTCTTTTTCTTTTTGGGGGAGCTGGGGATTTGAGTGCCATCAGTGTTCAGGGTGGACACGCGGAAATGCTCGTGTTCCCTGTCCTAATAGGATGCAAGATAAACAGGCCAACGGAGGGGGAGGGAAGGCGGGGAGGGAAGGGGAAAAGGGGCAGTTGTCCCAGGACCTGGCGATCCGAAGGGACCCGGGGCCCTCAGCTGCCATGGCTGTTACTGCGGCAACGGCCAGCGTCCCGGTCACTTTAAATCACCATCAGAGCATCATGCCACGTGCTGTGCGATAGGCATGGGTGGGCCCCGTGGATCATGACGTGTGTCATTAGCTATTTCGAAGGAATAGCCTTACTAGCCAGTGACATACCTCTCTGATATGTCTTTAAAGGTTGAATTTGGGGCCTTTACCCTGCTAGTTGCTTAACCTGGCCCAGCATCTCAATGCCCTATGAAAAAAGCTGTTCTTTCTTCCGGCCTTCTGTATCTTGCATTGCTAGGATAGTATGTTGAGGGTCAGTAACATGGAGTCAGCAGGCCTAAATACAGGCCTGTAACATGAAAACAGCAACAGGCCTGCAATCTAGTGAGCAAGACTTTGGTTCAGTAACACAGGAGCCAAGAAAGAGGCCCCATTGATAATTGTGTAAGTTAGGTGGAGCGTGGAAGGACACAGGGAGGCACCAAGTACCAACTGTAAGCCAAAGGGGAATAGCGGAACATCTTAATAAGAAATGTGTTGGTACAAAGACGCCCCAAAAACTAATGCACATACCGACCTAGGTTCAGGACCGGGTCGAGACAGCCTGAAGGATAGTAAGTAAGCCCCCCTTCTGTAAGCTGAGGGGTGGTAATGAGGCAACAGAGGGTGGCAACCTGGTACGTAAAGAAATGATGTACGTTGTTTGTACATGTCTATAAAAGGACACCGCAAATGATGCACACCTTGGGCGGGCGCACTAGGCACCTGAACGGCAGGTGACATTGTCGAACCTTACAGAATGCAGAGTGGCTTAACTCTGACTAACCGCTGTTAATATCTGTTATACGGCAATAGGCCTGCTATGTGTTGGTACCTTGTCAACGCGGGCCAAAGGTGCAGTGGTGTAGCATTGTCGGATCTCTGCTACCAACTGTTAGTGCTTCCCATTTGACAATAAACCTGCTCGATTGATTTCAAACCTTGCCTGCATCCGTCGTTTCTGGGGGCTCTCAGGCTACGTCTAGACTGCATCCCACTGTCGACAGAGGGATGCAAATCAAGCACATCGAAATTGCTAATGAAGCAGGGATTTAACTATCCCATGCTTCATTAGCATAAACATAGCCACCGCTTTTTTTCTAAACAGAGTTTTTTTGGAAAAAAAAATGGCAGTCTAGATATGGATCTGTCGAAAATAAAACCTTTTTCGACAGATCCTGTATTCCTCAAAAAATGAAGTTTACAGGATCTGTCGAAAAAGGGTTTATTTTCAACAGATCCGCATCTAGACTGCCGTTTTTTCCTAAAAAACTCCGTTTCGAAAAAAGTGGCGGCCATGTTTATGCTAATGAAGTGCAGGATATTTAAATCCCTGCTTCATTAGCAATTTCAATGTGCCTTATCTACATCTCTCTGTCAACAGAGAGGTGTAGTCTAGACACACCCTCAGAGATCTGTGTTGACCCAAGTGCACAGGGTCTAACACTCTAGATAAAGGGAGCACTGACAGTTACACACACAGCCAAAAGTTTATCCTCACCCATGGAGGAGAGGTCCTGTCAGGAGCTCACCAGGACAACCCCGAGAACCCTAACCAGATGACACTGAAACGCTGACAGTATGGACCTCTGAAATACGACAGCTAGTATTGACAAGGGGGAGCGGGGGAGGAGGTGTTGTCCACAGCTAATATAGCTATTAGCAAAGAGCCTTTTAATCAGGAGAGCTTAATCAAGAAGCTCAGCAGGATAACCCATGTCACTAATATATGCATCTGTCAAATTGCGCCCTCGATAACGGCTCCACTGGCGAGCAAGAGAATTGATCGGTAAAACAGTTATCCCCATGGCGGAGGAACAGCGAGCGCCTGCACTGAACGTTGGCTCAGAATAACTTGCCATAAAACGTAACGGTGTCTTTGCTGGGACTCGCTAGCCGTTAACACTGACATCATGAAATCATCACTGCTCTTCTCATGAGGCACTCACCCCACCCTGGCCTGACGGGACCTACCAGTACATCAAATGAGTCGCTACTATTGTGCATTTGGAGTGTGGGGGAGACGATATCGTGGAAGTTCTTTCAACTCTCACAGAAATAGAGCTGCAGGTGAAAAACCAGGCCCCTTTCACCTCCTGGAATGGTAGCTACCCAGGTCTGAAAATATTGACCTTGGCCAGCTGTTAATGGTTTATCTCAGGCCAAAGCGCAGAGCCAATATTACAAGTTTGACCAACACCCCTCACCCCCCGTATTCATCTTTAGTGATCTGTTCATGTTTCTTCTTTTTGTAGGACTCCGTCTTGATGGTTCAGCTCACTAAAGAGCTCCCAGTGGGGCTATTTTGGCTTCTTACTCTTCTTTCCATCTTTCCTTCGCCTCTCAGTCGCTTGCAGCAGTGTTCCCTGTATGCTGAGCGGCTAGGCGGCCACCCAGGTGAGATCCACATGCCGCCCAGCTATTTAGCAGAGCGCCCACAGCGCCTGGAGCTGGCAGTATGTGTTTCTGCCAGTGGTGCACATCCACGCGTGCCTCGGTGAACATAACAACATTTATTCCACGCGCAAATGGAAAAAATTAGACGGGACACTGTTTTGCAGTTGTGTGGTTAATACTGTCTCCTTGAGAAGCTGCCAGCTCTCCTGAAGTCCCCTTTCCCTTGTATTTTCTTCCCATGGGACCTGGTCTAGCTCTTCTCAGACTTGGTTAAAGTCAGCTTTCTGGAAGTCCGTTGTCCTTATTTTGCTGTCCTCAGGCCTTCCTTTTCTTAGACCGGGGTGGGCAAGACGCTGCCAGTGGGCCGCACCCAGCCCACCAAGCCACCAGATCTAGCCCGCGACTGCCTCGCTGGGACTCTTAAGCACAGCGCGGTGGCAGCCACTTTATGTGGCTGCTCTATTCCGGGAGCAAGGAAGGAGGCACTGTGCTCTGCGCCACCCCTCAGCAAAATCTCTCGGCTCCCATTGGCCAGTTTCTGGCCAATAGCAGCCGAGATATTTTACTGGCAGCTGGGGCAGCCAATGAAGCCTCCTCTCTCCCTCCCCCCTCCACTCCTTCACCCTGCCCGGAGCAGAGCCACATGGAGCAGCTTGCGACTTCAGCCTTCAGGTTCCTGCAGGGCTGCTGGCTGGAAGCTGCCTTGGTAAGGGCCTCCAGGCCAGAGCCTGCCTCTGGCACCCCAACCCCCTTCCCTCTCAACTACCTGCCTCGGGCCACCACCCAAGCCCTCTGTATCCCTTTCCCCCAGGTCACAGCTCCCTCCCAGACCCTGCACCCCCTCCAAGAACCTCTCCCCCAGGCCAGAATCCTCTCTGGCACCCAGACCCCCTCCATGACCCTGCACCCCATTCCTCTGCCCCAAGCCATCACCCAAACCCTCTGCACCCCCTTCCCCCAGGTCGCAACTCTCTCCCAGACCCTGCACCCTCCAGAGCCCCTCCCTCAGGCCAGAATCCTCTCCTTCACCCAAACTCCCTCTCAGACTCCACATCCCCTCCTGCACCCCAATCTCCTACCCCAAGCTCCCTTCTGCACCCAACCTCTGTCCCAGACCCCAAGCCCCTTCAGTAGAAATGCGGTCCTTGAGCACTTGCCGAAATCTTGGAGTGCCCCCCCCATTAAAAATGATTGCCCACCCCGCCTTAGACTCATGAAATCCATCATTTCATGATCACATTCACCCAACTTGCCTTCCACCTTCAGAGATGCATCCGATTCATCTCTGTTGGCCAGAATCCAGTCTCAAATGACAACCCCACGGTTTTTTCCTCCACTTTCTGAAACAAGAAGTTCACCTCAGGGCATTCCAGGAATTGACTGGACAATTTGTCTTTTGCCAACTCACTTTCCCAACAGATATCTAGGGAGTGAAAGTCCCCAGTTACTAGCACGTATTGTTTTTAGGATATCTCTGTTTTAGAAACCCCTCGTTTACCACTTCCTGCTTGGTGGTCTATACCAGGCCTGTCCCGGGATGTCTCCCCTGGGTTTCTTTCCCCTTTTATATTCTCCCAGAGACTTTCAGATGCTCTGTCGCTCCCCTCCGTCTGGACCTCAGAACAAATGTAGACGTTTTCCATGTACAATGAAACTCCTCCTCTCTTTTTTCCCTTCCCGCTCTACCTGACCAAAATGTCACCACTACTTACACCAGTATTTTACTCCTGAGATTTAACCCCTCTATTCTCAGTGATGCCAGCTATATATTAATACTTCCACATACTCCTCTCAGTTCTCGATATCTCTATATAGCTGTATCTATAGGTACAACTCCATTGGTTTCCTCTCTGTTGCTGTATGCCTAGGGAATTCTGTGTCACTGCGTATGTGCAAAATTCATGTCTTCCCACAGGTTATTTTCCCCCACAGAAAAATACGTTCTGCCCCAGAGGCATTGCGGCTAGGTCTTTTGCCATCCAGGGACTGTGGAGTGCCAGAACAGAGGGCAAAAAACTCACTGTAGCAGGCAGCAGCTGATGGAGAAGAGAACTTGTGTCCTTCACAGCATCCTGCCTGGGGGGGCCAGGTATGGTACATGGAATATGGGGGACGGACAGACAGACAGAGCGGGGCAGGGCATATCGTGCTGCTGGCGAATCACATGTTGTCAGTCAGGCATTCCCAGTGGGTTCCAATCAGGTCTTCTGCTCCTGACATAGCAGGCTGCCACCATCTGTTGCCTCGTTACCACCTCTTACCTCACACAAGGGGGATTCACTTGCTATCCATCATGCTGTCAGTTTAGACTCAGTCCTGAACCCGGGTCAGTGTGTCTGTTAATTGTGGGCAGGCCGTTGGTACCATGGTGTTTCTTAATGAGGGGCTCTGTGACGACCCCTCTGGAATGTGTTTTACGGTCTGTGCCTGGCACCATTTGGCATTCTTGATGCTTGACCCGGCTTGTACTGTTCCTTGTTAGCCAGGCCTCTTTCCTGCTTGCAGTTTAATTGAGCAAAAGTCTTGCTCATTAGCTTCAGGTCTGTGATGTTATGGTACTGTCATGACCACGAGGGTTGGCCAGCAACCTGGGGACTAAGGGGTTAACTATGTCCCCTGTACCTAGCCAGGTAGCGGTCAGCCAAAAGAAATGCAGGTAGGGATTTCAAACTAAGACATAGGAATTTTGGGGTTTTCCCTCTTTTGTCTCTGAGCCAGTTTTGCTCTCTAGATACTGAGGGGGACAGAAGACATGTCTCTCTCCAAGAAAAAGACTCTTCATAATGTGTAAGTAGGGTAAAGTCTAGATAAATCTGTCAGGTTTTATTGTTTTCTGGTTTGGGAATTTGGATCTAATGTCTGTGTTGTTAGAAATGGTTTTTCCTCTCTTTTGTAACTAAATTTTGGTCCATCGGGGAATCCCCTATGAGTATATTAATTGGTGGCTCTTACCATCTAGCCATTCCAACTATGCTTGTAACTGGGGTATTGTTTCACATATGGTGGGCTGTCACTGCTACTTTTACCTGCACCTCCACAGGTACCAGCAATGGCAGCTCCCATTGGCCAAGAATGGTGATTGGTGGCCAACAGGAGCTGTGATCCCCCGTGCCTGCAGGTAAATATGGCCTGCCAGATGCTAACCCTGTTGAACTGGATCCGGTCCATGGCCTGGTATTTGTCCATCCCTACTGTAGAGCAAACTCTTTCTTTCGCTCTGTAAATGGTCTCAGTGCCACGACATGGGGCAGTGAACGCCACCAGGTAGGTATGTGGATTACATCTACACATATGATAACATTTACAGGCCAAAACCCCATTTGATTTTGGTTTGTACAAAGCGATATGCTTTGCTTGTATGTATTTTATCATTTCCAGGCATAGCCTGTCTAAATTTCACATCTACATCGGTGCCTCCTAACGGCATGCCATGTTTAAAAAATCTGCCCCCAATCTTTGGTCAGAGGGGAGGTTACCTACTCATTGGACCCTGGGTTCTTCATGGTTTGGTTTTGTTTATTTTTATATCAATGGCATCCTATAATCATCTTTCAAAATTTGCAGAGACAGATGCTTCTTTTCTTAACTATAGAAACAGCAAGCAAATGTAAAACTTTTCTGTGCGTGGCAAGAAGGGGAAAAATGTCCTGCTTTACATGCACAGATAATGCGATATGTACATCACTTATTGGATGTGACCTCTCTCTAAAAACAAAACAGAGAGCATGCATTGTAGCCCCTGTCTGTATCATATAAATCACTAGCGCAAAGAGATACTGCTTCCGTGTCTCCAGCATTTCACAATTCATTTCCTTCAGAACACTCTGAACTTTCATGCATGGAGATTTTCTGCGCTTGAGTTTCTTTTAAGTGTTTCCTACTTTCACTTCTGAGACTTCAATCTTTGTCAAGGCCATATTTGAAACTCCCATAAAAAAAGTGTCCTTGGATTAGGAAATTCTCCATTGTCGTCTGAAATTGAAGACTAATGCAAAGACATAATGTAACTTCCCAGCGACTTCATCATGCTTTTTGATCACTTCCTGGTCCCTCGGTCCCACAGTCATCCATTCAGCTTCCATGGTACGAGCTGCACCTTAATATCTTCATTATGCGTGGCACTTTGTGTTCATTCATTCGTTCGTCCATCGAGGTCGATGCGGACCACCCAGTGTCATCAGTTTAGTTGGGGGTGGGTTCGGAGATGGCTGATTAGTCCAATCCGAGCCCGGAATTGACGGTTGCAGTGGGGACATGGGAAATCAGGCTGCCGACCGGAGGAAGAGAAGATACCAGCCCTGGACTTGTGAAGAAGATGTTTCTCTGCAGCATAACGCAGTCTCTTTTGTTCATAGGCTGTTGCACCATCATGTATTCGTCTGCGCCAGGCGGAACGATCATCAGCAATGCTCTCCCAATTTTCAGGATCTATGTTACAGTTCTTGAGGGAGGCCTTGAGGGTGTCTTTGAATCTCTTCTTTTGACCTCCAGGAGATCGCTTGCCATGTTGTAATTCGCCATAGAGCATCTTCCTGGGCAATTGATCATCGGACATGCGCACAACATGGCCAGCTCATCTAAGTTGTGCCTTGCAAAGCATGGTGTGGATGCTTGTCATATTAGCCTGTAGAAGGACATCGGTATCTGGAACTTTATACTGCCATCTTATTTTCAGCTGTTTCCGTAGGCAGTTCAGATGGAAGTGATTCAGCTTTTTTGCATGACGACTGTAGACAGTCCAGGTCTCACAAGCATAGAGGAGGGTGGGCAGGACGACCGCTGAATAGACTTTTAGCTTGGTCTCAGTCTTGATGCCTCTTCGATTCCAAACATTAGATTGAAGCCTTCCAAAAGCTGCACTGGCTCTGGCGATTCTAATGTTCACCTCCTCATCAATGTTGGCTGCCTTTGATAGAGTGCTGCCAAGGTATGTAAACCTGTCCACGTTGTTGAGCTTCTGGCCATTGACAGTGATGGATGGCTCAGTGTAGTCACAGCCAGGAGTGGGCTGATGCAGAACCTTGGTTTTTTTTGATAGAGATCGTGAGGCCGAAGTTCATGCACACCGCAGAGAATAGATTCATGCAGTGTTGCATGCCTGCTTGCGTACCTGAGTTGAGGGCGCAGTCATCCGCAAATAGAAAGTCACGAATGGTCTCAACTTGAACCTTGGTTCTAGTCTGAAGCCTCCTCAAGTTGAATAGCCTTCCGTCAAAACGGTAGCGCAAGTCAATCCCAACATTATTTTTTCTAAAGGCATCAGTCAGCACGGCAGAGAACATAAGGCTGAAGAGACTGGGGGCCAGGATGCAACCCTGTTTCACACCGTTTGTAACTGCGAATGGCTTTGAATAATTGCCACGATCTTGGACTCTGGCAAGCATGCCGTCATGGAAATGCTTCACCATTTCAATGAAAGTATCTGGGCATCCAAATTTGGCCATAATATTCCAGAGGCCCTCACGACTGACAGAGTCAAATGCTTTAGTTAGATCCACAAAGACAGTGTAGAGCTGGACATTCTGTTCTTGACACTTTTCTTGTAGTTGTCTGGCGGCAAATATCATGTCAGTAGTACCTCGTTCCTTCCTGAAGCCACACTGACTTTCCGGCAAGAGGCCTTGGTCAAGGTGCTGTGTGAGTCTGCTTAGAAGTATTCTGGCGAGGACCTTTCCTGCAACACAGAGCAGAGTGATTCCTCTGTAGTTGTCACAAGAGTGGTGATTTCCCTTGCGTTTGTAGAGATAAATAACGGACGCATCTTTGTGTAGTGTAAAGGCACTTTGTGTAGTGTAACTGAGGCTACGTCTAGACTGCAAGCCTCTTTCGAAAAAGAGCGTCTAGACTACTAGCAGTACTTTGGAAAAAGCAAGCCACTTTTTTGAAAGAAAGCACCCAGGCAGTCTGGATGCTCTCTTTGGAAAAAGCACAGTTTGCATTACATAGCGCCTTTTTTCGAAAGAGCACTTTTGAAAAAAGGCATTCTTCCTCGTAAAATGAGGTTTTCTGCAGTCGAAAAAACTGCCGCGTTCTTTCGATTTACTTTGAAAGAAAGCAGAAGCAGTCTAGATGCAGGGGAAGTTTTTTTGAAAAAAACCCTGTAGTCTAGGCACACCCTTGAGAAGGGAATCTTGCTTGTGCCACATCTCACAATGAAGGTAGAAAGACGCTCGGCTAAATATTTACCCTCAGCCTCATGCGACAGCGAGCTATCATTGCTCTAATCTTGTCAATTGCAGAACTAGCTCCCCAAGAGGCTTTCAAGCGCCCAGCTACTTCATTACGGTGTTTGCCCAAGGTAATATGCAAGCTACACTCTAGTAAAGGGCATTAGGAGAACCAAAAAATTTCTTCCTCTCTGCATCTTTCAGATCCAAACTTTCTTGTCCATCCATTCAGCCAAACCTCTCTCATGCAGTTCCTCATTATCCCCAGCTTTCTACGTGTATAAAACCGAACAATATATACTATAAAATATAACCCATATAATAGATATTCTGTAACATATAATATAAATCTAAAATAAATATAATATACACGTATGATTTCCTTATGATTTTGATTATATGTTTTTCATACTAAGGGTGTGTCTAGAATACATCCCTCTTTCAACAGAGGGATGTAAATGAGGCACTTTGAAATTGCAAATGAAGTCGGGATTTGAATTTCCCGTGCTTCATTTGCATAATCGCGTCATGGCGCTCTTTCGAAAAAGCGCTATTTCGAAATTGAAACCGCAGTCTAGATGCAGTTGTTTCAAAAATAGAAGCCTTTTTTGAAAGATCCTGTAAACCTCATTTTTTTGAGGTTTACAAGATCTTTCGAAAAAGCGCCCTGTTTTTGAAAGAACCGTGTCTAGACTTCGGTTTCAATTTCGAAATAGCGCTTTTTCAAAAGAGTAAAAGAGTGCCATGATGTGATTATGCAAATGAAGCACGGGATATTTAAATCCCGTGCTTCATTTGCACTTTTGAAGTGCTTCATTTACATCCCTGTGCCAACAGAGCGATGAAGTCTACACGTAGCCTAAGTTACGGTAGGTTTATATTGGCAGTTTGCCTTAGCTCAACATACAGGACGAGGCCTGTAAGTCTCTTGTGTTACAGACAAAGTTGATATTTTTGTCTGGGACCTTTCACCCAAATAGCACAGTTAGCGCACATCTGTCTGGGACCTTTTACCTACACAGATGGGAGTAAGATAGAGGGACTTTCCATGGTATAGGGGCTTCCAAGAATACCCTCAACCTTAGCAGGCCCATCATTACTTCAAAAACCTGAAATAACTGGTCGAGACCAAATTGAATAACCGGGTAGGACAGAAATAATAAATGTGATAGACAAACACAGGAGGCCCATGGTATGGAATTGACACATATGATAATAAGTTGAGATCAATGATATCCTGGCCTCATGGAAAAAGACACTTCACCATTCGTAAGGGGAGAAAATACGAGTAAGGAGAAAAGGAAACATGTGCTATGAATATGCATCAGATATAACGCTGGCGTAACATATGATGTAGTGGCATTCCAGCCGCGGGGCGGTAGGAGGAGATATAGTCCTTGGGAGGTGCCGGAATGAGGCCACTGGTGGTGATGAGGAAAACAATGGCTACCACCTCGGGTTGCTCTAGAAGGAATGGGGTGGGTATATGGTGTGGAAATACAGATGTACGTGCCCTGTTTATCTCATGGATTTGGGGTGTTTGGGGCTGTGCTAAATGTATTAATAAACTCTATTTGCAAATATATAAGAGTTCCTCTAATGTGTGTGTTGTATCCGCACACAGCAGGGTTCCCAACCATAGAATAATTAAATGTGGCGCCTGATCCTGGGACAAAGGACCTGTCAAAACAGCTGGAAGTTCTCTCTAGGCACTGGCGGCTTGGGGCAAAGGCTTCACATGCTCCCCTACCCCCAGGCCAATCAGGGTCTGTGGACGGGAGAGCACGGGAAGTCTGGCCCCACCCCTTCTATCCGAGGCTCCGCCCTTTCTACCCGAGGTCCCGCACCTTCCTGGTTGCCTGGGACCACTTCTTTGCCCACCCTGGTCTAGTACAATCAAGCCCTGGCTTTACCCTTGATACCACTCTCATTAATAAATACAAGCTCATAATATGTGCTAGCACAATAAAAATAATAAAACATTCCAGTATCTACCTGGCAGGCACATTGAATCATTTAAAACATTGACTTTAAAGACTTCAACTAACTGCCCTAACGTCAACAGGAATCCTTCCACTGACATCACTAACTCAGCGCATGTGTGATTTTTCCATCGAAAGTTTCTTTTTTATTATCTCTGACTCATTTGGATCTGCTCTTCTGGGAGGGGGATGCTTATCTGGTTGTCCTCTTTATTTCAAAACACTCCACCTATTTTTTTAGATATGATACAGTCCATGATTCTACACAGCTATAATCTGATTGCATTCAATCCCTCATAAAAATGTGGGACTACATAATATAGGAATAATTACACACAGGATAGATTTACACTGCAGTGATAAAAAATTGTAATTTGCTCCTGTCTATTTGTTAGGTAGTTTAAGCCCATGTGATGTTGGAATCAAACAGTAGTGCTGAAAACAGGGGTTTAAAACCAAAACCCCCGATGTCCGCGATATTTGAAACTGCCGAGTGTGGTTTTTTTGATTGGTAAATATTGAACTACGCATCTTTGAATTAAATATTTTTCAACAACTATTAGTTTTCTGTAATATTTTGAAATGTTCACCCTATCTGAAAAGATCTCATCAGGTTGCTGGGGCATTATAAAAAAACTAGATTAACTTCACTCTCATTTTTTATTAAAACTGTATCGTGTTTCTTGAACCCCACAAAATGTAATAAATCTCTGCAGGACTTAATAAAGGAGCAGAAGATTTATATATGTAATAAAACATTCATTTCATCTTGATAGCTTCTATTGAATTTGTTTTCACTGGCCCCCTCGTCAACTTATAGTAACCATATTTACTGGGTTATCTTTGCTGGTTCCCAAAGTGTGTAGGTTTGAAGTCTTCTGGAAAAGCGTTCTGAACACATGATGAGTTCCTCAGGTAAATGGAGCACAACAGTCTGGTGAAGCGAGATATTTGAACTCAAAGGAATTGAGAGACTCTGGGCTCAAGTCATAGCTGTCAGGGGTGAGTGAGATGGTGAGGAAGCTCAGTTACCTGTTTTTCTCCTCAAATCAATAGTTGCTATCTCAAGTAACAATTGACAAAGCTACGTTGTCCCAAGAAATAGAGGTTGCATGTAATGTACATCACAGAACCAATGTAGCATTTGGTTCAATCCAGCTGAGTCAGCCCTCAATCCTGCTGGCTAGATGGGACTGATATGTGGAAGAGAAAAGTGTCCTAGATCATAGAATCCGAGAATCCCAGGGCTGGAGGAGACCTCGGGAGTCATCGAGTCCAACCCCCTGCCCAAAGCAGGACCAACCCCAACTCAATCATCCCAGCCAGGGCTTTGTCAAGCTAGGACTTCAAAACCTCTAGGGATGGAGATTCCACCCCCTCCCTAAGGAACTCATTCCAGTGCTTCCCCACCCTCCTAGGGAAATAGTTTTTCCTAATATCCAACCTAGACCCACTGTAACTTGAGACCATTGCTCCTCGTTCTGCCATCTGCCACCACTGAGAACATCTTCTCTCCATCCTCTTCGGAACCTCCCTTCAGGAAGTTGAAGGCTGCTCTCAAATCCCCCGTCACTCTTCTCTTCTGCAGACTGAATAATTCCAAATCCCTCAGCCACTCCTCGTAGGTCATGTGCTCCAGCCCCCTCATCATTTTGGTTGCTGTTTCCTGGACCCTCTCCAATGCGCCCACATCCTTTCTGTCATGGGGGGCTCAGAACTGGATGCAACACTCCAGATGTGGCCTCACCAGTGCTGAATAAAGGGGAAGATATAGCTATAATATAGATGAGTCCTTGTGCTAGAAACAGTAATTATTTGCTGCTTCCTTGTACAGGTTGAACCTCTCTAGTGCCAAACCAGAGAATTTGCCGAACCATAGGAGGTCAATATTGTCTAGCAGCATTACCAACACTTCTACTGCTTGCTGGGCTCTGAGAAGACATTGAGGGTTAAATTAGAGCTAAACAACAGCACAGAACACTGAAAGCCAGGACTAGTGGCTGTAAACAAACTTTGTGGGACCACGGGAAACTTGGCCACCCCCATGATAAGTGGATATCCAGCCAACTAAAATCATGCTGGATCACAGGTGTTGCTGGACCAGAGAGTGCCAGATTAGAGAGGTTAGTCCTGTATTCTTATCTCAAATGGGCCACAAGGAAACAAAAGCAACTTCCTTTTCCATTTTCAGTGGACAAATATTAGTTGCATTGCATCTAGCGGGAATTGTGCTGTCTTGGGGGAGGCTAGCTGTATACAGAGTGCTGGATATTTGCTAATATCATGATTGGATTTTAGTGATTAGAAGCCCCCTGAGGGACCTTTAATCAAGTTGCTGAATTGTTCCTGGGAACTCACAGTCCTTGCAGTCTTGTCTGATCCCATTTACATGACTTGATGAAACAGCTGTGCAGAAAAATATCAGCTGCACATGTTTACTGCTGTCTGGGGCAGCTGCAGCCAAGAACTCTACAAATATTTTCTCCAAGCAACTGGATTTCCTACCTACTTTAGTTTCATCCTTGCTAGCTACAGGCAGGAGGAAGATTTGGATGTCAGGGGTGCCTTCAGTTACGATCAGTTGTCTTTTTACTGACAATGAGCCCAATTCACAACTGGAACTCCTAAAAGAAACCCCACTGAACCTGGCATGAGGTTGCAAAAATGCAACTCCGCTATTGCTGTGTGCCTGCAAACCCACTCATAAAGCCCCCCCAAAGAAGATTCTTTGCTAGAGCACATTGAAACTGAAATGAATATCCCTTGCACAAAAGCAAATGCTATCAGAAGAAGCCAGATGGAAATGGCCAAAATAGAAATCTTTGCTAGTAACTGATCTATCTCAGGGAGAGGAAAAAAAAAGAAAAGAAACAAACAAACAGCACATGTAGGCCTCTGCTAATGAATCACATTATTCATAATGCAGTTAATGACTCAGGCATGGGTACCTTGTGTAATTAGATTATAAGGAACCATAGTTTAAACAGATGGAGCCTGTCGGAATTTTAATATGCTGCAAACTCCATTTCATACTAGAAACAAGACTAATTGTTTTGTCATGATTTATTTCCCGGTAACGTAATCTATTGCAAGTGAATATAGTCACTTATAGCTCATCAAATGGTTATGTCATAGGCCTGTATTAACTCAATAATTGTCCAAGGAAATTCTTTATTAGTATTTCACCTGCCACAAAAGCCTGAGATGCCTCAATTTAGTTTCAATTCTGTACTTATCCTTGTTGAATCTCATCAGATTTTTTTGGCCCGATGCTCCAATTTATCTAGGTCACATTGGCTCCATGGTGTCCAATATGCTAACACGTGGCTATTTGGCCAGTTGTGTGTGGCTAGTTGGCTATAGCAGTAGACACTGTATTATTTACATTTTCAGAATATTGTGGCTCATAGCCACCAGTCTGGACCCTATCCATACCCTAATGGGGTTGTGAGGAAAGCAACACAATAGCTCTAGCACTACAAATGAAACCAGGGGAATTAGGGTACATCTACACAGCAACGTTATTTCAGAATAACTGAGGGTATGTCTAGACTACAAAGTTAATTCGAACTAACAGCTGTTTGTTCGAATTAACTTTAATAGGGGCTACCCATACAAACCGCTACTTTGAATTTAATTCGAACTAGCGGAGCGCTTAATTCGAACTAGGTAAACCTCATTCTACGAGGACTAACGCCTAGTTCGAATTAAGTAGTTCGAATTAAGGGCTGTGTAGCCACTTAATTCGAACTAGCTGGAGGCTAGCCCTTCCCAGGTTGTCCTGGTGGCCACTCTGGGCCAAACCAGGAAAACTCTTCTGCCCCCCTCCCAGCCCCGGAGCCCTAAAAGGGGCACGGTCTGGCTCCAGTGCTCGTGCCAGTTGCAAGCCTGCCAGCACCCAGCCAGTAGACCCTGCACCTGGCATGGCATGAGCCAGCCACCCGCTGCCACCCAGCCCCCCGCCTCTTCTCAGGACCAGGCTGGCAGCTCCCAGGAGCCTGCCCAGGGTCACAAGAGGCGGGCGCCCGCCTGGTCTAGTGCGGAGATCGTGGACCTCATGGAGGTTTGGGGGGAGGCCTCCAACGTCCACGACCTCCGCACTAGGCACAGGAATGCAGCCGTCTAGGGCAGGATAGCTGCCAGCCTGGCCACCAGAGGCCACATGCGAACCCAGGAGCAGGTTTGCATGAAAATCAAGTTGGTCCAGTGAGACCCCCCGACCCCGAGCCCTGAGCTTAGAACATAAGAACATAAGAACGGCCGTACTGGGTCAGACCAAAGGTCCATCTAGCCCAGTAGCCTGTCTGCCGACAGCGGCCAGCACCGGGTACCCCAGAGGGGATGGACCGAAGACAATGACCAAGCGATTTGTCTCGTGCCATCCATCTCCAGCCTTCCACAAACAGAGGCCAGGGACACCGTTCCTACCCCCTGGCTAATAGCACTCCATGGACCCAACCTCCATGAATTTATCTACCTTCTCTTTAAACTCTGTTATAGTTCTAGCCTTCACAGCCTCCTGTGGCAAGGAGTTCCACAGGTTGACTATGAGCTGTGTGAAGAAGAACTTTCGCTTATTAGTTTTAAATCTGCTGTCCATTCATTTCATTTGGTATCTTCTAGTCCTTCTATTATGGGAACTAATGAAGAACTTCTCTTTATTCACCCTCTCCACACCACTCATGTTTTTATAGACCTCTATCATATCCCCCCTCAGTCTCCTCTTTTCTAAGCTGAAAAGTCCCAGTCTCTTTAGCCTCTCTTCATATGGGACCCGTTCCAAACCCCTAATCATTGTAGTTGCCCTTTCCAAGGCCAAAATATCTTTTTTGAGGTGAGGAGACCACATCTGTACACAGTACTGAAGATATGGCGTACCATAGTTTTAGGTTTCCCCTCCTCCTTCTTCCCCTGGCTTCCCCCTTCCAGCTCCCTCCTCCCAGGTTTCCCCCTCCCCTCTCCTACCCTCTCTCTTCCCCTCTCCCACCTCCTTTTCCCAGTCTCCCCAGAGGTTAATCCCCTGCCCCCCAGTTCTGTTAAATAAAGAGAGTGTCTATTTTTGAACACACGTGTCCTTATTTTTTACATCAGGAAGGGGGGCTGGGGAGGGGTAAGTGGAAGGAGGTGAGGGAGGAATGGGGCACGAGCCCCCGATGGGGAGGACCGGGGTGGGTCTGTGGGCTCCTCGGGGTGGACGCTCTCCTGCAGGGCCTCCTTGTCAGCCGATGGCCAGGGCAGTGCGTGTGGTCTGTGTGTGTTATACACCCGTGTCTTTAGCTGATAGGACCGGGGTCCCTTTGCAGCGGGTAGCCAGAGGCTGACGGGCACCCCGAGGGTTTGCAGGGAGAGCTTTTACATCCGTGTCTTCAGCTGCTAGGACCGGGGACCCTTCGCAGCAGGCGGCCTAGGGAAGGCCGACGGATGCCCCAAAGGATCTGTCCCATGGAGGTGACACGATCCAAACGTCCAGCTCTTACTGCGTCTGCCCCTATGGCCGGCTAGAGTTCTTTTAATTGTGTTTGGTTCTGTTACAGCAACAGGAGGAGTCAGGTTAAAGCTTAAACAGTTACAGGTTTATTAAAGGGGCTTATAAAAAGTATGTGGTTACAATGGCTATTGTTCTACTTCTTAACTGCTAGCAAATACAGATCTTAAAATGGTTGCAAAGGAAAAAGAAAGATAGAAAATAACGGTACCAAGTGACAGCTTAATCTTTAAAGAGCTCTATTCTATGCATGCACTAAAACAAAAGGACACATACGGGTACAATTTTTACCCCCTTCTGCATCTCTCAATTCCAGCGTGTCAGGCCAGGATCGGTCTCTCAATTCCTCGGGAAGACGAATACAAGGTGGGCGTCCCTATGGAACCTCGGGAGGCAATTCACCTAATCCGACCAGCAGGCAGAGGGTGGATTGACACTCAAAGTGAGCGTGCTGCTGGACCCATCTTTATACCCGTGGGGTCATGTATTCTCTTCCTTATCTATGGCGCCAAATGGTGCTGGTTCGTCTTTGTGACGCCATCTCTTACAAGGGAGTTGTGAACTTAATTTACACATGTAAGAGAGATAACTAAATTGGGAGTACTGGACATTCTTTGCTCAGCGGGCGATTCCCTCCCCCCCCCCCAAGGACGGCTGTGTGTTCGTATCAATATTAGTGCCAGCCAAGGCAGTTCTTGCAGCCTCTTGCAGATCAACAATTGGCGTATCTCTGTTTACAGCCATCCAGGGTCACAGCAGCCAGCATATCCGGGCCTTCTGTCAAGGTTTCAAAGACTATGCTGATTTTATTGCTTTCTATGCCCTGTATGCTCCAGGCACCTCAAAATGGATGTTGCAAGGGGGGTTCCTGTCTGGCTACACTCCTGGATCCTGACAGCCCCCCGATTGACCCCCCCCCCCCCCCGGGTGGCAGCCTGTGGCAAGTGCAGCCGGGCTGATGGCTGAGTGCTGTGATGTGCCGAGCGTGGGCACTTAGGGCACTCCAAGACAGGACTGCTTTTCTGTCCCTCATCGAGGTAGACAAGCAAGCGGGGAACCCTGAGAACTGTCTGTCCGGGGTGGGGGTTGGGTCCCTTTAAGCACAGCCCTCGGCTAGCCTGAGGCAGCAGCTCCACGCTCTAAGTCCTAACCTGATGCCCTGCCGGCACTGGGTCCGGCCAGCCTTAACTTCGGTTCAGGGTCCACTCAATGTGGACATGATATTTCGAATGAGCAAAACGCTAATTCGAATTAGTTTTTAGGTCTAGATGCACTAATTCGAATTAGCTTATTTTGAATTAACTAATTTGAATTAAGTTAGTTCGAATTAGTGCTGTAGTGTAGACATACCCTGACATTATTTCGAAGTAACAAATGCGTGTCCACAGAGCAAGCTGTTATTTCGAAAAACTGTCGAGCTGGAGGACTTCTTACTCCAACTCCTGCAACCCTCATTTCATGAGGAGTAAGAGATGTCCGAGGAAGAGTGCTCTTCCTTTCACTTCCTGCTGCGTAGATAGTGCCAAAAGCCGAATTAAGCTCTTTCGACTTCAGCTACGCAATTGACATCACTGAAGTTGCGTAGCTTAGTTTGACTTTTGCTCTGCAGTGTAGACGTGCCCTTACAGAACAATGGCCACCTCCAGCCTGAAGATACACAGATGTGGTGTGATGCAATCAGCCTGGACAGCAAGAGACACTAAATGGTTAAAAGGCTTCTCTTCCAGGAGAAGAAGGGGTAAATTGTGAGGGCCACCTGCAGCCCCCTAGAATGGGAACATTTAAGGAGAGGTTGGGATGTGTATACACTGGTCAGCTGTTTAAAGATCCTTTTTTTGTTTTGGACGTGCTTTTGTTCTAATAAACAATGCTTTGCTTTAAGACAGCCATCTGGCCACTGTATTAACCACTAAAACAATGAGGTGTCCTGTGGCATCTTAAAGACTAACCGATTTATCTGTTTTGTGGACAAAGGCCATGTCTTGACCCACGTTGGATGAAGTGGGTTTTTACCCATGAAGCCCTGGTCGACTCTTTATTTCAAAATAATAAGTGGAGCGTCCACTCTCCCAAGCCCGTTATTTCGAAATAACGGTGTGGTTATTTCGAACTCTGTACTCCTGTTTTAGAATCATGGAATCCTAGACTCATAGAGCTGGAAGAGACCTCAGGAGGTCATCAAGTCCAGCCCCCTGCCCAAGGCAGGACCAATCCCAAATAAAATCAATCCAGCCAGGGCTTTGTCAAGCCGGGACTTAAAAACCTCTAGAGATGGAGATTCCCCTCCCTAGAGAACCCATCCCAGTGTTTCCCCACCCTCCTAGGGAAATCGTTTTTCCTAATATCCAACCTAGACCTCCCCCACTGTAATTTGAGACAATTGCTCCTTGTTCTGCCATCCGTCATTGCGTCCAGGAACAACACTTATTTGCAATAGTTCTTTCCAAATAGCGGTCGTGTGGACGCTCCGCTTCTGCTACTTCGAAATCACTCCTCCCCAGAGTCATTCGAAGGAATGACTCCCCAACGCTTCCTGGGGCTCTAAGTCGAGGTAGCAAGTCCACAATAATGGAGCTTGTCTCGGACTAATTTTGAGGCTCCGCTGTACTGGGGACATGCTAGTTCGATTTTGATATTTCGGGAGTTATTAAATTGATTTTAGTTATTTCGAAATAATTTCCTAGGGTAGACATGCCCGAAAGCTTAACCCAGATAAACTGGTTAGTCTTTAAGATGCCACAGGACTCATTGTTTTCGCAGGTACGGACTAATACAGCGACCCCTCTGAGACTTGTATTAACCATTCGTGATTGTGTTCAGGGGCCACAGAATCCACCCCCAGAGAGGGGACAGCTGAGACCGGAGGGGTTGCACTCGGGCTACGTCTACACTGCACATTTATTTTGGAATTAGCTATTCTGGAATAGTTATTCTCAAATTGCTTATTTCGAAATAGCACGTCTACACTGCAGGGAAGCCTCCAAATGAGTCCGAGGCAGGCGACCCTAATGTAGACGTGCTACCTCGATTTACAGCCCCAGAAGGAATCATATATATAGTAGCCCAATGTCTGTAACTCTGTAAGGCTGAAATGCTGGCTGTTCCCTCTGGGCGGCGCTGTTGCCTCCCGTCGTGGCGCTTGGCTGACTTCTGTGCCGCTCAGCCACGGCGAGAGGCGAAGGGGGGCGGGGCGCTGATGTACACAGCCAGGGGGCGGGTCCTGGAGCCTCCGTCATGTCCTTACTGTGCTGACGTCTGGTCCAACCAGCCCAGGAGAGTATGCAACCTGGAGCGGGCCCGGGAGGGAGGCGCGGGCTGGAGGAGCACAAGCAGCTGCACAGCGAGGTGGAGAGAAGCGGCGCTTTTGAGGGGAAAGTGCCGCTTCTCTCTAGCCGCCTGCTCCATGGCTGCCCCCTGCTCAGTCCTCCAGCTGGCACCTGTGAGTGGGGGCTGGGCGCTGAGCCTGGCTGGGGGGAAGGACGGGGGAATGAGGGGGAGGTTGAGGACAACCGGGAGGCTGCAGGATCAGTGCTGGGGTGAAGGGAAATGGTGCAGGGGGGCAGCTGGAACTCATAGGCAGCTGCTCAGCTGGGCTGCCGTGCGGGAGCAAGCGACACAAACAGCTGTTTGGGCTCCACGCTCCCCATGCAGGAGGAGGAGGAGAAGAGAAAGAGAGAGTGAGAGAGAGGCAGGAGGGGGAGGAGAAGAGAAAGAGAGAGTGAGAGGCAGGAGGAGGAGGAGAAGAGAGAGTGAGAGGCAGGAGGGGGAGGAGAAGAGAAAGAGAGAGTGAGAGGCAGGTGGAGGAGGAGAAGAGAGAGTGAGAGGCAGGAGGGGGAGGAGAAGAGAAAGAGAGAGTGAGAGGCAGGAGGAGGAGGAGAAGAGAGAGTGAGAGGCAGGAGGGGGAGGAGAAGAGAAAGAGAGAGTGAGAGAGAGGCAGGAGGGGGAGGAGAAGAGAAAGAGAGAGTGAGAGGAAGGAGGAGGAGGAGAAGAGAGAGTGAGAGGCAGGAGGGGGAGGAGAAGAGAAAGAGAGAGAGATGGAGAGAGAGGCAGGAGGCAGAGGAAAGTTGAGAAAGAGAGGGGGGAAGGCAGTAGGAGGAGTGGAGAGAGAGAGAGAGACAGAGCGAGAGGAGAGAAGACCGAGATAGAAAGCGAATAGGACGTGGAGGAGAGACGTGAAAATCCCATCTTATGACAGGCTAATTGGCTAGTAACTCAGAATAGCCCTGATGAGGGGCTATTTTGAAATAGCAGCAGTGGAGCGTCTACACACGCTTTATTATAAATAGCTATTTTGGAATAGACGTTCTTCGTAGAGTGAGGTTTACAGAAGTCGGAATAAGCTGTCTGTTATTTAGAAATTATTTCAAAATAACGGAACGGCTATGTAGACGCTCGCATAGTTACTTTGGAATAGCAGCTATTATTCCAAAATAACTTTGTTGTGTAGACATAGTCAGAGACCAGAAGCGTTAAACCTTCGATTACTCTGACAGAAGTTAGTGTCAATTCAGTATACCTGCTTTGGCTCAAAATCCTGGCTCATACCCATAACTGGGTTTTTTTAGAGCATATCTACACTAGGAAATTATTTTGAAATAACCTATTTTGAAATAATAGCTCCCCAAATAAGTATTTTGAAATAGCGTGTCCACACTATGGGGAAGCCTCAAAATTAGTCTGAGGCAGACTCTGTTAATGTGGACGCACGACCTCAATTTATAGCCCCAGGAAGTATTGGGAATTAATTAGTTTGAATGACTCTGGGGAGTCGTTATTTCGAAATAGGAGAACCGGAGCATCCACACTACTGCTATTTTGAGCTAACTATTTCAAAATTATCATTATTCCCCATGGAAAGCAGGAGTTATTATTTCAAAATAACCAGCCCGATATTTCGAAATAACGGGCGTTGTCGTGTGGACGCTCTGCTTGTTATTTCAAAATGAAGGGAGTTATTTTGAAATAACTCCCTAGTGTAGACCATGGCGACAGAGGTTAGTGTCATTTCAGTATACCTACCTTGGTTTATACCGGGCTCATACCCATTACTGTGTATTCTCTTAGAATCCACATTTAGATTTATATCACGTATGTCATATTACACGGCATTGTGGATATATAGATATAGATGTAAATGCACTAATACAAAGGTTTCTGAAAACCTACAGTATTCTGAAAATCTGTGAATAAATTCAATTATTTTCGTCTAACCGATGTCCAAGTGTAGAAGGATCCTGGATCCTGGGACCGTGACGTGGGTATGTATGCTGCATTACATTTCCCAGCATTCAGTTCTTTGCTATTACTTACCTGTGTGATAACAGCACATAAAAGCATCAATCAAGGTCAGGCCCCACTGTGGTAGTTGCTATGCAGACCCGGAGCCCAAAAAGTCCCTCACACGCCAGGTTCGCACAAGAGCTGAGTGGATGCGACAAAATAAAAAGAAGTGGGGAGTAGCAGTAGACCAAAGGAACAGTGAAAATGAGCCTGTGGGAAGATTTCAGCTCACCACCCCGTTAGTCTGCTTTCTGACGTCATCACAGAATTGGTTGAAATCGTCCTTATTTTAGTTGTCGACCTTTTCCTTCAAAATTTTGACATGAGCACATCACAAAACCTGTCATAAAAATTCGTCCCATTTTCAACCTCTTCGAGAATGCATCGGCATTTGCCGCAGTTTGATGGACATTTCCTTGGACTGCCCAATTTCAGACATTAAAAATATAACTTTTGGAGGGTAACAATTACTTTTACAGCCTCCCTTCATGCAGCCCCCAGTTTGGCAGCTAACTCAACTTCCTGCAAAAGCAGGAATCTCCGAGTCATGACCCTGTGCTGCCTTCTCCTTGTGATACAGCCGCCCCGACTTACTCCCATGGAATATTTCTTCTTGTCAATTACCGGCTTTGGCTGCAACACAAGGAAGGGTTGAATTCTAGGTTCTTTGACATTTGGGCCCTTCTGGTGGGTCAAGGGCCTGCCACTGCTCTGCAAATGTGGGGAACATTTGGGGAGATTTTGCAAGAGGTGTGCACCTTCTGCCTTAGGAGGAACTTCCCTCTGCAGGCTGGCTTGGGGCATTGCATGAGAGGAGTGTAGTACAAGCTATGGTAAGCGATGGACCATGGTTCATTCCCCACGTATGCTATTCAAATAATTACATTCCACTTGATTATACAGATCAGACAGTATTTGATGCTTATCAGCTATATAATAGAATCTGCCTATATAATATATAATAGATGTAAGAACTAGGGGTCACCAAATTAAATTAATAGGCAGTAGTTTTAAAACAAACAGAAGGAAGTTTTTCTTCACTCAGCGCACAGGCAATCTGTGGAACTCCTTGCCAGAGGATGTGGTGAAGGCTTTTTTTAACAATTACTGTTACAGTTTCCAGGGTTAAAAAGAGAGCTAGATAGCCATTGATGGACCTAACCTCCATGAATCCATTAGCCAGGATAGGTAGGAATGGTGTCCCTAGCCTCTGTTTCTCTGGAGGTGGGTGACAGGAGAGGGATCACGTGAGGATTACTTATTGTGTCCCCTCCCTCTGGGGCATCTGGTATTGACCACTGTCGGCAGACAGGATACTGGGCTGGATGGACCATTGGTCTGACCCAGTATGGCTGTTCTTTTGCCTCTTACCATGTATTTCTCATCTTGCCTACTTCAGAGCTAGCCAGGAACACAGGAAAGCCACCGTGTGCTGGGATATCTTAGTTCTTTGCTTCTGGCCCTAGCTTAAAAGAGGGAAGGCAGAGGGGTGAAAGGAGGAAACATTTTTGTTTAAAGCAGATCAGCTGTGCTGAACCTCTGAAATGTTCCCTTTGGTTTCAATTCAGGTTTTAAGCTGAAATACAAGGCAGGTTTTATTTCATCTGAACTGATTTGCTCCTCCCGCATTAGGAATGTAATGACCGTGTCAAACATTCAATCACCAAAAATAATTTAGTATCCCATTATTCTGTATCGAATGGTGAACTACATATGGAATACATTCGTTAGGGCCTGGATTCCAAGCCCACTGAAGCCAGTGAAAGAGGCCCATTGGTTGCAGTGGACTATGAATACGGTTCTATCTCAGCAAAATGTAATAGGTTCAACCTCTCTCATCCAGCACCGGTGCTGATTCAGAGAATTTGCCGAACTGCAGGAGGTCGATATTGTCTAGCTCAGTGTTTCTTAAACTGTGTTCCGTGGCACACCGGTGTGCCACGAGGCAGTTGAAGGTGTGCTGTGGAGAACAACAGAATTCAAAATGGCCGCCCTTAAAGGGGAAGATGACCGTTGGTTTTTTTTTGCCCACTATGGTGTTCCTCATAAAAAAAATATTGTTTGGTGTTCCTTGGTCTTAAAAAGTTTAAGAAACACTGATCTAGCTGCACGGTGGCATCTAACATGCTACTCACTAGCCACAGGTGGCTACTTGGTTTGTCAAGCGTGGCGAGCTGGTTCACAGCATTATGTACATTTTCAGAATAATGTGGCTAGTTTGCTCTAGCAGTAGCCACTATAGTGGCTACTGCTTCAGAACTGGTGGGATACCAGGGGTCTGGCAACATTACCAACCCTTCCACTACTTCCTGGGCTCTGAGAAGACATTGAGGGGTAAAATTAGAGCTACATAAGAACACAGAACACTGAGAGCCAGGACTGGGGGCTGTAAACAAACTTTATGGGACTGCGGGAAACTTGGCCACACTCATGATAAGTGGGCATCTGGTGAGCTAAAATCATGCCAGACCACAGATGTTGCCAGACCAGAGAGTGCCCAACTAAAGAGGTTCAACCTGTAGAGTATCTACAGTATATCCATTGAAGAAACTGCCGGGGGGAACAGCGTGTTTGTATTTTTTAGGGAGAAAATCCATTCCTGTAGTCTCTAGCTAGAATTTAATGTGGAGATGAAGAGACAATGGTGCTACATAACAATTCCACATTCACAACCTAAGCTCTCCCATGCTGGACGATGAAACTTCATAATGTTTTGCCCTCAAACCATATGGTCAATCCCAAGAGAGCTCCTGGGACTGCCATGCAATTCGTGTTTGTGATAATGCAGCAGGTTGACATGCATTGTTTCATCAGGAGAGGAGACATCTTGTTAAAATGTAAAGTCAAATTCCATCTCATAAGCAGGGACAACTCTGTTGGTTTGTTGCTTCATTGGCTCCGCTGAAATGGTCAAAAGAACATAAGAATGGCCATACTGGGTCCTTCTAGCCCAGTATCTTGTCTGCCGACAATGGCCAATACCAGCTGCCCCAGAGGGAGTGAACAGAGCAGGGAATCCTCACACGATCCCTCCCCTGTCACCCATTTCCAGACAAACAGAGGGTAGGACACCATTCCTACCCATCCTGGCTGTAGGGGTTAATTGCGGAAGAACTTTGTACATACAAAAGCATCGGGGTGGTGAGGCACATGTTCCCCGTCCACCCTCTTCGCCTGTATCTGATGAGCCAGAAGCAAGGCTCCAGGAACACGTGCCATTTAAGATACGCGGTGGTGCCATTGTAATGAAAACAAGTTATAAGATAAGAGTAGGAGAAAGAACAAGAACATATAACAATCTTGTTTACCTAGCTGTACTGATCATATAAACAAGGTCAACGGACAAGAAGTATCAGATCGATAGTTAACAACTGAGCCATATATTAGCGAGTAATAAGTAGCCCCCGGAAATTTCCAAACTGCAAAATAAGGTAGAGACACTGTATTTAAAGTTGCACCACAGTATAGCAATTTGGACTTCACCAATGGACTCCGGTACCAGTGCCTCGGAACCCTAGACGACCTCCCGCTCCGTCCGGAGGCCCCAGCTTGCAGAAGAGACTAAGACACCGCTTTTCCTATCATGTTCTTTTAGTTAAGGGATACAGCTGAAAACTGTCAGGAAATAAACTGCTTGTCCTTGACAGATTCTTGTGCAGCGTGTTTTGTACTTAGAGACCCTAGTGTCGGACCTGAGAATTACTCTTGCCTGCAACACTGGCTAATAGCCATTGAGGGACCTGACCTCTATGAATCCATCTACCACTTTTTGAACCCTGGTAAAGTCCTAATCTTCACCACATCCTCTGGCAAGGAGTTCCACAGGTTGACTGTGCGCTGTATGGTCTTGGATTGTAGTGTAAAAGTACAGTATAAAAATTGGCTGGACAGAGGAAAAATGTTCTGTTCATTTAATTGCCCTTTCATCCAGCACCTCATTTATTTACACTCTCTTCTTCCCACCCAACACATTAGTTAGATGTTACTTCAAGATGGAGAGTTAATTGTTTAAAGGGTGGATTGGGGCTTGGTGAGCACATTCATGCTGAGATGCTTTCTATTTTGATACTAAGCTCAGTCTAATATGCTGTTTGCATTTCTCTTTCTTCTTGTGCAGTAACTCTCAGTCTCTAGAAGAAGCTGAAATTATCAATTAAGGGAAGGCTTAGAACAAATGGGAAAGCTAAAGCGCACACATTCACAATCAAGTCTTGCTTCTGCTCTGTATGGGATTAGCATTATGACTAGTTAAGGGCATCTTGGTGGGATGCTATTTTGTCCCCAGTTAATTGAAAACGTCTCTTATATCTCATTGAGTTTAGTTCACCATCTTGGATGCTAGTATCCATAGAAACAGGATCCAATGGTTCCCACTCATTCAGGATCATCATAAATCTCAAGTTTAGTGCCATATAAATACCATTTGAGCACTGCAGACTCAGCCACCAGGAAATTGGTACTTATGGATGGGATTGATCAAAGCAGCTCTTCTAGAAGGGTTTCTAGAAGGAAATGTTGAGCGATAGCACATTATAATATGATTTTGACCCTTTCATGGATTGAAAGTAATCTGACTCCATGATCAATAGGGCATTGTCCGCCTTTCCTAACATTGGAGTGTGAAACCCGGAATGTTTGCTTTATTTGCAAAGCCATAACTTCTTAGCCAATCACTGGTATTCATGCCTACGGCCGTCAACGTGATATTTGGAAGATCCCTTCCTAGATGGCATTTTGGATGAGGCATAGCTCACTTACTATTATATGTTCAGACCAAACATGGATGGAATTGGGGGGTCTGTATTTTTCTTGATATTCTCCTCAGCACAGACCAGAGAGTTGTCCCCCAAAATTTTCTACACAAAGCCACTATCAACATGGCTTAATAGGCTATTTGGGGATTCCGACTCAAGATACTAAGCTAGAGGGAGAGGTAGATACGCTGGAGGGTAGGGATACGTCCAGAGCGACCTAGACAACTTGGAAGATTGGGCCAAAAGAAATCTTATGAGGTTGAGACAAGTGCAGAGTTCTGCACTTGGTATGGATGGATCCCAAGCATTGTTACAGGCTGGGGACCAACTGGCTAAGCAGCAGTTCAGCAGAAAAGGACCTGGGGATTGCAGTGGATGAGAAGCTGGATATGAGTCAACAGGGCGCCCTTGTAGCCAAGAAGGCGAACGGCATATTGAGGAGGGGCATTAGGAGGGGCATTGCCAGCAGATCTAGGGAAGTAATTATTCCCCTTTATTCAACATTGATGAGGCCACATCTGGAGTATTGTGTCCAGTTCAGGGCCCCCCACTACAGAAAGGATGTGGACGCATTGGAGAGGGTCCAGCGGAGGGTGACTAAAATGATGAGGGGGCTGGAGCACATGACCTATGAGGAGAGGCTGAGGGATTTGGGCTTGTTTAGTCTGCAGAAGAGAAGAGTGAGGGGGGATTTGAGAGCAGCCTTCAACTTCCTGAAGGGGGGTTCCAAAGAGGCTGGAGAGAGGCTGTTCTCAGTGGTGGCAGATGGCAGAACAAGGAGCAATGGTCTCAAGTTGCAGTGGGGGGAGGTCTAGGTTGGATATGAGGAAAAACTATTTCCCTAGGCAGGTGGGGAAGCACTGGGATGGGTTCCTTAGGGAGGGGGGTGGAATCTCTATCCCTAGGGCTACGTCTACACTGCATCCCTCTTGTGCAAAAGCCTTTGCAAATGAAGCATGGATTAGCATATTGCCGCACTTCATTTGCATAATTAATTAGGGGCCGTTTTTGTGCAAGAGCTGTTCTTCCTAATTTTTTCAGGAAGAACGGCCCTTGCGCAAGAGGGTATTTTGTACAAAATGGAGCTGTGTAGACGGCTCTTTTTTGTGCAAAAGCCTCTTGTGCAAAAACATACCCTAATTAATTATGCTAATGAAATGCCGCAATATGCTAATCCACACTTCATTTGCATAGCCTTTTGTGTAAGAGGAATGCAGTGTAGACGTACCCTAGAGGTTTCTGAAGTTCCGGCTTGACAAAGCCCTGGCTGGGATGATTGAGTTGGGGTCGGTCCTGCTTTGGGCAGGGGGCTGGACTCGATGGCCTCCTGAAGTCTCTTCCGGCCCTGGGATTCTAGGATTCAACTGGAGCAGTACACTCATACAGCAGAAGCTAATGATCCAGTGGACAATACTTCCTGTCACTGACTGGTTCATATACAATATTCATCAAGGTATTTCAGTGTAGTAGTCTTGGATTGTTAGCAGCCCTACAGGAACTCCCCCGACCGCTGTCGGAGGGGAACGAACAGTAGAGTGTTGAAGAACACTTGGCTACCTGATGACAGCTGTAGCCTTGAAGCACACATTAGCAAATCCACCAAGTCACTTCAAAATTCTCCCTGCCTAATTGAATTGTTCTCAGTGTTAAAAGCTGGAAACGCGCTCCAACAAGTTGAGTGTCGCATCTTTTGTTATCCAGTGTCATAGGACTGGAAAGGTAAAAGCAAACACTGCAAGGGGGGAAAAATCCCTTCAGCGGTTGTAATTGTTTTGGAGAAGAAGCTAATGATAACATTTCTATGAGTTCTCATCCACAAAGATTTCCTGCAGAGAAAAATGTGCTTTCCCATGCCGATGTATGGCAGGAGTCGGAGCCAAAATAATATTTGTCCTGTTACACTTCTACAGAAAGAGGGTTTTGCGTCGTGTCAGTCCTCTTTTCTTGCTGCCTTTTATCATAGCCCACTAGATTGCTTATAAGTATGAGCAAATAGCAGGCAAATCCTTCAGGATTCTGATTTTTTTAATATTGGTTATATTAATAAAACACTCACACACATCCCACCATTCCCATCACTCCATCATTCTTCCCACATACACACACAGTCAATCTACTAGAAAAAAGGTTTGGGAAATCTAAAAAGAACAGGAAAAAGTGTGGAGGAGCTGCAGAAATCTGCTTTCCAACGCCTTCTGTTCTCAGGGCAAGGCCAAAGGGGCAGCGGCAGAAACGAGACAGGAATGCATAAAAGGAAAAGGAATATGCCAAAAAGGGCCTATGTTACATTTTCACCTGCTAACACATCTCCCTCCCAGTTCAAACTCTCCCCGCACTCCACCCTCCTCTCCTCCCCTGCCACGGCACTGGAGCTGGTCTGGGAACTCCCCGCTGGAATGCTTTTTTGATGGAAAATGCAGCTTCTGAAAAAAAACACAATTTTTTTCTATTGGAAATTTCAATGTTGCTGAAAATGTTTGATTTTCCATTGGGGGAAATTGAAATTAAAGATTCGATTTTGGGTCTGTTTTACTTAAATCTGATTTTTTTTAACTGACCAGCAATGATTTGTTTCATATCAGCTTAAAAACACTAAACTGAATTTCCTTTTCTAGGCATACTGCCTTATGGGAACTGTAGTTTCAGACCCAATTCCTTCCTAAGGGCCAGGACCCCTGGAAGACTGCATCTCCCATCAGGCAATGCACTGATATCCCTCTGGTAGAACTGTGTGGTGCATGGTGGGTGTTCCATGCTTCTGGATGCCTTATGGGCGATGTGGTCTAGCCAAGGAACTGGACCCCCTTGGGGAGGATGGGAACATCAGGATCTACAGTTACAAGTCCCATGAGGCCTTGCATCCCAATGGAAAAATGTAGTTTAATGTTGAAATGACTCAAAATAAAGTATTGACTCATATTTAGCTAGTGGACCACAAGCTAACTATCAGTCAACAGTGTGATGCTGTTGCAAAAAAAGCAAACGATTCTGGGAGGCATTAAAAGGTGTGTTGTGAGCAAGACACGAGAAGTCATTCTTCCAATCTACTCTGCACTGATTAGGCCTCAAGTGGAGTATTGTGTCCAGTTCTGCACACCATATTTCAAGAAAAATGTGGAGAAATTGGAGAAGGTCCAGAGAAGAGCAACTAGAATGATTAAAGGTCTAGAGAACATGACCTATGAAGGATGACTGAAAGAATTGGGCTTGTTTAGTTTGGAAAAGAGAAGACTGAGAGGGGACACGATAGCGGTTTTCAGGTATCTAAAAGGGTGTCACAAGGAGGAGGGAGAAAAATTGTTCTCCTTGGCCTCTGAGGATAGGATAAGAAGCAATGGGCTTAAACTGCAGCAAGGGAGGTTTGGGTTGCACATTAGGAAAAACTTCCTACCCGTTATTCCGGTGCTTAACAACCCTAAGTTGCGTAAGGAGGTTGTGGAACCTCCATCTCTGGAGATATTTAAGAGCAGGTTAGATAAATGTCTATCAGGGATGGTCTAGAGTCCCAATACTGGGTCCTGCCGTGAGGGCAGGGGACTGGACTTGATGAGCTCTTGAGGTCCCTTCCAGTTCTAGTGTTCTAGGATTCTATGATTCCAGGTTTTATAAATGGGCCTTAATATTTGGGGTGAAAACAAATGGTGTAGTGTGTGAATTTCTCATAGGACAGAAAGTCCTACATTTGTTCAGCCCTGCACAGAACCAATGAAATGACTCCATCCTAATATGGGCCCCAGTGTTTTCTTTGTGCTGCACGTTACGTCTGACAGATTTGCTGCTAAATCCATTTTATAGCTCTTAAAAGAAATACCCGTAAGCTCGTTAACTCCTAGTTATTTGGTCCTCAGCAGCGATACATCTTTTCTGCTGCTCTTCATGCCCCTTTCCTTTGTGTATTTCATGGTTTCGATATCCCTCCGCGTAGCATAATTGGCTGAGTGGTTTCAGAGGACATAACCTCTGTGTTACCCCAATTTCAAGTCCTCATTGGTGTCCCGGAAGCCCCAGGCTTGCAACTCTCCTCACTTTATTCCAATTACATGTCACTTAATTGAGAGGGCTAATTAGTGTCAGTCCTCTCGACACTTCCATATGGTCTCCCTCATCATGTCCGTAAGCAGTGCCTATTACATCCCTGTGCATAGTTTGGGTTGGCTCTCCTGGGCCTTACCCGGGAGTCACCTTTCTGGCAGGCGTTTGTCAGCAACAACGAGAAGCAGAATGAAACAGCAAAGGGAGGCCTCTTGAAACTGACAACCCCATGGAGGTTAACAAGCCCCTAATTCACAATGAATAGTGAAATCCTAGCCCCACCAAAGCCAAGGGGAGTTTTGCTGTGGATTTCAGAGGGGCTACGATTTCACTGTGCTTGAGTGAAAGACAAATACTTGTGCAAATGGATTAATCCAGATCCTGCAGCTCTTTGATCTAGTTTGCTTTGCTGCATGAGGGCATAATGCACTGCAGGATCTCCTGCCTGACTCTGGGGTGGATACTGCTGCGGACATAACCAGTTCAGAAGCAGAGACTCCGCTGGAGTAAATCCCCGGTGCTCTGTGTACATCAGTGGAACGCTGCCTGTTTACGGCAGGGGAGAACCTAGCCCGTCCCGTTTTGATAGAAAGATTTGAGATCTTTCCGAATCGAAAACCATCTTTCCTTTGTTCTCCATTGCACATACTCACCGGCCAGTTCAGCAGGACACCCCTGATGTGAAAACAATGTTTTCTAATGCAAATGACAAAATTCAGAGCCTTAAAATAAAGCGATTGCAATCCAGATGGCACCATTGCTGAGCAGATGCTAAGATATCTGCAGCATTTACACAGTCCTGACTTCTGTGATCTGGCTTCTACCTGAGCCGGTTTTAAATAATTCAGCATCTCATTCTGGGGGAGGGGCAAGGTCATTTTTTTTCATTGATGTAGCCTTGTAAGAGTCTCACTGCCTTACAGATCTACATGGGGGGGGTCTCTCCTTTTCGTGCATTTCCATTTGGATGTGAGAGCCCCAAATACAGGACAAGATGCAGCCCGATATAATGAGAATCGAGAGGAAGTGCGATGTTTGAACTCTACGGAGGAAGTACTGAGTACATTTGGGCTAAGTGTGCATTGTCAAAGGTCAATACCAATTAGCCTTCTTTTTCCACGTGGTTCCGTTCTTCGCTGGATAAAAATGTTAGTGGACACGTGTGATTTAACAGCTGCTGAGTGCTGGGGAAGAAAGGCTTCTTAACAAGCCTGGGATCTCATCAGTTCCAGAAGCATGTGTTCACGGCTGCTTTTCTCAGCCATTCGTACATAAATGAAAGCTGGCCTGGTAATTTGCAGAAAGTCCTCTCTGTGCTGGAATCACAGGGCTGACATTAGCTCTTGGCAGCTTACTTGCTGGTACAAACACGCTGGTAAAGTGAGCTCTAAATACCAGGATTGGAGGTAAATGGATCACTCCAGGCAGTAGCTGTTTTTCATGAACTTTCAAAGCTTTGTGATACATTTAATTGGCCACATTGTACATGGTCCTGCTCCAAAATAAATCAGCAACCTGGGGCAGAGCTGTCTTGTTGGTCTGGGTCTATAGAGCACCTAGTACAATCATGTCCTAGTCTGTGCCTAAATCTCCTAGACACTAGCATAATAACCCAAATAAATAATGTGCCACGCCCACTCACTGGGGCCCTGGTCTGTGTCTTGAATCCCTAGGTGTTAAGGTAATTATTCATTATATATCGGGGGGAGTCAGAAAGAGAGAGGGGAGTAGAAATATGGTTGCATTTATTTTGGTCCAAGAAAGCTGCTCTAATATTTTCACTACATCCTGAGTTCTGATTGCTGATGCATGAAACGGGCCAGGGAGCAACCATCTCATGCATCTAGCCGAGTGTGAAGCTTTCTTTGGCGCTGGCATGAGGTTCGGTGGGCACCATGCGTGGGAGATCAAGTTAAGCTGTTGTGTAAAACTTGTCAGTTGCTAGCCCTTCACACTGCAAAGAGGAATCTCCAGAGGCAACTTCATGCCCAGAATTTATAGATTTTGGAGCAAGGGGCGGGGGGCGCGATGCGTCCCCGGTGGCAGGCTGCCCACCACTCCCTGAACAGGTTTCATAGCAGGACTGGGAATATCCAGATCCTTGGTCCAATGTCATGCCAAGTCAAACATCTTACAGAAGTGTAAGTATATTGCATCTACAGCACAGGTTGAACCTCTCTAATCCGGCACCCTCAGGGCCTGACTGGTGGAGAACCAGATAATTTTCTGGACCATGGGAGGTCAATGTTGTCTGGCAGCATTACCAACCCTTCCACTGTTTCCTGGGTTCTGGGAAGACATTGAGGGGTAAATTAGAACACTGAGAGCCAAGTGGCTGTAAACAAACTTTATGGGACCACAGGAAACTTGGCCACAGCCAGGGTAAGTGGAAATCCAGTGAACTAAAATCACACCAGACCAAGGATGTTGCCAGATCGGAGAGTGCTGCCTTAGAGAGGTTCAACCTATACTTCTTTTATCAACCAAACTTGTGATCTCATATAAAAATCAGATTCATTTGCCAGAATACTATTTTCCATAAATCCGTGTTGATTGGCCTTAATCATATTGCCCTCCTTTCATTCTTTATCAACCAATTCCATTCCCTTGCCTGGGACTGATGTCAAACCAACAGGCCTATTTTTATCTGTGTCATCCCATTAACCCTTTGTTTTAAATATTGGTGCATTGTTTGCTTTTTTTTCAGTTTTCTGGAACTTCCCAGGTGATCCACAACTTAATAAAATCCAATTGTACTGGTCCAGGAAACTTCTCAGACAACTCTTTTAAAACTCTTGGATGCAAGTGATACTGACTTGCTGATTTCAAGATTTCTAATGTTAGTAGCTGCTGTTTAACACTATCCTGAGGTACTACTGGACTGGAAAAAGGGTTAGCATATGATATGACCAGATTATCTTTTTCTTCCCCAATAGAGAACAGAAATATGTATTTATGTAGCAATATATGGTGATATATACCACCTCTTCTGCATTATTATTCTTAGTTGTCTCATTTCTGTTTAGTAACAGATTAATATAATTGTTTGGATTTATTTTTTCATTCCTAAGTTGCTTAGAAAACAACGTATTGTCCTTAACTTCACAACGTTGTATATCACCTGCCCATCTGTGTTTCAGCAACTGGCAGATGGACCTTTTGCTAACCACTGAGAAATCTGGTCAACTTTTAGCCCAGTTCATGGGGCTGCAGTGATTACCCACTGCCTATTGGTCTGGTTGCCACACATGCCAGTCACCTCAGGAATGGACATTTAAATTCTAAAATAAGAACATAAGAACATAAGAATGGCCGTACTGGGTCAGACAAAGGTCCATCTAGCCCAGTATCCTGTCTGCAGACAATGGCCAGCACCAAGTGCCCCAGAGGGGGTGGACCAAAGACAATGATCAAGTGATTTGTCTCCTGCCATCCTTCTCCAGACTCTGACAAACAGAGGCCAAGGACACCATTTCTATCCCCTGGCTAATAGCCTTTTATGGACCTAACCTCCATGAAATTATCGAGCTTCTCTTTAAACTCTGTTATAGTTCTAGCCTTCACAGCCTCCTCTGGCAAGGAGTTCCACAGGTTTACTACACACTGTGTGAAGAAGAACTTTCACTTATTAGTTTTAAACCTGCTACCCATTAATTTCATTTGGTGTCCGCTAGTCCTTATATTATGGGAACTAATGAATAACTTTGCTATATTCACCCTCTCCATACCACTCATGATTTTATACACCTCTGTCATATCCCCCCTCAGTCTCCTCTTTTCCATCATGTGCATCGGTCATCCATTCGTTCGTTACAGATAGAGCCGTCAGCTTCTGACCTATGAGAATTGTCACTGCACGTCATTGTTTCTGGGATCCTGGATGCGGGTGCATGACTAGCTTTTGTTCAATTAGACCGAGCCGTGTCCTGCATTATATAATAATACATTGGCTGAAAAAAAACACGGATGGGAAAAAGAATCTTGTGGTTTGACTCCAACATGATTTAATTTCAGACTTCGTTGACCTAAATTCAACCCAAAGCATTTAGTCCATTTTATTATAAAAGAGAAATGGAACCAGCCATACGTTGGTGTGAAAGTTCTGTACCTCTGCTCTGATTAGGTTTCCATTTTTACTCAAACTCTCTCGCTGGTTTCCCTTCCATGCCACCCTCAGCATATTTGCTCAGATGCCGCTAGCTTGCAAACTTCATCCACGAGCGAATTGCTAGGAAATAAAAATCGGGTTCGGCTTGTGCGCGGGCACCTGCTGTTGGCCAGATGAAAGCACACAGGAAAGCAATTTGGAGCAGCAGAAAACTCCAAATTGGTCCAAATTAATATTTTAATTGAACTATTATGTTGTTATGGACACTCATGTACCTGAGGAAGGAGCACTGCGTTTTCGACTTCCAAGTGTACCCAGCACTGCTAAATGCCCAGCAAGAACTGACAATACTCCAATCAAGTCAACAAAGTGATAGAAGGACAGAGAGTGCATTGGACATTAGTTATAAATATTTGCTTTATTAGACATTACCAGATACTGTATCGAAACTACCCCATTTGCTTTCTAGTGCTATGGACTTCCTGAGGACTAGCGCCGTGGCTAGCTTGGGGAGAAGTTGATTTTCTGGGAATCTAGTCTTTGCCAGCCTGCTCTTTGGTGCCACCATTCACACAGGGTGAAATCCCAGCTCTTCCTTCTGCAGGAGGGCAAGGAAGCGAGCTTCCTGCCTAATGGTGTCACAGTCGCACGGGTCATGTCCACTCTTGGCCGTACGGTTCCTGGGAGGACCCCCCTCTACAGGGTGACAGTCCCTTCTTGGGGAGTCCACTCCATTGTGACAGCTCCTTCTCCAGGAGCCCACTCTCTCCCAGGGGTCCATCCCTCCATTTCCTGGGATGGCACCTTGCGGGCCCTGCAGCCCACCTGTCTCTGCCATGGGCGCCTCACTCTGGACCCGTGGGGCCTCCACTCCCAGAGGGAACAGCGCAGCCCTGTTCTCCACACCAGAGTGACTCTCAGCTCGCACCAAACAAGAGGGTTTATTGAGCTTTGAACTCAGCAAAGGATCCCTCAGGCCTGCCGGCCTGGCCCCTTGTGGTCACTCTGCAGTGTAGCTGTCCCCTGCTCTCGCTAGCCCAGCTGTGGCCCTTGTGGAGCATAACTGTCCCTGCTCTCAGCCCGCTCCCCTTCCACGTCATGCAAAACAGTCGCATTCCAGGCACCTCCCATTGTCCTGGTGCAACCTTCCCCTGGCCGTGCTTTAAGTTAGGAGAAGAGGAAGCTGCCGACTGAACTTGATGGGCCTTGCTCTTTCCATTTAGGATGTGTGCTTGAACAAGCGGCCTCAAAGACGGACAGACAGACTCACGGACAGACAGACAGATACACAAACTCTCTAAAATACATACAGAGAAATAACCACACCAGAGATTGCGCTCCTTTCACTAGATCACTTTCCAAACGCGGCCACAAATTGTCCACAGACCAACCCTACGGGTACGTCTAGACGACAGGCTTTTGTCGACAGAGGCTTTGTTGACAGATACTGTCGACAAAGCTTCTGTTGACAAAGAGCGTCTAGACGACATCCAGTTCTGTCGACAAAGCAAGCCGCTTTGTCGACACGAGAGTGTAGACGCAACGGACAGTGTAGATGCAATAACGCCTTCTGTCGACAGAACTCTGTTGACAAAAGGCGTTATTCCTCGCAGAATGAGGTTTACCGCCGTCGACAAAACTGCTGAGTTCTGTCGACGTTATGTCGACAGAACTCGACGGTAGTGTAGATGCAGGTATAGTTTTGTTGGTAAAAGTCCACGTTTGTCGACAAAACCCTGTAGTCTAGACACACCTTATGTTTCCATTGGCTCCAGGCTGTAGACTGGAAGTTCTTTGGGGGACGGCCTGTCCCTGACGTAACACATGCCTCTATACTGATGGGGGGAGGGGGGTTCTGGATGCTAAGGGACTACAAATAACGAAGCGCACAAATAATTCACTAGCTGTATGAAGGCTGCCAGTGAGCTCTGAGACCCTCTCTGAGCAAGGTGGCCCTTCTGGGACCCTTGTCCAGCCCCCCAAGTGCACCCACTTTCTAGAGGTGGGTCTGAACCTCCACTCCCCTTGGGCATGGCCTCCCACAGCCCACCTCTTTCCAACTGGGGCTCCCAGTTACAGCCCCTGCCGGACACCTGTGTTATCTAGCAGGCCCAATGGGCTCCAGGAACCTGTGACCAGAACCAGTGGCAAGGGCTCCTCTGAGCGCTTTTTCGAAAAAGGTTTTTTTCGAAAGTGAAAGTGCCATCATTTTTTGAGGACTACAGGATCTTTCGAGAGAGAATTCCCCCCCCCCCAAAAGAACTGCGTCTAGACGGTGCTTTCACTTTCAAAAACCCCTTTTTCGAAAAAGTGCTCAGATGCCATTATGCAAATGAAGCACGGGATATTGAAATCCCCGCTTCATTTGCACTTTTGATCTGCCTAATTTACATCCCTCTTTCAAAAGAGAGATGTAGTTTAGACATACCCTCAGAGACTAACCAAAATATACAGAATCATGAGCTTCCATGGCTAAAACCCACTTCATCAGATGAACTGGAGTGGAAATAACAGAAGCCAAGAGATTTATATGACAGCAGAATCACAGAATATTGGAACTGGAAGGGACCTCAAGAGGTCATCAAGTCCAGCCTCTGGCCTCATGGCAGGACCAAGCTCCGTCTAGCTCATCCCTGATAGATGTGTATCCAACCTGCTCTTTAATATCTCCACTGATGGAGATTCCACAGCCTCCCTCAGCAATTTATTCCAGTGTTTAACCACCCGGACAGGTAGGAAGTTTTTCCTGATGTCCAACCTAAACCTCCCTGGCTGCAGTTTAAGCCCATTGCTTCTTGTCCAGTCCTCCGAGGCCAAGGAGAACAATTTTTCTCCCTCCTCCTTGTAACACTTTTTAGGTACTTGAAAAAGTACCTGCCAATTGTAGGACACATGTTAATCAGGCTAATTAAGTGGGCTGGATGTGTCCCATTCATAGCTTTTGATGTGCAAATGCAAACGTCAAAGGTAGGAGAAATTGGCTTTGTAATGTGCCTGCCAGTTAATGGCTTTGTTCAAGCCCAGAAAAATGGTGTCAAATCTGTAGATGAATTTCAGTTCTGCAGACTCTCTCTGTAATAGGTTAGTAAAATTCCTTTGTAGAAGAATGGCTACATTTAAATCAGCTTTATGTGTGTTACCATTTCTGCTGTCTGATTTGTGTCCATTTATCCTTTGTCTCAGAGATTGTCCGGTTGGGCCGATGTACGTTGCTGGCACTTGATGGCGTATGTCACGGAGGTGCAGTTGTATGAGCCGCTCAGGTGGTGGTTGATGGGGTTAGGTCCTGTGATGGTGTCGTTTGTATAGATGTGTGGTTAGAGTTGGCAACAGGGTGTGTTCCAAGGGTAGGTTCCAGGGTGAGTGTAGCTGAGGTGTGATGTCTGGTTGCTGGAAAAGATTTGCTTCAGGTTGGGAGTTATATGCCTGAGGGGTGTAGCATCTTTATAAATAATAATGCAATTATTTCCTCTTTAGCCTACAATCCACCTAGCATCAAGTTCTCTGTGAGTCATAAAGTTAAGATAACGATTTTTCCCCCTGTGTTTAGAGACCATTGTTTGGAGGCAAGGAGAAACACATTGAATTTTTAGTTACACAAAATCTGGTTACTTCAGGGGACTTTTGAATCCACCCACAGACAAAGCTGGTGCATTTATAGACAAAGGTGAACGTGGACAAAATAGGGGTTTGTTCTCTGTATTCTGACCCACAAAGCACAGAATGCCAGAAGGAACCCGAGCCCAGTAATTAGCATCAGAAGCATTATAATCAGTCTATTGTACTACAGATTGGGTTGTCATTGTAAATGTTGGATAACCGCTGAGATGGAAAACCAAACCAAAACAATTACCAGTTCTCTTTCTTGAAACTGACTCTAAGCCGTGAAAATGATTTTCCTACTGTACATAATAACACATAAATATATCACACTTTCTCTAATGCCTCCTCCAGAATAAATAATAATTACACTGGATGTCTCTACAAGGACATTTTAGATAGAAGCAGAGCATTGCAGATTTTCACAAAGTATTATAATAAATGTAGCAAGGTGCAGAGATTTGCATAAAATAGGATTAATCTGAATCAACGGGGGTGCATGCTAACCCAGGGGGAGGTGATAGGTAAGAAGGACAGATAAAATAATGTTTAATGGGAGAAAATGTTTTATATATGTTTTAAAATTGATTGCATCTCATCTGGAACCACAAATAGTAAAACGGCTTAATTATAATTGCATGGTTATTGAATATGAGATTACAGGGCAGAGTTAAGGTTATTTGGGTGCATTTCCACACCTTAACATGCCTGGGTTTCATAGATATGTAATTTTAACTCAGAATTCCCTGGGTGTATAATTCTTGGTTCTATTTTGCTGGTTTTCACATGTAAGCTCTACATTAACTCTTTATTAGTGCAGGGTTTTGTTATGGATTTTTTCGGTCTGGGAATGATATAAAGGTTAGAGCTTCAGCATGCATAAATCAGCATGAATCCATTGACTGCAGAGAAACATTGATTTCTAGCAATGGAATATCTGGCCCAAATTGCCAGAGAACGGATTTACTCTGGACTGGCAGTGCCAATCAATAAGTTTCCCATTTTCAAAAGTAACTGAGGCTCTTTTTTCTTCTTAGGTGTCTTCAGTAACATAGGGTAGGTCTGCACTGCAGTTAAAAACCCGAGGGTGGCCCATGTCAGCTGACCCAGGCTCAAGGGGATTGGGTGACAGAACTGTTTAGTGGTGATATTGATGTTTGCCCTCAGGCTCTGCAACCCCACAAGGGGGAAGTTTCCAGTGCTTGAGTCCCACCCCACCCTGAACGTCTACACTACAGTTACACATCCATGTATCCCGATTCCCTCCAGCCCTAGTCAGCTGTGGTGGACTGGTCTCAGTGGAGACATAACCAGGGCTCGACAAATCCATGTATCTACTCACCCATGGTGAGTAGATTTCAGCCGGTCGCCCTGTTCACCGGCGGCGCGTACATGTGCAGTGCGAGTCTGGCGAGTGGATTTCACCGCGGTTTGTCGAGCCCTGGACATAACCCTAGGTGCTCCCAGTAATTGTATCTAGAGACTCGAAAAGGAGCGGGGACTTACAGTTCATATATCCTTCAGCGAGTGTTATGGTCAACTGGGGAGAAGAGAATGAATGTATTGGGAAAGCAAAGACACTGGACATGAGATACCAAAAGGGTTAAAATGCCATTACCATCTGAGGACTGAAAACTTGCTTTTGTTTAAGGGACAGGAGAAGCCCACTGAGGTCCATGCTCCCAGTAGACACATTGGAGAGGGTCCAGCGGAGGGCAACCAAAATGCTGAGGGGGCTGGAGCACATGACCGACAAGGAGAGGCTGAGGGATTTGGGCTTGTTTAGTCTGCAGAAGAGTGAGGGGGGATTTGAGAGCAGCCTTCAACTTCCTGAAGAGGGTTCCAAAGAGGATGGAGAGAGGCTGTTCTCAGTGATGGCAGCTGGCAGAACGAGGAGCAATGGTCTCAAGTTGCAGCGGGGGAGGTCTAGGTTGGATATTAGGACAAACCATTTCCCTAGGTGGGTGGGGAAGCACTGGGATGGGTTCCCTAGGGAGGGGGTGGAATCTCCATCCCTGGAGGTGTTTAAGTCCCAGCTGGACAAAGCCCTGGCTGGGATGATTAAATTGGGGTTGGTCCTGCTTTGGGCAGGGGGCTGGACTCAAAGGCTCCTGAAGTCCCTTCCAGCCCTAGGATTCTAGGATTCTATGATCGTGCCCTCAAATCACCTTTCATCAGCTCAAACCTCTAGATCTTGTTGGTACCGCAGCTGTTGCTTTGAATTCCCTTCAGTCTATGGCCTGTTCCTTTGGAGGTAGCCTTTATTTTAAGGTTCTCCTGGTTGTCAGTGTTTAATGCAGCTCCACCCCAGAGCCCAGCTCACTAGGAGAGAGAGAGGTTTTCCACTCTCCAATGAGCAATTCAGCAGGTGCCCATTGAAGCTACAAAGACTATTTTTATCCTCGACTTCAGATCTCTCCCCCAAAGAGATACAAAAGTTGGGCTCGACACACGGACAGCTCAAGCAATTTGCAACCAACTTGGACATCAAGCTTGAAACCGTCTTCAACATTAGGACCTCAACTAGGGTCCTATTGCCAGACTATTTTATGTGGAAAACACTCAGATACAGGTTGAACCTCTCTAGTCCGGCACCTGTCAGGACCTGACTGGGACCAAGCCAGAAAATCTGCCAGCTCACTGGAGGTCAATATTGTCTAGTAGCATTGCCAAGAACACAGCTCACCGGGCTCTGAGAAGACATAGAAGGGTAAATTAGAGCTGAAGAACAGCACAGAACACAGCCAGGACTGGTGGCTGTTAACACACTTTATGGGACTGTAGGAAACTTGGCCACACCCAGGATAAGTGGGCATCCAGCAAACTAAAATCATGCCGGACCACGGAGGTGGCCGGAGCAGAGAATGCTGGACGAGAGAGGTTCAACCTGTAGTAGTGATGAATGGCAGAATAGTTAGATGTTCTGTAAGCTTGTGTGCTACACGTTCCTCCCTGTTCTCTCCCAGCTGTGGAGGCACCCAGTGGAGCAGCCTATACTCCTCCTTAGTCCCGTGGCCTGCCAGTGGTATCAGTTGGCGGCTCCTTCATGGAGCCATGAGGATGAACATGTACCTGGCATGGTTCACCCCACTCCAGAAGCCCACTCCTTTTCTGGCATGAGGGAGACCTGGTTCGGGCCTCTCTAGAATGCGCCAGGCTACAGCCCCTAATCCAGCTCCTCTGGAGCTGCCGGTTGAGGTTCTGGCTGCGCTTTGCCTCACATCTCTCCGTATAGTCACACTCTGCCCAGAGTCCATGAAGTCCCAAGATCTCCTCATCAACCTCCTTCTGATGCTGGCCAGCTACAGTGCCAGGAAGAGGATGCTGGACAGGTGTGTGTGTGTGTGGGGCGGGGGGATGCTCTTTAACTGTGGGGCCTATTTGGTCTCATGTATCCAGGAAAAAGTTCCTGTGGGTGGCATCCGCGGGCTCCCTCGACAGCTTTGAGGAACATCGGCCGCTGTCTCAGGTTCTCTGCTTGGTGTCCCCCCCGGACCTTCACTCCCTGCCCTGCTATTTCTTAGCTGTCCCATGTATTTAGTGGAGTCCCAGGTCCAGTGGTTCCTCCCATGTGGCTGGGGCCCCTAGACATGGGTGGGCTAGCACCCACCTGCCTCCAGAATTTTAATAGGTCCAGAACAGTAAAGCCATCACATCTGACGGCTGTACTTAAATCAGACCCCTCCTCCCACCACCATCTCAATCTCCTTCTTGGCTAGCTCCAAAGGTAGTGGAATGGGCAGTTATGTTCCTGTATGGAAGGAGAATGGCATTTTAGGCAAGTGACCTATTCTGGATTAAAGAGAAGAAGAAAGAACAAAAGTAAAGTCCCCCCCCACCCTGGGAGCAGTTAGCCACATGCACTGACCCATGCTCTGCAGCTTCTGCCTGTAATGGGTATAAAGTCTCAGAGGCGTTGCCGTGCTCGTCCGTATGAAGTGGGTTTTACCCATGAAAGCTCAGTCTCTAAGTGCCACAGGATTCCTCATTATAATGGGCATGGCATCCCCACCTTCACAGGCCCTTACGGGAAGGGAAGTGAGACTGTACCTGTGGAGGCAGAGGAAATATTGGAAAAAAAAAAGTTTTGTGACTCCTGTTTCCTAGTGGTCAAGTGGCGAGGCAGGAATGGGTGGGGAAGGTCTTTGGAGGTCCCTGATTGGGGGGTTCGCTCTCTCCATGAGGGACCATGACTCCCAGCTCAGCTCCCAGGCTGACTGAGGCAGAACGGGACTGCCTGCTGATGAAGATGCACTCCGGTGGATCAGTCAACGGGAGGCCTCTCGCTACTCAAAGTGCCGCTTCTCTTAGGAAATGGCAGTAGGCCTTCCGAAGGCTCTCCCGGCCCTGCCACCGGCTTCGTGGGTCACCTTGGAGTCATTTGCCTTCTTCCCATATAAAACATGCCCCGTTGTGACCTGTAGTAGACACTCTGTGGGGAGCATTGGAATGCTGCCTCCGAGGGGCAGGGGGGAAGTGGACAGGCAGGGGCGGGATGTAGATTGTCCCGCTCCTCCAGGTACCACGGCCCGTGTGGCCCAGAGACAGGCAGTTCCTGCCCACGTGTAGCCCAAGGTCCAGCCTGATTCAGGAGCAGCCCTGGGAACTACAAAGTGCGGCATGTTGGGAGAACTTCCTGGTTCCTGCCAGGGTGTGGCCTCTGCACCCCGCAGGGTCTTAGCCCAGACCGAGCCGGGAGCGCACAGGCTGCAAGCACAGAGGCGGTTGCTGGGCTGGAATCCTGTTCTGTGAGCTGTACAGAGCAAGGCCTCTTCCTGGTGGTTTGTCTGAGCGGGTCTGGGGTGAAGTGGACACGCCCTGACACCCAACACACAGCACACAAAGGAGCCTCAGACTTTATCTCACAAAGTTGTGTAAAAAAGTCACAAGGGTTCCCCTATACCTCACGCTGGGCTGGGGAACAGGAGGGTTACACACATCCTGCCCTGAGCAAAGGGAAAGTCGTAGTATGGTTGCTGACAGCACTGTGACATGCTGCCCTTTTCTTTTGGCTTGGACAGTTCAGCCATCTCATATTCACCTTGCTCTGTGTGTGTGTATGTGTGTGTGTAGTTAATGTGTGTGTGTCGTTAATGGTGCGTGTATAGTTAACGTGTGTGTGTGGTGTTGTGTGTATAGTTAATGTGTGCGAGCGTGAGTGTAGTTAATGTGTGTGTGTAGCTAATCTTGTGTGTGCATGCACATGTGTGTAGTTAAAGTGTGTGTAGTTAATGTGTGTGTGGTGTTGTGTATGTAATTAATGTGTGCGCACGTGACTGTAGTTAATGTTGTGTGTGTGTGCATGCGTGTGTGTAGTTAACGGTGTGTATGTAGTTAATGTATGTGTGGTATTGTGTATGTAATTAATGTGTGCGTGCGTGACTGTAGTGTTTTGTGTGTGTGTGTGTGTGTGTGTGTGTGTGTGTGTGTGTGTATGGGTAGTTACTGGTGTGTGTGTGTGTAGTTAATGAGGGGTGTGTGTGTGTGTGTGTGTGTGTGTGTGCGCGCGCGTGCGTGTGCAGTTCATGCTCTTTCTGTACAGTACCTCCCCAGAGACTCTTGCATTGTGGCTGCTTGCGGCCCAAGTCGAAGGGAACGCCGTGCAGCGTTTGCAAAGGCCTGGACACCATGTGCTGCCGGCAGTGCCGGGTCGAAAACCCGCAGCTCTGCACACACGGAGACAGGCCTCGCTCCGCCGGCCTCCCCGCCGGGAATGGCAAACCCTTGTCTTTAAATCATCCCCTGCCATGCTGCCCCGGCTCCGTCCCGCCAGCGCCAGCCGCCCATTCGTCAGCCCTCTCCCATCCGAGAGCGCGCCGAGGCGGTGTGGCACCAGTGGCGGTGAGGGGTTCCAGTGCAGTACATAGGCATGTGAATAGCTGCTGGGGATAAATTGGCCATCAGTGCGACAGAGAGCCGCCAAGGGAAAAGTGTGATTACAGCTCGTTTCGCTGTGCGAGGCAGCCGCTGAGCCATTACCAAAAGCAGCCACCGCGGTTTGGCGCCCTGTGCTTCTCAAGCAGGTTTGCGCACGTATTATAGTGGGGATTCTCAGGCAAATGGCCACTCGCTGACTGATACTTCTCCTTTGGCAAGCGACTCCGACACGCGTCAGGACATAGATGTTTGTGAGACCGAAGCCGCAGCACATGTCACAGGAATATGTTTCCACCTTGGTGCCTGGTCTGGCTTTTCCAAATTCAATCCGGGCTGGAGGACCAATGGACAAATACGTAGCCATGCCCGCCCGAATCTCTCTTCAAGCCAAGTATTAGGATCACATGTGTTTCTGCAGGTGACAAAGAGCTCCCTTTTTCAGCAGAGTTGCTTGTTTGTTGTTAAAAAGGGCCAGTCGATGCAGGAACTTAGCAAAGGTCTCTGTGATGTCCTCCTGTGGTTTGCCTGTTACCATAAAGGCCTTATTCCTCACAAAATTCACCTGCTGGGAAGCTGGCAGCAGAGCCCAGAGCTTTTATTCCAGCTCATTGGGCGTGAGAACTTAAAGGAAGTTTTTCTTCACACGGCACAGTCAACCTGCATGAAGAGATGCCCTGTACCCAGTCTGTGGAGTCTGAGGATTCAGTTTGGAGAAATACAGCTCTGGAGGGTATGTGCTGGTCTAGAGAAAAGCTTGGTGCCTGGCCTAGCAGGTGTGAAGGTAGCCACATCTACACAAACCTCTAGTGAATAGAGGGGGGAGGCCGTCTGGGTACCAGTGAGAGCAGGAACAAGCTAAAACACTAACTGGTTTATGGAGAGATTCTTCACCTTTCTTCCTAACCCAGCCAAGCCACAGTTTATAAGATGTATTCATTAGGGATGTAGGGTTGCCAGATGGTTTAACCAAAAATACCGAACACCCCCCCAAAGAAAAACAACCCACTGGGGAAAAAATTCTGTCGAGAAAAAAAAAAGGGGGAGACCAAAGTTGTTGAGCAAAAAAAAAGGACCCCAAGAGTTATTAAGAAAAAAAATAAAAATAAAAAATAACAGCATGGCCCCTTTAAGAAATGCCTTTGAGGCTTTTTGGCCCTAACAGGCTGCTGACGGCCATCTGCCATCTTGTCTTCCTGCTCCAGGCCAGACAGCTCCCCTGCAGAATCAGAGAAGCACCAGGAATTTTCGCCTCCTGGCCTGGAAAAAATCACAAAATACCGGACATTTTAGGTGTCCGGCATTTTCTGAATTTTTTTTACCGGACAGGAGGTGAAAATACCGGACTGTCCGGGTCAATACCAGACACCTGGCAACCCTATAGGGATGTGCTAGTGTAAACGACCTGTAAACCTGTTAACTAACGGTGAATGGTTACATGTATCAGACACAGAGGCAGGTGCCGAGAAGGGGGGACTAGTGGCTCTGCGGGAAGTGATACACGTGGGAATCCAGTGTTTAAGCTGTCTTCTCCCCATGTGTGAACTTTCTGAAAACGTCAGCAGTTCCATGTCTCCCAAAACACACCCATTTTAATATCCCTAGGATCCATACAGTGAACATGAAATAAGCACTGCAGAGCCAAACGCCCGCAAATCTAACATATCCGCATTTGGTGCAAACTAGAGACAACACAGTGTAAATGCTAATTCCATCTGGCAGCTCCCTTCTGAAAGGTTCAAAACCATTTGCCGACGATGTTCCCTCCTGCCTCACACCCGTCTCCCGGGAAAACCCCATGCCAGGCAGCGCTGTGCGTGTGCCTGTTTGCAAAGTGACAGCCTCACTTATTTATTTGTAATGTTACTTCAGTGACCATGTTAATGAGCGCGGTTGCCGTCAGCCAAATGGAAGCACCATTCTCCTCCCAACGAGGTCACCCGTCAGCCAACATCCGTCATTCAGCATGACAGCTCACCTTTGCCGGCGCTCAAACACGTTGACAATTGCCCGGGGGAGCCGTTTGTTCAAAAGCTCAGTTTAGGGAGAAGTCATAAAGTTTGGCGCTGTCATCACTTCGCTTGAAAATGAGTTGGTCAGGAGCGGAGGGAAGGCAGCTCTCCTTCAATTTGGAGAGATGAGCCTGGTAGTGTAGGACACCTTTGGGATGTGGGCAAGGGTTGCTGCTTAGCAACACGTCCGATATAACCCCTTTGTGGAAACACACACGCTGATCTCCAACCTTGGTGCTAGGAGTAATATACAAACTGTACACTCGTTACTTTGATAGCCATTTCCTGCCTCGTAATATCGCCCTTTTCAAGTTTTTTTTTCTTATATTACCAGAATAGATGTTTCCCTGCAGCGTTGTGGGTTTGACTGGAGAGACAGCAGCAAAATCTTTTCTCCATCCATGAAAGGTCACAAGCGGGACGCGAGTTCACCTTGTCGGTAGCCGAGGGCCGCGCGCACATACAACGCAATTATTGGCGCTCCATCAGCTTCCTCATCGCTCACCAGACCCAGAGGAGCCCTTGCGAGTTGTCGGAGTTGCATTCCATTAGCATTGCCTTGATCACCCCCAGGTGGCAGGCAGCCTCACGTTGCTTGGGTTGCCTCGGACTTGTGGTATTGCTTTGTTTTTCCCATGCTCTCTACCAGCTTCTTTAGTGGACATAGAATTACAGAACACTAGCACCGGAAGGGATCTTGAGAGATCACGTCCAGTCCCCTGGCCTCAGAGAATCCTAGAATCCCAGGGCTGGAAGAGACCTCAGGAGTCATCCAGTCCAGCCCCCTGCCCAAAGCAGGACCAACCCCAACTCAGTCATCCCAGCCAGGGCTTTGTCAAGCTGGGACTTCAAAACCTCTAGGGATTCCTCATGGCAGGACCGACCACCATCTAGCTCAAAGTACCATCTATCTTAAAAAGGCTATATTCAATTTAAACCAACATTTTCCAAACTATGGGCCGCGGCCCGCTACCGGGCCGCAGGAAAAAAATACCGGGCTTCAGCGTGGTTGCCGGGGTGTTCCGGGCTCCCAGAGTGCCCGTGTGGCGCCGGGTCCCCCAAGCCCTTGGCCGGCCTGGGCAGAGTCTGCAGCTGGATCTCCCGGCTCCCGGCAGAGGCGTAGCTAGGGCAGGTCGGGGGGAGGAGGAGGAGGGGAGAGCCTTCCATTGGAAGCAGCACTGGACAGGGGAATCGGGGAGGGCCAGGGAGATTTGGGGTGGGGGGCAGCTGGCGGAAGCAGAACTGGTCAGGGGGAAGGCGGCTGGCCGGGAGATCGGGAGGAGGAGTAGGGGAGAAGCGGCCGCTGGAAGCAGGGCTTGCCTGGGGCATTGGAACTGTCCGGGAGAGATTGGGGGGCTGGCGGAAGCAGGGCTGCCGGGGGCACGAGGTCGGGGGTAGGGAGCTGGCCAGGGAAGATGGGGGGGAGGGGGGAAGTGGCAGCCGGAAGCAGGGCTGGATGCGGGCAGCGGGGCTGGCCAAGGGAGATTGGGAGGAGAAGCGGGGGAGAACTGGCTGTCCGGGAGGAGGTTGGGGGAAGTGGTGTAGCCAGACAGGAATCCCCCTCCCCCGGTAACATCTTGCTTGCCCCTCTCTGAGATGCCTGGAGCACACAGGGCATACAGAGCAGTAACATAAGCATAGTCTTTGAAAGCCTTGACAGCAGGCCCGGGTATGCTGGCTGCTGTGACCATGGATGGCTGTAAACAGAGATACGCCGATTGCTGACCTCGAGGCTGCGAGAACTGCCTTGGCTGGCACCTATGTTGATACGAACACACATTGTCCGCGGGGGGGGGAGGAATCTCCCGCCCAGTAAAGAATGTCCAGTACTCACAATTTAGTTATCTCTCTTGCAAGTGTAAATTAAGTTGAAACTCCCTTGTAAGGACTGGTGTCACAAAGACAGACCAACACAATTTGGCATCTTAGATAAGAAAGAGGATACGAGCCCCTATGGGTATAAAGATGGGTCCAGTAGCACACTTCCTCTGAGTGTCAATCTACCATCTGCCTGCTGGTCGGGTTAGGTAATTGCCTCCCGAGGTTCCATGGGGACGCCCACCTCGTATTCGTCTTTCCTAGGAATTGAGGGACCGGCCCTGGCTTGACCCGCTGGAGTCGAGAGGCACAGAAGGGGGTAAATATTGTACCTGGATGTATCCTTTGTCTTAAGTGTACACATAGACTTAGAGCTCTTTAAAGATTAAGCTGTCACTTGCTACCATTATTTCTATTTTCTATCTTTATTTTCTTTGTAACCATTTTTAAGATCTATATTTGTCAATAATTAAGAAATAGAGGAATAGCCATTGTAACCACATGCTTTATAAGTCTCCTTAATAAACCTGTAACTGTTTAAGCTTTAACCTGACTCCTTCAGTTGCTGTAACAGAACCAAGCACAATTTAAAAGAACTTCAGCCGGTCATAAGGGACAGGTATAGGAAGAGCTTGGACATTTTGGATCGTGTCACTCCCAGGTGACAGATCCGTTGGGGCATCTCTCAGTCTTCCCTAGACTGCCCGCTGCGAAGGGATCCTGTATCCTAGCAGTTGAAATCTGAGATGTAATAAGCTCTCCCTGTAAAACTCCTCGGGGCGCCCTTCAGCCTTTCCTAGGCTGCCCGCTGCGACGGGACCTTGTGTCCCAGCAGAAAAGACTTGGGTGTATCATACACACACACACTGCCCTGACCGTCGGCTGACAAGTGGGGCTGACCGCAAGCGCAGCGGGGGGAGCGAATCGGCCGGCAGGGAGCAGGACTGACCCGGCCATATGCAGATCTCAGGGTGCTGCCCAACTCCCCCCCCCCCCCACAAAGCACGAGTGAGTCCGGCCCGGGGATTCTATTGTGCCCCCCCCCACACCCTTTCGAGTAGTTGTGAACTGGCTGGCTGGTAGACACACTCATGCAGCCTGAGCACATTTACCAGCCAGGCAGTTCGAAACTACAAACTGATACATCCAGTAATAATAAAAGGTACCTAATGAGAAAATACCAGACATGTTATATGTCCGGTATTTTCTCAGTTTGTTCTTTATGTGTGTATATTTTTGGGCTTCAGAAAACAGTACTGAAAAAAAAGGGTTCCAACTAAAGTAAAAAGTTTGGGAAACCCTGGTCTAACCAGCTTTCTGTCTGTCTTACACTCCATTTATCCATATTCCTTAACTTGATGGCAAGAATATTGTGGGACCATATCAAAAGCTTAGCTAGAGCTGGCAGTGGGGGCTTTGGGAGGACCAGAAACAACTTATTTGCATATTCATCATTTGATTAATGAATACGCAAATATGCAAATGAATGTTACCGGTCCTCAAAAAGTTTGTGAATGGATTTACTGGTCCCCGTGTCAAAAAGTTTGGGAACCCCTGATTTAAACCATTTATCTGTATGGAAATTCCAGCAAAGATGGAGTCATGAATGTGCTTCTCCTATGAGAGAAATGAAGCTCTGGAATTTCAAGGCCATCTGAGGGGAGCCGTGGGGACAAAAACCAGAGAGGCTTCTCGACTAAGCAGATATATTTCTTAACCATCACAGCTCTTTATTCACCACTGTAGCCAGACATGAACCCCATCTTGTTTTTCCCCCCCCCCAGAGAGCAAGAGAAAGGCAGTCAGCCTTTGATGCCCTGGGAATGCAGGTGTGCTGCTTGTCCCTGACTCTAATAAACAGAAACCAGACAGTAAATGGGCTAGCTGATAACCGGAGGGGCCCCCCCTCCTGCTGCCCTGATGGCTAGCACCAGTAATTGACACGCCTACACTGTCCCAGGAGAGGAATCTTCGCCCATCACATACTAGAGGTGCCCATTGTCTGCATTTTCCCAGGTGTGAATTATGCTTTGCACCCTTCCGTGGGAAACTTGGCATTCAAAGCCATTTTTCCTAATTGGCCACTTGAGACCAGGAAGAAGCCTACGTGACCCAAGGGGTATAAAGAGGGGTTTAGTAGCCCACCTCATTTGAGCTCCAATCTATACCTGCTGGCAGGTATATGTTGTCTCCCGAGGTCTGTGGGACGCCCAGCCTCGCCCTACTTCTTCCCGAGGGATTGAGAGAAAGACGCTGGCCACGCCAAGTCTGGAACGCAGGGGTGAGAATTATACCTGCAATGTGTTTCTTATGTGTACACTTTAATTTAGTTACTCTATTATAAGTTTCTCTAATCAACCTGTTTCACTTCTATTGTAAACAAGAAAATAAGATTGTGCCCTCATTCACTTTATAAGTTTAAATATATATATTGAACCAAGTTTTCTTTCTTCTTTCTTTTCTTTCTCCTACGAATAAGCAAGTGTGGTTTGAGTTTCTGACTTGAACCCGTGCTGCTGTACCCGAACCGAACACAAACAAAAGAACTCCAGCTGGTCATAAGGGACAGATATAGGGAGAGCTTGAGCGTTGGATCGTGTCGCTTCCAGGGGACAGATCCGTTGGGGCACCTCTCAGCCTCCCCAGGCTGCCCACTGCGACGGGACTTTGTGTCCTAGCAGTCAAAGTCTGAGGTGTAAAGCTCTCCCTGTTAAACGCTGGGGCGTCTGTCAGCCTGTTGGCTGCCCACTGCAAAGGATCCCGATCCTAGCAGTAAAGACACGGACGTTAAACTCTTTGGGGCACCCGTCAACCTCCTCCAGGTTGCCCACTGCTAAGGGACCCCACTCCTAGCAGTTAAAGTCTCGGGTGTATAGCTCACACACACCACTCACTGCCCTGACCACCGGCTGACAGAATTGGCGTAGTCGGCAGGATTTGTGATATCGGTTCAAAATACAGCAGCATGAAGCCAGTCACTGATTTTAGCAAGGTAGAAAAGAGTTTCGCCCAGGAAGGTTGGGCTGACCCTAAATGGGATAGAGAAATGTTAGAAAAGGATTGGGGAAATCCTGAGGAGTTGTGGGTGCAGTTCTGTAAGTATAGAACTGCTTGCAAGTTAAAGAATGGGACAAAGCCTGAGTCTGTGGAAAGGAGCCACTTTCCATTTAGCAAGGAAAACAGGATCAGGCCCAGACAAGCAGGCAGGTAACAGATAGATTGAAGGCCTTGTGGTAGAACTGAGGAAAAGGCAGTCAGTACATGCACTGGAAATCTAAATCCTTAAAACAATACTTACAAGAGTAATATCTGAAACAAGGCCAGTTTTTTTTTTATTTTTAGAGATAAGAAAGTGTTTTAAGAAAAAGGAAAAACCCACAGAGAATTTAACTCTACAGAGAATGGAGAGAATTGAGCAGTTGTGCAAATGCTAAAATGGTGTAGATAGAAAATTGTGGTTTCTTTGCAGCCATTCTGAAGGAAAAATGGGCCCTTTTTCCAAAGGAATGTCTGTAAATAATCCAAGCAAATTTGACTCAAATCCGTACATTTAATTATAGATACTGCTAAAAGAACTGTAAAAGGGGATTCTATTGGAACTTAACTACCCCAATGAATAAAAAGGGAATGTAATTGTTGTACAGCTATGTAGAAATAGTGTAAGAAAGATTCAGAGAGAATGTATGTGTATCTGTGTGTATATAATATATAGAGTGTAAATAAGTGAGGTTTTCAAGGTCCAGTAATCTTATTTTGTAGGTTTGAAACAAATTGGTTTGGTTTACTTTTAGTAAGACCATTTCAGTCCAAGTTGTTTAATGAAAGTACAGGAAAACTGTAAGCATAAAGAAAGAGTTACACCCTATGCAAAGTTTAATGTGGCTAAGTAGTGTTGTAAACAAAGACTGCACATTTTCCTGTGACATGCCATGTATATTGTAGAAGGGGTAAAAACTGCAAACAAATTAAAATGCTGTGGAGGCTCCAGGAGCCACAACAGGTTGTAATTTCCTTTGTGATGCAAATGCCCTAGCTGGCAGCACAAAGAAGCTTTGCAGGTAATGGCTAAGTTTGATCAGCAAACTACCTGAGATCAGAAAGTTCAAACTGTAGCCCTCCAGAAAGTCAAACATAAAAGTGAGAATCTAAAAGGATTTATGTTTGCACAATGCTAAATGTGAGAACAGATACAGAAGGGGGAGCAACCTTTAGTAACAACAAGATGGAGTGTGCTTGTGGGTGTGTGAGAGTACATGAGTGTAATGTATCATATGCATATGATAAGTATTGATTGATCTATGTATGTTCAATAAATGTGACGTGTTGCCTTATCCCCTGAAAGAAAGAGAAAAAAGGAGGTATTGGTATTGCTATTTTAGTCCCAATAGGAGGTTGGGTATACTAGAAAATGTTTAAATGTAAGCAGTCTTTTTAAGAAGGCTCCCGAGAGAGGAGACTGAGAAATTGGCATTTGTAAAAGATGTTACCCCTTTTGAGCAAAATCTTGCAAAAGTTCGGGCATAGCCCTTGGTCTGATCTAGTGTTAGCTGCTGTCCATACAATTTCAGACCTAGAAGACAAATTGGATAACTACTTGTGGATATGTAAACCGTTGCCCCCAATGAAGGGGGAAGCAGCTGCAGTTTGACTTCTATGGAAAACCTGTAATGAGGTGTTCCTCAAATTGACTGAATATAAGAATGCAAATATGAAACTGCAAAAATTTAAAGGCCTCTACTGCAGAAGTGGAGAGGTAGAAATGCATGTCCCTCAGTACCCAGACAGAGCTAGATTCCCTTAAGGATGGGTACTGAGAGTTAAAGCAACTCTTAGATTTTTCAGGAATATGCTTAAGAAAAGGACCAGGAGGTATGAGGCTTAGTGAACAAGGCCACCCTCCTTGCTAAACTGGTAATAGGCAAACTGGCGAATTGATTACATTGGCCCATTACCCTCCACCAGACAGAGAAGGAAATATGTTTTGACTGGAGTAGAGATTGTCTCTGGAATTGGCTTTGCCTACCCGACCCGATTAGCAATGGGGTTGCCAACCATCGTTAGACTAAACCACTTAACAGCACTCATCCCAACACTCCAAGTAATATAATCAGATAAGAACTCCAAATATGCCCCTGGGGATACTGTTGTAGTCAAACACCCCAGCCTGGGCACACATACCTGTGTACTTCAGTCTTATAAAGACAAGGGCGTTTGGATTATTGCAAACCCCAACAAGATGCCAATAACTATTTCTGAGGCTTGGATTGTATCCAAGACCGGTTGACTTTATGTTTTCTTTTAGAATCAAACTTGGTTGTGTGGCAGATCCTGATCCGAGCGACAGCATGATGTTTGGACTTGTTGTAACGTTCCTTGTGGCCACAGCAGCCTCCGCTGTTCCCAGACACCCTTTCCAGAATGCCATCCAAACTGGCGCCACGGACTGTTGGACGTGTACACTGCTGAACTTCCTCCACAGGACTGGGAGTTGAATTTGTCCCTTTAAACTTGAATGACTGGTGGAACACGAGCGACATTTTCAAGTGGGGACCAGCCTGGTTTGATGACAGCAGCTCCAGCAGCTACAAACTTTTAAATGACTCTGGGAAGGGAACTTGGGGGTGGCATGGACAATGGCAACCTACACTATGGGGTCAAACTCTGGAGTATGTAACAGGAAGCTCCAGGGAAGTGTACCCCATCTGCTTTGAGAACAAAAGGTACTGGACCCCACCTTGGGTGGTTAGGGGACCAGCAGTGTACCCACACTGTAAGTTTTAATGAAAGGTTAAAGGTCTGGGATGTCTATCCCAGTGCAACCCACCAAAAACCCTTAAGGTGCTGGGGATATAACATCTCCCATGGTGGCGCACCACTATCAAGCAATGTTACCATTATTCCCCTAAACTTCAGCCAATACCTGGAAGGAAAAGCCTGGTACAATCAGTCATTATTCATTATTCCTAACACCGGTCAAATATACAACCCCACACTGGTAACTAGTAACACCCTACTCCCAAACCAGTGTGCTAGGGCAGAGCTTTTTACAGCGGATCAGGTCCTACAGGACTTGCTGTTTGCCTTGCATTGCACAGCCGCTAATGATAGTTACTGTGCTACCCACCATACCCCAAAGAAAGGACCCACTGGAACAGGGTGGTATAAGGGACCTTACTCCCCTATTCTGAAGAAAGAGCCAGGACTCTTTTTCATTTGTGGGCAGAAAGCCTACAAGTATCTGCCACTGAATTGGACGGGGCGCTGCTCACTAGGGCATGCCGCCCCTGGGGGACTCACTGTACACCCCCACATTATGGCTCCTGGTATAACTAACCTTGGAAGTTTCCTGCACCGGATGCCAAGGCGATTCACCCTGAACCCCCTTGTAGAACGCCCTACAGGTTTTCACCAGTTCACCTGTGCATTCCTACCCAGGCTTGGAGTAGATGAGCTGGAGAAGGCATTAGTGAATAGCCTTAGACGCAGTTTTAGCCCAGCAAGGGGGGAATGTGTGCGATAATTAACCATTCTTGCTGCTTACAAATTACAAAAGATGCATTTGCTATAAAGGGCACTGTTAAGGTGCTACATGCTGTAACTGAGGACGGAAAAGCCTCATGGCTAGATTGGCTAGCCCAACACCTAGGATTTTTGTTAACTCCATTCCTTCACTCTATTGTAAATACTATATTAACCATTTTTCTTGTTGTAATCGCTTGCTGCATGTTTCTATGTATTGTTAAGTGTTTGGTGTACACTGCTACCTCCTCTGCACAAGTCCGGTATATGGCGTTGGGGAGCGATCCTAATCAATCCCTTGATCAAAAATTATCTGATCAGACCCTGCCGATAGGGCGATTTTAGCTTCCTCCAAGGAGGGCAAAAGGCGCTGGCATCGCCGCCATCTTGCGTTCTGGGACATAGTGAGGCGTGTCAAGGGGTGGAATGTAGCCAGACATGAACCCCATCTTGTTTTTCCCCCCCCCCAGAGAGCAAGAGAAAGGCAGTCAGCCTTTGATGCCCTGGGAATGCAGGTGTGCTGCTTGTCCCTGACTCTAATAAACAGAAACCAGACAGTAAATGGGCTAGCTGATAACCGGAGGGGCCCCCCCTCCTGCTGCCCTGATGGCTAGCACCAGTAATTGACACGCCTACACTGTCCCAGGAGAGGAATCTTCGCCCATCACATACTAGAGGTGCCCATTGTCTGCATTTTCCCAGGTGTGAATTATGCTTTGCACCCTTCCGTGGGAAACTTGGCATTCAAAGCCATTTTTCCTAATTGGCCACTTGAGACCAGGAAGAAGCCTACGTGACCCAAGGGGTATAAAGAGGGGTTTAGTAGCCCACCTCATTTGAGCTCCAATCTATACCTGCTGGCAGGTATATGTTGTCTCCCGAGGTCTGTGGGACGCCCAGCCTCGCCCTACTTCTTCCCGAGGGATTGAGAGAAAGACGCTGGCCACGCCAAGTCTGGAACGCAGGGGTGAGAATTATACCTGCAATGTGTTTCTTATGTGTACACTTTAATTTAGTTACTCTATTATAAGTTTCTCTAATCAACCTGTTTCACTTCTATTGTAAACAAGAAAATAAGATTGTGCCCTCATTCACTTTATAAGTTTAAATATATATATTGAACCAAGTTTTCTTTCTTCTTTCTTTTCTTTCTCCTACGAATAAGCAAGTGTGGTTTGAGTTTCTGACTTGAACCCGTGCTGCTGTACCCGAACCGAACACAAACAAAAGAACTCCAGCTGGTCATAAGGGACAGATATAGGGAGAGCTTGAGCGTTGGATCGTGTCGCTTCCAGGGGACAGATCCGTTGGGGCACCTCTCAGCCTCCCCAGGCTGCCCACTGCGACGGGACTTTGTGTCCTAGCAGTCAAAGTCTGAGGTGTAAAGCTCTCCCTGTTAAACGCTGGGGCGTCTGTCAGCCTGTTGGCTGCCCACTGCAAAGGATCCCGATCCTAGCAGTAAAGACACGGACGTTAAACTCTTTGGGGCACCCGTCAACCTCCTCCAGGTTGCCCACTGCTAAGGGACCCCACTCCTAGCAGTTAAAGTCTCGGGTGTATAGCTCACACACACCACTCACTGCCCTGACCACCGGCTGACAACCACAGGTACCTGTTTCACTGTAATGCCAGCCATCTCCTCTCTCCTGTTTGTCTTTGTCATGGCTCCTTCCCCACTCTGGCATGCTAAATGCAGAAGTGGGGGCCAGCAAAAGTACCTCAAAACCTTTAATATACCGTGGCGAGTAGATTACAACCTGGAAGAGCTGGCGCAGAGCGATCTGCACATGTGCAGAGCGATCTGTGCATGCGCAGAGCGCAGAACCGCGCGAAATCGCGCGGCTGGCGAGCGGGGCTCGCTGCCGCTCGGCGAGCCCTGTTTATCATCACCACAATATTCCTGTTGCAAGCATCATGACTAGATGGAAAAAGTCATAAAGTATTATACTCGTGGGGGGGGGGAACCCACCATGGGCCAGGAAGGAGCTTAGTTACAAAGGAGAGCAAAACCCATTTTAAATGCACAGACATCAGATCCCTTTTCCCAAACCATAAATCAAGTAAAACGGATTTATTGAAACTTTCCCCTACTTACAGAAGATTGAAGAGTCTATTCTTGGAGGGAGATATTCTGTCTGACTCACTCAGTAGCTGGAGAGAAACTGCCCAGGACAAAGGCGGGAGAAACCAAACATTCCTTTGCCCTAGTTTGAAATTCCTACCTACTTTCCTATTGGCCAACTCTACCTGCGTTAGGTATAGTTAACCCCTTAGTCCCCAGGCTGCTGGCCATCTCTCATGATCATGACAGTCTCCTTTAGTGACAGGTTGAACCTCTCTAGTCCGGCACCCTCGGGACCTGACTGGTGCCGAACAAGAGAATTTGCCGAACCACAGGAGGTCAATATTGTCTCGCAGCATTACCAACCCTTCCACTGCTTCTTACAGGCTCTGAGATGACATTGAGGGGTAAATTAAGCTACGGCTACTCTGTAGCCTTCTTCCGGAAAAGCTTATGCAAATGAAGCACGGTGTGGAATATGGCCGTGCTTCATTTGCATAATTAATTATCAGCCACTTTTGTGCAAGAGGCTTTTGCGCAAAAAGGAGCTGTGTAGACGGCTCCTTTTTGCACAAACCCCCCTCTTGCGCAAGAGCCGCTCTTCCTGAAAAAATGAGGAATCCAGAATCCAGAATAGGAAGTGTTGGTGATGCTGCTAGACAATATTGACCTCCCGTGATTTGGCAAATTTTCTTGTTCAGCACCGGTCAGGTCCCGACAGTGCCGGACTAGAGAGGTTCAACTTGTAAGTAAAGGAGGCAAACAGGAGAGAGGAGATGGCTGGTATAACAGTGAAACAGGTACCTGTGATGAATAAAGAGCAGTGCTGGTTAAGAAATGTATCTGCTTAGTCGAGAAACCCCACTGGTTTTTGTCCCCACGGCTCCCCTCAGATGGCCTTGAAATTCCGATCTTCACTTCTTTCACAGTTAGAAACCTTCTCCTAATTTCATATAACATAAGAACATAACATAAGAATGGCCGTATTGGGTCAGACCAAAGGTCCATCTAGCCCAGTAGCCTGTCTGCCGACAGTGGCCAGCGCCAGGTACCCCAGAGGGGGTGGACCGAAGACAATGATCAAGCAATTTGTCTCCTGCCATCCTTCTCCAGCCTCTGACAAACAGAGGCCAGGGACACCATTTCTGTCCCCTAGCTAATAGCCTTTTATGGACCTAACCTCCATGAAATTATCTAGCTTCTCTTTAAACTCTGTTAGGGTACGTCTACAGTAGCCCCCTAGTTCAAACTAGGGAGGCTAATGAGGGCGACCGAAATTGCAAATGAAGCACGGGATTTAAATATCCCATGCTTCATTAGCATGTACCCAGGCGGTCACCATTTTGGAAATTGACTAGCCCAGAATAACTGCCCGCATCTACACGCGGCAGTGAAACGGGAGTTCGAAATAAAGCCCTTAATTCGAATTAGCTGGTAAACCTCATTCCAGGAAGAATAACAGCTAATTTGAGTTAGGGCTTTACTTCGAACTCCCGTTTCACTGCCGCATGTAGATGCGGGCAGTTATTCCGGGCTAGTCAATTTCCAGAATGGCGACCGCCCGGGAACATGCTAATGAAGTGCGGGATATTTAAACCCCGTGCTTCATTTGCAATTTCGGTCGCCCTCATTAGCCTCCCTCTTTTCCAAACTGAAAAGTCCCAGTCGCTTTAGTCTCTCCTCATATGGGACCCGTTCCAAACCCCTAATCATTTTAGTTGCCCTTTTCTGAACCCTTTCCAAGGCCAAAATATCTTTTTTGAGGTGAGGAGACCACCTCTGTACACAGTATTCAAGATGTGGGTGTACCATAGTTTTATACAGGAGCAGTAAGATATTCTGGGTCTTATTTTCTATCCCTTTCTTAATAATTCCTAACGTCCTATTTGCCTTTTTGACCGCCGCTGCACACTGTGTGGAAGTTTTCAGAGAACTATCCACGATAACTCCAAGATCTCTTTCCTGATTTGTCGTAGCCAAATTAGCTCCCATCATACTGTACGTATAGTTGGGGTTATTTTTTCCAATGTGCATTACTTTACACTTATCCACATTAAATACCTGAACATTATAAGGGTCAGTTTATATCCACTTGTTTGTGTGTCGACACTGGCATTTAACGTAAGCGGCTCCTCTTCCTCCCTGGGATTTATTTACACAAATGGACTCTGGTGCAGAAATACAGATGTAATCATCTCCAGGTTTCTTGAGGGACACTCTTGAAAGTCTGTGTCCTGAATTTTGGCTTCCCTCATTCCTGCTGCACTCACAGACCCACAACCGCTGAGATATAACTGGAGCGATTACAAGAATGGACAGACTTTCTCATGGAAGATTTAAAACGTCACTACTATGTTATAGGAACACAAGAACATAAGAACGCCCATATTGGGTCAGACCAAAGGTCCCTGTAGCACAGTGACCTGTGTGCCTACAGTGGCCCATGCCAGGTGCCCCAGAAGAAGTAAACAGAACTGGGAATCATCAAGTGATCCCTCCCCTGTCACCCATTTCCTGCCTCTGACAGAGTCTAGGGACACTATTCCTTCCCATCCTGGCTAATAAATATTGATGGACCTAAATTCCATGAATATATCTAGTTGTTTTTTGAACCCTGTTAATGTCCTGGTCTTCACAACATCCTCTGGCAAGGAGTTCCACAGGTTGTCTTTGTGCTGCATGAAGAAATGTTACTGCTGTCTTTATCTAAAAAAAAAGAATGACTGTTTTCATTCATTTTTTTAATGAAACATATATTACAAAATTCTTAATTTGGGGTTTCTTTCTTTCTCCTTTTGCCCTCTTTCCCCCAACATTATATCCCACAGCTACATACTTTTTCCTTTTTCCTTGTTCCCCTTGCTTTTTGCCAATAAAGAAGGGGACATATTTTTCTTAATTTCTTTTGTCAAATAATGAAAAAGAGCGTGGGGGGAGGGAGGGGTGTTGCACAGGCATGAGAGCAAAAATCTCTTCATTCTTAATCAAGGACATGTTTATGAAAAAAATCAGAATTTCAACCCAGCCTATAAATAATCATCCTTCATCGGTGATTCATTGCTTATCCAACACCTACCTTTCTCCTCCTTCCCTACCTCATCCTTAGCTGAATTTCCTCCCCTCAGGCTCTTGTCTATATATATATATTAAAGATTTGTCTGTCTGTGTGCCTGTTTGCACGTCAATTTGTCCAAGAACTCCTAAACGGTTAGAGCTAGGACAACCAAATGTGGTAGGCAGCTCTCCTCACCTAAAGCAAAAACGGGGTTTGGTTATTCCAAGAAAACAGGATGTGCCAGGAATGGGACTGTTTTCCATAACACGGCTAGGGAGGGGCACAGAGAAGAGGGACGCAATACTGAGAGTGGCCACTGGGGGCAGCCAAGTCGCCGGCAGGGCTGGAGCTCTGCCATCGTGCATCGTAGAAATCAATGCCTGCCCCCCGACCAGGTAAGTAGTCCCCCTGCTCAAACCCTGCCCCCCAGCCCGTGGCTGTAGCTTCAGAGATGGGGGGGGGGGGGTGAAAGCCCTTGTTGGCCAGGGAGGTTGCAGGAGGAGAACAGGCCCCTGCTGGCCATGGGGAATGAGCAGGGAGAGAAGGTCCCAGCAGCTGGGGGGGCTAGGAGGAGACAGAAGACCCCTGTCAGCTGGGAAGGCAGGAGGGGGAGAAAAGGCCCCTGCCAGCTTGGAGGGCAGGAGATTAGAAAAGGCCCCTGCTGGCCCCAGGAATTGGGGGAGGGGGGAGAAGGTTCCTGCCAGCTGCGGAGGGGGGCTGGACGGGGAAGAAAATCCGCCCCCAGATGGAGGAGGAGAGAAAGCTCTTCTGGGTGGGGCCCCCTGCCCTGAGCCCCTCCTCACCCCCACCCTTACTCTCTCCTCCCCCATGGCCCCAGCCTCCTGCCCTGCCCCCCAATACCCTGCTTTGACTCCTGCACCCCCCACAGCACCAGCCCCCCCCCCCCAGCCCCGAAGGACCCAGGCAACACCGGGTACGTTATTAATTCAGAGCTTGATCCTGGAACAGCCTCTACACAAGGAGACCTTTTTGTGGCGTGTAGTCAATGGACGTTCCGAGCCGCAGGGCATCCATAAACCGGAGCGTGACTTGTCTGTTGCTGCTACCAGGACAAGCACTACGCACCTGCGTCAAACCACCGTGGCCAGAATAGCCAGGCGCCTTTCATCAGAAGCAGCCTCCCTGGTGTTCTCTTCTTCCTGCATATGGGTGTGGGGCTTCCGCATTGTCGCCTGCACTCGGTAGTGTGGGTGAAGGATTTAGCACATGGGCAGCACAGGAAAAGGTCTGGGTGCTAGCACTGTGGACTCTCATTGGGCTCTTTTAATCAGGATCACCTGGAACGCATCCGGAGTGGGGAGAGGGATGGAGCAGGTGTTATCGAGGAGAAGAGGATCCTGAAAACCCCACTTCCTCAGGGATCAGCCTCCAATAGGGCTTATAATATTTTTTTGCGGGGGGCAGTACTTTCTGAATTGTCCTGTGACGGATCCGTACATTACTGCCTGTCGCCTCTCTCTCTGGCATTAACTTCACACAGGGATATTTGAATGAAAAAAAATACAGTTAGCAGGGCCTGTTACCAATAGCTGGCAGCTTAAACGAAGGCAATTTAAGTCCGTTGACCAAGCAGGCATGGTAGGGCTATCAACAGGCCAAATAATTTTGGACTATGCTGGAGAAACTGGGAGGAGGTTCCAAAGAAGATGGAAAGAGGCTGTTCTCAGTGGGGGCAGATGACAGAACGAGGAGCAATGGTCTCAAGTGGCAGTGGGGGAGGTCTAGGTTGGATATTAGGAAGAACTCTTTCCCTAGGAGGGTGGGGAAGCACTGGGATGGGTTCCCTAGGCCGGGGGTGGAATCTCCATCCCTAGAGGTGTTTAAGTCCCGGCTTGACAAAGTCCTGCCTGGGATGGGTCCTGCTTTGGGTAGGGGATTGGACTTGATGACTCCTGAGGTCTCTTCTCAGCCTCATTTGCTCTGAATAGGAAACAAAGGTGGCACTGAATTCCTACACTGCAGTATGGTGTGCGTGCATGCCATTGCATCGGCCGCCATAATGTCCAACGCCGTCCATGTGCTAATCTGTAGAGTAGCCCCCGACTTGCGTTGCTGCACCGCTTTTGTTTGGAAGCTAGGAGAATGTGGCAGTGACCTTTGACTGTTGGCTCTTGTCACCTCTGAATGAACAGCACGAATTTTGCTGCTCAGATAGCTCTCATGTAACACCGACAGGCAGAACCGAACTGGGGAAACCTCCAGAGCTTAATGCATGAGCCACTATTGCTTGAGCGCAAAGCCAGCTGGCTCTCAACGAAGGCTGTAGAGAAAACAGCCTCTCTCTCTCTCTCTCTCTCCCCCCCCCCCCCCCACTAGAGGCAAGCTTGCTCAGCCTATTATTCTGTCAGTTTCCTTCAGGGATGCTATGGCCTTCCACAAATGCAACACCCAACGGCTGATCTCCTGCCACCTGCCTAGAGAGCAGCTTTCAAGTGTTTTTTCCTTGCCTGGCACATCACAATTCACAGCACGTTGGATATCTCAGCCAGCCCCCTGGGGTGTTAAATCACTGTGCCATAGCTGCCTTGTTTAGAAAGGATCCCTTTCTCATTAAGATTAAAAATAAGTTAAGACGGAGAGTCCAGTAAAAAATCTGGTGTGACTTGCATTCCTCTAGGCTTCATTTACTCCCCTCAAAGGCTGAGCTCTTTTTTGAACCCTGTTAAAGTCCTAGTCTTCAGAACATAAGAACGGCCATACTGGGTCAGACCAAAGGTCCATCTAGCCCAGTAGCCTGTCTGCTGACAGTGGCCAGCACCAAGTGCCCCAGAGAGGGTGGACCGAAGACAATGATCAAGCGATTTGTCTCCTGCCATCCCTCTCCAGCCTCTGACAAACAGAGGCCAGGGACACCATTTCTATCCCCTGGCTAATAGCTTTTTATGGACCGAACCTCCATGAAATTATCTAGCTTCTCTTTAAACTCCGTTATAGTCCTAGCCTTCACAGCCTCCTCTGGCAAGGAGTTCCACAGGTTGACTACGTGCTGAGGGAAGAAAACATTTTTTGAAAAAGGCTGAGTTGCTCATGACTTTAGGAAGAGCAGGAAAACAATCATACACCTTAGCAGGAAGAGATTGGTAAATCAAGCCCCCAGTATGGTCCATTTTTTGGTAGTATCGGTGTGGCCTACCTGCAAAGACTTTTCTGCTTTAAAAAAAATGGGGCTTAAAATTGAATCATAGATTGGTAACTTGCCAGCAAATGCAGCAGAACAATAGCCCTCTATGGTGCATCGACACAGCACTCTAAACTCGAAATACGATATGCCATTTGCATTATGCAAATTGTGTATCTTATTTCAGTTCTGTTTCGAAATAGCTTCTTTTGAGATTTGGAACAAGGGTTACAGGGATGCTGAAATAGTGCGCCCGTTATTTTGGAAAATATGTTGAAATAGCAGGTGGCTTCTTAAGACACAGGGTAGCTATTTTGGGATGTCTCCGCTATCCCAGAATAGCCACGCAATGTAGACGTGCCCAAAGACAACAAACAATAGGGAAATATATGCAGGAGTTTGATACAGCCCATTTTTCTATTTTTAAGGATTTTCAGGGACTCTTAACAGATTACCTAGCCACAGTCCCACATTCTACACTTAAAATAGGATTTTTTTTATTTTTATTTTTTGGCAGAGGAAGGACATCCACAAAATCATAGACTCATAAGAATGGCCGTACTGGGTCAGACCAAAGGTCCAACTAGCCCAGTAGCCTGTCTGCCGACAGTGGCCAGCACCAGGTGCCCCAGAGGGGGTGGACCGAAGACAATGATCAAGCGATTTGTCTCCTGCCATCCCTCTCCAGCCTCTGACAAACAGGCCAAGGACACCATTTCTATCCCCTAGCTAATAGCCTTTTATGGACCTAACCTCCATGAAATTATCTAGCTTCTCTTTAAACTCTATTATAGTCCTAGCCTTCACAGCCTCCTCTGGCAAGGAGTTCCACAGGCTGACTACACGCTGTGTGAAGAAGAACTTTCTTTTATTAGTTTTAAACCTGCTACCCATTAATTTCATTTGGTGTCCTCTAGTTCTTCTATTTAGGGAACTAATAAATAACTTCTCTTTATCGGCCCTCTCCACACCACTCATGATTTTATAGACCTCTATCATATCCCCCCTCAGTCTCCTCTTTTCTAAACTGAAAAGTCCCAGTCGCTTTAACCTCTCCTCATACGGGACCCGTTCCAAACCCCTAATCATTTTAGTTGCCCTTTTCTGAACCCTTTCCAAGGCCAAAATATCTTTTTTGAGGTGAGGAGACCACCTCTGTACACAGTATTCAAGATGTGGGCGTACCATAGTTTTATACAGGGGCAGTAAGATATTCTGGGTCTTATTTTCTATCTCTTTCTTAATAATTCCTAGCATCCTATTTGCCCTTTTGACTGCTGCTGCACGCTGCGTGGAAGTTTTCAGAGAACTGTCCATAGAACACTAGACCTGGAAGGGACCTCGAGAGGACTATGCACTGCGGGAAGAAAGATCTCCTTTTATTTGTTTTAAACCCCCTACCTATTCATTTCATTGGGTGACCCCCTCGTTCGTCTGTTATGAGCCCAAGTAAATAACGTTGCCTTATTCACTTTGTCCACACCTGCCATCATTTTATAGACCTCTATCTATCCTTTAGTTCATGGCAGGCTCTGTGGCGGATTCAGCCCGAAGCGGGATCTGGCCCGTGGAGGCCCTGCTGCTCCCCCGCCCCTGGCCAATTCGGGCTTAGGGGTGGGGGCGTACGTGAAGCCTCCCCCCGTCCTACCAGGAGAGCGTGGTACTTTGAAGCGCCGCTCGCTGTTCGCAGGGCAGGGGCAGAGTGGAGAAGGCTTCACATGCTCCCCCGCCCCCAGGCCATATTTGGCCTAGGGGCGGGGGAGCAGCAGGGCCAATCATTGTCTGCGGGTGGGGAACCCAGAAGTCTCTTGGCCCTGCCCCTTCTGCTTGATGCCACGCCCCTTCCTGTGCGGCCTGGGGCCACTTCAAAAATTCCCGGCAAAAAATTTTTGCCCACCCCTGCCTTAGTCTCTTCTTTTTTGAGCTGAAAAGTCCCAGTCTTTTTAATCTCTCCTCATAGGGGACCCGTTCCAAACCCCTCATCATTTTTGTTGCCCTTTTCTGAACCTTTTCTAATGCAAAGATAGCTTTTGAAATGAGGCGACCGCCTCTGTGCGCAGTATTCAAGATGTGGGCAGCCCATGGATTGTTTCTTTCCATATGTGATTTGTAAAGGTTGCCCAGTGGTCAGAGTGAGATATTCTGTAATAAGTTCACACTCGCTAAAGTCTTCTGACTAGTTACATGGACAGTAGCGTTAATGATGATCTCGGCCAGCATGTCAGATGACTTGTGCCACTTCCTCTCTCTTAATTTTGCCATTTGCCTGGTCGTTTTCTGCACACAAATGTATTTCTAACATTATCCCTTAGTGCTGGGATTAAATTTTTTTGTGCCAAAGAACAACACATTCCAGTGCTTGAGCGCGCATTCTGATTCTAAGGAAAATACTTTTCACGTGCACTAAATATGAGATTTCACAGCTAAATTTAACAACCTTTCAAACCCCAATTAAATTTGGCTACCATATTTCAGAAACTGGAGTAACTATTTATTACAGACTTTTTGATCGTATCTCCCTCTTCTGAATCACAAGCTGAGGTTTGCTTGTCCGGCTGGAAGTAGGAATAACTATCATGGACAGATCAGAAAATGTGGTGTGGTCCTTTTAATTTTTCCTCGCACTGGAGTGACTCCTCTCATTTACCCCCGGTTTCATAAAGACAATTTGATCAATTAGTTTCATGCAATTTAAACTCAGCCTCTTACTGCTGCTGTCAGATACATGGGCCATGGAAAACAGTACCCACAAATACCTGAGGGTGCAAAGTAGGAAGCAGCTGTGAACATGTATTCCCACTAACCATGGCTCCATAAAACTAGCCCCGCTCCTGAGCCAAGGTGATATATAGTATGCTGCTATGCGCAAAGGAGAGCAATGGTTGGGTTTTTTTTCCCCGTGCATTCTATTCTGTGAGGTTGTGGGGAAAATAAAGGCAGTCTACCTGTACGTCATGAAGACAGTGTAGTGGATGAATGAACCTGCCTCCTGTTGTCTCATCCCAGCTGGGTGCTTGATTTGATTTGTGTCTAGTAACTGTTGGCATCGTGCTGAGGCATGTCTGAGAGGCCAGAGGTCTCGACTATTCAGCCACTTCCCTGCGCTCCAAAGTGGTGCTGAACAAAATGAACCCGGAGGAAAAAAAAGCTACAACTATTGTCAGGGTAAGAAAGTGAGAGGAGGATTCTGAGGTAAAGTGGGTAAAACTGAGGTAAAGTGGGTAAACACGAGCCCACACTGCTCTTCCCAAAGGCCCAGGGCAACGCTGCCTTTCAAAAAAAGAGGAGATGGGTACAGATGTGTCCCGTGACAGAAGATAGTCATAAAATGGCATACAGGCCTTACAGGCCAGTGCAGCTACTGGAACGTGGCTTTCTTAATCGCTCAGGGTACGTCTAGACTACAAGCTTTTATCAACAGAGGCTTTGTCGACAGATACTGTCGCCAAAGCTTCTGTCGACAAAGAGCGTCTAGACTACATCCAGTTCTGTCGACAAAGCAAGCCGCTTTGTCAACATGAAAGTGTAGACGCAAAGGACAGTGTAGATGCAATAACGCCTTCTGTCGACAGAACTCTGTTGACAAAAGGAGTTATTCCTTGTAGAATGAGGTTTACCACCGTCGACAAAACTGCCGAGTTCTGTCGACGTTATGTTGACAGAACTCGGCAGTAGTGTAGACACGGGTATAGTTTTGTCGACAAAAGTCCACGTTTGTCGACAAAACCCTGTAGTCTAGACACACCCTCAATGTCATGGTTGTTCATGACCCAACCCTGGCTGAGACGCTCTGACAGACACTCCCCAGTCGGCCATAACTGCACCCAAACTTTTATCTGACGGGCTTCCAAGCTACCTGGGTAGGGACAGAATCCAAGCACAGTGTCTTGCTGTGGTCTCTAAGGATACGTCAACACTATGCTCTAGAGGTGTGAGTCCTCTATGCCCCCTCTGGCAGGCCTGGATTCCCCCATCCCATAGAGCTGCAATGGAAATGTAAAACTATGTTTGCAGCACATGGTCAAATACGCAGCTATCATGTCGATGACTGTGGCGGTCAGTGTTCAGACCTATGATGAGGTAATGTAGCTGCTAGCATGGTGCCGTGGAAAGGACATTCAGGTGCCTGTTAAAACTGAGTTTTACTCTTGGTTTGGCCAGTGACTTTCTGCCAGTTACTTCATCTACTCATGCAGCACTTCCCCCTCTTACCCTAGCCTATGTAGAGTGTCAGCTCCCTCTGGACAGGGACTATCGTTTACTAGGTTTGTATAGCACCTAGCACGGTGAAAGCCCAAATTCGGCTGGGCCCAGAGTAGCTTCTGTCTAAATAATGAATAGAGAGTGTTGAGCTGTTTTGAACAAAATGCTTTTTCAGGAAAAATGGCCTTGTTCTTTAAAAAACCCTAAACAAGGGCCAACAATGAAAAATGTGACTTTTTCCCCAACTATTTCAATTTGCCTTATTCTGTTATGCGTTTGCATTTGCTATCAGAACAACATGAAGGAAAGACCCCCGCCTGGCCGATAGTCAAGTGGTTCAGCATCTGAAACAGACACAGCAGGGATTTGAACCTGGGTCCTCTACAGCCTTTGGGGGGCGGGGTGCTGTGTGTGCTGCATGGTCCTATCATTGTTTTGCTCACATTGCTTTCAGATGTGGGAATAAAGAAGATGACATATTGCCAAAGATCTCAAAGTTCTCACGGTGCTAGCAGGAAAGCACAGAGCCTTTCCTGGAAGGCTTCTAGCTCAGGGGTGGGCAATAATTTTTTGGGGGGAGGGGGCACTTAATGAATTTTGGTACATGGTCATGGGTTGACTCCATGCCACCGACCTCCCAGAAGGGGCGGGGCTTAAGGTGGAAAGGGCAGGGCTGCAGACTAACCTCTCTCCAGAGTTGTCCGTAGCTGGCGGCTTTGAAGTAAACACACCGCAAAGGTCTCGTGACTCCCAGCCCTGTTGCCACCATGTTGGCTGGCAGCTGCCCAGGGTTGCTGCAATTATTTAAAGGGCCCGTGGCCCTGATCCCTGCCAGGGTAGCGCCATCACCAGGAGCCAGGAGCCATTTAAATAGGGTCTTGCTGCCTGAGCCACCGTGTGGAAATTTGGTGGCATGGGCAGCAGGATATAAATAAAAAGCAGCCAGATGAAGTCGGTAGGCTGGATCAAAGTGCAAGGCAGACAGGATCTGGCCCCCGGGCCTCCTCCTGCCTGGCCCTGCTCTAGATTATCTACCTACCTGCCCATAGTCAATGGGAAATTCTGTTCCATTTTGGCTGAACACCTCTAACATTTCCCAGTGGCATACTGCGCTGTGCGTAAGAAACGTACTGCAGTGCATCGAAATACACCAAACATCTCAGGCCACACTGGCCTGTTTCTTGCTGTGTGCAATCCAGAGCATGCTCCTTTTCGTTTTCTTCTGAGGTGCAACTGAAAAGTCCCCACTCTCATTATCATACCTTCAAGGGTGAATACATGTTTAGCAAAGAGTGTAAACTCTTTGGAGCTGGAATGCAGTTTGCATCCTTTTCATCCCGAAACAACGAACCATCTTGAGGCTGAGGGTAGTGAAGGAGAAGCTGGCATGGTTAAAAAGTCACTTTCCATAATAAGCAAAGGTTTGAGTTTTGCCTTGGAGGGAAAGGAAACTCAGACAGCTGTTCAGGCAGAGAACTCTCGCATTGCAGAGTTAAACAGAGGGGGTTTATTTATTTATTTATTTATTTATTAAATTTACTTTGCACGTAATCAGTCACCCAGATCAATCAGCAAGCTTGATTTCTGATTGCATACGGTCTGTAAAAGACAAACAGCGAATATTGCATGCATTTACCGCACTCTGTTTGAATGAAGGTGGTATTTTTATGGAAATATCTATGGCTGTATGCATTTGACTAGCACAAAGATTTCATGGGCTTATTTTTGTCATCTTTGTAACTGCTGCCCAGCATACATTCCCACCATCTGTGCATGTAAAAAGATGGGGGGAGGGAGAAATATTGAACGGCTTTTTAAAAGCACAGCGTACCACGTTTAATATTACTGCGTGACCCTAAGGGGATACCGGAGCTAGAGTTTAACTCAAATAAAAACTAGGCAATCCATGTTTCACTACAGTGAATGCAAAGACAAGGTAAACACCATGGCCTGCTTTGCTGCCTGCTGCTTCTGTCACTTTCGATATTTCTTTGTTTAGGGTAAATTCACTCTGCAGACCAGGCATCTAAAATTGGACTGTACGGAGGTGATGACACATGTGTTTGCTGATTCTTTGGTCCAGTCCCCCGGCAGTAGCAATGCAGGCAACAAAGTGCGTTGAAAACTGGGGAAGTGCTTTGTCTTGGACAGTGCTTATTTGAACAAGGACATTCGCACGACTGTTCAGGTCGGAGTCGTGCTTGGTGAGCGTTCAGCCTGAATTTCTCTCCCACCCACGGAAGATCTTGGTCAACCAAAACTTTCTGCAAATTCTTTTTGCCTTTGCCAAATTGACTCTGCTGGAAAAAAAGAAATCTTCAACAAAACATCAGAAAAGAGTCAAAACATTTTTTTCAGACAAAACATTTCTGGTTTTTTATTCAAAATGTCTTTTTGTTCCAAAATTAACTTCAATTTGATTTAAAAATATAAACACTGGGGGAACTGGCAGAACAAAACACTTGTGTTTTGGCTTGAACCAAACATTTTATAGGACCCAACCCATTTTTTTCCAACTTGCCTGTTCACCGAAAAATTCAAAATTCATTGGCTGTGTCTAGACTGGCATGATTTTGCAGAAATACTTTTAACGGAAACGCTTTTCCGTTAAAAGTATTTCCGCAAAAGAGCATCTATATTGGCAAGTGCCTTTGCGCAAAAGATTTGCTTTTGTGCAAAAGCATCTGTGCCCAGTATAGATGCGGTTTTGCGCAAGAAAGCTCCGGTGGCCATTTTCGCCATCGGGGCTTTCTTACACAAAAATTACCGTCCCTGTCGACACTGGCCCTCTTGCGCAAGAACATTTGCGCAAGAGGGCGTTTTCTCGAGCGGGAGCGTCAGACTTCTTGCGCAAGAACACTGACAATCTTACATTAGATCGTCAGTGTTCTTGCGCAAATTCTCGCGGCCAGTGTAGACAGCTGGCAAGATTTTGCGCAAAAGCGACTGCTTTTGCACAAAATCTTGCCAGTCTAGACACACGCATTGATTGGGGTCAACCATAAAGTAATTTCTTTTATTAAGGTATTTATTCTGGAACAACCAGCGGACTCAGCAATCAATCAGCTGTTGATTCTGTCTTCCATATGGACATCAGTGGTGTGCCTGGGTGTGGATGGGATGCTCATTCCACCGCTAGCAAAGAGAAACTGTGAAAAATCAGCTTGCGTCCTGAGAAGCTTCCTGCTGCTTTGGCTTTTCCATCATTTTAGAGTCCTGTGTCTCTTGATTTCTCTTCCAATTCCTGTGGCTGTCTAGAACCTGCTCTTTGATGACTGATGGAATCCAGTCCCTGGACACTAATCACCCCCCCACTTTATTTCCCGTACTTCTAACCTTTTCCTCCTCATCCCCCTCCCTTCATCCTGTTCTCCCTTGCCCCTCTAATGTTGCCTTGCAACCATCTTGTTGAACAATGGCGGTGCTGGAGTCTCAGAGTTAAATCCATTCCCAGACAGTCCGCCGCTCAAACATGCCATCTGAGTATTGCAGCAAAGAGGGGCCAAACTATTTCCAAATCAGCTATTGTAGACAGGCAGCCTGCCCCCTGACTTACTCACTGGAGAAGGTTGAGTTGTCCTTTAGTTTAGCTAGACTGGATCGTGGGTCTTGCTATTTACCATGTGTTTGTTTTGCCCAGGGGAAGGCCAGGAGTGTGGAGGAAATTAGCCACTCTAGACGACAACAGCTAAAACCCAGGCCCCAACTCGGTAACTATCAGCAGTAGGAGGAGGGGAACTCCCCCAACATGGCCAGACACAACACGTTCACATTTTGATTTGGCTTGAACAAAACAAAAAGAAGGTGAATGGCATTTTAGGGTGCACAAGGAGGAACATTGCCAGCAGATCTAGGGAAGTGATTATTCCCCTTAATTCGGCTCTAGTGAGGCCGCATGTGGAGTATTGCATCCATTTCTGGACCCCCCACTACAGAAAGGACGTGAACGCATTGGAGAGGGTCCAGGAGAGGGCAACAAAAATGATACGGGGACTGAAGCGCATGACCTATGAGGTGAGGCTGAGGGATTTGGGCTTGTTTAGTCTTCAGAAGAGAAGAGTGAGGGGGGATTTGAGAGCAGCCTGCAACTATGTGAAGAGGGTTCCAAAGAGGATGGAGAGAGGCTGTTCTCAGTAGTGGTAGATGACAGAACGAGGAATAATGGTCTCAGGTAGAAGTGGGGGAGGTCTAGGTTGGATATTAGGAAGAACTGTTTCCCTAGGCAGGTGGGGAAGCACTGGGATGGGTTCCCTAGGGAGGTGGTGGAATCTCCATCCCTAGAAGTTTTTAAGTCCCAGCGTGACAAAACCCTGGCTGGGATGATTGAGTTAGGATTGGTCCTGCTTTGGGCAGGGTGTTGGACTCGATGACTCCTGAGGTCTCTTCCAACTCTGTGATTCTGTGATTCTATGATTTTGCTTCAGACTGCTCTGCTGAAGGGTGATTACTCTAACATCTTTTCTTTTTTCTCATTGTCCCCCTTCTGTTTTTAGTCAATGTGCAGGCAGGCCAAGAGGTTAATTTATAAGAAGTTTACAAATGTGTCACCCATGCAACTGCTGGCTAGGACTCGGGAGTGTTTGCATCTCCCACCTGGCCCTAATTATCTGCTTTTCTCTGCAATAGCGAAGCAGAAAGCTAGCACTCAAAACAGCTCGGCGCCACTTGGAGCTGTCTAATGGAGGGGTTTTACCCTCCACGTTTGCATCATGGCATTAGAGGCAGATCACAAAGGCTGCTGGAAAACTTCAAGCACTGTGGCTTGGCATGGAATCGTTCGCTTCCAAAAGCCGTTGGAAAGTAGTAGCCGTTCATTGACCACTTTTTTTTATTAAATATTGATCTGGAAATCTGACAGAAGAACACAACAAGCGTTGTTGCGCCCCTCTGTGGCATACACAACTTCAGCATTTACATTCCTCCCATCAATCAATCGCTGGAGCCTCCGATCCGTACCAGAGCTCGTAAATACTTCCAAATCCCTTGGAGGCTAGTTATATTAGACCTTCCCCCCCCCGCCACCCTTTTTGGTGGGGTGACTTTTCTTTTCATTCCACATCTACGGAGAAAGCTTTGGATGCTTTCACCCAAAGAGGGGATGAAAAACAGCAACTTCCCAAGAGGCAAAAATAAAGTCTAACGTGATCACGTCACCCTATTGCGCCCGGAGAGCATGACCCCAGCCGAATCTGCTGTAAATCTGATACTGCGCCTGCAATCCACAGCTGCCGGTCACAAGGTCATACAGTGCAAAGCTTCTGTATTGCAATGTCCACGACAGGTGTGGCTCCCGAAGGAAAATCCACATCCTCTCCTCTTCACAGAGTATCTTCATGGTGCTACCTAGGGTTCCCCCAGACTGCACTTCCTGACGCTGAAACTTGCCAGGTGGCTTTAAAACGGCTTTTCCCGAAGGCTACATCTACACTACTAGTTTTCTCGGCAAAAAATATGCTAACGAGGGACTCATTTGCATGCATTGCGATCTCATTTGCATCTTTTCTGCCAATCCGTTTTTGCGCTGGGGTTTTTGCGCATAAACAAGCCGTGTGGACGTTTTCTATTTGCACAAAAACCCCTTTTTCCACAAGATTGGGAAACCTCCTTCTTTGGGGCATAAGGATCTTGCAGAAAAAGGGGGGGGGGTTGCGCAAAAAGAAAACATCCACACTGCTTGTTTTGGTGCAAAAAATGCATCGGCAGAAAATATTCAAATGTGCTTGCAACTCATGCAAATGAGTCCCTCATTAGCATATTTTTTGCCGAGAAAAAGCGTAGTGTAGATGTAGCCTAAGGGTGCTGCAGGGCGGGAAATCCCAGACCCTGAGCCAGAGTTCTCAGGGATGGAGGGTTTGGAGTAATAACACAGCACAGGGCTCACAGCTCCCGGCCCCTCCACTACTGTGTTGTCTGACAGCCGGCTGCGGCTATTTAAAGGGCTCGTGGCCCAGCCCCAGTTGGGGAAGCAGCGATCCTTTGAAATAGGATCCTGCTGCCCGAGCCACTGCCTGGCAATTCGGTGGCATGAGCAGCAGGATATAAATAGAGAGCAGCCAGATGCAGTCTGAGGGCTAGATCCAAGTGTTAGGAGGGCCGGATCTGGCCCCTGGGCCGCATTCTGCCCAGCCCTGTGCTCGATCATGAGCTCGCCAGAGCCGGCTCTGTCTTCTTACTTGCTTGAACAGCACCTCGTACCATGGAGCCCTGCCCACTGGCCACACTGCAGTGCCAACAACACATCATCCAGTCTTTTGGAGAGCATCTTGGAGCCACGACATTGCCTGCTCAATGGAAGACGCAGGCGCCTGGGCTCAAAAGCACTGTTGGCTATCTCCCTGTGACAGCCCAAGAGTTGAAGCCACTCACGGACTTGCCGGTCCCGGAGCGACTCGTGGTGACGCGGTTTCATAGCCTGATGTCGGGGATGAGAAATGTGCTTGCTGAGCAGAGCGTTCAGACTATAAACGAGAACAGATCGCTCCAGGACTCTGATGAGTGTAGAGACAATCAGGCCTCACTTTCCGTCTGTACCATCAGGGAAACAAATGAGTGGGAAAGTGGCTGGAGGTACAGTCATCCGTAAAAGCAATTTTATGAGTAGTTAGTGATGTCTCTTTCTGGTTGGACACCACAATTTTTCATTTCGCAAATCGGACTGACGAAATGGAGGAATTGGAGACCCATTTCGTTCCCCCTCGGGGCAGAGGATGAAATCAGAACAATATGCTGAGCCAGAATTTTAATTAATTATGTCAATTCTTTAATAACCCTTTTATTTTAAATTGCATGGTCTCACAGGCTCGCGTTGGACAATCTATTGGCACATAAACCAGTTCTCAGCCAGGGGAGTCTGAGCAAGCATCTGCTCATTTACTGCCTCACAATCAGGATATCCATAGATAAGCGACACCCTGGGATGCACGAGTCAATTACAGCCATTGCTAAACTAAAATGTACAGGCGTGGATTAGCACCAAATAGGTTTGGATTGTTAGATATGCAGAAACATTCCATTAATGTAGAAGGACAACACAGAAATTGCTTTTTATAGATTTGGGTCTCGGCCTGACAATTATTTTAAGGTACGATTTTACTATTTGTTGCTTTTGGTTCTTATTCAAGAGACCAAAACAGACCCTGTAATATTCCTGAATTCTGGCAAATGATATACTGAGCTCTGCCGCACCATCTCCTAGCGATAACAAAACTTGAAATGCACCCGGCTGCTTTGCATTCAAAGGCCTGGAACAACCGTGGACACTCAGTTCCCATCTGCCCCATTCATGTTATTTGTTTTCATGTGACTGTAATAACTCCCTTCACTTTCAGAACGGAGTGACTTCTGTTAGGACACTCGTCTCTGGCTCTAGATTACGAACGGGCCAAATGCTGTCATGCGAGTGGTCGCAATTCAAACTTTGTAAGCGTTCCATTTGCAGTTCAGCTCCGGCATACTTGCAGAAATGCCAGGGCTGCGTTTTGTAAGCTATTTGCATTCATTAGCAGCTCATCTCTCACTGGTCTTCCAGCACGGTGTTAATAATGAGGTGGGAAGATTGATTGTTGGGCCACCCCTCCCGGGAGCGTCTTGCCAGCTCAGCAGAACGGGGTGCTAGCGTTCCTCAGAGAGGAACAGTTGAAACACTCCATATTGTATCGACAGCTCTGTCCGGGGGCGTAAGCGTGTACATTTTTCAAGAATGACCCGGAAGACTCATTTGCTTTAGAGAACAAGGGAAATATGAAACTCTGTGCGGTCCAGTCCCCACTTTGAGACATGAAGAATTTATACCTCGAACCTACCCTGGCAGATGGCTCTCTGGAGACCTCATATAACAGACAGATGCCGCCATTCCTTCTCAGCTGGGTTTCCTGCTGCCGGCATTTACCATAAAACCCAAAGACAAGCTCTGCATGGGCTTTCCTCTGCTCCAACAGTCGTGGGTCCCAGAAGTGATATTACCTCACCCACCATTTCTCGCCAGTCCTCCGGGACCCACAAAGCTACAGCACTTCCGATAAATACGCTTAGCAGAGGATCGGTACCATATTCGGTGCGGGTGAGAGGCTAAGGGCTCCTGGAGGCGCTGAGACTCACTCACTCTTGGCCTAGCTGGGGAGCAGGAGGGACCTGGCTGCCAGGAAAGCTGGAGGCTTCCTGAGGCAGAGCAGAGCTGGGGAGTTCTGGCAGGCGAGCTCCCAGGCAGCAGGGCCTGAGGCAAGGCCTGAGGGAACCATGGCTGAAGGGAGACAGCCAGGGTAGGCAAAGGCAGCAGGCCTGATCCCCCAGCCAATGCTGAGTGGACGTGTCAGGCTGCAGCGTGCCCCTGAGGCAGGGGCGAGATGACGACTGGCTGTGGGTCACTGAAGCAAGCTGGGTCTAGGGGAACTGGGGGTCCTGGGGAGTGCAGGGGCGCTGTCACAGGGCATAAGAACATAAGAACGGCCGTACTGGGTCAGACCAAAGGTCCATCTAGCCCAGTAGCCTGTCTGCCGACAGTGGCCAGCACCAGGTGCCCCAGAGAGGGTGGACCGAAGACAATGATCAAGCAATTTGTCTCGTGCCATCCCTCTCCAGCCTCTGACAAACAGAGGCCAGGACACCATTTCTATCCCCTAGCTAATAGCCTTTTATGGACCTAACCTCCATGAAATGATCTAGCTTCCTTTTAAACTCTGTTATAGTCCTAGCCTTCACAGCCTCCTCTGGCAAGGAGTTCCACAGGTTGGCTATGCGCTGCGTGAAGAAGAACTTTCTTGTATTAGTTTTAAACGTTGGTGCTAGGAAGAAAGGGCACCATGGGCAGGAAGGGAGCCGGGGCTAAACCAGCAGCAGACCCTCAACAGAGGCTGGGACACCAACCAACCGAGGGCGCACTGAGGCAGGAGCGCCAATTCCCCGAGAGACCAGCAGGCGGCGCCGTGGGGGTGAGTGCGCGCCCCGAGACAGGCACAAACAAGAGAATTGTAGTCAGCACATCGAAACGTTTAATGACACGTTACATGACTGATCTGGCACACATGTAACATAATTATGCCATAATCATAACCTAATTGTGCTGCCGTGACGAATATGCGGGGGGGTGCGGGGGGGAGGGGAGATGTCACAACTCCATCCAAATCGAACCTCTGTTCCACCACTCTGCAGTGGGACAGTAGAAATTCAGCTCCTAAAACCAGGGGAGCTGTTCTGATCTGTGAGACTCACTCAAGGCGTTTGGGGAGTGATGGTCCTGTGGTGATCCGGACTAGCGCCAAGCTCTGCTACTGACTCCCTGCGTGACCTTGGGCTCACCACTCAGTCCCAGATCCTCAACGGTATCTAGGGTTCTGTGACAGGGTTCGGGCCTTACTGGCGGCATCACATCGTAGTTACTTCACGGGATCCCAGCTCTCCCAGGCCCTTGTTGGTGGCACACCGGTGATTCAGAGCTTACAGTGTCTCTATTCTTCTTTAAGGCCTCACATTTTCACTTAAAGCCCAGCAGACAATAGCAAAACCAACCAACTCTTCAGCCCAGCTGGGCTCAACTGATAGCCTTCTTCCTTGCCACCTACCCCAGCTTCACATGGGTCCCAGCTCTGGGGTTTCACTCCCACCATCAGCTGCCATCACCCTCCCCCTCTGTCCAAAGACAGCTCCCAGCTACCTCTCTTCTGCGTCTCTTCCCTGCCCGCCCCCGCCCCGGGCCTAGGGTAGCAACCGCTTGCAAGTTCCTCCCTTGCAGGGCACACCCAGGATGTCTCAAGCTAGGACTTTCCTCACCCATGTTCTCTCCCCACCACTTCGGAGCTATGTGGTTCCCTTTCAGCTCCTCCCTCTCCAGCCAGAGCAGGTTCTGCCGGTGCAAGAGGGTGGAGTCACTTGGGCCCAGACCTGATCTTTAACCCCTTCTGTCCTGTGCGGGGTTTACACTCCCCAGCACAGCCAGGGCTGGCTTTAGGAAGTGCGGGGCCCAATTCGAACAGTTTTGATGGGGCCACTGCGCACAAAAAAAGAGTCACCACCCCTTTAAATCCCCAGCTACAGGGCAGAGTCATGTCCCGCCTGCCCTGGGGCCGCGCTCCTCCTCCGGGGCCGATGCCCTTTCCCGTAGCACGCCCGGCATGCCACAGAGCTGTGGGAGGGGAGCAGCCAGCACACTTCCAGAACCCCTGGAAGTGGCGCGAAGCTGCAGGCAGGACTTCCATCCACCCCGCAGGAAGCCGGCACTATGCTGGAGGTAGGTAGTGGGGCTTTTCAGGGGTGGGGGGGCCCCGAACGCCTCACGATCGACTGGTCGAGGCCTCACGAACGACCAGTCGATCGCGAACGACCGGTTGGTGACCACAGCTTTAGGGTGCAGGGCCCGCTTAGGCGCGGGGCCCGATTCGGGGGAATCGGTGGAATCGGCCTAAAGCCGGCCCTAAGCACAGCACCGGACTCTTATCTAAAGGCCTTTACGGAGTTTGGCCTGACTCTTTGTGGGCCTCAGTTCTCCATCTGTAAAATGAGCGTAACAGTCTGGCCGGTCTCCCTCCCTCCCTGTCTGACCTCAAGCGCTTGGAGCCAGGGAATTCTTTTTACCGCACATATACGCAGTGCTACCAGCAGCAGGGCTCTGATTGTAGTGGGGGCAACTGTGCGGCTGTCACAGACACAGGCCCACAGTTGCCGGGGCAAAGGACACAGTCACCCTGGGGCTGGAACACCAGAGCACTGCTTCATGCGGCTCTGAAAGCTGTAGGAGGGTGCCGTGGTCTGGGTGGTGCTGGGGACCGGGGGAAGGACCACGGTCTAAGTGGTGTTGAGGCCTGGCAGTTCCAGCCCCACCCCTTTTCCCTGAGGCCCTGCCCCTTCCCAGGGCATGGAGATCCGCCCCTGCCACCTTGCCCTGGGGCCCGCAGAGGCGGGTGGCCCTGCTGTATGAATACTAACGGTTTGTATGAAATATGCATATTCTGGGAAATGGAGAGGTTGTTACACACTGGCTAAAGCAAAGGAAATACAATCCAGTGATATTTTTTAGCTTTGGAAGCTGGCTTGCAAACTCCTTTGCCATTTTATGACTCTTTAGGGCTTGCTCTACCATCTATTAGTCTTATTTTCTGTATTTCCCACTCCATGGTTTTTGTGTCGATAGAGTTATTTGCAGGGGACTAATTGGACTCACAGCCTTTTCCAAATCAGAGTTATGGAATATTACCCATTGCTTTTAGTCCTCAGCCACCACGCCTGATGATTTATGACAGTTAATGACACTGTCTGGCAGAATGCATTTATTTATCGTAACGCTTTTGCCAAGCAAAGCCCTGCATAGTGAAAAATGTCCTTTTGAAGGGGAGGTGGGAGATTCTAACGGAAGATGTAGGAGAATATTTTCTAGTTCCAGTCTGGCAGTCAGACATTTAGTAAAGCAACTGTGTTTAAATAAACTTAGCTTTTGAAGATCAACCATTTCTTAAAAGCAGCCCATTTCCCCCCATCTGTTTTATTTTTTTTTAATGTTTACTGTCTGACCTCATAAGGAATCACAACCAATAGAGCTTGATTGCCTGAGACCTTTGGAAGTATTATTTATGGAGAGCATTAGAAGGCTGAACAGGCATTTCCCCCCCCCCCCTTTTCTTGCTTGCAAATTGGGCCGTATTTTCATCCGCCCCGTGTAAAACTTACCTGGATGTCTAATTCCACTTATGGGCTCAAGTGCTAATGGGTAGCAGGTTTAAAACAAACAAGAGGACATTTTTCTTCATGCAATGTACAGTCAACCTGTGGAACTCCTTGCCAGAGGATGTTGTGAAGACCAGGATTTTAACAGTGTCCAAAAAAGAACTAAGTACATTCATGGAGGTTCAGTCCATCAATACTTATTAGCCAGGATGGGTAGGGATGGTGTCCCTGGCCTCTGTTTGTCAGAGGCTGGGAATGGGTGACAAGGGAGGGATCATGTGATGATTCCCTGTTCTGTTCACTCCCTATAGAGCATCTGGCTTTGGCCACTGTGGGCAGACAGGACACTGGGCTAGATGGGCCTTTGGTCTGACCCAGTCTGGCTGTGCTGATGTTCTTATGGAATGTTTTTGGGGCTGGAGCCCCAGTGAAGAGCCTAAGTGAAGTTAAGGTGTCCTTAAACCAGGGGGATTTGAACCCACTGGTTTTATGCCTCCCTTACCTACCTCCTGTCAAAGCCAATGGAACAATTCTTACTCCTTAAGTGGGCTTGGGAACAGGTCCCAATCTGACCAGGCTAGGTCTCAGCCTTGCAGCTTCTTTCTGCAGCACATGGCTAAGAAGGAACACATATTCATGTTCATCCAGAAATATAACTTATGCCATCATGTGCCGACAGTGTCCGTCTGCTATGTATACTGGACAGACTTTTCAGACACTTCGCCAAAGAGTTAATGCCCACAAATCAGACATCAGACAGTTTCACACAGAAAAAACAGTTTCTTGTCATTTCAACCAGACTGGGCATTGTCTGAATGACCTCACTACATGTATCTTACTTCAAAGAGACTTTAACACCAGACTACAAAGGGAAACCTCAGAACTGTCATTCATGCTTAATTTTGACACTTTACGAATGGGCCTTAACAAAGATGCTAACTACCTTACCCATTACAAAGATAGCTTCCCCAGTTATCACCCTTAATATCATTATCTCATAGACACTAACCTCCCCCCCACATCTCCCCTCTGATCTAAAATCTGATTTGTTAATTTTATATGTGCTCACTTTTTTGGATTGTATCCCTTTGGTATATATGGTCATGCCAATTTTCTTCCACAATTTAGTCTGAGGAAGTGGGTCTGGCCCACAAAAGCTCATCACCTAATAAACCATCTTGTTAGTCTTTAAGGTGCTGCATAGTCCTGTCATTTGTTATGGCTAAGAAGTGTCCTTGAGTGTCGATACACACCACTGTGGCGCTTGGCAAGGCACTCACCCACTTGGGTCTCATGCCATTGTATTTCCTGGAATTAAAAAAAAGAAATAAAGGTAGCCATTAATTGACACAGTTAGGAACATCAGAATGGCCATATTGGGTCAGACCAAAGGTCCATCCAGCCCCGTGTCCTGTCTGCCAACAGTGGTCAATGCCAGGTGCCCCAGAGGGAGTGAACAGAATAGGGAATCATCCAGTGATCCCTCCTCTGTCACCCACTTCCAGCCTCTGACAGACAGTCTGGGGACACCATCCTGCCCACCCTGGCTACTAAGTATTGAGGAAGCAATCTCCCCTCAGGCCGGGGCTGTCCATAAATATTCACTGCAATACAGATACATCAATATAATTCTTTTGACTGGGATCAGCAAGAACAATAGTGGGCAACAGTGGCAGGTGGAAGCAGGCTTCCTTATGCCGGGAAGGGACAGCCTTAAAGAGAAGCACGTGGAGGAGGTTTTGCCTATCCCCATGGGAGCTCTGCACCCAGATGGCTGACAGGATGGGCCCAGGACTGTAAGGACCACACATATCGAAAATCTCACTGCTGGGCATGTGATCCAAAGCTACGGTTCTATATGGACCAGGGCAAAGGCCCAGTGGAGAAGCCCGACAGTCATTCTAGTAATGGCCAGGCATGCAGAATGACAAGACATTCATGTTCCTCCAGAGCAGTGCTCAAGCTTTTTTAATTCGCAAACCCCAGTGCCGGGAACATTTTTGGTTGAGCAAAAAAAACCCCAAAACACCGGCCCCTTTAATTTGTTGCGGCGGCCCCTTTCATTTAAAGCACTGAGCCAGGAAAACAAAATGGCGGCCAGCACGGCACTGCGATACCCAGGAAGACAGGCGCAATCCCGCGGGCTGTGCACCGCTGCTCCAGAGGACGAATCCCTGCACTGTGCCCTCGTCAGCAAAGCGGCCAATGTGGGAATGTGATAACACTGCGCACGACCCTTCTGCCCCGAGGGGTGCACACTGGACTTGGGGACGTTGCTGTTCCCTCCCTGGATGTGAAGGAGAGATTTCTGAGGTGAATATCACTTTGCTTCCTTGCTAGGTGGGGATGGTTTCCCAAGGGTTACTGGGACTAATAAGGGCCAATTTTTACTTCCTGTGTGAGGTGTTTGCTGCGCCGCTCGAATTCCTGTTCGAATTCCTGTTCTAGAGCTCTGGGGGAGGGAGCTCCAGCTGTTAGGAAGAAGCAGGTTTTAGTAGTGGGGGATTCGATCATTAGAAATATAGATAGTTGGGTTTGTGATGACCGGGAGAACCGTATGGTTACTTGCCTGCCTGGTGCGAAGGTTGCGGATCTCTCGAGGCATCTAGACAGACTTATGGGCAGTGCTGGGGAGGAGCCGGTCGTCGTGGTACATGTTGGTACCAATGACATAGGGAAGGGTAGAAGAGATGTTCTGGAGGCCAAATTTAGTTTACTAGGAAAGAGACTGAAATCCAGAACATCTTTGGTGGCATTCTCTGAAATGCTTCCAGTTCCACGCGCAGGGCCAGATAGACAGGCAGAACTTCAGAGTCTCAATGCGTGGATGAGACGATGGTGCAGGGAAGAGGGGTTTAGATTTATTAGGAACTGGGGACACTTTTGGGGTAGGGGGAGCCTATACAGGAATGATGGGCTCCACCTAAATCAAGGTGGATCCAGACTGCTGGCATTAAACATTAAAAAGGTCGTAGAGCACTTTTTAAACTAAGAGGTGGGGGAAAGCCGATTGGTGCGGGGGAGCACCTGGATTGGACGGAGACTTCTCTTACACGAGGCTCCATAGGTAGGGATTCCCTAGAAGTTAGTCAGATAGGGAACGTGGGAAATAATATATGGGCAAGATCAGATGTGAAACAATCGTGCATAAAAAAATCCAATGTGTCTGTGAAAGGCGGACATATAAATAGTGGTAGTTTTCTAACATGCTTTTACACTAATGCTAGGAGTCTGTCTAATAAGATGGGTGAACTGGAGTACCTCATATCAAAGGAGGAAGTTGACATAATAGGCATCTCAGAAACATGGTAGAATGAGGACAATCAGTGGGACACTATCATACCGGGATATAAATTATATCGGAAAGACAGAACAGGTCGTGCGGGTGGCGGAGTGGTACTATATGTGAAGGATAATATAGAATCAAATGAAGTAAAAATCCTAAAGGAATCAAAATGTTCCATAGAATCTTTATGGATAACAATTCATTCCTCTAATATGAATATGGCATTAGGAATATATTACCGACCACCTAACCAGGACAGTGATAGTGATGCTGAAATGATAAGGGAGATTAGAGAGGCTACCAAAATAAAAAACACAGTAATAATAGGAGATTTCAATTATCCCCATATTGATTGGGTGCATGTCACCTCAGGACGGGATTCAGAGATTAAATTTCTTGATGCCTTAAATGACTGCTTCTTGGAGCAGCTAGTACAGGAACCCACAAGGGGAGAGTCGATTCTCGACCTAGTCTTGACTGGAACGCAGGATCTGGTCCAAGAGGTAACTGTTACTGGACCGCTTGGAAATAGTGACCACTATTAATAGTGACCACTATTAATATAACTTTTAATATTCCTGTGTTGGGAAGAACACCGCAGCGGTCAAACACTCTGGCATTTAATTTCAAAAAGGGGAATTACACTAAAATGAGGAAGCTAGTTAAACAGAAACTAAAAGGGAGAGTAATTAAACTAAAATCCCTGGAAGCTGCATGGGAACTGTTTAAAGACACCATACTAGAGGCCCAACTTAAATGTATACCCCAAATAAAAAAACACAGTAAGAGACCTAACAGAGAACCACCATGGCTAAACAGCCATGTTAAAAAGGCAGTGAGAGAGAAAAGGGCAGCTTTTAAAAAGTGGAAGTCAAATCCTAGTGAGGAAAATAGAAAGGAACATAAACACTCCCAAATTAAGTGTCATAATGTAGTAAGAAAAGCCAAAAAAGAGTTTGAGGAACAGCTAGCCAAAAATTCAAAAAATGATAGTAAAATGTTTTTTAAATACATTAGAAGCAGGAAGCCCGCTAAAAAAGCAGTGGGGCCCTTGGATGATAAAGATATAAAAGGAGCGATCAAGGAAGACAGTGCCATTGCGGAGCGATTAAATGACTTCTTTGCTTCAGTCTTCACGGCTGAGGATGTTACAGAGGTTCCTAAATCTGAGCCAGCCTTTTTAGGTGACAAATCTGAGGAACTCACTCAGATTGAAGTGACATTAGAGGAGGTTGTGGAATTAATTGATAAGCTGAATAGTAACAAGTCTCCGGGACCAGACGGCATTCACTCAAGGGTTCTGAAAGAACTCAAATGTGAAATTGCGGAGTTATTAACAGTGGTTTGTAACCTATCCTTTAAATCCACTTTGGTACCAAATGACTGGAAGATGGCCAATATAACACCAATATTTAAAAAAGGCTCTAGAGGAGAGCCTGGCAATTATAGACCGATAAGTTTAACATCAGTACCAGGCAAATTAGTAGAAACACTAGTAAAGAGTAAAATTGCAAGGCACATAGAAGAGCACGAATTGTTGGGCAAAAGTCAGCATGGTTTCTGCAGAGGGAAGTCGTGTCTAACTAATCTGTTAGAATTCTTTGAAGGGGTTAATAAACATGCGGACAAGGGGCACCCAGTGGATATAATATACCTAGATTTCCAGAAAGCCTTTGACACGGTCCCACACCAAAGGCTTTTACGTAAATTAGGTGGTCATGGGATAGGAGGAAAGGTCCTTTCATGGATCAAGAATTGGTTAAAAGACAGAAAACAAAGGGTGGGAATAAATGGTAAATTTTCACAATGGAGGAGGGTAACTAGTGGTGTTCCCCAGGGGTCAGTACTGGGACCAATCCTGTTCAACTTGTTCATCAATGATCTAGAAAATGAGGTAAGCAGTGAGGTGGCCAAGTTTGCAGATGACACAAAGTTGTTCAGGACAGTCAAAAGCAAAAGGGATTGTGAAGAACTACAAAAAGATCTCAGCAAACTGAGTGATTGGGCAGCAAAATGGCAAATGAAATTTAATGTGGGTAAGTGTAAGGTAATGCATGTTGGAAAAAATAACCCAAATTACACGTACTACATGATGGGGTCAAATTTAGCTACGACAGATCAGGAAAGGGATCTTGGAGTTATAGTGGATAGTTCTATGAAGACATCCACGCAGTGTGCAGCGGCAGTTAGTAAGGCAAATAGGATGTTAGGAATTATTAAAAAAGGGATCGATAATAAGACAAAAGATATCATACTTCCCCTATATAAAACTATGGTACGCCCACATCTCGAGTACTGCGTGCAGATGTGGTCTCCTCACCTCAAAAAAGATATATTGGCATTAGAAAAGGTTCAGAAAAGGGCGACTAAGATGATTAGGGGCTTGGAAAGGGTCCCATCTGGGGAGAGGCTAGAGAGACTGGGACTTTTCAGTTTGGAAAAAAGGCGATTGAGGGGCGATATGATAGAGGTATATAAAATCATGAATGGTGTGGAGAAAGTGATTATAGAAAAATTATTTACCTTTTCCCATAATACAAGAACTAGGGGACACCAAATGAAATTGATGGGTAGTAGGTTCAAAACTAATAAAAGGAAATTTTTCTTCACACAGCGCACAGTCAACCTGTGGAACTCCTTGCCCGAGGAGGCTGTGAAGGCCAGGACTCTATTAGGGTTTAAAAAAGAGCTTGATAAATTTTTGCAGGTTAGGTCCATAAATGGCTATTAGCCAGGGATAAAGTATGGTGCCCTAGCCTTCATAACAAGGGCAGGAGATGGATGGCAGGAGATAAATCACTTGATCATTGTCTTCTGTTCTCCTTCTCTGGGGCACCTGGCATTGGCCACCGTCGGCAGATGGGATGCTGGGCTCGATGGACCTTTGGTCTGACCCAGTATGGCCATTCTTATGTTCTTATGTTCTTATGTAATTGCACAGTGGCTCTCATTTCTTGCATGACTTTCCTGCAGAGTGGGTCAGACCAAAGATCCATCTAGCCCTGTAGCTTCCAACAGTGGCCAATGCCTCAGAAGGAGTGAAGAGAACAGGGAATCATCCCGTGATCCCTTCCCTGTTCCCCATTCCCAGCTTCTGACAAACAGAGGCCAGGGACACCATTCCTACCCATCCTGGCTAACAGCCATTTACAGACTTATCCTCCACGCATTTATGTAGTTCTTTTTTGAACCCTGGTAAAATTCTGGCCTTCACAACATCCTCTGGCAAGGAGTTCCACAGGTTGACTGTGTGCTGTGTGAAGTGGTACCTCCTTTGATTTGTTTTACAAGAAGGCCTTCAGTAGGCAGTTATGAGGACAATTTCTGCCTTATGCCCTCTCAGTAAGTTGTTGATTAATGGGCCAAAGACGGGTTTATATCCCTTCCAAAGATACAAATGAACTTGACGAGCACATTAAACCGATCGTTGAAAGACCACTGAGCACCTTACAAATGAGAAGTGTCACTCTAGATAAATTTGGAAGGGCATTACTCTAACGCCTCCCAAAAGTGTGTCCAATGTTTCCGTCTCGCACGTTACCCAGCCATTAAACAGGTGTTAACTTTTAGAGGCAAAGCAGAGATGAATGACCCCCAAGCCCACGTGATGAATGCACTGAGCAAGCCGAGAGGGATGTCTGCAATTGGCCAGCAAAGAGAAGCAAACAGACCTTAATGCTAGACAAAGAATAGAATAAGAAAGTCAAAGAAGGAAAAATACCAAAAAGGCTTTTCTTTTAAAATATTTCCATCCCGCACCTACTCTTTAAAAACTAGCCCAAGAAAATTGGATTTACATTTCTTTTGACTCTCATTCCACACACAGGAAATCTTGCGGCTGCTGAAAACCGCTGTGTAGCAAAGCGGATTCTGCGTATGATGGATCGTTTTGCAGCTGGGGAAGGGGACGGGAGGCTGTGATCCATACTGGTTTTAAATTTCTAGAAGAATTCTTTGGGCATCTGTGTTTGGAAATCTGGAGAATTCCCCCTGCCAGACTGCATAAGTCACTGGCTAGTTTGGGTCGGTTAGAAAACTCAGTGGAGCGATTGTTTCTCAATGCCCACATCTTCTCTCTTCTTTTATTGCTCCATCAGTTTCCTTTGTGTGCCATCTACAAACTATCATGGCTGAAACGGAAATTTGTTACCAAAAGGGTAGTAATGTGGTTAATAAGACAAGCAATTGCTCACCAGTGGCCCTAGACACAGTCAATAACTCTGTAATGATTTTTTATTGTTATAATTTGCTGTCGTAAAACCACAAGACCAATTTATGCCTGTCTTGAGTTTAGCAAGAGACTTTGTGTTGAAAAACAGAATTAATGGGTTCAGATCTGAGCACTGTTCCTTAGCAAATGGACGTGCTGCATAATCACCTACTATGAACCAGCACAGAAGTTAGTTTGCTCCAAACGTAACATGGTCCAGGCTAAAGGTAAATGCTGAGAAGAAAGACTGCTCTGGGGAACAGATCTGAATAGACAATTGGTAATATGCATTCACCAGAACTGCAAGTCCAGGCTACTATAACCCTAAAAACTAAAGCAGCTGGTCTGTATTTTGGGGCAAATTGGTAGGAGTCCAAGGAAGAAAGCGCATGGCTGCACGTACACAAAGGAATTGAATTTCAGAAGCCTCTAAATGAAACGCTATATTCCAGCAGCTGTGACATATTGCAAGCGTGTGAGAACCTCCTGTCCAGGCAAACAGCTAGATGCTGTTCAAACAGCTGGAATTGTTATACTTAGTGCTACGCTGTTGTTTCACACACAACACAACTCACTCAGTGCTTTATGTCCTCCCCTAGTGGCTGGTCCACGTACTCTGATAAACAACTATTGTGGATTGCCATTGTGCCCTGGTCTGCACGAGGGAGGTATTTTGAAATAATTCCCCTTATTTCAAAATAAGTAGCACATCTGTAAGCATCACCAGGCAGATTCAAACTAGCAGCCTTGAGAGCTTAATGCAGGAACCTCTGCACCTTGAGCTATAAGCCAGCTGCTGCTCCATGGAACAGTACCCCACACACATGCTTTGTCTACACTGGCAGCTTCTTGCACAAGAACGGCCGTTCTTGCACAAAAACTTGCCTGCAGTCTACACTGCACGAGCGTTCTTGCGCAAGTAAATTTACAGTATAGCATCGTAAAACAGGGCTTCTTCCGGAAGAGTTATTCCTCTCCTCATGAGGAATAAGCTCTCTTGCACAAGAGCTCTTCCACAAGAGGGCAGTGTAGACAGGCAACGTGAATTTCTTGTGCAAGAAGCCCTTACGGTTAAAATGGCCATCAGAGCTTTCTTGCACAAGAGAGCATCCACACTGCCATGGATGTTCTTGCGCAAAAGCACATGGCAGTGTGGACGCGCTCTTGTGGAAGATTTTTTGTATGAGAACTCTTCCTTAAAAGACTTCTTGCACAAGAGGCTGCCAGTATAGACATAGCCTCTAAGTGTGTGGGTTACACATCCACATTACCAAGCCTGTTATTTCGAAATAACAGGCCAGTTGTTTCGAAACCTGTACTCCTGCTTTCCTCGGGGAATTATGCTGTTTCGAGAACAAAAAATAGGACTATGTAGCACTTTAAAGATTAACAAGATGGTTTATTAGGTGATGAGCTTTCGTGGGACAGACCCACTTCTTCAGATCAAATAGTGGAAGAAAATTGGCATGACCATATATACCAAAGGATACAATCAAAAAAATGAACACATATGAAAAGGACAAATCAAATTTCAGAACAGAGGGGTGATGGGGGGGGGGGAGGTAAATGTCTGTAAGCTAATGATATTAGAGGTGATAACTGGGGAAGCTATCTTTGTAATGGGTAAGATAATTAGCGTCTTTGTTGAGACCTAGGTGTAAAGCATCAAATTTAAGCATGAATGACAGTTCAGAGGATTCTCTTTCAAGTCTGATGTTAAAATGTCTTTGAAGCAGGATGCAGGTAATTAAGTCATTGAGAAAATGTCCTTTCTGGCTGAAATGGCAAGAGACTGTTTTTTCTTTGTGATCCTGCCTAATATCTGTTTTGTGTGCATTGATTCTTTGGCCAAGTATCTGAGATGTTTGTCCAATGTACATAGCAGACGGACACTGTCGGCACATGATAGCATAAATTATATTTCTGGATGAGCAGGAATATGTGTTCTTGATCTTATAACTCAATTGGTTAGGTCCAATAATGGTATCAGCAGAGTGAATATGTGGACAAAGCTGGCAACGGGGTTTGTTGCAAGGGAAAGTTCCAGGGTTGGTATTAGTGAGGTATGTCCTGTGGTTGTTGGTAAGCATCATCTTGAGGTTAGGTGGTTGTCTGGAAGAGACTATGGGTCTGTCTCCCAGAGCCTCTTGGAGTTCAGTATCCTGTTCCAGTATAGGTTGTAGTTTATTGATAATGTGTTGGACGGGTTTAAGTTGGGGGCTATAGGTGATGACAAGTGGTATTCTATTGTTGGTTTTCTTGGGTCTGTCTTGAAGTAGATAGTTTCTGGGTATTCGTCTGGCTCTTTCAATTTGTTTTTTTTATTTCTCCGGGTGGGTAGTTGAGGTTTATAAATGCTTGGTAGAGATCCTGAAGTTTCTGGTCTCTGTCAGTGGGATTAGAGCAGATGCGGTTGTATCGAAGGGCTTGGCTATAGACGATGGATTGTATGGTGTGTTCTGGATGAGAGCTGGAAGCATGTAGGTAACTGTATGAGTCGGTGGGTTTTCTGTAGAGAGTAGTGTCTAATTTACCATTGGTGATTTGTACTGTGGTATCCAGGAAATGGATCTCTCGTGTAGAATGGTCCAGGCTGAGATTGATGGTGGGGTGTAGGTTGTTAAATTCTCTATGGAATATCTCCAGTGTTTCTTGGCTATGGGTCCAGATCATAAAGATGTCATCGATGTAGCATAAGTAGAGAAGGGGTGAGAGGGGATGGATCTGAGGAAACGTTGTTCTAAGTCAGCCATAAAGATGTTAGCGTACTGTGGGGCCATGCATGTACCCATGGCTGTGCCGCTGATCTGGAGGTATAAGTTGTCCTCAGACTGGAAATAATTGTGGGTGAGAACAAAGTTACATAGGTCTGCTGTCAGATTGGCAGTGGTGTCCTCTGGGATAGTGTTTCTAATTGCTTGTAATCTGTCTTCATGTGGGATGTTGGTGTATAGAGCTTCTACATGCATGGTAGCAAGGATGGTGTTATCGGGGAGGTTATCGATGTTTTGTAGTTTTCTTAGGAAGTCAGTAGTATCTCAGAGATAGCTGAGAGTGTTGGTTGCGTAGGGTTTGAGAAGAGAGTCTACATAGCTGGATAAACCAGTAGTGAGCGTGCCGATACCTGAGATGATGGGACGTCTGGGGTGTCCAGGTTTATGGATTTTGGGAAGCAGATAGAACAAACCTGGTCGGGGTTCAGAAGGTGTTTCTGTGTGGATTTGGTCCCGAGTAGATGTAGGGAGGTCTTTAAGGAGACAGTGTAGTTTCTTTTGGTATTCTGAGGTGGGATCAGAGGAGAGAGGTTTGTAAAATATGGTGTTAGAGAGTTGTCTGGTTGCCTCCTGGTTATAGTCGGCCTTATTCATAATGACCACAGCACCCCCTTTGTCAGCTGGTTTGATTATAATGTCTGGGTTGTTTTTGAGACTCTGGATAGCATAGCATTCAGCGCGGCTAAGATTGTGTGTCACTTGTTGTTTGTGAATAATGTCAGTCTGTGCGTTGTTGCGGAAGCTTTGTATATAAAAATCCAGATTGTAATTCTGACCATCGGAGTCCATATAGAATTATTTTTCCTTTGGTGTTGATAGGGGGGTCTGGTGGCTCAGACTGATGTTCATTGGTAGTTTGGAAATATTCTAGGAGGCGGAGGCGGCGAAAAAAAGCCTCAAGGTCACCACAAAATTGTATCCACTTTGTGGGGGAGGTGGGGCAGAAAGAGAGACCCCGGGATAAGACAGACTCTTCTGCTGGGTTGAGTTTGTAGCTGGAGAGGTTAACAATATTATCCGGTGGGTTGAGGTAGTTGCCGTTGTAGCCTGTGGTGTGGAGCAGTTTAGAAAGTTTATTGTCTTTTCTTTGTTGTAGGGAATTGAAGTGTGTATAGTAGATTTCTTGTCTGGTGGAACAAAAGTATTGTAAGGTGTTAGTCGGTATGGATGTTTGTCTTGAGATGAGAATCTCTAAGTTAGAGATGTCATTCTTGATGTTTTTCTGTTTCTTGTATAAGAAACTTATCAAGTGGTTCCTTAATTTCTTGGATACTGTGAGGCAGTCTCTCACTGTAGTCAGCACAGTGTGTTGATCTTAATGGATTGTTCACTTTCAGTCCTTTGGGTACCATGTCCATCTTTTTGCACTTGGATAGAAAGATGATGTCTGTCTGTATCTGTGCAAGTTTTTTCACATGGTTGATGGATTTCCATTTCAAACGGCTAAATGTAGTGCCTTGCATGTAGAATAGTAATAGAAATGTAGCCCTGTTATTCTGGTCTAGCTGAAACAAAAAACAGGACTATGTAGCACTTTAAAGACTAACAAGATGGTTTATTAGGTGATGAGCTTTCGTGAGCCAGACCCACTTCCTCAGATCAAATAGTGGAAGAAAATTGGCATGACCATATATACCAAAGGATACCATCAAAAAAATGAACACATATGAAAAGGACAAATCAAATTTCAGAACAGAGGGGGAATGGGGGGGGAGGTAAATGTCTGTGAGCTAATGATATTAGAGGTGATAACTGGGGAAGCTATCTTTGTAATGGGTAAGATAATTAGCATCTTTGTTGAGACCTAGGTATAAGTGTCAAATTTAAGCATGAATGACAGTTCAGAAGATTCTCTTTCAACAGGTCTTAACTGTGTTACTTCTTGACGGAGCAGTCTATACTGTGAAACTGAAAGGCCTGGATTCGGTCCCCTCTGACAATCCTTGAGAGAGGAAGGGGTGTCTCGGGTAAAAGCCGCCAGAAGACTGTGAATGAATGGGGGTCCATGAGCTGTTCCAGTGTGCGGGGATGCAGACTCACCCAGGCAGCTGTGTCCATCCACGTCTAGGTCCAGGGCCACTTTCCCAGTGGCTGGTAGGGGAACGCAGGCCTGACGGCTACTCAGGGTTCCAGCCCAGGCACTGTATGGCTAGCAGCCTAGGTCTACCCAGTCTCAGACCCCACTGCTGATTGCTGGCCTCCTTCCTATGTCCCCTCTATCTCCATAGAATCAGAGAATCCCAGGGCTGGAAGAGACCTGAGGAGTCATCGAGTCCAGCCCCCTGCCCAAAGCAGGACCAACCCCAACTCAGTCATTCCAGTCAGGGCTTTGTCAAGCTGAGACTTAAAAACCTCTAGGGATGGAGATTCCACCCCCTCCCCAGGGAACCCATCCCAGTGCTTCCCCACCCTCCCAGGGAAATAGTTGTCCTCAATATCCAACCTAGACCTCCCCCGCTGTAACTTCAGACCATTGCTCCTCATTCTGCCACCTGCCACCACTGAGAACAGCCTCTCTCCATCCTCTCTGGAACCCCCCTTCAGGAAGCTGAAGGCTGCTCTCAGATCCCCCCTCACTCTTCTCTTCTGCAGACTAAACAAGCCCAAATCCCTCAGCCTCTCCTCGTAAGTCATGCGCTCCAGCCCCCTCATCATGTCTGTAGCCCTCCACTGGACTCTCTCATCAATACAGATTCAGGTTTTAGCATCAAAAGAGACATCAGAAGGATTCCCCGTGCAAAAACCTCTCTGAATGCTGCTCAGTCCAACTCTGCTCAGACAGAAAAAAGCTCAACGGATAGTCCTTCATGCTACAGGAAAACATAATCCACTTTTATTTGCAGAGACGCTGCACTGACAGATCACAAACCTCTACAGACCCCCCTGAATAAACCTTTCAGAAAAGCATCCACTAGATTAGCGAGAATATTCTTGCAGCGGAAAAGGCTTTTCTACTCCATTCAATCCTTACCCAGAATAGGCACGCGATCTGAGAGGGCCCAGGAAAAAGAGACACACTGGGGGAAGGGAGAATGATGTTTGCTGTAGAAATAATTGAGACTTAACAGTGAGAGCAGGCAGAACCTGAGATCTGAAGACACAAAATGGTGCTGCAGTGTAGCATCATATAGAATAATTCACACCTAGAAAATGAACTGTTCGTGGCTTGCACCAAGCGAGGGATGCAGGACAGACTCCAGACAGTGATGGACAAAGCAGTTCTGCCAAGGCAGACAAGGAGAGAAATATTGCAGGAAGTCACCAGACGGAGCAGACAGTGGGGCAACATGACTCATGAACTGGCTAGGAATGGTGAGGAACGTCCTCCAAAGACACTCAGTATGTGGAGGGTCATAGCTTGGTACCCCAATGATGCCAAACTCCCTTTGTAAACAATAACATAGAACCATAGAACACTAGAGCTGGAAGGGACCTCGAGAGGTCATCGAGTCCAGTCCCCTGCCCTCACGGCAGGACCAAGCACCATCTAGACCATCCCTGACAAGTATCTGTCCAACCTGCTCTTAAATGTCTCCAGTGAGGGAGCTTCCACACCCTCCCTGGGCAATTTATTCTAGTGTTTAACCACCCTGACAGGCAGGAAGTTTTCCCTAACGTCCAACCTAAACCTCCCTTACTGCAGTTTAAGCCCATTGCTTCTTGTCCTGTCCTCAGAGGCCAAGGAGAACAATTCTTCTGTCTCCTCTTTGTTACGCCCTTTTAGGTACAGGAGGCTTCCGACTTGCGACGCGATTCGTTCAGAAGGAAGCGTTGCAAGTTGAGGGCGTTGTAACTTGTGTGCCATCGTAAATGTGGGCCAAGGACGTATGTTGGGGGTTTCCGGCCCTTTCTGCACTTACAAAGATGGTTGTAAGTGCGGGGGGTCGGAACTCAGGCAGTTGCATCTTGGGGGCTTTCTGTAGCTGAAAGCTGCTATCGTGTCCCTTCTTGGTCTTCTCTTTTCCAAACCAAACAAGGCCAATTCTTTCAGTCTTCTCTCATAGCTCATGTTTTCAAGACCTTGAATCATTTTTGTTGCTCTTCTCTGGATCCTCTCCAATTTCTCCGCATCTGTCTTGAAATATGGTGCCCAGAACTGGACTCACTACTCCAACTGAGGCCTAATCAGAGCCGAATGTAATGGAAGAATGACTTCTCGTGTCTTGCTCACCTGGGACCAATCCTGTTCAACTTATTCATAAATGATTTGGAGAAAGGGGTAAGCAGTGAGGTGGTAAAGTTTGCAGATGATACCAAACTGTTTAGGATAGTCAAGACAGAAGCAGACTGTGAGGGACTCCAAGAAGATCTCACCAAACTGAGTGATTGGGCAACAAAATGGCAAATGAAATTTAATGTGGATAAGTGTAAAGTAAAGCACATCGGGAAAAATAACCCCAACTATACGTACAGTATGATGGGGGCTAATTTGGCTACGACAAATCAGGAAAGAGATCTTGGAGTTATCGTGGACAGTTCTCTGAAAACTTCCACACAGTGTGCAGCGGCGGTCAAAAAGGCAAATAGGATGCTTGGAATTATTAAGAAAGGGATAGAAAATAAGACCCAGAATATCTTACTGCCCCTGTATAAAACTATGGTATGCCCACGTCTTGAATACTGTGTATAGATGTGGTCTCCTCACCTCAAAAAAGATATTTTGGCCTTGGAAAGGGTTCAGAAAAGGGCAACTAAAATGATTAGGGGTTTGGAACGGGTCCCATATGAGGAGAGGCTAAAGCGACTGGGACTTTTCAGTTTAGAAAAGAGGAGACTGAGGGGGGATATGATAGAGGTATATAAAATCATGAGTGGTGTGGAGAGGGCCGATAAAGAAAAGTTATTTATTAGTTCCCTAAATAGAAGAACTAGAGGACACCAAATGAAATTAATGGGTAGCAGGTTTAAAACTAATAAAAGAAAGTTCTTCTTCACACAGCGTGTAGTCAGCCTGTGGAACTCCTTGCCAGAGGAGGCTGTGAAGGCTAGGACTATAACAGAGTTTAAAGAGAAGCTAGATAATTTCATGGAGGTTAGGTCCATAAAAGGCTATTAGCCAGGGGATAGAAATGGTGTCCTTGGCCTCTGTTTGTCAGAGGCTGGAGAGGGATGGCAGGAGACAAATCGCTTGATCATTGTCTTCGGTCCACCCTCTCTGGGGCACCTGGTGCTGGCCACTGTCGGCAGACAGGATACTGGGCTAGATGGACCTTTGGTCTGACCCAGTACGGCCGTTCTTATGTTCTTATGTTCTTGTGACAGGAGTCAACAGGTGAGGGCCGTCTGTCAGACCCACATTGGGGTTCTTAAACAAATAGATTCATTTAGGAGCAAAACCAGGAACTCCTGGTGGAAGGAAGAGAAAGGTCTTAGAAAAAGTCAACAAGTCTCTGCTGTTCAGTGAGGTGGACTAGACGAGTTTGGACCCGGAGCTGATACACATGATGTCCTGTTCTATCTCTTTGCCATGCCTTGCTAGCTCCCTCTTACCTTTCTTGGCTTTTGTCCTCTTCCTGGGGCATGTCAGTTAGCAGGAGAAAAAAGATAAGTCTGCCCACCCTGAGAAGCACCAAGCAGGGATGTCCCAGAATGGGGAAGTGAGCCAATGTGCCGCCTCAGAGCAAGTGTCTGCGACTGACCAACCACCTCAAGTGCTGAGAACTTCAATAAAAACTCATATCCATGCCTTCCCAGCCCCCATCTTTGCTACCCTCTGTGATCCCCTGCCTGGCTGTCTGGTATATGATAAAATTCCCACTAACCATTTCTTTTACTCACATGGGGCACATCTACACGGCGGCACTCTTTTGGGATACTTCCGGTATCCTGCAATAGCTATTCCACGTCTTGACAGCACACCCGTTATTTCAAAATATCTTTCAAAATAATGGTCATGCTATTCCAACATCCCTGTAAACCTCATTCCATGAGGAGTAAGGGACATAGACTCATAGACTCGTAGACTTTAAGGTCAGAAGGGACCATTATCATCATCTAGTCTGACCCCCTGCACAACACAGGCCACAGAATCTCACCCACCCACTCCTGGAATAATCCTCTCACCTATATCTCAGATACTGAAGTCCTCAAATGATGGTTTAAAGACCCCAAGATGCAGAGAAGCCTCCAGCAAGTGATCTGTGCCCCATGCTATAGAGGAAGGTGAAAAACCTCCAGGGCCTCAGCCAATCTACCCTGGAGGAAAATTCCTTCCCGACTCCAAATGTGGCGATCAGCTGAACCCTGAGCATGTGGCCAAGACTCACCAGCCAGACACCCAGGAAAAAATTCTCTATAGTAACTCCTATCATCCCACCATTGGCCTATATACCACTGATAGTGAAAGGTCAATTAGTTGCCAAGATCATGTTATCTCATCAAACCATCCCCTTCATAAACCCATCTAGCTTAATCTTGAAGCCAGATAGGTCTTTTGCCCCCACTACTTCCCTTGGAAGGCTGTTCCAGAACTTCACTCCTCTAATGGTTAGAAACCTTTGTCTAATTTCGAAGTAAGGGACATTTCGGAATAGCAGTTTATTTCAAAATTTGGCATTGTGTAGACAGTGACAAATTACGAAATAAGTTATTTTGCAATACACTTGAAACAGGCTATGCAATTGGTGTAGCTTATTTCGAGCAAAGGTGCAGTGTAGACGCACCCTCAGGGACTCTAACCAACATTCTTTCTTGGAAAAAAATGGACTTTTACTAAATTGAAATTAACATGATTTGGCCTCATCATTCAGTTTCAGCTACAATATGTTTTACATTGTCTTTAGGGTTCTTTTACTTGCTTCTCTATCCCACTCAGATGTTGCCATGTTTTCTTGCATGTTTGCCATGGAGCTTAGCAGGCGGAGGTCTCAGTTCTTGGATCTCTGAACCACGTTTAACTGCTTAACACAGAACAGTAAATGGGTTGTGATATACCCTTGCTGACTCTGGGCCCATCTAAGGCTACGTCTAGACTGCAGGCTTCTTTCGGAAGAAGCTTTTTTCAGAGGAGATCTTCCAAAAAACTTCTTTCGACAGACAGTGTCCACACTGCAAAAGTGCATCAAAAAAAGCAATCTGCTTTTTCGAAAGAGCATCCAGACTGAATGGACGCTCTCTTGCATGTCAGCTGTGATTACTATGGATGGAATGGCCACCAGGGCACCTGTGCTTTTTCCTCTTTCCTCTTCTTCCGAAAGAACTCCCTCTTCCCCGTTCACACATGCCTCTTGGCAAAAGAGCTCTTGCGCAAAAAGGCTTCTTCCTCGTAGAATGAGGATTACCAATACTGGAGAAACCCCTCTGGTCTTTCAATTTTCTTGCAAAAGAACACAATTGCAGTGTGGATGTTTTTCCAACAAAACTCTGTAGTGTAGACATACCCTAATTGAGCTCAAAAGGAGTTAATTATGATCAAGAAGACATAGGAAATGCAGGTGGCTGTAATCCAGGTAAAATGGATGTAAGAATGAAAACAATCTTTTCCCAATGTTTATTCCCGCACAAGGAAAGAGAGCAGTCTAGTAAGAACAGAAGAAACTCCCCCTGAGTGAGCCTGATGAGTTCTTTTAGAGGGAAAAGACTTTCCAAGAATGACACGCCTGTTATAAAATAAACTACAGCCATGTCCAACGCACATGATATTAGCACCCTGACAGGTTATATAGAGTTGTTAAACTCCAGAAAGATGTTTCCTTTGTGGGATACAAAAGCCCTCACAGTCATGATGATAAAGCCCGGGAAATATAATCTTTATTTCTTAATGGGAGGCCAGGGAACATGGAGAGAGAATCTGAGAAATAATTTCATCCCAACATCACAGAGAAGGTAGCTGGGCCACAGCAGAAAGAGAAAGTGAGAAATGCCTATTTTACTTTTTTCATCAACAAGGCTACGTGGCGACTCTTTCATCTTTCATCTCTTTTATCTTTCTTGAAAACAAGCGTGGCCTTTGGGGAGACTTTGAATCTTTTTTTTTTTTTCATAGCACGAGAGGAACAATGATATTTTGAAAACACGTTTTTTTATACAAGCGGGAAGAGGCAGGAGATTCGGTTCACTGTAGTTGATGCCTCCAACTGACCATTTGTCAAAACCTTGTCACATTAACTTGGGCCAAAATGGTAGATGACCGGATTTACATACCTGAGAACCTAAGAACGTAAGAATGGCCATACAGTAGCAAACCAAAGTGTCTAGCCCAGTGTCCTATCTGCCGACAGTGGCCAATGCCAGGTGCCCCAGAGGGAATGAAATGGAACAGGGAATCATTAAGTGATCCCTCTCCTGTCATCCATGCCCAACCTCTGACAAACAGAGGCTGGGGACACCGTTCCTACCCCTCCTGCACAATAGTCATTGATGGACCTAATGTCCATGAATCTCTTTTGAATCCTGTTAAAGTCCTGGTCTTCACAACATCCTCTGGCAAGGAGTTCCGCAGGTTGACTGTGTACCGTGTGAAGAAAAAGTTCCTTTTGTTTGTTTTAAACCTGCTACCTATTAAATTCATTTGGTAACCTCTGGTTCTTCTGTTATGGGAACAAGTAAATAACATCTCCTTATTCACTTTTTCCACTCCAGTCATGATTTTACAGATCTCTATCATATCTCCCCTTAGTGATCTCTTTTCCAAGCTGAAAAGTCCCAGTCTTATTAATCTCTCCTCATGCACAGCCATTTCATAGCCCTGATCATTTCCGTTGCCTTTTTCGGAACCTTTTGCAATTCCAATATATATTTTTGAGATGAGGCGACCACATCAGCACATAGTGTTCAAGATGTGGGTTTACCACCTAGCATTCCCAAGCATCCATAGTTCCGGGAAATTTGCTGGTGAACGGCAAGAGAGGGATTGGAACACAGCTTACCTTTCTCTGCAGGCTTTCTGCCGACGCTCCAGGAGAAGAAAAGGAAGGTCCATAGGACTCTGGAAGAACATGGGAGTAGGACAGAGGACCTACTCCCATGTAATCCCCAGGAAAGAAAAGGACCTGGGGGTTACAGTGGATGAGAAGCTGGATATGAGTCAACAGGGCGCCCTTGTAGCCAAGAAGGCTAACAGCATATTGTGGTACATTAGGAGGAGCACTGCCAGCAGATCTAGAGAAGTGATTATTTCCCTTTATTTGGCCCTGGTGAGGCCACATCTGGAGTATTGTGTCCAGTTCTGGGGCCCCCACTATAAAAAGGATGTGGACGTATTGGAGAGGGTCCAGGAGAGGGCAACAAAAATGATTAGGGGGCTGGAGCAAAGGACCTACGAGGAGAGGCTGAGAGATTTGGGTCTGTTTAGTCTGCAGAAGAGAAGAGTGAGGGGGGATTTGAGAGCAGCCTTCAACTACCTGAAGGGGGGTTCCAAAGAGGCTGGAGAGAGGCTGTTCTCAGTGGGGGCAGACGGCAGAACAAGGAGCAATGGTCTCAAGTTGCAGTGGGGGAGGTCTAGGTTGGATATTAGGAAAAACGATTTTTCTAGGAGGGTGGGGAAACACTGGGCTGGGTTCCCTAGGGAGGGGGTGGAGTCTCCATCCATGGTGGTTTTTAAGTCTTGGCTTGGGCCCTCCAACCTGCTGCCGCACTCACTAGGATATCTGACTAGCAGAGGTTAGCATTGCTCTCTGGAAATGTGTGGATGGGGAAGCACCGTGATACAAAACTCAGGCCGGGAGCTGGATGAGCTGCTGGGTGCACGGTGTCAAGGATCGTGTGCTGTAGAGGCAGCTGGTTCTGGAGGGGGACTAGGCCCAGTCGGTGCACTGGCTGGAAAGGATTTGCTTCAGGTTGGGGGGCTGTCTGGAGGCGAGGATTGACCTGTCTCCCAAGGCCTGCATGCCTCTAGCTTCCATCCAGGACACATAGCCTGATGCAGAGTTAAGACTCTGCATGCTCTGGGTCTAAGGGTCCGTGGTGTCCAACCAGGAACTCGCCACATGTTTCTGAAAATGTAAATAATTTTGTGAGCCAACTAGTCACACTCAGGCAGCCAAAGAACCACACGTGGCTAGTGCGTTGGACACCACGTCTAAGTAAAGGACTGATGTTTATTCTTCCTGGTTTACTACGGAAAAGAGCATCATTGCTTTAAAAGTGCACCTCATTTACAAGTTGAGAAAGCTTTACGTATTCCTTGTTTGACTTCTGGCCCTCAGGGCTTAATTAGTGGTACTAAGAAAAATGGCAGCATCTCGTTTCCTGATCCCAGCTGAACTCGGCTTGTGACCTTTTGTTCCATGGGGAGGACGGGGACAGAGACTGCTTTCAAATTAGAAAAGAAAAAAAAAACGTTTGCTGGAAAAAATGGGCAGGGGATGTCTCTGCTGTCACTTTCACCCGCATAAATCCGGGACAACGCCCATGACGTCTAGTGAGTTACGCTGGTGCACAAGCAGCATACGTGTGGGCCGAGCCACTTCCACAATATTTCTGTGGTTCCTGATGTGCTTCCTTAACTCGGGCGAGGGGATGTGGAGAGGAATCACCAAAACAGAGTTTGTCAGCTGGGGAGATGAAAACTTCAGAGTTTCTTTTTTTGTTTCCCCGGAAGTCAGCTCGCTACATAATGCATTTGCTACCCCGTATTTTGTACAGCACCAGCTTATTCTAACCATTTAGTGCCTTGGAGGTGGGTTAGGAGCATCCCCCCCTTTCTGCAGCGCCATAAAACGAAGGATGGCTTCTACCCTCCCAGACTTGTTTCCTTAGTCTTGAAATCATCCATACTGTAGTACAGGGCTAGGCAAAATACGGCCCAGGGGCTGGATCTGGCCCACAGAGCACCCTGCCGGGATCCACAGGGCATGCAGCTGCCGTGGTTTAAAGTGCAGTGCCTGTGTTTCTCTGCTTTGCGGGGTGGGGGGACTTTGTGTGATCTCCCTGCCCCCAGCCCAATGCTCAGCTCCTATTGGCTGGAAACAATCGGCAAATAAGAACTGACCTCAGCCAGTCTCTCAGCTGCTATTGGCTGGACACATCCAGCCAATCGGAGCTGAGGGATTGGCCTGGGAGATGGGGCGGGCAAGCCTCTTCCCCCACCCAGAGCTGAGAGCCTTGTTGTGGAGGGAACAGCCTGTATTTTCAAGCGGTCTGGGGCTGCTGCAGGCTGGGAAATGCTGAATGAGGTAAGCGCCTCCCAGCCAGAGCCTACCTCTGGCACCCTCTGCCCCAGGTCACACCCCCCTCCTTCACCCAAACTCCCTCTCAGACCCCACACTGTCTCCTGCACCCCAGTCCCCTAGCCCAAGCTCCCTTCTGTGCCCAGCCTCCATCCTCGACCCCCCACCCGCTCCAGAGAAAAGCACGGCCCTTGATCACTTACCAAAAGCTTGGAGTGGCCCCCACCAAAAATTATTGCCCACCCCTGGTCTAGTAACATCTCCAAGCCCCAGCTGAGGTTGGCGTCCCATGCTGCTGGCCCCTGCGCCATCCAAGAAGAAGACATCTCCCTGCCCGGAGGAAGTGTCCCAAGCAAGGACCAAGTTTGGACACCACTCCGGGCACTGAGCAATGCCCTCGCCCATGGGCAGTCCCCCCAAGGCCAACGGAGGAATGGGACTATGGGGAAGGAGTGTTTCATAAGCAGAAAGATGCTGCTCAGTGTGAGTAGGGCAGACAGATGTTCTGGTCGATGGACACTGCCTTTGCTTCCCTCCAAGCCGGCTTTGCCAGTGGGGTTGGTCTAGGAGCTGTTGCACGGAAGACACCTCCGCAGGAGAGCTTTGTGGAAGGAGACTGTTGGCCCCTACTAAGATTGCGGGGGAGGGTTGGTTGGCCAGCACCCAGGACCGAAGGAAAGGGGAAACGACAATGGGAAATCAAGACCCTGAGGTCAGCCAGATAGGCCAGGGCAGGCAGGCCAGGGAGGGAGCCAAGACCGCATGGTCCTACCTACCATGGGACTTTGGGCTGCCTGTCCAGAGGAGCTGAGCTAAGGGAAGACAGATCCAGAGCCGGACCGGGAGGGACGAGCTAGAGACAGAGTAGCAACATTGAGGCAGAAGCAGGAGGAAGGAGGAAGCTGTCAGAGGAGGCTGTCAGAGAATGAAAAACGGCAGGGAGAGTAAAATGGAGACAAAAGAAAAACCTTACCAGAATCCAGCTTCTGAGCCAAATACCATGGGCAGTCTATCCAGAAAGTCAGCGCGCGGTGTCTTCCCTTCTGGCCTCAATCTCAGACACACGACGCTTCGGGGAGCTCATTTTGGCTGTTGTTCTGCTCGTGTTTCTTTGAGTGGCACCCTGTCTAGCGAACGTTTTGGGGGAAATGCCGGGGGGATGCTGTAAGCACTTAGGGTGTGTCTAGACTACAGGGTTTTTTGAAACAAATGGCTCATAACTTTTTTGAAAATGCACTGCTCGTAACTTGCATACAGTCATGGACGGCCAGTAATGAAGGCAAAGGAAGGCAGAGCCTTCCCCAAACTGCTTACACGTCTGACTGCCAAAGGCTGGGGCCCCAGTGGGGTAAGGCCAGGGCTGTGGTGTTGGCAACCTGGCTCCCTGGCCGCTGGGGAGGGATGAGGCCAGAGCACAGAAGTCCTGCTCTCTGGACACTGGGAAGGGCCGAGCCAGGCTTGTATCACGGCAGCCCCAGCCCTCCATGTGGCCAGAAAGGATCGGGGTGGGGGTGGGCAGGTCTTGGCTTCAGGGATGGGCCTTGGTTGGAGGGGCCAGAGGTAGGCTGGGGCTTGCCTTCCCCCACTGGCTTTTCTCCAACTCCTGTGCATGCCGTTGAAACTCTATCTTACAGATAAGGGCCAAGATTATGACAAAGTTTGAGATGGTGCTCAAAACACAGCTCCCTCCCATTGCCAGACCATCTCCTAGAATCTCAATCACCTGGCGCCCAGAGGGTGCTACTTGTCTTTAGATCCTGTGTGCACGGCAGCATCTGTACTGGGAAGCGGGGGAGAGGAAAGGTCTATTGGTAGGGTCATGCCACAATTACTGCATAGCACATACATCGAGGAGTCCTGTGGCACCCTAGAGAGTAAGGGTATGTCTACACTACAAAGTTAATTCGAACTAACAGCCGTTAGTTCCAATTAACTTTCATAGGCGCTACACATGCAAACCGCTAGTTCGAACTTAATTCGAACGAGCGGAGCGCTTAATTCGAACTAGGTAAACCTCATTCTACGAGGACTAACGCCTAGTTCGAATTAAGTAGTTCGAATTAAGGGCTGTGTAGCCACTTAATCCGAACTAGCTGGAGGCTAGCCCTTCCCAGGTTGCCCTGGTGGCCGCTCTGGGCCAAGCCAGGGAAACTTTTCTGCCCCCCTCCTGGCCCCGGAGCCCTTAAAGGGGCACAGCCTGGCTACAGTGCTTGTGCCAGTTGCAAGCCTGCCAGCACCCAGCCAGCAGACCCTGCACCTGGCACGGCATGAGCCAGCCACCCGCTGCCACCCAGCCCCCCGCCTCTTCCCAGGACCAGGCTGGAGGCTCCTAGGAGCCTGCCCAGGGCTGCAAGAGGCGGGCGCCCGCCTGGTCTAGTGCGGAGATCGTGGACCTCATGGAGGTTTGGGGGGAGACCTCCAACGTCCACGACCTCCTCACTAGGCACAGGAATGAGGCCGTCTAGGGCAGGATAGCTGCCAGCCTGGCCACCAAAGGCCACATGAGAACCCAGGAGCAGGTTTGCATGAAAATCAAGTTGGTCCAGTGAGACCCCCCGACCCTGAGCCCTGAGCTGAGATCATAAGAACATAAGAACGGCCGTACTGGGTCAGACCAAAGGTCCATCAACCCCGGTAGCCTGTCTGCCGACAGCGGCCAACACCAGGTACCCCGGAGGGGATGGACCGAAGACAATGACCAAGCCATTTGTCTCGTGCCATCCATCTCCAGCCTCTGACAAACAGAGGCCAGGGACACCATTCCTACCCCTTGGCTAATAGCACTCCATGGACCCAACCTCCATGACTTTATCTAACTTCTCTTTAAACTCTGTTATAGTTCTAGCCTTCACAGCCTCCTGTGGCAAGGAGTTCCACAGGTTGACTATTTGCTTTGTGAAGAAGAACTTTCTTTTATTAGTTTGAAGCCTGCTACCCATTCATTTCATTTGGTGTCCTCTAGTCCTTCTATTATGGGAACTAATGAAGAACTTTTCTTTATGCACCCTCTCCACACCACTCATGACTTTATATACCTCTATCATATCCCCCCTCCGTCTCCTCTTTTTTAAGCTGAAAAGTCCCAGTCTCTTTAGCCTCTCTTCATATGGGACCCGTTCCAAACCCCTAATCATTGTAGTTGCCCTTTTCTGAACCCTTTCCAAGGCCAAAATATCTTTTTTGAGGTGAGGAGACCACATCTGTACACAGTACTGAAGATATGGCATACCATAGTTTTATACTTCCCCTCCTTCTTCTTCTCCTGACTTCCCCCTTCCAGCTCCCTCCTCCCAGGTTTCCACCTCCCCTCTCCCACCCTCTCTCTTCCCCTCTCCCACCTCCTTTTCCCAGTCTCCCCAGAGGTTAATCCCCCCCCCCACACACACAGTTTTGTTAAATAAAGAGAGTTTCTATTTTTGAACACATGTCCTTTATTTTTTACATCAGGAAGGGGGGCTAGGGAGAGGTAAGTGGAAGGCAGTGAGGGAGGAAGGGGGCGGCTCTGCGGGCTCCTCAGGGTGGAAGCTCTCCTGCAGGGTCTCCTGGATCCTGACAGCCCCCCGATTGACCCCCCCAGATGGCAGCCTGCGGCAAGTGCAGCCGGGCTGATGGCCGAGTGCTGTGATGTGCCGAGCGTGGGCACTCAGGGCACTCCAAGACAGGACTGCTTTGCTGTCCCTCATCGAGGTAGACAAGCAAGCGGGGAACCCTGAGAACTGTCTGTCCGGGGTGTGGGTCGGGTCCCTTTAAGCACAGCCCTCGGCTAGCCTGAGGCAGCAGCTCCACGCTCTAAGTCCTGGTTCCGGCCAGCCTTAACTTCGGTTTAGGGTCCACTCAATGTGGACATGCTAGTTCGAATGAGCAAAACGCTAATTCGAAGTAGTTTTCAGGTCTAGATGCTGAAGTTAGTTCGAATTAGTGCTGTAGTGTAGACCTACCCCAGCAGAGTTATTAGGGCAGAAGCTTTCATGGGTAAAAGCCACTTCATCAGATGTGTTGGAGTGGAGTTTCCAGAGGCAGGGGTGTATATATAAGGACAACAAAAGAAAGAGGGAAAATGAGGCTAATCACGTCAGGATGGAAGTGGCTCATTCACAGCAGATGGTGTGGAAACGTGGGCATCACGGCCATGTCTGCACTATGCAGAAGATCAACGCTTCCACAGCCGAATCTTCTGATTTAGCGAGTCTAGTGAAGACCTGTTAATTTGAACTGAGAGCCCCCCCCCCACACACACACGTCAACGTGGGTCTTCTGCTGCTCACGAGGAGTAAGGGAAGCTGACGGGAACATTTGCTCCCATTGGCCTCCTGCTGTGTGGACGGTGCGAATGAGATTTAAGATCCGTCGACTCCAGCTACGTAATTAACATAGCTGGAGTTGTGTATCTTAAGTCAACTTTCCCCTTTAGCGTAGACCTGGCCCAAGAGAGGCGAAATTGCCTCTGTAGGGTGTTAACCAGTTAAGATCCTTATTCAATACTAAATGAAGAGTTTTGCATTCCACCCTGACGTGATTAGCCTCATTTACACCAGTACCCTCTTTCTTTTGTTGCCCTTATCTACACCCCTGCCTCTGTCATCTAATTCATCTAATGAAATGGGTTTTATCCACGAAAGCTTAGATCCCGATGAATCTGTTGGTCTCTCAGGGTATGTCTACACTTGCACCCTAGTCCGAACTAGGGATGCAAAAGCAGGCATTCGAAATAGTCAGTGAAGAGGGGATTTAAATAGCCCGTGCTTCATTAGCAAGATCTCGCCGGCACGTTACTCCGAATGCCAGCTGTTTCAAAAGTGAAAGTGTGCGCCAGGACGTTACTCCTTACTCTAGTTACTAACGTAATCTAGGTACCACTCCTTTGAAGTCACGTTAATTCGAACCAAGGGGTTTGGTTCGAACTAACACGTCCCAGCATGCACTTTCACTTTCGAAACAGCTGGCATTCGGAGTAATGCGCCCGCAAGATCATACTAATGAAGCCCGGGATATTTAAATCCCTGCTTTATTGACTATTCGAATGCCTACATTTGCATCTGTAGTTCGAACTAGGGTGCAAGTGTAGACATACCCTAAGGCTATATCTACACAGCAGGGTTATTTTGGAATAACGTTAGTTATTCCGAAATAACATAGTGCATGTCTACACTGCAAGCCTTTATTTTGACATAATGTTGAGTTGCAGGACTTCTTACTCTGACTCCTGGTAACCCTCGTTTCACAATGACAAAGGGAAGTTGAAGGAAGAAGAGTACCCTTCCTTCGACTTCCTGCTGCACAGACAGCGCCAAAAGCCGAATTGAGCTCTTTCGACTTCAGCTACGCAATTGACGTCACTGAAGTTGTGTAGCTTAATTCGACTTGAGCCCTGCTGCGTAAATGTACCCTAAGGTGCCACAGGTTTCCTCATTATTTTTGCAGGTGCAGATTCCCACGGCTACCTCCAATATGCTACATAGCACATGTGTCTACCCACCTCCAACTGCGCCATGATTAAGAATGAACGGAATTGCCATGCACCCAGGAAAAAAGAAAATAAAATACCAAAAGAATGGAAGTAGCAATTGGTTGGAAAAGAAACATTCCCATTTTTATCTGAAATCTTTTCAATCATCTCAGTTCAATCACACAAGATCATGCAATGCTCCCTACTGCTGGATTTAGTCTTTGGATTGTTATTATAGCCGCTCCCCGAGTTACGACCACCTCCACTTATGACAATCCTCACTTATGACCAAAGCGGTTGTAAATGTGGATCCAAGTTATGAACGGCGATCCGCGCTTACAAATAGCACAGTCGCCATGTAACTCTATGGGATCCAAGTTACGAACACTTCGAGTTACGGACCAAGCGTTGGTCCGTAACTTGTTCGTAACTCAGGGAGCGACTGTACTAACTGCGCTAAGCAATATAGAAAGACTAATGGATTTCCTGAAGGAGAATTTATATGCAGGGTCAACTTTTTTTTTAAGAGGGGCAGGCAATTACCACTGCTTTTATTTAATGATGCCTTCATTTATGCCAAGAAATATGTCATATTGAAAGACTACAAATGAAAGCATTCGTTTAAAATAGAATTATTGATTCGTCCAGCATGAGATCTTCTAGCTCATATTTATGGATGATGAAAAACGCCTTGCTTGATAACAGCCTCAAGCTGTTCATGCCAATCCAGAGATGGGGACGTGCACTACAAAAGAATGAACCGATTGAGAGGGATGGTGGGAATCGGGGATTCGCTCTAAGATGCTTCGCGCCCTCAAGGCATGTGGCGTGTCTCCATTGTGTAACACAGCTGGGGTACTTCCTTGCTGGCTGAAATGGAACACAATCCCTGTGTTACTCACAGCGTTTTAATACGATGCAAAATGTATTTGGCGTGACTGGAGCTCAATGCAAGTCTATGCATGTTATCCTAGCATTTGCACCTATCAAAAATATCCCGTCAAACTTTTATTTCAATGGAAAATGGCCTTTTGGCAAAGCTTCATTTGAAAATTTCCACTTTTTCTTTGAAAAAATGAAGACAAAGATGTTCTCTAAAAAATGTTGTTGGTAAAAAAAATATTGGCTTGATGTTGTCAAGCCAGAAAATTTCCAAACCTTTTCGAGAAGACCGAAAATATTTCACTCCTTTCAAATTGTTTATAGGAAGACTGCTACTCATCGGCAACGTCTACACTACATGCTTCTTGCACAAGAAGCCTTTTGCGCAAGACTTTTTGCTCAAAAACTTCTTGTGCAAGAGCACGTCCACACCTCAAAGCACATTGCAAAAGTGATGTGCTTTTGCTCCAGAGAGCGTCCACACTGCATGGACGCTCCTACGCAAGAAAGCTCTGATGGCCATTCACAGAATGGCCATCAGAGCACCTGTGCTTTTTCCCATAGGAGTTTCTTGAGTGTGCACACTTGCTTTTTTGCACAACAACTCTTGCACAAAAGGGAGTTATGTCTTGTAAAAGGAGGTTTACCTCTGGCAGAAAAAGCCCTCTGTTCTGCCATTTTACTCTTGACTTCCTTGCACAAAAGCACATTTGAGGTCTGGACGCTCCACGGGTTTTTGTGCAAAAACCTTGCAGTGTAGAAATAGCCGATATCATGAATTGTTGACTCTTTTATCGGGCCCTTATTGTCTTCTGACCTGCTCTGCTTAGCATTAATGGCTAAGACTGAACACACATATATAAAAAAATTGGACGCCTTTCTTAAAGCCAGTGTAAAATTTAGTTATTAAAAATAAACCTTTGCAAGAGTTTTATGCACCCTGAAACACAAACGGTTCAGGCAAAGCAGGGTCCCTACAACGAGGCACTTAAATAAGTGGCTTGACTTTCAGAGGCGTTGAATTTAACCGCCTTCTTTATCCAACTTAGGCCTGAATAAACTTCTGAACTGGATAATGCACTACAAAGGTGATTTCCCCGCCTTTGATATTCACATTTCCACACCACATGCTATGAATGAGACACCCCCAGCCTGACTTAATTAACTTCATTAACACTGGTCCTAAAATTGACAGGTAACTTCTTTTTCTGCTATATTTACCCTGAATTTTACAATTTCCACTCCAGCTCATCTGATGAAGTGGGTTTTACCCACCAAAGCTCATGACTTAATCAATTTGTTAGTCTCTAAGCCCTCGTCTACACTAGGGAGTTATTTCGAAATAACCCCCCTTCTTTTGAAATAACAAGGCAAGTGTCCACACTACTAAGCCTGTTATTTCAAAATGATGGGCTAGTTCTTTTGAAAGCTGTAGTCCTGCTTTCCTTGGGGAATAAGCTTATTTTGAAATAGTTATTTTGGGAGTTATTATTTTGAAATAAGTTATTGCAAAATAATTTCCTAGTGTAGGCATGCCCTAAGGTGTCACAGGTCTGCTTGTTTTTAAAGTCACAGACTAAGGGCATGGCTACATTAGAAAATTATTTCAAAATCAGTTATTTTGATATAGTAACTCCTGAAATAACTATTTCAAAATAAACTTGTGGAAAGCAGGAGTTATTATTTTAAAATAACCAGCCCCTTATTTTGAAATAACGGGCTTGGTAGTGTGGATGTTCTGCTTGTTATTTTGAAAGAAGGGGCGTTATTTTAAAATAACTCTCTAGTGTAGACCAGGACTAACACGGCTACCCCTCTGAGACTTTTAACCCCTTGTTGTTCAGAGTCAGAAAGGGAGGTGGGGGCTGAGGTCAGGGTCTCTCCCTTCCCCCGCCTCAGCACAGTTATTCCTTTCAGGTGTCACACACCCATCTCCACCCCATCACGATAATGATTTGCTTTGTGTCCCGCAGTGGTGCATTGTGGGTTAGCATACACAGTGTGCGCCTCTCACGTACTGCCCATGTAAATGCACTCTGATGCCTGAGGAGAACAATGGGAACCCGGACCAGCACTTTTCTCTTCACGCTTTTCTGTCGCTGACAAATCTGTCAGTGAGAAAACTCTGCAAGTGTAGAGACAGGCTGACACCTCCATACGCAAGCACGGACATTATTTTCAGAGAGCTGCGGAAATGAGAGACGACGTCCCTTAGCCACATGCCCGCAGGAAGTCTGAAAGAGGCTGGAATCTAGCCACGATCTTCTGATTCCTGCTTTAGTGCTTTAACCACTAGCCCATTCTTCCCCTCTTATTAATATTTTGTCTATGCTCATATTTTTCAATATGTGGGCACAACGATTAACAAAGCTACTTGGAGCTAGCTGGGCAAATATCCGTCGAATCACCTGTGCGGACACATCGAAACTGTAAAACAATCAGCAGACTGTAGAGAGAGACGGAGGTGCTAATGGGTTTCAAATAATGATAAATTTAGGATGCTGCAATAAACCATCTTAAATAAAATGATCAAGAGTCAGCTAAGGGATAAGACACAAGAAAGGAAGAAGAAGGCGGTGATGGGCACCTCGAGCCCCGTGTAAGTCAAGGCATGGTGTAAGATATTTTATAATAATAAACAATACATACATGGACTTACCTTACCTGAGGCTTAGGGAGATCTCTGGAGTCTGGGTGTCCGCCTATTTCCCAGCAGTCCCTGCTTTTCAGTCGCTTTCCATAGTCTCCCCCACGGTCCTACAATTGTTCAATCCAGCCTAACGTCTTTGTTCTCGCCTATGTCTGCTGCGCTCAGTTACAGGGGGGGTCACTCGATGGTTCCCTGTTCTGGTCACTCCCTCTGGGGCACCTGGCATTGGCTGCTGTCAGCAGACAGGACTCGGGGCTGGATGGACCTTTGGTCTGACCCAGGGCACATATAGACTGCATTTTTTTTTCGAAAGGAGATATGCAAATTTGGCACTAATTTGCATAGCTTCTTCCGCTCGCTTTTTCAAAAGTGGGTTTTTCAAAAGCGAAAGTAGTCTGGACGCAATTTTTTTCAGGGGAAAAAAATCCCTTTTTCGGGAAAAAAAAACGCTCTTCCTATAAAAAGGAGGTTTACACAGTTTTTCAAAAAAGGTTTTTTTTCCCCTGAAAAAACTGCGTCCAGACTACTTTCACTTTAAAAAAACCCGCTTTTGAAAAAGGGATCGGAAGAAGATATGCAAATTCAGCACTAATTTGCATATCTCCTTTTGAAAAAAAACCCATAGTCGAGACATGCCCCCCAGTCTGGCCATTGTTATGTCTTGTTTATTGTGTCTGCAGGGGAGGGGAGGGGAGGATGGGGGAGGAAAGGCACTGAGGGGCAGCGGGGAGGCCCAGGGGAGAGCCTTACAGGTGTCCTTGTCTGAAACTCTCCTTCAGGGCCTCTTGGATGCACACGGCCCCCTACCGGACCTGCCAGATGGCAGCCGTGCACAGTTGCCCAAAGGCCCTAATCAGCTATTCGGCCTCTGCCCTGCACCCTGGCAGAAACGTCTGTTCTCCCCCTTGTTCTGACATCTATTGTGGCGGACACAACAGGATGCCACCACTTGGGGGATGTTCTGCTTGCTGAGGTCCAGGCAAGCAAGGAGACAGAGGAACCTCCCTTTAAGGCAGCTGAAGGTGCCCTCCAATGCAGGCCTACTGAGCCTGCCATTGAAATGTTCCTTACTTTGGTCAAAGTGCCCAGTGTAGGGCTCGATCAGCCAGGGGAGCAGAGGGTCAGCTGCATCCCCCATGATACACATCGGCATGTCCGCCTCCCCAACGGGGATGGTGCGGTCGGGAACAAAAGTGCCGACATGCATCTTCTGGTAGAGGCTGGAATTCCAGCATGCTCAGTGCTGGTTTAGTGATGCTTATGAAATGAATAGGCAGCAGGTGCAAATCAAACAAAAGGAAGTATTTCTTCATGTAACGCACAGTTAACCTGTGGAACTCCTTGCCAGCGGATGTTGTGAAGACCAGGATTTTAACAGGGTTCAAAAAAGAACTAGATACATTCATGGAGGTTAGGTTCATCAATGGCTGTTAAGCAGGATGGGTAGGAATGCTGTCCCTGGCCGCTGTTTGTCAGAAGCTGGGAATGGATGACAGGAGAAGGATCACTTGATGATTCTCTATTCTGTTTACTCCCTCTGGGACACCTGGCATTGGCCACTGTTGGAAGACTGTGTTCTCCCAATGAGGGACAAGGTCACACTCCCCTTAAGTTCACTGGGACGACACTTAGGTCAACTGAAGCCTGAGATATTTGTTGAGTTAGCTTGAAAACTTCGCCAAGATTTTTTTTTTAGAAGTTCAGCAAAATAAGCACACACATGTCACATCCAGGACATGTGTGTGCAAGTGAAAAGAGATCAATCTATGCATAACATGTACAGCTCCACAAACAAACCAGATGCTTGACCATTCAGTTACCTGTTAGACTCAGGTTTGCCACATTGTAACACACAAACAAATCATGACATTTTCCAGAGTTACCATTTTTAAGTTTTGGTTCACAAGCTGCATTGCTTCAATACGGACCCGAAAATATTCTAGGTTCCTCAGGATTTTCAATGCCCCATTTCCCAGTCTTTCATGTCTTTGACTTATTGAACATGAAAAAATGTGATTGTTTTTAAGAAATTTTTTGTTGAACTCTAAAAGTTCATGGTATTTTCTACCACCAAAACCCACCAAGGCGTTAACAGGGTGTCACTTCCTAAATTGAATACTCACAAAGAAAACTCACTGCAATTATACAATAATCTAATAGTTAATTAAAAGCTTGACAAATGGACGACCTGACACAACATTTGGTAGCTCATTAGAGAGAATGGAATCCGGAAGCATGGGGATTCTCATTAGAAGGTCTGGCAACCCTTCAACCTCAGGAGCAGATAGCAAAAAGACCCTCCAGGAAACATGTGGGCTGATGGGTTTACACTACTGGGTTGCATCACTGTTTCTTCTTGATCACTGGCAGCAGGAATTCCTGGGACTAGACAATCTGGTTCATGCTAGCAGTGGGGTGCAGGAGAAAGACATGAGTTTATTCTTTGTAGCTGGAATAATAATACAAAAATCACAAACCAACCACCTTCACTCAAAATCAATAGTCTCAAAATAAAGACTAGTCTTCCAACCCCATTCTCAGGCACAACCCCCTTCCAAACACAAAAAAATTACACGTGAACCTCTTTAATGCGGCAGCCTTGGGACATAGGCTATGCCAGATTATGGAATGTATGGAATTTTCAGGACTGGGGGGCTTTCGGCATAATGAAGGGTGCTGAAGGTGCAGGGGTGGGGTCTGGAAGGGCCTCCAGACCAGCACATTGCTATGCTGTCATTCCCCCAAATGGGGGAGAAAGAGGAGCAGCAATAAGCAGAATCGCTTCCTCCTCCCCTGCCAGAGCCCGAACCATGGGTGTTTCTGGATCACGGAAACCTGGATTATGGAGGTCCAAGCACAGAGAAGAAGTATGGGAGAAAGGGGAAAGGATGAGGGAGTCACAAGCCCTCCCAGATTTTCCACTTGGTTTGTAACATCAGCTGAGCAGTGCTAAGGTCCGCTATTCTCACTCCGCCCTGTACACATGATCAACAGACTGAAAATAAAAGTCCACCTGCTTATCTAATTGATTAATGTCATATTTTAGTGTCACACACTTTTCCACAAAAAGTGCATGTATAGACGCCTTTGACAGATTCAGCAGTTACAAGTACAGATTGAACCTCTCTAGTCCGGCACTCTCTGGTCCGGCAACCTCTGTGGTCCGGTATGATTTTAGTTCACGGGTTCTCCACTTATAATTGGTGTAGTCAAGTTTCCCACAATCCCATAAGATTTGTTTACAACTATCAGTCCAGGTTCTCAGTGTTCTGAGCTGTTAGTTAGTCAATGTCTAGATTGCGCTCTATTTTCGAAAGACGATATGCAAATTCTTGATTTATGTTTTTTTTGAAAAAGGGTTTTTTCCCCTGAAAAAAATGCATCCAGACTACTTTCACTTTTGAAAGCTCTGCTTTCAAAAGTGAGATCGGAAGAAGATATGTAAATTCCCTCTGAATTTGCACATCCTCTTTTGAAAATAGAACATAGTTTAGACGTACCTTTTTTGCTCTAATTTACCCCTCAGTGTCTTCTAAGAGCCCAATAAGTAGTGGAAGTGTTGGTAATGCTGCTAGACAATATTGACCTCCTGTGGTTTGGCAAATTCCCTGGTTCGGCATCGGTCAGGTCCAGAGAGTGCCCAACTAGAGAGGTTCAGCCTGTGCTCACTCTACTGGGACTTTGACAATTGAAATGTTATTGTCCTGAGTGTGCTCGACTAGAGACGATCAACCTGTATTTTATGGAAAATTGAGTGTTAAGGAAAGTATCTTATGAGGGCACTCCTCATATAACAATATCCTTTACAAAATATTTAGCCACCAAAAAAAACAACAACCCAGAACACATTCTACAACTCACAAGCCAGGGCTTACAGTTAAGGTAGTTGTGTCATGCTGAAATGTGCATATGTGGATATTTTTATTTAAAAAACCCTTGGATTGGTACCTTTTATGCCATGGTCCCATCATGGAGCAGAATATGACAGCTGAAGCATAAACCCCTGGGTTTGTAAGCATGGTCAAGTGGCGGGGCATTGTTTTGAGGTTCAGGACATCTGAAAATCACCTGGGCAAGTTGCTTTGGTCATCTCTCCTCTCCCACTTAGGCTACGCCTAGAGTACATGCTTATTTCAGAAAAAGCTTTTTTTGGAAGAGATCTTCCGAAAAAAATCTCTTCCGAAAGAGAGCGTCCACACTGCAAAAGTGCATCGAAAAAGTGATCTGCTTTCACGAAAGAGAGCATCCAGACTGAATGGACGCTCTCTCGCATGTCAGCTGTGATTGCTATGGACGGAATGGCCACCAGGGCACCGGTGCTTTTTCCTCTTTCCTCGTCTTCTGAAACGACTCCCTCTTCCCCGTCCACACACGGCTTTTTGCGAAAGAGCTCTTTTGCAAAAAATCTTCTTCCTCGTAGAATAAGAATTACCGATGTTGGAAAAATCCCTCTGTTCTTTCGATTTTCTTGTGGAACAAGATGATTGCCATGTGGATGTTCTTCACGTTTTGTCGGAAAAACGGCTGTTTTTCCAACAAAACTCTGTAGTGTGGACATACCCCAAATGTCTGTCTTGTCTATTAAGCTTGTAATCTCTTGGGAGCGAGGAGTATCTGACTTTGGGACCGTTCAGTTGCTAGCCCAACATTCGCCAAGGCATTAGAAATAGTCCTTTGATCTCCTTTGCGCTGGGAGTCACTACCATGAAGGAAGCCTTTAGCAACTCCAAAATCAACACAGTTCATCACCAGGAGAGGGAGGAGACCATTCTCCGCTTCGCCTTGTTTGACTTGTCTCAGGCTGTTGGCTGTTTCATGAGCGACTGCCACCCTAATTTAATAAATAGTATTTAATTAGATATATCAAATTAGAGTTGCACAAATATTTGCAAAGCCCATGTTTGTGGCACGCTTGAGGTAATTAACCAAACACTGGAACAAATTCAATTTCTCCCCCCTTCCCCCCTTTTTTGTGCTAGAGGAAACTAGGAGGAATAAATTATGTAGATCTACTGTGGGGGCCTGGTGCCGTCTGGTTGTTTGTTAACAGCTTTGCTTTTCATTCGGAATATGTATTATTTATGTCCGTTAAGGAACAGCGCACAAGACAAAGGCACTTGGCCCTGAGCCTGTTCACTCGGAGCGAGGGAGAGCACGGTCACGTTGCAGATTATCTGTTTCAGAGCAAACGGTTTTATATGCTAATTAGGTGGGCTGGTACCCGCCGAGTGAAACATCTCACGAGTCCCGCACACAGAGCAAACGGTGGAAGAGGCTCCTTTTTATGGTGGGTGGTGATGCGGTTTCATGGTGTGTGTGCTAAGGACCTTCCCTTCTCTTCCATCCCTTGTTGCCAAAGGTGAGTGGAAACCTATGCAGCGGAATGGAAACAGGCCCCGTGCATTTGGTTGTGGCTGTTGGGTCCGGGGTTATTTTTTTCTTACTAGGGCACAATAATTTCACTCACGTTCTACATGACTGGAACTTGCAGGATCCACTAGGAACTAAACGCAGAGATGATTAGCTCCAGCACTCTGCTCCCTGTTGCAGATTGTGCCTGTAACCAGGTTCATAGTGTAAGCTAAAACCTCCGTTCCAAAATCATCATAGAATCAGAGGACACTAGAACTGAAGGGGACCAGTACTTCCCCACCCGCCTAGGGAAATAGTGTTTCCTAATATCCAGCCTAAACCTCTCCCTCTTGAGACCATTGCTCCTGGTTCTCTCATCTGTCACCACTGAGACCGGCCTCTCTCCATCCTCTTTGGAACCTCCCTTCAGGAAGTTGAAGGCTGCTCTCAAATCCCCCCTCACTCTTCTCTTCTGCAGACTAAACAAGCCCAAATCCCTCAGCCTCTCCTCGTATGTCAAGTGCTCCAGCACCCAAATCATTTTTGTTGCCCTCCGCTGGTTTTCCCCAATGTGTGCTTGTGATTCTTCCATCCCAAGTGCAGGACTCTGCACTTGTCCTTGCTGAACCTCATCAGATTTCCTTTGGCCCATTCCTCCAATTTGTCCAGGTCACTCTGGACCCCGTCCCTGCCCTCCAGTGTATCTACCTCTCCCCCTAGCTTAGTGTCATCTGCAAACGTGCTGAGGGTGCAATCCATCCTCTCATCCAGGTCATTAATGAAGATATTGAACAAAACCGGCCCTAGAACCAACCTGTGGGGCACCATGCTTGATACTGACCTCCAACGAGACATTGAGCCATTGATCACTACCTGTTGAGCCCAATGCTCTTGCCAGCTTTCCAGCCACCTTACAGTCCATTTATCTAATCCATACTTCTGCCATAGTGTAAACCAGACCTTTGGCTTTACACCCTGTTGGCCACTCCCTGGTAACACATCAGCATGGGTTGCTTTAGCCCACCAGGGGCCACCAATTATTCTCCACTGGCATCGCTGCTGACGGGTGGTACATTTCTGAGATGCCTGTTTTCAGAAGCGTGTCACACGCAGGGGTTTCCAAATGCTTGTATTGGCTTTGGGCTGAGCCTGGCGTGGAGAGGGACCCTTGTCTGAAGAGTGTTGACTCCTCAGCGGGCTGCCCCAGGGCCCCAAACCAGAGCTGCTATGGCTCCCATGGAACTGTAACAGGGATGTGCCACCTCCGAGTGACAGCACCTTCCCTTCGCCGGGTGCCCGGGTGGGGCTTGGGACCCAGCATGGATATCATCTCTAGGACCTGGCCACTGACGTGTCTTCAGAGGTGGCCTGTGAGTTGTGGGGCAGCTGGTACGCCGCTGGCCCCATAGGGATTTGGGGTTCTCCAGCAGTGAGAAGCTGTCATGATTACAAGTGCGCACACGGGATTTTGTGCAAGCAGCGGGCAAGTGGGCCCGTGCGAGTCACGTCTCCCTGGCCTGGCATGATCAGAATGCAGTAGCAGAGAATTGAGAACCCAGCACCTCCCTCTCCCCCCGCTGGGCTTGCGCTGCCTCCGCAGAAGCCCCCACGTGTGGTAGCGCCACAGAGCCGCTCGCCCATGTGCCCAGGAAGAGACCCAGGCTGCCAGAGGGACTGGCCCATTCCGTGCCACCGCCATTGTCATGCTCCTCGAGCAGAACGGACCCGCCAGTCGCATGAGTGGAGGCCATGAGCTAAGGGACAGCCGGAGCCCCAAATCAGAGGGGCCAAAACATTCATTTCTTAGAGCTAACCCCTAGCACCTGAACGGGAAGTGGGCAAAGGCAGAGGTGAGCAGAGGTGGAGGGCTGGACCTGGCCAAGAGGACAGATACAATAGAACATCAAACACGGTGTTCACCACAAATAGGGTGGCTTCCTATCCTCTTCCAAACATGACAGGTATGGAGAAAGTGAATAGGAAAAGTTATTTACTTGTTCCCATTGCGTAAGAACTAGGGGTCACCAAATGAAATGAATAGGCAGCTGGTTTAAAACAAAGAAAAGGAAGTTTTTCTTCACTCAGCGCACAGTCAGCCTGTGGAACTCCTTGCTAGAAGATGTTGTGAAGAGGACTTTAACAGGGTTCAAAAAAGAACTAGATAAATGCATGGAGGTTAGGTCGGTCAATACTTATTAGCCAGGGTGGGTAGGAATGGTGTCCCTGGCCTCTGTTTGTAAGAGGCTGGAAATGGGTGACAGGGGAGGGATCACGGGATGATTCCCTGTTCTGTTCACTCCCTCTGGGGCACCTGGTATTGGTCACTGTGGGCAGACAGGCCGCTGGGCTGGATGGACCTTTGGCCTGACCCCGTGTGGCCGTTCTTATGGCTGCATGGAGACGTTATTCTGCATGCCTCTGTTCACTCCCCCTGCACACAGCTCGGATGGTGCTGGTCCGTTCTTCCACAGCATCTTTCCACTCCACAGAGCAGCACGAGGAAGTGCCAGATGTGACCCTCGAGGCCTAACAGTTCGTGCCCCGATGCAGTGCACAGAATACAAACAGCGCGACGGCCGGGCCTTCTTCCGCGAGCTGAGGTCATGAGCAGGGACTGCGCTGAGGGCAGGCGGCTAAATAGACAAGCAGTTCCTTTCAGAGAGAAGTGGGGAAGAAAAGACGGAAAAGGGAAGCAGAAGAAACAGGTTTCCATAGCAACCGGCACCACTTTCATTAGAGAAAGTGAGGAAAGAATCAAAGATAAGAAAGTAATCAAACTAGCTTAAAGAATATAAAAAATAGAAATTGTTTATGAATTATAGATAAGTTTGCAGAGCCCTCTTAGGAATCAATTCAAAAGAAAATAGAGATGTCGAATAAATTTAAAGGGAAAGGCAATATATTTGCATTCAGCCCCGCCGCTATAAAGTGTGGCTACTCTAGCTAGAATGACTGGTCCGCTTGGGAAATATCACAGAGAGGGAAGCAAACTAATCAAAGTCCAAATGTCAAAAACATACCTGTCTCCCACAAACATGTTGCTTTTAAATGGCATAGACTGGATGGCAGACACTGCTGGAGAACCTGGATTTTCACGCGGGTCCCTTTTCTCGGGATGCAAGAAAACGGAACGATTCAATGAAACGGAAAGGTGGAAAATTCAAAACCGAAGGAAGAAAATATTTTCCCGTCCAATGCACATGTACCTTGTGGAACTCATTGCCACAAGACACTGTGATAAAAACGTTACCAAAAAAAAAAAAAGATTGGCTGTTTTACGGCTAAGAACAGGGCTGGATTCAGGAGCAGGTGATAGTCAGCTGCCTGGGGAGCGTTAGGTTCACGGCGCTGCTTTTGTGGTTAGCAACTGTAGTAAGACGAGGGTCTGAAACATAAGCCCATGTATCACAGCACGAGGCCTGAGGCCTACACAGCAGTGAGCAAATCTTAGCTAATATCAAGCAGAGCTAAGCTGTGAGGAAGAGGCAGGCCCTGCTCACAGAAGTTGGCAAGAACAGGGCTGATATGACAGAAACTCTCAGACCTAAGCGATACCAGGCACAGGCCGTGAGCACATTCCAGAGGGGTTGTAACAGAACACCTCATTGAGAAACATCTTGGTACCAACACACTCCCCACAGATAACAAGAGCACACCGACCCAGTTCAGGACGGGGTCTCAATGGACAACATGATGGATAGTAATTGACCCCCTCTTGAGTGAGGTAAGGGGCAGTAACTAGGCAACAGAGGGTGGCACCCTGATACGTCAGGAGTGACGTGTAACTTGTTTGTACCTGTGTATAAAAATGCACCCCAAAGGGTGTTCGTCGCCTGACTTAGGGGGCAATATTGGACCCAGAGTGTTGATTAGGGGTGAATCCATTGTCGCGGTGTACATAAGCAGAGTGGCACAGCAGCGAGTCTGTTTGCTGACAACTATTATTGTACTTCGCTTGGCAATAAACCTGGCCGGGTGTTTTTGATCCGTAGCTGATGTGTGGTCTCCAGGGATTCTCTCAGAGTCTGTTGTGTTGACTAATTGAGTGTGGTTAACACGGTAGACAGGGGAGCACACAAACACACACACACACACACACACACACACACACACACACACACAGAGCGAAAATTGGTCCTCATTGATGGAGCAGAAGACCTGTCAGGAACCCATCAGGACGCCTGACTGAGGACAGCAACCAAAGGGAGAACAGAACTGTTTATGAACATTTTTAGGTAGAATAAAAGCAAGCGTTGTGATGGCTGCAGTCAGGGATACAACTGTGATGCAGACATGAAGGGAAGAAATGGTGGCGTCCAGGCGAGGACCCTTGTGCTGCATCCAAGAGCTTTCTTTACGCTTTCTGGCTGCCATTTCCTCAGCCGAGATGTCAGATGCAACGTCGACTTCTTTAGATTCAGCATCTCTCTCCATAGAACTGCAAAGAATATGTCGTGTTTTCAGCGTTCATGATCAAGAGGAAGAGCCTCATGGACAATGTCACAAATCTGACCCAGAAAGCACTAAGAGGATATGCAAATTGGAGTGCTTACTCCAACCCTACTGACTCTGGCCATTAGGCCCTACTGCCCTGCGACCGAGGCTACTTAGACATGCAGTGCTGCCGTAAGATAAAGGCTGCTTATTGACTCTGGCCAGCAGGCCCTACTGCCCTGAGGGACGCCTACTGACTCTGACCACTAGGCCGTATTGCCAGGAGGGAGGGCTTACAACGACGGACTCTGACACAACTATTGACTTTAGATAGCAAGCTCAACTCCCTAAATGACAAGGGGATCGTTACGAACTATCGAGATGGCCAACAACTCTGCAGCCAATTAGGCCACGTCCACACCCTTGAATACCTTCACTCCTGTGATTGGGTGTGCATACACCGCCAAACCTGGGATTAGGTTATCCCATAATGCTGGTATTTTTGTAGCGTCCCCCAAATCAGCAGGCCGTTGTTGGAGAAAGGATGATGGAAAAACAGACTGCCCATCGGATCGAGTCTGATGGTTCCGATGCTCCTCGGATCTGGGCGTTCTGGATCTTGGGCAAGAAATGCCGCTTGATGTTTTGCCGCTATTCTTCCTGCTCGAGGGCCGTGGGTGTCAATTAGTTACCCATGTTAATTAGCGACACCCCGTACTTTCTGCAGAGCCCAGAAACAAATCTCGACGTCGCGATTCACCTCCTTTATCTGCTGCAACCGTCAAGAAAAATGTTGCTGTTCGCCAAACACATGCTAAGTAACACCATTAGTCATAGAGCTCCACAATTGTATTGGCATGCCGCGCACATTCCTCCATAAATAGTGTACAATTATTTAGCGGCTCCCTTTTTTCGCAGGATGTCCTTGATGTAAGACTTGTTAGCATTCTTCTCCTCTGCTCAGCTGAAGTACATTAAAATCCTTCTTTGTGACTAGCACCCTGCTCAGATCCATCAATTCTGAGCTCCTAAAAGCAACTTTACAAAGGAGGTGCTTTATTTATTAATGCACACATTTATATTGAGAGCCAGCCGCGGCAGCAACGGACCGCTTTTAATAAATATACGGGTAAAACAATGCCACTCGCAATGAGCAGTCGCGCGCTTCGGCTCTGCAGCGCAGACCCCTGCAGCCGCGGTCACCAAGCCGTCGATCGGGATCTTGGAGCCTGTGGTGGGTGAGCCCAATGGTTTGGCCAAGAGGCTACCAAGCGCCGGCACTTCAGCTGCCCCTCCCCCCACTGCTGTGCGTCTCATTGCCTTGGAGCTGTCCCTTCAGGAGCTGCGTGCTCCTTGTGCAGGGCAGGGGAGGAAGAGGAGGGTGCTGATGTCAGGGTGCCCCCTCCCCCCTGTATCATAGAATCATAGAACACTAGGACTGGAAGGGACCTCGAGAGTCATCGAGTCCAGTCCCCTGCCCTCATGGCAGGACCAAATACTGTCTAGATCATCCCTGATAGACATTTATCTAACCTACTCTTAAATATCTCCAGAGATGGAGATTCCACAACCTCCCTGGGCAATTTATTCCAGTGTTTGACCACCCTGACAGGTAGGAACTTTTTCCTAATGTCCAACCTCAACCTGCCTTGCTGCAGTGTAAGCCCATTGCTTCTCGTTCTATCCTCAGAGGCCAAGATGAACAAGTTTTCTCCCTCCTCCTTATGACACTCTTTTAGATACCTGAAAACTGCTATCATGTCCCCTCTCAATCTTCTCTTTTCTAAACTAAACAAACCCAGTTCTTTCAGCCTTCCTTCATAGGTCATGTTCTCTAGACCTTTAATCATTCGTGTTGCTCGTCGCTGGACCCTCTCTAATTTCTCCACATCTTTCTTGAAATGTGGTGCCCAGAACTGGACACAATACTCCAACTGAGGCCTAACTAGCGCAGAGTAGAGCGGAAGAATGACTTCTCGTGTCTTGCTCACAACACTCCTGTTAATGAAGCCCAGAATCATGTTTGCTTTTTTTTTTAATCCTATCTCCACAGAGCAGAGAGGGGGCACAACAGGACTTGGGATGGAGTTTGCTGGCTGCTTTTGGGAGTGGTACAGGGCCAAGACAGGGGTGAACCTGCCTTCGCCCCACTGCACCACCATCTAGGAACCACCTGAGGTAAACAGGGCCCAGCTGGAGCTCACATGCCAAAACTCTACTCCCGTCATGAACCCCTCCCACACCCCAAGTCCCTGCCCCAGCCTGGTGAAAGTGAGGGAGGATGGGGGAGGGGAGAGGATGGAGTGAGCAGGGGGCGGGGCCTCAGCGAAGGGGCACAAAGGAGGCAGGGCAAGGGGCTTTGGATGTGAGGAAGAATTTGGATTGTGCTTGAATTCAAAAAGGGATTTTGTGCTTAAAAAGATTGGAAAGCCCTGCCCGACAGACTTCAAAGGCCACTTGTCCACCAGAGGCACCATTTAGGGATGGTTGGGGGGGGCTTTAGGCCTCCCAAAATTTGTACCTAGGGTCTACTCACCCAAGCCCCACACAGAGCTCTTAATGGCAACCCAGCCTGAGTGTGAACGGTGATGAGTTCGGAATCTGGGAGGAGCACATTCTTTGTAGCAGGGTGTTTGGTTATAAACAGAAGCAAGGTGACTAGGAAAATTAAGCAGGAATATTTGCAGATGACACAAAATTTATTCAAGATAGTTAAGACCAAATTAGACTGCAAAGTGTTACAAAGGGATTTCCCCAAACTGGGTGACTGGGCAATACAATGGCAGATCAAAGTCAAATTCAATGTTGATTAATGCAGAGTAATGCACACGGCAAAATATAATCCTGAATCAATATAACTATATATTTTAGAGTGTGTGCGTCCATCTGTCCATGCATCAGTTTTTTTGTTTGTTCAAGAACTCCTCCTAAACCCTAAGAGCTAGGACTACCACATTTGGTCTGCAGCTTCCTGCTACCGTAACGTAAACCTAAGTCACAGAATCGTACAGTCATAGACTCATATGGTTGGAAGAGACCTTAGGAGTCATTGAGTCCCCAACCCCCTGCTAAATACAGGACCAACCACAACTAAATCATCCCAGCTTTTCGGGACGGAGATTCCACCCCACCCCTAGGGAACCCAGCCCAGTGCTTCCCCACCTGCCCAGGGAAATAGTTTTTCCTAATCTCCAACCTAGACCTCCCCCACTGCAACTTGAGACCATTGTTCCTTTCTCTGCCATCTGCCACCACTGAGAACAGCCTCTCTCCATCCTCTTTGGAACCCCCCTTCAGGAAGTTGAAGGCTGCTCTCAAATCCCCCCTCACTCTTCTCTTCTGCAGACTAAACAAGCCCTAATCCCTCAGCCTCTCCTCATAGGTCCTGTGCTCCAGCCCCCTCATCATTTTGGTTGCCCTCCGCTGGACCCTCTCCAATGCAACCACATCCTTTTTGTAGTGGGGGGCCCAGAACTGGACACAATACTCCAGATCTGGCCTCACCTATGCCAAATAAAGGCAAATAATCACTTCTCTAGATCTCTGGCAATGCTCCTCCTAATGCACCCCAATATGCCATTCGTTTTCTTGGCTACAAGGGCGCCCTGTTGACTCATATCCAGCTTCTCATCCACTGGAATCCCCAGGTACTGAATCTGCTGTTGTTCCTAAACCAATATCTCTTTTATCTTGCAGTTATCTACCAGCAGTGTAGGCATGATAGCATTCTGACCTGCCCTGGCTTCTGATCTAGGCTTAGTCCTGGTCTATAAATCTTTGCGGGTATGTCTACACTACAGCGCTAATTCAAACTAACGCATTTAGACCCAAAAACTAATTCGAATTAGCGTCCACACTGATTGGATGCTGGGTCACATTTAAGGGCAGCTGAAACGGGTTCCGGCAGGGCATCAGGTCAGTAGTTGCTTTGTGTGGCTGCTGTCTGAGGCTATCTGAGGTTCGTGCTTAAAGGGACCCCCCTGGACAGCCAGCTCTCCGCTTGCTTGCCTACCTCGCCAAGGGACAGCAAAGCGTTTTCCTCTGCGCCTGCCTGTGTCGGTGGTTCCCATTGGGGACGCCGCCGCAGTTGGCAACAAGGAGACAGAGCTCGCCCTGGGCACTCTGGTGCAGTTTTTGGACTTGCTGCTGCAAGCTTGCCAGCAATGGCTGGAGGCTGCCTGGCACCATCTGGTGCACGTCAGCCCCCTGCCTCTCCACCTGGCCTCCCTGGGGGTCATGGAGGAGCCGCAGCAGCGCCCGGACGCCAGCGTGCCCCGCCGCATCTGGCGTCTGGACACCAGCAGCAACTGGTGGGACCGCATCGTCCTGGAGCGCTGGGGAGACCAACAGTGGACCCAGAACTTCAGGATGAAGAAGGACACCTTCCTGGAGCTCTGCGAGTGGCTCGCCCCTGCTCTGCGGCGACGGGACACTCGCATGAGGCCCGCCATCCCCCTCCAGAAGCGTGTGGCCATCACCCTCTGGAAGCTCTCCATGCCGGACAGCTACTGATCCGGCGGGAGCCAGTTCGGCGTGGGGAGATCCACCGTCGGAGCAGTGCTCATGCAGGTACGGCACTCACCAGCCACTGGGCCGGGGGGGCTGCAAGGAGGGAATGGGCCGCCCCAGGGAAAATGAGGGCGGGGGAGGAGGCGACAGTGCCCTGCACGGGAGGGTTTGGTCTGTCCCAGCCGTACTACACGCCACCCGCGGCGGCCAGGATTGCAGTGGGGGTTGCTTCCGGGAGTGGGGCGTGGGGCAGTGCCAGGGAACGAACACTCCCAGCCACCCAGGCACCCCAGTGATTCACAGTTTGCTGTGTCTCTCTGCAGGTGGTCAAGGCCATCAACCGGGTGCTGCTCCGCGGGGTGGTCCACCTCGCCGACCCGGATGCCGTCATCCAGGGGTTCGGCGCCCTCGGCTTCCCCAACTGTGGGGCGGCCATCGATGGGACGCACATCCCCATCCATGCCCCGGAACACCAGGCCTCCCAGTACATCAACCGCAAGGGGTACTTCTCCGTCCTCCTGCAGGCCGTGTCTGACCACCGGGGCCAGTTCACGGACATTAATGTGGGCTGGTCCAGCAAGGCACACAACGCCAGGGTGTTCCGCAACTCCTCCGTGTGCCAGAGGCTGCAGGCCGGGATCTTCTTCCCCGACCGCCACATCAGGGCCGGGGACGTGGACATGCCCGTCTGCCTGGTGGGGGATGCGGCCTACCCCCTACAGCCCTGGCTGATGAAGCCCTACACGGGGCACCTCAACCCCTCCTGGCAGGCCTTCAATGCCAGGCTCACCAGGGCCCGCATTGTGGTCGAGGGGGCCTTTGGACGACTGAAAGCTCGATTTCGACGCCTCCTCACCCGCCTCAACCTCGCCGAGCACAATATCCCTCCCGTGGTGGCAGCATGTTGTGTGCTGAACAATTTGTGTGAGCGGAAGGGGGAGGCTTTCCTGCCAGCCTGGATGGCTGAGGCTGAGCGCATGGCTGGCCATTACGCTCAGCCCCGCACCGCCGCCGTCCAGGATGCCCAACGGGGGGCCGTCCAGATCCGGGAAGCCCTGCCGAGAGCTTCCAGGTGGAGGAGGAGGACTGAACTCTCCCTGCATGCCCCACTGGGGCCTTCTTCCACCCCCCCCTCCTTCCCCTTTCCCCTCCCTAACCCCCCTTCCTAATGTTAAATAAAGACACCTGTTTTGAAAACAACACTCTCTTTTTATTGTACATAACTGGGGTGAGGGGATGGAGGAATGAGGGTGGGAGAGGGGAGGGGGAAACCTGGGAGGAGGGAGCTGGAAGGGGGAGGAAGGGGAGGAAAGGAAGGGAAAGCTCAGGGTTGGGGGTCCTGCTGGCTCTCCCGTCTCGCAGCACTGCGGGTGCGGGGGCGTCGGGGGGGAGTGGGTGTGGAGGGTGGGGCAGGAGGGACGGGGGGTGTGGAGGAAGCGGGAAGGGGAGCAGGGATGGGAGGAGGAGCGAGAGCTGGGGGGGCCACAGGGGCCGGAGCAGGAGGAGGCAGGAACCTGTCCACCAGGGTCTGGAGGTGGCCTCTGAGGACACGGCCCTGCTCCTCCAGCGCCCCCAAGCTCCGCTGCCGCAGCCGCAGGTCCTCCCGGACCCAGTGGTCCTGGGTGCGGAGCTGGTGCTCCAGTAGCCGCAGGTGCTGCCGGTGGTAGTCCTCCAGGTTCCTGGTGCGCCTGCTGGCCTGGGTGCGGGTGGCTGTTGCAGGCAGGGTGGTGCGCCCTGCTGCGGCTGTGGTGAAACAAGAGCAGTGGTCAGTTCTCCCTCGGGACACAGTGGGTGAAACCCAGCCCCCCTCTGCACGGTGAGGTTGGCGTGTGGGGAACGGGCCAGGGCCCCTGCATGACACCCAGATGCTGCTCCATGGTGGGCAAGGCCCAGGCGCACGGTCCCTGGGCTCCCTCTCCCCCCACCCCCCGTACACATAAGGGGAGCATGATGGCACTCACATGTGGAGCCCCCCTCGGCCTCGGATGACACAGCTGATGTGCTCTGTGGGATGCCTCGGGGGTCCTGGGTCCTGGGCAGGCTCCCTGCAGGCTCCTGGCTCTCGGCGTCCTCTTCCTCCTCCTCCATGTCAGGGACGGGTCCCTCTGCCCTGGGGTCGATCACTACCCGGGGGGCATGGACTGCGTGAGCCCCCAGGATGCGGTCCAGGGCCTCAAAGTGAGGGCAGGCCTCCGGGTCAGCCCCTGGCTGGGAGGCCCTGGAGTAGGCCTGCCACAGGTCCTTAATTTTGCAGCGGACCTGCTCCCGGGTCCGCATGTGGCCTCTGGTGGCCAGGCTGGCAGCCATGCGGCTGTAGACGGCCGCGTTCCTGTGGCTAGTGCGGAGGTCGTGGATGTTGGAGGCTTCTCCCCAAACCTCGATGAGGTCCACGATCTCTGCACTAGACCAGGCGGGCCCCTTGCGGCCCCAGGCAGGCTCCTTCGAGCCACCAGCCTGGTCCTGGGAAGAGGCGGAGGGCTGGGTGGCAGCGGGTGGCTGGCTCATGCCGTGCCAGGTGCAGGGTCTGCTGGCTGGGTGCTGGCAGGCTTGCAACTGGCACGAGCACTGTAGCCAGACCGTGCCCCTTTAAGGGCTCCGGGGCCAGGAGGGGGGCAGAAAAGTTTCCCTGGCTTGGCCCAGAGTGGCCACCAGGGCAAGCTGGGAAGGGCTAGCCTCCAACTAGTTCGGATTAAGTGGCTACACAGCCCTTAATTCGAACTACTTAATTCAAACTAGGCGTTAGTCCTCATAGAATGAGGTTTACCTAGTTCGAATTAAGAGCTCCACTAGTTCGAATTAAGTTCGAACTAGCGGTTTGTATGTATAGACGCTATGAAAGTTAATTCGTACTAACAGCTGTTAGTTTGAATTAACTTTGTAGTGTAGACATACCCTGCCTATGTGGATCCAAGTGACTTGGAAGAACCCGTTGATGGCAGAGACTTCTCCATATCTTCAGCTCCAGAAGAAACCTTGAAGTGTCTCTCAAGTCCTGAGTGGGAACCTTGACAGTCTGTTTTTTGTGTGTGGAGGAAGCTGTCTCCATAACTAACTGGGCCTCACATGACCATGGGGAGGTATGGAAAGATTTGTATCGCATTCTACAGATGGGGAAACCGAGGCAGAACTTTAATAACTGTTCCACAACCATGCAGTGAAGCAATGACAGAATCATGAGTAGCACTCAGCAGTGCTTGTTGCCTCTCTGTCTCTTACAACCACTCAGATTCATCTACGTGATTCCTAACCCTTTTTTCTTACTGCGCAGCACTTAAACATGCAAATATTCACCGCAGTGTTTGAAATGCAGACACAGCACACACAGTGACACCGAATGACAACTGAACGTACCAGACCGCAGTCTAGTTTCATTGCACAAGCAGAGAGAAATACAAGATAGAGGGGGGCAGGGAGGAAAGCTGTTTACAATTAATAGTAAATGACTTTGAATATTGTTCAGTGGCTCTGATTTAAGGTGTCGTTCATGCAGACAATAGCATTCTACACAGCCCCCTCCAGAAACGTCACTTGAAAACGTGCCTGACTCGGTTCCAGTTGACCAAAGTACCACAGAGTTGAATGGGTTTGCACTGAACCAAACACACTAGAACCCGACTGTGAATTTGCCCAATTAAAATGGTCAAACACTAACCACTGTAGGGACTGGAATAAAAACCACTTCATTTAGTGTCTTGAAGAAGTGTCTTGATTAAAATCCCTTTTGGTATACACATGGCTTTCCAGTGCCCCAGTAAATCTGTCATTGCGCATATTGGGAAATGTGTTTAACGATGCTCTAAATAAGGCTGGCTGAGTAAATAAAGCCAGAGTCGGGAAAAGCATCCATGAGATAACGCTGAGCGTACAGGGCAGTGTGTGAGTAGCATAAAGCGCTGGACAGCACTTGGATTTCTCATGGTGCCTCCGGAGGGTTGGCTGAAGATTGCTTACAAGCACCGCCTCGGAATGTCAAATTGGAAGCACATTACAAATACTTCATTATTCCCACCAAAGCCCATTATTGCTGCTGCTGCAGCAGCTGAAATCAATACCTGGCATTGTTTTCTGTAATCACAGGACAGGCTTGTCTCCTGTCACCAGTCAATTATGAAGAGATTTTTAAAGGGATGGGATAGGGCATTGTGACACTTCAGGGAGGACCTCCCTGGTCCGGCACCCTCAGGAGTGTGCCGGACCAGGGAGTTTGCCGGACCAGGAAGATCAAGGCTCCCTCCCAGCTGTTGGCCCTGATCCCCCGCTGGACCTACTGCCCCCAATCTGCAGGGGCTGTGCTCCCGCCTAGGGATGGGGCTGTGTTGCCCAACGCCCTGCGGGCACCAGGCCCTGCTTGGGCAGTGCTCCTCACTGCCTTTGGCCCGGGTGGGGCTGTACTCCTTACTCTGCTGGCTTGGCCGGGGCTGTTTTCCTAAGTGCCAGCCATGCTACCTGTGGCCAGGGCAGTGCTGGGCTCCCTGCCATCGGCCCAGCCCCTGAACCTGGCCAACTGGGGCTCTCTGACCCAGCAGGATCCATGCTGGACCACAGATGTTGCCAGGCCAGAGTCTCCCAGCTTGTAGAAGTTTATCCTGTTGTGGTTCTTTTACGTCTGTTCATCTTTATTTTAAATTAACCCTGCCCCTCATACGTAATGTGGGCTTGCACTGGGCTGGTGAGACCAAGTGCCTGATCCAAGCCAATAATCTCCCTGGGCGTAGTTCCCTCCAGGGGGCTTTGCGTCAGGACCCAACTTTTGACATGATCATGGTGGATTAGTGTTGCAGGTGAGCTAACGTGGGCTAGGCCCAAAGGCGACATGTGGGGGAGGGAAGGATGTAGGGTGATGTGCCCCTCCCCCAGGTTTGCTGCTTGGTTTGTGCTGAGCATGCTCAGTAACACTCCAGAGAAGCCCGCTGCCTTCAATCTGTCCCCTTCCTCCACTCTCAAGAGGCGCCGGTGGTCTCTGGCGAGGCCCCCTTCAAAGCAAACAGCACAACGTCACTCGGGCCTCGTAAACATTACCGTCGGAGGCCCCTGGTTCAGGGAAGGATTAAAACACCATTAATTGATGGCGCTTCCAGTCTCCCCTGGATGAGATAGTGAGATCAGGAAAGATTTATTTAGGAAGTTTAATGAGGACAAATGCAAAGTTCTCCACTTAGGGAGGAACAAACCGTTTCACACAAGCAGAATGGAAAGCTGTCTAGGAAGAAGTCCTGCAGAAAGAGATCTAGGGGTTTTAGTGGACCACAAGCTAAATACCGTGACAACACTTTTGCAAACATGATTCTGGGCTGCATGATCAGGAGTGTTGTGAGCAAGACATGAGCAGTCATTCTTCCACTCTACTCTGCTCTGATTAGACCTCAACTAGAGGATTGGGTCCAGTTCTGGGCACCACATTTCAGGACAGATGTGGAGAAATTGGAAAAGGTCCAGAGAAAGCAACAAAAATTATGAAAGGTCTAGAAAACGTGAGCTATGAAGGAAGACTGAAAGAACTGGGCTTGTTTCATTTGGAAAGGAGAAGACTGAGAGGGGACATGTTTCCAAGTATTTAAAAGGGTGTCACAAGGAGGAAGGAGAAAAATTGTTCTCTTTGACCTCTGAGGATGGAACAAGAAGCAATGGGCTTAAACTGCAGCAAGGAAGGTTGAGGTTGGACATTTGGAAAAACTTCCCACCTGTCAGGGTGGTTAAACACTGGAATAAATTGCCTAGGGAGGTTGTGGAATCTCCATCACTGAAGATATTCAAGAGCAGGTTGAATATACATCTATCAGGGATGGTCTAGGCCAGTGGTTCTCAAACTTTTTGGGCTCCGGAGCCCTTTACATGTGTAAAAATTTATGCGGAGCCCCAGTGGTCCACTGATCGTATGTGTTGTACCTATCGATTCTCAATTATGCTTTTGAAGGCTTTCCAGTTTGTCAACTTTGCGGAGCTCCTGGAGATGTCTCGTGGTGCTCTGGGGCTCCGCGGAGCACAGTTTGAGAAACACTGGTCTAGGCAGTGCTTGGTCCTGCTGTGAGGGCAGGGGACTGGACTTGATGCCCTCTTGCGGTCCCTTCCAGTTGTAGCATTCTATGATTGATTAGCTTTGAAATTGTCCATAAAAAAAAGGAAAGGCAGGTATGAGATTTCTAGCCCATTGTGAAATGTATATTGTTTTCTTGCTTATCCCTGACTGGCCTAAACCAGCTATGAATGCTTAGCTCATTGGATTGCTTAATTGGCTGAGAGTGCTGGCATCAACGTAAAGAAAGTAGTTTTCTACTCAGGAGATGGGGAGTGTAACGGGCCAGCCTGTTCTGACTGAAAGGAGGCTGAAGGAAAAGCTTAGAGCTATACACTGTCTCCTTAGTCTCTGGACTGGTCTTGGGAAACTGTCAGAGTTACCCGCATGGTTCTGCTCGACCTTGTTTCAAATTCAGAAGCCAGAAAGGATCAATTTCCACTGAAGCCAGACCCTGGGGAAACATTGTTCTCTGTGTCCAATAACACAACTGGAGCCACTCACCTAGGTTCTGGAGGCATATAGATCTGTGCAGGATTTAACATCAGGCCAAAGTCTTCTCCTGCTGAAAGCAATGGGAGTTTGTGTGTTGATTGCCAGGAGAGTGAGACTGACATCTTCATCTTCTGCCAAGCCCAGTCATTTCTCCATTGTAAGAATTCTCCTTGGTCGGTGTTGATCGTTTAGCTCCCCGGGAAGGGATAGTCACTGTCAATTCTTCAGTTGTCCATTCATTTCTGGCTGGTGCTAAGCCTTGGATAGGGCTTAAAGTGGCTTCGTCAAGTCAGGAAGACACAGCAGCATCTGTGGGAAGAGTGTGATGCTAACAGCATCCAAACTCAAGAGTTCTGGGGGCTTGTTGGTAACTACTGGTGAGTTTCAGTTGACCTGATGAGTTCAGTGTGCCCCAACTCACTAGTATCATAATGTGTATCTGAGATGTGTCATGCAAGGTGCTCTTGGGAAATGAGTAACCGATTAGTCATTGATATTCTTGTTTGGCTATATGGATGGTAAATGCTCAAGGGACCATACAACAAAGGACATGTGGAACTGTGTCCCCCAGAGAATTCTGGGGAGTGGGTAAACAGGTTTCTCTTAGACAAAGGACATACTGAAAACTCCAAAGGCCAACTAGTCATTCATGTGCCTTTTAGTGAACACCAGCTGGGGAAGAAACAAACATGGAATTTCCTTCACCAGCAGACTCCAAGGCTCCTTCCACAGAGTCTGAATTACTTTACTTCAGGGAGGTTAAGCCGTCAGAAGGATCAGGAACTGAGCGCTTTGTGGGAAATCTTGACCAGAAACGTTATCAGCCAGAAACTGGGAATGGACGAACAGGGATGGATCATTTGATGATTACCTGTTCCATTCATTCCCTCTGAAGCACCTAGCATAGGTCACAGCTGGGAGACAGATCTCTGGGCTAGATGGATCTTTGGTCTGACCCAGTATAGCTGTTCTGATGTTCATCTTGCTGGAAGGTTGTGTGGTAGAATCTTACCTTGAACCTGGATGGAAATTTTGTTAAGTCTTAGCCTCTGGAATGTTTTTTTTCCCCTCACTTTTTGTAACCATTTCTAACCCGATCATTCAGACGTGAAGTAAATTTAAAACCCTATTTCCTTTTGTTAATAAATTTTCTTTGCTTTTAACCCAGCGCCATGTTTGAACTTAAGCAGTAGCTACCCCCAGTGAAAGTCACAAGCAGTGCAGTTTGTCACTTCAGAACAGGAGCAGTCCATTATGTTTTGTCAAGGTCCAAAATTCTCAGTCAAGGTATAGTCAAGGGCCAGATTCCAGAGAAACATTTTTCACACTACCGTAATAATACTGACAGTTATAAGGATATAAAAACAGATTTTGTGGTCCACTCGAAAGCATCTGGTGGTCCAGATTTGGCCCGTGATCCACCTATCACTACTGCTACTTTAGAGGAGTAAGCAAACTTTATTATTCCTCTGAATGATCCAGGAAAGGGCTGGATGCTGCAGAGCCCATTGTTTGGGGATAATTTGGGATTGGGAGATGTTGGAGCCGTCTTGTGAGGTGTCACCAAGACCAGTGGTGTTAGAGATGATGGTCCAGAGATGCTTATCCCACTGTGCATGCTAGCCTACTGTCTGGGAGTGTCTGAACAAGGAAATTACAACAACCAAGCATTTAAGGCACCCAGGGTTACAAGGTAGATAATGACATAATCCGTCACTACTCTGGATTGCACTCCAAAATGTGGCACAGGGTCACTAGAAGGTGTGGAACACTACTGAGTGCCTTCCACATGGTCTGGTGCCTGAGGGAAAGGGAAGACTCTTCTGTCTGCCCCAGAGAAGCCAGCTCAAGGACGATAATTAAGAGCTAAGAAATGTATTGGGTCCATAAGAACATAAGAATGGCTGTACTGGGTCAGACCAAAGGTCCATCTAGCCCAGTAGCCTGTCTGCCCACAGTGGCCAGCACCAGGTGCCCCAGAGAGGGTGGACCGAAGACAATGATCAAGCGATTTGTCTCCTGCCATCCCTCTCCAGCCTCTGACAAACAGAGGCCAAGGACACCATTTTATCCCCTGGCTAATAGCCTTTTATGGACCTAACCTCCATGAATTTATCTAGCTTCTCTTCAAACTCTGTTATAGATCTAGCCTTCACAGCCTCCGCTGTACCATTTATTTCCAAGATTCTCCACCGTTGTATCTGAATTATATTTTAGTTTGAAAATTTGAGGTGTCCATAGAAACACCCACTTCCTTCTCAGACCAATGAGCTCTGGAGACATCCCCATCGCCACACCTTTGATGAATGGCATACACGTTCATGGACAAACTCATTTCAACAGCATGCAAGGCACAAATTGATATTGCATTGGAAGCAAGCGGAAGAATGCAGCCATCCCATATTAACTATATCAAGCCATCTTTGAAGACAGCCGACTCTTGTGTCAAACCCAATTCTCTTTACGCAGTTTGCTAGGGAGGTTAGACACTTCCACCCTCTGGTAAAAGCCATCAGTCAATAGCAATAAAATTAGCGTAAAAAAAATCTCACCGCCCCGGGGCACGGCCTTTGACAATGAAGACTACGAAGCTTGCCCCCTGCCAGCTGGGATTTAAATAGACTCCTTAAATAACTGTAGGGGGTAGTTAATTCTCACAGGGTTCCTCAGATATTTTTTTTCTGACAGATTTTTGACAGCTTGCTTTCTCCCACATCCTCGCTGTAGGTTGTCATAACGACTGTGAGGAAAGCAATTTACACCCACACACCGCCATGGAAGTGTCTCCAGCGGCTTTCCAATAAGTATAAAAATAGAATGACATGGGAGACTTTATTACAGGACTTAATTCTCCTCTCGTAGGGCTTAGCTCTGCTGAACGAAGGGGGGTTTCCCTCGAGTTTCCCCCATGTAACTGAGAGCAGAACCGAGCCTACAATTGTGACGTGAGGGAATATTATATAATGCTACAGCATAATGGCATTATATAATGGTAGTTTTTTTACGTGTTAATGAACCTAATTCCTGAGCAGGGAGTAACCTGATATTCCACGAATGGTGACACACTGCTTTTCAGACAGCTTAAAAATAGACTTTACCACAGCAGATACGTGGCGTGTTCCCCACAGGAATTGAGCACATTAAAATACGAAGGTACCATGAGCATCAATCCAGGCTCAGTCAAGTAGGGCAGCTTCAGAAATTAGTCACGCCAAAGGAGTTTGCCAGAAGATACATGCATTTCCCTCGCCAGAGCAGGGGGAAGAGACGTTGAAGAGAAAAACAAACCAACACGGCGAATAAAACCATGCCACATATATTTACATGCCACAGGAAATGAAAATTCAACATGCTATGCACCGAGCAGAGGAGCCCAAGGAAACGGAAGGAGGCACCCCTTTCAGAAAGGAGGAAGGAGACATAATGAATAATTGGATCGAAGTATTACAACAGTGTGCAGTGGCAGTCAAAAAGGCAAATAGGATGCTCGGAATTATTAAGAAAGGGATAGAAAATAAGACCCAGAATATCTTACTGCCCCTGTATAAAACTATGGTACGCCCACATCTTGAATACTGTGTACAGATGTGGTCTCCTCACCTCAAAAAAGATATTTTGGCCTTGGAAAGGGTTCAGAAAAGGGCAACTAAAATGATTAGGGGTTTGGAACGGGTCCCATATGAGGAGAGGTTAAAGCAACTGGGACTTTTCAGTTTAGAAAAGAGGAGACTGAGGGGGGATATGATAGAGGTCTATAAAATCATGAGTGGTGTGGAGAGGGCCGATAAAGAAAAGTTATTTATTAGTTCCCTAAATAGAAGAACTAGAGGACACCAAATGAAATTAATGGGTAGCAGGTTTAAAACTAATAAAAGAAAGTTCTTCTTCACACAGCGTGTAGTCAGCCTGTGGAACTCCTTGCCAGAGGAGGCTGTGAAGGCTAGGACTATAATAGAGTTTAAAGAGAAGCTAGATAATTTCATGGAGGTTAGGTCCATAAAAGGCTATTAGCCAGGGGATAAAATGGTGTCCTTGGCCTCTGTTTGTCAGAGGCTGGAGAGGGATGGCAGGAGACAAATCGCTTGATCATTGTCTTCGGTCCACCCTCTCTGGGGTACCTGGTGCTGGCCACTGTCGGCAGACAGGATACTGGGCTAGATGGACCTTTGGTCTGACCCAGTACGGCCATTCTTATGTTCTTATGTTCTTAAGTATTTACGGCTCCCTCCACATACCCGTTTAGCAGGGTTGAACCTGTTCCCTTCAGAAACACTCATACTGCTGCCATCTGAGCTGAAGGAAGCTCTCCCTCAGTTACATCTAGCAGTAGGCTATTATCCTCTAGCAACTTGAATGGGGGAGGGCAATGCAACACACCTCAACCATTTTTTAAAAAAATATACAAATGCTATAGGGGAAGAATTTGGCTCACCAGCTTCAATGCAGATGAATGAACAGCATCAATCCAGGCTACCAGATTTGTCCAAATACAAATGCCAGCAGAGACAACATGGGGGGCATGAAGGATCATGTGACCCCCAGACTGGCCTTCCAGGGTCAGGGTAGGAGAGTGGCTTTATCCATCTCTCCTTACACCTCCCTCTCAGCACATTTGCCCCTCTCCCTGGCAGTTGGAAGAGAGCCAGAAACATGGGGCCCACCCCACCACCTTACCTCCAGCTGATTTCAGCTCCATCCCGGTGGCTCCAGATGGTGGTTGCCTGGCTGCTCCCAGGGCAGAGGGGGGACTTGAACCCACAACCTCAGGCTCCAGAGGCAGGGGCAAAACAAACTCATCTTACAATGTGGGGCTATTGCATTTACTAAAAACGTTAGGTGGTCACTGATTTGAACCCATATAGGCTACGTCCCAAAATAGTTATCCTGCATCTTCACAGCAAGCCTGTTATTTCGAGTTTGCTATTGTGATGTCTCTGTAAACCTCATTCCACAAGGAGTAAGGGATGCTTCGGAATAGTGCTTTATTTCAAAATTTGGCACTGTGTAAACCTTTGTATTCATGCCCGTCAGTGTGAAAGAAGCTATTTGCATATATATTTGCATGTATATGCAACCACAGTTAAGTTGTAGCCCTCAGTATGTGCTGTGAGTATCATTGTGGCCCCCGGGACTTCCAAAGTTGAGTAGCGATGGTGTAGGTAGTGCCACATGATGAAATAAGCTATTTCGAAATAGCATCGAAATAAGATACACAATTTGTGTAGCTCAAATTGCATATCTTATTATGAGTTGTGGTGCATAGGTTTCTCACTTACATTACTCCCTTGACTCCAGTGAAGTTACTCCTGATTCACACCTGTGCCGTCGCACCTGAATGAGATTCCTCCTTCCTCCACAGTAACTACCCCAATTCCCTCCTAGTGCAACCAGAGCAAAGCATGTGAATTGGCTGCTATGTATGGAGTGGGACTGTAGCGCATGTAAAGACTAGAGACACGAGCAAAATCTGGGGGTTGGTTTTGCCCTTTCTAAAGCTCAGCTGGGGTAATCGTTGTCCGACTGCACACCAAACTCGATGACCTCTCAAGGTCCCTTCCGGCTCTAGTATTCAATGAGTCCATGAAACACCCAGGAAGACAGAAGCATTTCCATTTGCTCACCTAATAAACCCAACCCCATATTCAGATGAAGGGAATCATACATGTGAAATGGGTTAGAGGCGCAAAGTTCAGACCCAGATCAGAACTCCCCCAATGTTTGAGGGTATGGAGAAGTTTGGAACTAGATTCAATTCAGGCTCATGTCCAACAGGTGGGCTCCTTCCTCCTGTAGGCAGGAGAGAGATGGAGGGAGTGCTAATAAATAAATATGGTCTGTGACGTGAGGTGGGTTGTTCTTCCTCCATGTAAATCAGGGGGATGGTTTCCATTGAGAAAAAAATCATCATCATCCAAAGAAAATTCCAGGAGGGGTTCTTTCAAGGTGTACAAGACCATTTGTAGCGACAAAGAGGCATGACCTCTAATGAGTTTTGCATGTGGCACTTGGCTGATTGAAAGATCCTGAATGGTAGTAGAGACAACAGTGTGATGTATGGCTTACTGCAGGTGGTCAGATGACCATACTTCCTTCACAACATGGCCCCTAAATGGCTCACTGCAAACCTCTTGCCTCACAACAAATGAAGATTGACAGCCAACCGGGGCTGGAAAAAGACCAACCAAAACAGAGGAAATGGGCACGAAATCACAGAGATTTTGAGTTCTGGGAACCAAATGTCTCTTAGAGCTGATATAGTCTTTTGCACTTTTCCTCACCTTTATTTGTCTATTTTCTTTGTACTGGTCTTGTTCTACAGATGCTTAGTTGACTTCATTCTTCTTTCAGCACAGTGCAGTTGTAGTAAATTTTACTGCAATGTCCACTTCATCTTAAAAGTGTATCAATGGTTATTAGACAAATTAACGTATTAACCTCTTCTGTGTGAAGCAGTGTTATTATTGATTCAAGGAGCTCCAGCATGCCGATCACTGAGCCGACAGGCAGACAACTTCCTTGCCCACCACATGGTCGGTCATGGGCAGCAAGTGCTTCTCAACAGGAGGGTAAAAATCTCCCAGTGGTGTGCTGTTTCCGGGAGGTGGATGATGCTTTCATTTATTGCGAAGAACCTGGTGGATTATCCAGCCTGTTCTTTTGGGGGCGGGGGGGCATGTTTTCCAAGGGGATCGAAGGTCACATGACCCACAAGGACTAGGAGGTAGTTCCAAATGAGATGTCTGGTCATGTCTTAATTTGAGGGAAGTCTAGTGCAGTGGTGGGAATCCTCAGACATTTAATTTCATGAATGCATATTACCAGGTTGTGAAGGCGCATGCAAATAACCCTCTCTAGGTATCCTCACCTTCATAGCCGCACATCTTCCCAACACAGCCAGAGAAGGTGCTAGAGCGAAAAGGGAGGGTCTTCCCAGGGAAATAGGCAGCCGGTTGCACCCCATTGACCAATGAGGAGAGCAGCCAATAAGCAGAAGGTGGGATGCCCACGCAGGAAAGGACTGCATGAGAGCCTGCAGATGGCCACTGAGGACAGTGGTAGGGCAACGATTTGCCAGTCCCTTGGAAGGGGGAGACGGCTGGTGACAGCACAGCCAGAGAGCTATGCCCTGAAGCAGATGCCACGGTCTGGGTTCAAGGCAGGTGCAGACCCTGAAGAAGGAGGAGACAGTAGAGTGGCGGCAGGCAGAATGCCCCCCCAAAAAGGCAGCACACTCCACTGGATGGAGCTAATTCCCAGGGTGGCCAGCAGGAGGCGCCATGGTGATGTGCCTGCCCCGTTACACAAGCCTGCTCCATAGATAAGGTCAGGGATGCCGGAGGCATCTAGTCCACAACATTCAGGAGGCATCATGGCCGTACGGCCAAATAGTTGGTTTCCAATTGAAAGGCTTCAGTCAAACTTTTCCAATTTGGTCTTTGGCTCTGAAAAGTCTCATTTTCCATGAAGGGGAGACCATTGTATGACCAGCTGTCATGTTCACTAACATGGCATATGTTCCTGCTGCTCTGGCAAGTGGCGTTTGACATGGAAGCCAGTGAGGGTCATAGGAGGACCTACCTGTGGCATAAAAAAGCCTCCACCTGAGCTTACTTGAGTCATATACATGGATTTTCTGAAACTACACCAAACTGTAAGGTCTAAGATTTTAAACTGCAACTTATTGTGATCTTTGTCAAACTTTGTAATCTGTGTAACTCTCAGCCACCTTGCTTGTAACTTTCCCTAAGCTGCATTCTCTCCTGGGTGAATGGAGAGAGAGTGTGAGAGTGTGTTTGAAGAAGGCTTGGAACAATGGAGCACGTTTCAATGAGTCATCACAGTCTGGGCATGCTCCCTGCTGGATAAAGAGAAGTCTGGGCATGCTCCCTGCTGGATAAAGGGAAGTCTGGGCATGCTCCCTGATGACGAGACGAATTAGTCACAGGGGCCATTCAGACACAATATAAGGAGAGGGAGCACATGTGAGACTCTCTCTTTTTCCTTCCCCTGCTCCTGAGAAGCTCCCCTCCAGTGTCTTTCCTCCCGACCACCTTCCCCAGCCATGATGAGCAGACAGACCCTCCAGGATCCGCATGCCTTGGCTCCTTCTGCAACCCATATGTCTGTGTAAGAGTGTGAGTGCCTGAGGGCAGGAATGAATGGGTGTGAATGAGTGAATGAACGAAGGGGTGTGCGCTTGCTTGCGTGCGTGCATGCATGTGTGAGAGAGAGTTCTATCTTCTTTTGTTTAAACCTTTGGTGGCTGCTTTCTCCTCTTTAGTTTTACCTAGTGGAAATAAACCCATACTAGTGTAACCCTGGGTGGTCTCCAGTGAGAATATTTTTGGGGTAACACTACCCACCATTTCGAGGAATCCTCCCAGTTCCTATAGGCCTCGGCTTCTGGAAAGGGAACATCTGGAAGAGAGTTCCCCCCTTCTCCCCGCACCTAAGGAAAGATTCTTCAGGGAAAGCAGGGGAAACCCTGGACCGCCTCACAACACAAGTGTCTTACTTCCTCTGAGCAATGGCCCATATCAATGTCCCTGAACCAAACACCCCACAATGGGGATCCGTATGCAACTTTCTAGGTTGATCTCAGTCTCTCCATGGGTGAAAATAAAATCTTGTCTTTGCTGCAAAAGGTGGAGTAGATCCACACTTTTCTAACATTCATTTTCCCCCTACAAACATTGAAAAATGCTGTTCTGCAAATTGTGCTCCTGCGCCTTTAAACCCCCTCTGCTGGCGTGCTGTGGGATATGCAACCACCGCCGGCTTTTAAAAAGACAGTCGGCCTCTGGCCAAGACACACACAAAAGACGCGTCACAACAATATCCATGTGGCTGTTTCATGAACTGCTACTCTCTTAAGTTCCAGTCATGCAGGAGTCACACCTGCAAACTATATGCACGTGAGTGGGTCCAGGGAATTACTCCCATGAGCAAACTGAGGCCGATGAAGCAGCTTTGCAAGATCAAGACCTTACGTCACAATCCCAAAATAGAGATGAGTAGCAGGAGACCGCAGAGCCCCCAGCAAAGTGCTCTGATTCTACAGTCCTGGGAATTTATGCGAGTTTTTCCCTTTGCCGCCTCTAGAAATAAGTTCAAGATACATTTGAGCAAACATCTAGTGTATGGAGAATGGAGCCCTGCAGTCTGTCAGTAAAAAGCAAACATCTGCCAGTAAAAAAAAAAAAAAATCTTTCCAGCAAAGAGTACGAAGACTTGTCAGCTTTTAGGTTAATCAAAGAACCCATAACCGTAATGTGTTCTGACGAACGTCTACCATTCAAAGAGAAATACAAAGCGTAGTGCTGGCTGCACTAGGATCGTGTTCCTTAAGAGCCTTAAGTGAACGTTTATTAGAAAAATAAATGCACCACTTAAAAAGTGAAATGTAACATGCTATTTAACCAATGAAAATAAATTTCACCATATACATCAATAGTGGAAGCAAGAAGATTAGCGGCCCAATTAATTTTCCATCTTAAATACAAAAATAAATCTCTCTATTATGGAGAAAAATCTCTTTTAAAGCTCTAGTTGCATGGCCCCGAAGGAAGGAGAGCGTGGTTAGGAATGAGAGAGGTAGAAAACATGGTCTTCAGCATATTGGCACTGGAAGAAGGTGATTCAGTTAAAAATGGGAGGACATTTCACAGGGATCCAAATTCTTTAGCTTCCCTTCAAAACATCAGTGTCCCAAAAAGGCCCATGAAGGGGTAGGGGGGACAAAGGGGCAGTTGCCCTGGGGGTCCAGTGATTCAAAAGGGCCCAGGGCTTCCGGTCACTGCTTCCGATGCCGTAGAAGTGGTGGCAACCGGAGTCCAATGCCCTTTAAATTGCCGCTGGAGCACTGTGTGATGCTTTCCTGGCAGCTGTGGGGGCTGTGGAGGTGAGGAGGCCTCGTGGCATGTTCTCAGCAGTGCTGAGGGCTGGCTGCTCTAGCTCCGCCCCTTCTGCCTGAGGTAACGGGCATGTTTAAAGACCCGGAATAGCTATTTCGGGATACTTCCGATATCCTGAAACAGCACCACTGTCTCGATGTAGCCTATGTCTGTTCGGTGGTGTTCTTGTTCTAGTAGGACTTTTCACCCTGGTCTACACTAGGGAGTCATTTCAAAATAACTCCCCTTATTTCGAAATAACAAGAGGAGCATTCACACTATCAAGCCCGTTATTTCAAAATATCTGCCTGGTTATTTTGAAATCTGTTCTCCTGCTTTCCATGAGGAATAACACTTATTTCAAAATAGTTATTTCAAAACAGCAGTCGTGTGGACGCTGCGGCGCTGCTATTTCGAAATAACAACTCCCCACAGTAATTCGAACTAATTACTCCCCAGCGCTTCCTGGGGCTGTAAGTCGAGGTAGCGTGTCCACAGAAACGGAGCCTGCCTTGGACTAATTTTGAGGCTTCCCTGTAGTGTGGATACGCTAGTTTGATTTTGTTAAATTGGGAGTCATTATTTCGAGTGTAGTTATTTCAAATTAGTTTCCTAGTGTAGACATGCCCCTAGAGGCCCTGAAAGGGGATTGGCAGGTGGCATTTCATTAGTTGTATATATAAGCATGCCAAAATTCAAATCTGTGCCTATAATTTTCATATAATATTGAGGTTTATTTTAAGCCTTGTGTCCTGATTTTTTAAATCCATTTACATTTCCACATTTGAGCAAAATTATGGGTTTTAAGCATTTTATTTAATTTTTTCCCTTGATTTCCATTTTCACAGCTGCAAGAAATTGGGGGAGAGGTGGGGGCCAGGCAAACATATTTAATGACAGGCGACAATGATATGCCAAGAGTAAAGACACTGTTAGTACTAAAACACAAATTGTCAGCATCACACATCAAAATATATACACAAAAAATCCTTAAATTTACTCCAGCAGGTTCTCCAGGAGCATTTTTATTTCTTCACCTGTCTGTACATTTTGATAATCAGTGGGGACTCTTTATTTATCAAGTTGCACGTGTGGTGATATTGACGTTTCTCAGTAAAACGCTAAGCTTTCCAAGTCAACGCAGATGTAACAAAGAGTCAGTCATGGCATCAAAGTCGTATCTAGACATACGATCAGGGGACAGTAAAGGGTTAACAATGGATTTCCCTCTGGTTTCCTTTTTCTTTTAGGCTGCATTTTAGCAATCCAGAGCTAAATCTCTCCTATAAAGAAATCTGAGTTCTCGCTACCACTTCCCTTCCCACACCCCCAAAGTGATACACTGTACAGAGTTAGCAGCCAAAGGCCTATTTCATGCTCAAGATGCATGAGACATTTCCCTGCCATGTGAAAAAGAAGTTGTTCCTGAAAGGCTTTATGCAGCATCCAAAGGAAAATGCAAACTGCACTTGCCACTGGTGATCAATTTACGAGCCTTCTGCATTGAAAGAAAAGCTCTTGATTTTTTTCCCCCCAAATCAAACCAAATACCATATTGCCTTTCAAGTGGTCCATCTCAGCCCCATTAGCTCTGTATTAGTACTCAATGGCATTGAGTCCCAGCAGGGAAAGAGTCTTACAATGGGAAGACCCTCACAGAGTGAATGACCGGGCCTGTAATGAGAGTTATCGTTTAAACCTCATTCAGACTCACTCAATGCAGGCACATAGGAGGTGATTACCTTCGGGAGCAAAGAACCGGGATTCTTAGCAAGTTTCGTGCACTGGTGTCTTCTAAGGGAAACCAAAGAGGTGCGTTTCTCATTTGCCCCCTGGAGCCAATATTTTAGAGAAACTGTTAACCCGTAAATGTGTGCACTCAGCAATATTGACGTGTGACTCCGCGACATTGACGTATCACTGGATGATATTGGCGTGTCACTTGGCAAAATCGACGTAGTCTTGGTGATGTTGATGTGGCACTCAGCGATATTGGCGTGGCACTCGGCATTACTGACGTGGCACTTGGCGATATTGATGTGGTGCTCAGCAATATTGACATAACACTCGACGATATTGGCATAGCAATCGCCGTTACTGAGGTGGTACTCAGCATATTGACACGGCGCTTGGCAATACTGATGTGGCACTCGGCAATATTGATGTGGCACTCGACAATACTGACGTAGTGCTCAGCGATATTGACATAACACTCGACGATATTGACATAGCTATCGACGATATTGACATATCAATCGACATTACTGACGTGGTACTCAGCATATTGATGTGGCACTAGGTCATATTTGATGTGGCACTGGGCCACATGAGCATGAATCCACAAGTTGATGCCTGCGGGTGGCTCTGGGCTGCCAGATGAATGGGAGCAGACATACACACTCAAGCAACATTGTATCTAATTTCCACAATATCACGCTCCAAAGGAAGGTGTGGAGGAGAAAGGGTAAAAACACAGGATGGACAACATCACTCCATGATCCATATCTAATCACATTCCAACCAGCAATGGCAGAATGGTGGGACTTCACCAGCATGTCATTCCTAGGGGTGCACATTCATACAGCCCCGTGATGGAGAGATGGGCTGATAGAAGCCACAACACTGCACTCTGCTGATAGTGTGTGTGAGGTAGCTGGTGCAAGCCTGGCTTTGAGTCTATTGCGTACCAGGAGCAAGTGGGTCGAATTGGAAGGAATCTCTGGTTTGTGTCAATAGAGCATACACGTGCTTCTGAGAAGGGCTGTTGAAAACAAAAAGCAAAAGGGATCTGTTCATGTAGCGAGCCCTGAGCAATCTACCTGCCCCATTCCTGTGGAGTGACGGTCCAATTGCACTGCCCCAGTATTGGTATGGATTTTAGCATGTGGCTCATGCATCTCAGTACCGAAGCAGGAGTCTTGCAAAGGCCAAGTCTTTCCTGTCTTTCTCCTCATGAATGGGCTAAAAAGCCACGTGTAGGCTGGGAGAAGTCCAGCCTAGAAATCTGACCGCGGACCGTTCCCAATGGAAGTACAGGTTGGACCTCTTCAGTGCAGAGTTTTCCAGATCAGGGGAGGTCTGGGAGAGGGGGCACCAGCCTCTCTGCTGGGCTCCTCTCCCCAGCCTCCAAGCCCTGCCAGCCTTGCGGCAGCCTTGCTGGAGCTCCCAGCGACCCCGTCAGTCTCGTGGTGCTGGAGCTCCCTATGTCTCCACCAGCTATGGGCTCTGCTGCCCCACGTCTTCCACCCCACCCTCCGCCTGCTTCCCTGCCCCACCAGCTGCAGGTTCTGATGCTTCACAGCCTCCACTGGCCGGCTCTGCTCTGAGCCACTGGAAACCTCTGCCCCCAAGGCTCTCTAGTCCCACAACATCAGTGGCCCTTCTGGACCCCAGATGTTGCCAGACCAGAGTCCCGGACCACAGAGGTTCAACCTGCAATGAATCCTTTGATAATATCCAACAGCTACAAGACACCCCCAGGTTGGCTCAGTCCAACTCAACTTGGGGGGGGGGGGAGGAGGAAGGAAGGAAATTGAAATGAAATCTGGGACAGCTTGAAATGGATTTGAGGCAGAACTGGTTCAATAAAAATCAAAATTCAACATTTTTTCAATAAAAAAAATGAATGAATTGGAGCAAAAGTGTGTATTCAGTTTTCCAATTGTTGACACGCACTGATTGTGGGTAATACGCTTGTGACCCAAGGACCACCTGCTGCCAGCTGGTGGCGGGCACAGAGGTACATAGGCACATGTATGGGTGAAGGAACCCCCTTGGCTTACCACAAGCATGCCATGCAAGGTCTCTCATGACATCCTGGGTCATCTTGGCCATTGCAAAATGCCTGTATGGAAAATCTGCGACAAGCTGCTGAAAACATGCCTTGTGAGAATGAGAGCCCGCAAAGATCGCATGTCTTGTGATGGACTTCTCCAGCCAGGAGTTAGGAGATGCTTATCTCTCTGGGGGGTGCCTCACAACAGAAGCCCATTAGCATACTGACTGAAATAGTCATGAGGAGTTTGCCAAGACTTGAAAGGGAAATTAACGGGAAGAGGTGAACAGCAAGGGGGAGCAGGAAATGCCATTTAAAAAAAAATTAAAACCTCGGGGTCAAAATAAGCTTATTCGGAATAGCTTATTTCGAAATAGGCCTGCAGTGCAGACGCACCCTGATTTACAAACACTGTCACGACCCGTCCCTCACAGCTTGGACTTGGCCTTTTCTCAGGGGAACTGTGGGATTGGGGTGTTCTGTACCCCTCAGCCCCCTCTTGCCACGCCGGGTTTGGCTTTTCAGCGCCAATGTCACTGTGCCGTTGGCAGGCGCCGAGACCGCTGTGATGGATTTGCTCCTGCCCTGGGTTCATTTCATGGCTCGTGCTCTCGTGTCATGCAAGCTGAGGTACCATTGTTTGCAACAGCTCCACCCTGGCCTGCCACTGCACTTCTCAGCCAAGGTGGCGGCCCTGCAGTTGGAGCCCTACGGGCAGCTATACCAATGTACCGCTGTTAAAGGGCATGGCAGCGGAGGGAAGTGCTCTCACTAGAAAATGAAGGGGCTGGGGTCGAGGGGCTAACTCCCCGAACCAGCGAGAGGCTGCACGCTCCCTTGTTCCCCTTTAAGCCGTGTCTGCCCTAGGAAGATATTTTGAAATAACTACATTCGAAATAATAACTCCCAAAACAACAAAATCGATCTAGCCTGTCCTCACTCTGGGGGAGTCTCAAAATGAGTCCAAGGCAGGCTCTGGCAGTATGGACGCACTATCTCGACTTAGAGCCCCAAGAAGCACTGGGGAGTAATGACTTTGAATTAAGGATGTTACGGTCGAGTCAACTAGTCGACTATCTGATACGCAAATGCTTATCAGATAGTCAGTTGACTAGTCGATCCCACCCCCCCCCCTTGCAGCCTCTATCAGATAGAGGCAGCAACGGTGGCACCCCTGCACAGCTGAGCTGCAGATCAGCTGTGCAGCGCTGCTGCTTTGAAACCCCCAGGTGGCATTTCAAAGGGGCAGCCGCTGCACAGCTGATCTGTGCCTCAGCTCTGCGGGGCTGCCCCTTAAAATGCTGAAGCACCATGGAGCCCGGGGTCATCTGAGGACTCCCCAGCTAATCCCAGGTTCCACGTAGCATTTCCCCAGAACCCGGGGTCAGCTGGGGAATCCCCAACTGCCCCTGTGTTCCACGGAAATGCCGTGAGGAGCCCCGGATCAGCTAGGCAGTCCCCAGCTGACCCCGAGCTCCAGGCACTGCCCCTCTGAAATGCCGAGGAGGCATTTCAAAGGGGCCACGCCGCACAGCTGATCCCTGGCTCAGCTCTGCAGTGCTGCCCCTTTAAAACACACAGCCTCAGTGGAGCCCAGGGTCAGCTAGCAGGATCTATTCAAAGGCGGAATGCGGAAGTGCCGATCGACTAGTCGAGTAGTCGATGGAAATTCCATCGACTGCTCGACTAGTCAACTAACTGCAATTTAACATCCTTCGTTTGAAGGACTCTGGGGAGTAGTTATTTCAAAATAGCGGCACCAGAACATCCACAAGACCGCTATTTTGAAATAACTCTTTCGTAATTGGTGTTCTCCCCCGAGGAAAGCAGGAGGACAGATTTTGAAATAAGCGGCCTGCTATTTCGAAATAATGGGCTTGGTAGTGTGGACGCTCCGCTTATACATTCGACCTAAGGGGGGTTATTTCAAAATAAAGTCCTAGTATCAACCAGGGCTAAGTTAATACCATGTGCGTCTCATTGCAGGAACGGGCCCTCAACCATTCCAAGCTGCTAAACTTTGCCAACTATTTCAATATGCAACATCACTGGAAGTGCATTGGGAGCCATGGCTGAGAGCAGAGTTTCGCATCCCTGTGTGGAAATTCTGGGGTTTTTTAAAATTAATTTTCACTTCTTAATTAAAGAGCAAGACAGAAGCAAGGTGTTCCTAGGAGATTAGCACAAGCCACAGGGACACCGCCAGGCCTGGAGCCACCTCCGCAGAGCTCTCAGCCTCACACTGCCACCGCCTGTCAGCCTGTCTTTACAAAATGGAGCTTGCCGACTCAAACACGGCCCGCCCCCCCCCTCACGAGTTCAAGGTTTTCCCTCCCTGACAGCTGCTTGCAAGAGTCCGCCCCTGTCCTGGGTGGGCAGACAACAAAGTGGGAGCTGGTTTGGGATGCATATTGACCGGGGTGGTATAGCCTTCGGGCTGTACTGTTGTCTGACCGAGGAAAGTACCTTTCTGCCACCACAGAATTCATGAAAGGAAAATGGCCACCAAGTAAATTCTTTGCCCCTGATTTCTAGAAGGGCTGACCCGCTGTGTCAGGGGCAGCCAAGGGAGCTCAGACTCTGAAAAATCACACCCCTTGTATATATATTACAACAAATGGATTCTCTTGCTTCTCAGCTTCCAGTATCTAGACCAAGGCTACTCAACACCCGGCCCACAATGCGGTTTGGGTTTACGTGGGGCTCAACACACAGCCCGTGGCTGGGATCCTTTGAACATGGCCTTCAGTGGGAACGCACTCCACAACAGCGAATCAATAGAATGATCTTCTGTTGAGATGCGTTTTCGTAGTTAAATTCCTGGCCGGTCATTGCTCATTCAAAGTGCTGTCCTATGGGTGGAAATCGGGTAACTATTGCATTTTGTTAATGTCAGCAGAACTGACTTAAATGGGGTCTGCATGTTGTATAGTCTTGCCTTAATCTTTGTATTCATGCCCGTCAGCATGAAAGAAGCTATTTGCATATATTTGCATATAGATGCAACCACACTTAAGTTGCGACCCTCGGCAACTCCTCTGAGTGTCATTGTGGCCCTTGTGGCTTCCAAAGTTGAGTAGCCCTGGTCTTGTAGGTCATCAGAAACATTCTTACAAAATCCAGGATCATCCGCACCATGTGATTTAAGCTTAATTATGGGCCACATTAATTCTATGCATATACCTTCAGGCAGAACAGAAAAGTCGATTAGAACTGTAGAATTGTTATTGCATATCTTCATGGTACTGGGCTACAGTGGAATAAAAGAAAACTGCCAATGGATCGTTGCTTGACAACTCAGTCAAAAAGTAGAATCCTAGGGTTGGAAGAGACCGCAGGAGTCATCAAGTCCAACCCCCTGCCCAAAGCAGGACCAACCCCAACTCAATCATCCCAGCCAGGGCTTTGTCAAGTGGAGACTTAAAAACCTCTAGGGATGGAGATTCCACCCCCTCCCTGGGAACCCAGCCCAGTGCTTCCCCACCCTCCTAGGGAAATAGTTTTTCCTAATATCCAACCGAGACCTCCCCCTCTGCAACTTGAGACCTTGTTCTGCCACCTGCCACCACTGAGAACAGCCTCTCTCCATCCTCTGTGGAACCCCCCTTCAGGAAGTTGAAGGCTGCTCTCAAATCCCCCCTCACTCTTCTCTTCTGCAGACTAAATAAGCCCAAATCCCTCAGCCTGTCCTCATCAGACCGAGAGTGAGCTCTTTATCATGGTCCTTCTTGAAAATATGTGCAGGTTTTGGAACCTTGTCACATTATATTGAGCATCACTCCTCCACTCCATCTTGACCGTATGCTTTCTTGGCACCAATGAGGAGAACAAAGAATTTCTGCAAGAAGCCTTTGTTTGGCCCAACTAAATTACAGCTGTGGATCTGCCTTGCTGCTATGACCGCCAAAAATGTTTCATTGTTCATTGAAAAAATGGGCTTTTCCATTGAAAAAATGGGATTTCTTCGCAAATCAAATATTCTATGGGACCACTTCTGAAGCATCCCGGTGCCCTGTTGGGTGCAGAGGGGAACATCAAACCGTCCTGAAATAAAACGCTTCCTGTTGGGTCAACACGTCAATATGAAAGAGAACAACCATTCCAAATCCATTTGGTGTGGAATGGTTTAATCCAAAAAAGGGGTGATCCTTGGACTTTTTGTCCTGATTTGTTATAAAAACGAGTGTCGACACAACAGAATGTCTCATGGGATGGCAAATGTATTCTTCAGTCAGCGCTACAAGGTGCTGATACATCTAATTACTCTCTGACTGCTTCAGGGAAGCTCATTAGGCACGACTCTTTGAGAAACTCCAGGAAACGGTATATCAGTCTGTTCACTCGGAGTCTCCTAGGGAATAAACGTAAACAAGCAAAGTTCATTTATTTGCAACCCATCCACTCCAAAGGCCATGGGGAGGATGTTTGTGTTTGCATGATTAGCTCTCTCTTTATAAATATCGGTTTGTCCCCTGCATAGGGTCCCACTGCTTCTCCTCCAGCGTTCCCTGTAAGTTGAGTGATTGGGTGAGCAGGAGAGAGTCAGGTGCCACTCAGCTGATTGGCAGAGCACTGACAACTGCCCGCAGCATGTTTTTCCTATTGGTGGTGCACATCTGCACATGCCGGTGCATGTAACAAGATTTATTCTGCACATAGATTAAAAAATGGAGGGAACACTGCTGTCTTCTACAGAGAGAAAGAGTCTGGTGGCAAGATTACTAGTAGTGCAATCCCACCCTCAATATTTTCCATCAGTGGCATTTGAATGGGATTGTCATGGTTGGGATTAGACTTGCTGCATCCTGGGCCAGAGACTAGGCCCCACCACCCTGGCCTGGGGCCTGGACTCAGGCCTGAGTAGGTTCAATGTAAGGGGAGGCCCTCAGACTTCAGCAGCAGCCCTGCGCAGCAGGAAGTTTGGCTGTCAACACCCCCCACCCAACGTGCAGGGGTCAGGCTGGGCTTGGCCCCACCCAGGGTTGTGGAGCAGGTTGCGGTGCCTGGAGGAGGTCACTGTCATGCCATTTGAGAAGCCCTGTTCTAGTCTGACCTCCTAGCCCAGACCGGCACCACCACCCAGCACCCTCCGGCTGAACCCCACCTGAGATGGGACCTTCCCAGCCCTCAGGAGGCTAAACTGGTCTGTGTCCCAGACAAACAATAGGAGGGACCATAATGCACAAAGGCCCAATGATGGCAGGGAACAGGGTAGGTGAAATAGATCCAGAGAAACCTGGCACGTCACCCGCACCCATGCATTGCAGGAGGCACCCCCCTCCCCAAGGTCACGGCTGGTCTGGCCTGGGGGAAATTCCTGCCCAACCCCACACAGGGCTAGAACAGGCCAGCCGAGCACCGAGGGAGAATACTCAGAGCCACCTCAGAGCCCTGGCCTTCCTCTGTGACATCCCACAGGGCTACCCTGATGCTCTAGAGAAAGGAGACAAAAACCCACCCCAGAAAATAGGGGTATCACAGGGAGGGGGAGGGGGGAAATTTTTCTTCCTGGCCTCTGAGGGTAGGGCAAGAAGCAATGGGCTTAAACTGCAGCAAGGGAGGTTTAGGTTGGACATTAGGAAAAACTTCCTGCCTGTCAGGAGGGTGAAACACTGGGATAAATTGCCTAGGGAGGTTGTGGAATCGCCATCGTTGGAGATATTTAAGAGCAGGTTAGACAGACATCTGTCAGGGATGAGCTAGACCAGAGCTACTCAACACGTGGCCCACGGCCCGTTTGTTTGCGGCCCGCGATGTGGTTTGGGTTTACGTGGGGCTCAACACGTGGCCCACGGGTAGGATCCTTTGAACATGGTCTCCAGCAGGAACACGCTCCACAACGGCAAGGCGTCTCCCAGGCGGGGTGAGCACTGAAAGACGCAAGGGGACGGGCTGGCTGGAACAGATGGGTACAAGGTGTCGGCATTTCTAGTTCCCAGGGAGGAGGTGCCGGGAGCACCGGGGCATTGTGGGAAGTGTTTTGTATTCAGTGTGAAAGATGCTATTTGCATATATTTGCATATATATTTGCATGTATATACAACCACACTTAAGTTGCAGCCCTCGGCATGTGCTGTGAGTATCACTGTGGCCCCCGGAGCTTCCAAAGTTGAGTAGCCCTGAGCTAGATAGTGCTGGGCCCTGCCGTGAGGGCAGGGGAGTGGACTCGATGACCTCTCGATGTCCCTTTCAGTTCTTATGTTCTAGGATTCTATGAAAACAGATCACCAGCTGAGATCCTGATTCAAGAGCGTTCGGGACACAGGACATAAAGTGGACATGAGCCCAGAGACCGTCATACAATTACACTTATGCCTTCCCCTGCCTAGCATACCTGCTGCCCATTAGTCTACCCTATACACCTGTTCCGTGAGTGCCAACAACAATGCTAAGTTGCTGCTGTCCATATCATGCCCATACCTGTCAGGATGGTGAAACACCAGAATAAATTGCCGACGGGGGTTGTGGAATCTCCATCACTGGAGATATTTAAGAGCAGGTTAGACAGACATCTATCAGTTATCATCTAGATGATGCTTGGTCCTGCCATGAGGGCAGAGGACTGGACTTGATGACCTCTCGAGGTCTCTTCCCATTCCAGTGTTCTATGATTCTATGACACCTAGTGAGGGAAGGACACCTAGTGAGGGATACGTACCCACAGTGCATTGTGCTCACTATTGATGATGGCGCACCCCATGTGACAATAATCTGGGGACAGAGAGAAGAAGTCTGAACTCTCTTTGGCGACTTTGGTTTTGTTGATTTTTCTATGTCACGTTTCATTGGCAAAACTTGGTTGTGAAGCCAGCCCATATTCTCCATCACTCAAGCTCTGTAAATGAAGAATGGGCGTCTTTCCAAAACCAATGCTCTCTAGCACCACCAGGATTTATGGCCTACAGGCAGGAATCCCCCGTTGCATTTCAAATCATGTGTTCTGTGGGAGGTCAGTCTAAATTAGCATAATGGTCTCGTTTGGCACTACAATCTATTCAACAGAGCCCAAATTCAGCTTGTGCATCTCTGGGTAAGCTCAGCAGGAGAATAAAGTTCTTCCCCTCTCTGCTCCCCCACTACGGGAACTCGTTCCTAAAAACATCCACAAATACAAGGGAATCATTTTCAAAGCAGTTGGTGGAGTTTTGCAGGCAAATCCCATTCATGGCCATTCAATGACTCCTGCCCTGCACTTTAAATGGCTGCCGAACAGAGTGAGGTTCAACTAGAGGTGAACTTGAAGAAAAAAAAAAGAAAAAGAAAAGCCAAGAACAACAAGATTCCTTGGACTTTGTGCATTTCAAAGTGCTGCTAATTGCCGGCTCCCACGGGAGGCGCTAGCAATTGGACAGCTGGACTTCTCCGCAAAGGCACAATAAAGCCAGTCCCTTTTTATTTGAAGAGAGTCCAGAAAGCTGATGTTCCTCATCCTAATGAAGAAAATCACCCACCATTGGCTGATGGGAAGAGCCACAACAGGAAGAAGGCAAACACAAGTAAAAGCATTTGGAAAATAAAAACCAGTTAAATGAATGTGCATTTTTTTAACCACAGCTTATACTTATCAAGCTGCAATTTGTAATTTTGGAAGCTTACAAATAAGTTAATTAAAAAAATGTATAGAAGAAACAGAATTAAGTGACATCACGGAATGCAAGGAATGGCGTCCCTCTTGCCCCATCTCGCAATTAACCATTTACATCACTGCCAAGTGGGTGGAAAACCCTAATAAACCATAAAGGATTTATTGGGTCACACTTTGCCCAGTGGAAATGACTATCTAAGGTGCAGAGTCTAAGCTGCAGGTAGCTTGCCCCTAAGGTGAAGGAACAGGGCCAAAATTACCACCTTTTTTTATTGTGATGGATCTGGTCACGCTATTTCCACATGTCCTGTATGAATCCTGAAGAAGACTGGCCTATCCATGATACAGGGGAACCAGCTGGGGTATCTAGGCAAAAGAAAGCTCTGAGCTTTGAACCTCAATTCTAACTGGCACATGTATCAAACTTCCGAGGAAAACCTCTTACTTGTAAGTTTCGGCCCAGATGTGTATCCTCAGAGAGGCCAGACTGAGCCCAACGCAGCAGGCCCTGATTGATTCAGGGGCAGCCAACAATTTTATAGACAGTGGAGCGGCCAAAGATGCCCTGAAATTTGCCTTTACAGTGTCAGCCCCTTTACCTGGGACTGATTGAGGCTTTTGATCACTCACTCTCTTCTTGGGACCCATAATTCAGGACCCAATCCCTGACAGAAGAAGTCTTTGGCTGGGAACTCAAGGAATTGTGGCAGTTTGGAGTGATAAGATCTTCTCGTGTCCCACTGATTCTTAGAATCTCTTGGTTGACCGTCCAAGATCCCATCGTCCACTGCCGTAGAAAGGAAATCAGCTTCTTCTTGGAATTTTCCCAGCAACACTGGAAGGGACAAGTCAAAGTTGATCCAACTTTGAACCCAAAAAAATCTCAGGTAATGGTGGCCCTCTAGGGAATTAAAGCTCCGAGCCCAAGGCAGAATTCCCCAGTCAATAGGACGAGTTCGCTGATGTGTTTCAAAACAAAAATGCTGATATCGTCTCTCTGCACAACACCTACGATTGCCGAATGGATTTGCAACCAGAAATGCAGGTTTGGTTTGGGAGAATCAGGCTAAATTCGAGCCCAGATTGGCAGCTTTTGGAGATTATCTCCACAAAAATCTAACTACATGGATCATTCACGAATCAACATCATTGGCTGAAGCACTGTTCGTCTTTGTTAAGAACAGAAAAAAGTTCCAACACAGTGAAGGTTACCAATCATAGAATCATAGAATCCTAGGGTGGGAAGAGACCTCAGGAGTCATCGAGTCCAGCCCCCTGCCCAAAGTAGGACCAACCCCAACTCAATCATCCCAACCAGGGCTTTGTCAAGCTGGGATTTAAAAACCTCTGGGGATGGAGATTCTACAACCTGCCTAGGGAACCCATTCCAGTGCTTCACCCCCTCCTAGGGAAATTGTTTTTCCTAATATCCAACCTAGAGCTCCCCCACTGCAACTTGAGACCATTGCTCCTTGTTCTGCCACCTGCCACCACTGAGAACAGCCTCTCTCCAGCCTCTTTGAAACCCCCCTCCAGGGAGTTGAAGGCTGCTATCAAATCCCTCCTCACTCTTCTCTTCTGCAGACTGAATAAACCCAAATCTCTCAGCCTCTCCTCATAGGTCATGTCCTCCAGTACCCTCATTATTTTCGTTGCCCTTTGCTGGACTTTCTCCAGTGTCCACATCCTTTCTCCAATGGGGGCCCCAGAACTGGATGCAATATTCCAGATGTGGCCTCACCAGAGCCGAATAAAGTGGAATAATCCCTTCCCTAGATCTGCTGGCAATGCTTCTCCTAATGCACCCCAATATGCCATTAGCCTTCTTGGCTACAAGGGCGGGCCCACTGTTGACTCATATCCAGCTTCTCATCCACTGGAATCCCTAGGTCCTGTTCTGCTGAACTGCTGCTTAGCCAGTCGGTCTCCAGCCTGTAGCAATGCTTGGGATTCTTCCGTCCCAAGTACAGGACTCTGCACTTGTCCTTGAATCAAATCAGTCAATCAATACTCTCAACCCCTAATTCCTGAGATGTCGGGTCAAGTGCAGACTGCCTGAATATTTGCAAACCTAGACATTTAGGGGCGGGGAGGTTAACATTTCAGGTGTATTAAAGGAGATGATAAACAGAAAACAGCATTTAGTACCCTTTATGGACAATTCAAGTATATTGTAATACCTTTCAGCCTAACAAAAGCCCCAGCCACCTTTCAACATTGCATCAATGATGTGTTATGGGCTATATTAGACCAACATTGTAGTCTATCCTGCCCATGTGACTAGTTGTACACATGTGATGTCCTGTACCCATATTCACCCCTTTTATATGGTTATGAAATATTTTACAGAAAGTATGCCTTGTGAGGTATCACTTGAAAACTCATAATCTACTGAACATGACTGTCTTGCTAAAATATGTGAAGCAACTTTGCATATAAAGCTATGAGACTCTACAACATTGTCTTTACTCTGTCATGTTATAAAGTTAGTACTGGACTGACAGATCTCTACATAGGCTCTTTCTAAGAATTATTGGGGTTCTATTTCAAGGCGCTATGGCCGTTCACAGAATGAATATCAGCTTTCCTAGGGCATGATTAAATCCTCAATAATCTGCTGGCACTGTGAAGAGAGAGAGAAGATTGCAATGGTTCAGAGCATTTCCTGGTTTTCTCTTCTTGTCAAGTCTCAGAAGAGAGACGAGGTTCTTTAGGAAATAGGCCAAAAGTTCCCATTGGTGCACTTAGAACAATCCAATATAGAGCAATGCGAGTTCTGGAGGAAGTTTATCCTAATCAGCTGTGAGGAGAGAACAGCTCTTACATAGCTGGTAGGGGAAGGAATATATCTAGACTGGAACATCTGCCTATCAATCGCATTGTGACCGATAGGACAATTTCCTGCCACATCCTTGGTAGACTGTATTGTATTAACTTTATCACTGTGGGCCGCGATTGCATGTCCGCGCTCTAGTGGGTAGATGTGAGGCCTGAACGTTCAAAAGACTCAGTGACAGTGTGCCCTACAACATGGACTTTAGGGACAAGTGTTACCTGGATTTCCTGGAGAATTCCCAGAAAGAGGTTAAGGCAAAATCCCCATCTTCAGTCATGCAAAAACTCATCCTTCAAAGTTAGGACCTGAGGAATTGTTGGTCAGAAGGCCAAAACCAAAGACCTGAGTGACAACAAGAAATGGCAGATTGGCCCAGGATTTGTTCTGGTGCTTGACCTAAAGACCAATCTGAACTTGTAACCCTGGGAAAACCCGGAGGAGGATTTTGAAAGGCTGACACCTCCCTGACTCTGAGATTGGAGTGGGGGGTGATTTTTGATAAGTGTTTTAACAGGCACGTAGGTCCTTTTACTGTTTCAATATGTTTTCTCGGTGATGCTTTTGCCTTCAGAATAAATGTGCTTGCTTCTGAGGAGCTGAGTGGTAAATGACATTGGGAGGCAATTCACTGGTCATGGCCTGCAGAGAGAAAGGACAGCACAGCTATTGGTCCTTTGATCAGTCTGGCTTTCCCAAGAAATCCCGGCATAAGGTAGGGAGCTGTGCAACCATCAGATCCTTGAGATGTGCCCAAAAAAGATGACAACTGGGAGCTGAACTCTTAAAGGTGCCCTTGGTGGACCATGGAGGTGGACTGGGTGTGCAGTTACCCAGAAACTGATACAAGCCAGCTCCTGAAATTATTTCTGTGACTCATGCATTCTTTTGACTGGATTTTGGGATAGAAGCAAAAAAGGACCCGTTACACAGGTACATACAATTGCTAGCAATATTTGTATTATATAATGTCCTTTTTCTCTCTGTGTGAGTGTGTGTATCACTAGCTATGGAGTGGGTTACAAATATATAGAACTTAAAATCTTAAATACCCACCGGGGGAAGTAACAGAACAGATTGACAGATCCAGACAAGTTCCCAGGCATCAGCTTCTTCAAGATAGGCCCGAGAGAGAAAACAACAGAACATTGCTGGTCATCACCTACAGCCCCCAACTTAATCCCCTCCAGCACATCATTAACAATCCACAACCTATCCTGGAAAACAATCCCTTGCTCTCACAAGCCTTGGACGACAGGCCAGTCCTCGCTGACAGAAAGCCCCTAACCTGAAGCAAGTCCTTTCCAGCAGCCACACATCACATCTCAGACACACTCACCCAGGAACCCACCCCTGCAATGCACCCCACTGCCAACGCTGCTCGTACATCTACGTACGCGACACCATCCCAGGATCTAACCACGTCAGCCATCACATCAGCGGTTCATACAACTGCACAGACACTAATGCAGGGGTGAGCAAGATCTGGCCCGCCAAGCCATTTGATCTGGCCCGCGGCCATCCTGCCATGCCCCCGCCCCCAGGCCAATTGAGACCCAGGGCAGGGGAGGGCATGAAGTCATTCACTGTTCAGAACAGCTGGCGGTTCCCTCTAGGCACTGCATGTCCCTGGCAGGGCTGTGGGGAGGGACACTTCACTGCTTCTCTGCCCCCAGACCTTAATTGGCCTGAGGGTGAGGGAGTGTACAAAGTCTCCTCTCCCCAACCAGGGGCACACTTAGTCAGGGCCCCTTACTGGAGGCCCCACCCCTTTCATCTGAAGCCCCGCCCCTTCCGGGGACCAGAGCTGGCCCTGCGACCACTACCAAAATTGGCGAAATGGCTCCCCTGCAAAAATTATTGTCCAACCCTGCTCTAATGGGATCTATGCCATCAAGTGCCAGCAATGCCCCTCTGCCATGGATATTGGCCAAACTGGACAGTCTCTCTGACAAAGGTTAAATGGCCACAAGTCGGTTAACAGAAATGATCAGAAATGTTGGGGAACATTGTAACCTGCCAGGGCACTCAGGCGTAGATTTCAAAGTGGCCATTCCTCTACCAAGGCATTTCAGAATCCAGCTACAGAGGGAGACTGTGGAGCTGGCCTTTACATGCAAATCTGACACCATGTCTCCTGGCTCGAACAAAGACATGAACTGAATGGGCCATTATATTCAACACCCAAATGACATCAAAAGCTAAGTATGGGCCCCTTACAGCCCACTTCATTAGCCTCACTGGGACCCAGCACTGCAATTGTCAGGGATTTTTTTTCTTCCCCCTCACTTCTTTTTAAATTGGGAGGTTTCCTCTTTTTTTCCTCCATTCTCATCTGACTACCCTGTTGTTTTTTTTAAGTTACAGACTAACACAGCTGCCCCTCTGGCACAGGAAAATATAGAGAAACATTTACTTCTTGATAAAATCGCCTGTGTACAACCAATCATTTATACTCTGGAGATGGAAGTGGGATCAGTTTGCAATTTAACCAGATATATTAACAACAACAACAGCAATAGCTATCGCAGGTGTTCCAATAAAATAAGAGATTGCGTTTAGAGTATATACAGTAATTGCACAGGTTAAATTACACTAGTCACTTAATAGACGTTAGATATGTACAATGACATATGTACAAATACATGCACCCTGCCTCGTTATAGCATATACGATCTTCCCTGAGAAGGCGCGGAAGCAGCTAACCCTTATGACCACCTCTTCCATGTCTATTCCATCTACATATCTTTTGTTGGGCCAACTTCTGTTGGGGGATGTCCAAGCGTGGGGCTCCACCAAGTGCCTCTTCAGGTCTGGGCAAGGCAATGGGAGTGTTTGAGTGAAATATAAGTCCCTCGACGTGAGGAATTGGGGATTATTGTCACCCTACAGGGTTTGAAATGTGCAACAAAGGGCCGCAGGCAGTGTAGTGCGTAGCAAATTGTTGCGATGAACCCTCACACCAGTGCCTCTGTTAAGTCCATGGTGTTTGGTGCCCATCAGAGTTGTGAATGGAAGAGTCGGTTTGCAACACAACACCCATCTCTGACCTGCATTTGCTGGCTTGGGCTTAGGGCTATGAAATTGCACAAGCCTGGAATTTTATAGCCCTGACATGAGACAGCTGTGGGAGTCTTACTGCTGTGTAGACGTACTCCCCGGTCCTTTGGTAGGTCTTGCACCGGTTGTCCTTGAGGACAGGTCAGATGAGACACAGAATGAACAGGGTTCATCCACAGGTGAGTGTGTTGTGGTTGTTGCCTTTTCTCATGCTAAGCATAGTGCTTGTCTAGTTTCATCCCCGTCGCTGCTATTGGTACACCCCATGGTTTGAGAGGCAAGCGTAGGACTCATGACCCTTGAAGGGTGTGCCATGGTGGACACCAGACATCGGAGCAGCGGAGAGATGTCTGCTGCTTTTGCTGCTGCTGCTGTGGGAAGTTTGGGTGCCACTTTTTGTGCTGCTCAGCTGGCTGCTGGTGATGAGTGTGTTGAGGCCAGGGAGATGTTTGAAGGCCAGAAGAGGAGGCAAAGATTTGTTTCAAGGTGTGAACCCAGCCTTCTTGCGTCGTAACTGCTGGATGACACTCCCTATCGGTTCTAGTGTGCGGTGGCAGGTGACAACACACTGAACCCGCACATCAAGTCTGGGGACTTAAATTCAGAGCTCTACTAGACACCAACAACTATGGGATGAAACAAGGTTTTAACACACCCTAGTCATGGTTTTGTGATTCATTGCAACAAAGCACACTGCTTGCGACTAGAGCTGTCAGTTAACACGCCTGCAATTAAAATAGGTTTCTTACGACAACACAGAGCCTCATCCTATCAAACCCATTTTCAATGTTGTGCCAAAGCAATGCCTGCCCCAGCTGCTTTCTCTTAGCACAGCACTGCTGTGTATCCCTTTCCTGCCCCTCCTCCTCCAGGGCACGAGGAATTTGATCAGAAGAGGCAACATTCCTCTAGCTGGACTGGAGCTGCCACTGCCCAGACTCCACTCTCCACAGGTCCAATGGGCCCTGCAACCCCAGGGTTCTTCAGGCATTGGCCGCAGAAAGCGGCCACGGTCAGCTGGGGTGTCGTGAGGGGGGGCTGCTCACTCTGAGCAAACAGGAAGTGGCATTTCCAAACTTCCCAGGGCTATAAAGGGGAAGAGGAGCAGGTGGGTGCACATGGCTGCAGGACAGTGGAGTAGAAGCTGCTGACCAGAGTGGCCATGATGGGCATTGTGGGACACCTGGAGGCTACTTAGGGTGACATAAACAAGTGACAGCACATTGCTTGTTGTTGCAAAATGCCCATTGGGGTGGTTTTCTGAGGTCAGTGTAGCACAAGGGTTACATGAGCAGGAGGAGCATTGTGGGGTCTCCATCTCTGTTGCTCTGGCAACCAGACCTGACTTTGGTCCAGAAAACTGCACAGTGTAGACAAGGCCTCAGTTTGATCTATACCCAGCTGACCAAGCAGCCCTTCTTCCAAAATCTTGAATGGACATTTCAGGAGAGACACATGCGGATTAGTGTGGGGTTGAGATTTATGTACATTTGAAGATGGTTCGGAGCACATGTTAGAGCAACCAAGCCTTTTTGCAGAGCAAACAACCTAACCTCAAAGAGCAGGGGAGCTAACTTGGCTATTTTTAGCCCGCCCAGAAGCTTTGTCCTGCTCTAATGAGCAGCAATTCCCTGCCTTTAGAGTCTAATTAATTTAGCTGGCTTGAGCCGGCGCCCCAGGAAGCGAGCCAGTGTGTATTTGCAAGGTAGTCTGCGGTCATTTGCCCCTACTTAGCTTGTGTTCGGAGACCATCAGACATCCCTACAAAAGGCTGGCTGCAGGAAAAGAGCTGGGATGGGCGAATGAGCACAAAAGGCTGGATCATTGTCGTTGGGATTTCATGCACAAACCACGCTCGTTCGAAAGGATTAGGGCTACGGGGCTGTTGCTGGGTGTAAAAGGAGCTAGCAAATGGCAGATAAAGAGGTGGGGCGGGCACATTCCTACACTTGAAGCTGTAGACATCCCAACTGGGTGTTGGTGTAGAATCCTAGAACTGGAAGGGACCTCGAGAGGTCATCAAGTCACCCCTGCCCTCACTGCAGGTCCAAGCACCATCTAGATCATCCCTGATAGATGTTTATCCAACCTGCTCTTAAATATCTCAAGATATAGAGATTCCACAATTTATTCCGGTGCTTAATCACCCTGACAGGAAGTTTTTCCTAATGTCCAACCTAAACTTCCCTTGTTGCAATTTAAGCCCATTGCTTCTTGTCCTACCATCAGAGGCCAAGGAGAACAATTTTCTCTGTCCTCCTTGTAGCACCCTTTTAGATACTTGAAAACTGCTATCATGGACCCTCTGAGTCTTCTCTTTTCTAAACTAAACACGCCCAATTCTTTCAGACTTCCCACATAGTTCATATTCTCTAGACCTTTAATCATTTTTGTTGTTCTTCTCTGCACCTTCTCCGATTTCTCCACATCTTCCTTGAAATCTTTCCAGACCTGGACACAATACTCCAATGGAGGCCTAATCAGCACAGAGTAGAGCGGAAGCATGCCTTCTCGTGTCTTGCTCACAACATTCCTGTTAGCACCTCCCAGAATCATGCTTGCTTTTTTTTTGCAACAGTGTCACATTGTTGACTCATATTTAGCTTGTGGTCCACTATGACCCCCTAGATCTCTTTCTGCCATACCCCTTCCTAGACAGTCACTTCCCATTCTGTGTGTGTGAAACTGATTGTCCCTCCCTATGTGGAGGACTTTGCATTTGTCCTTATTAAACTTCATCTCATTTACCTCAGATAATTTCTCTACTTTGTACAGATAATTTTGATTTATGACCCTATCCTTCAAAGCACTTGCAACCCCTCCCAGCTTGGTATCATTTGCAAACTTTATAAGCGTCCTCTCTATGTCGATATCTAAATCGTTAATGAAGATATTGAACAGAACCAGTCCCAAAACAGACCCCAATGGAACCCCACTTGTTATGCCCTTCAAGCATGTGAACCATTAATAACTCCTCTTTGAGAATGGTTATCCAGCCAGTTACACACCCACCATACAGTAACCTCATCTAGGTTGTATTTGCCTCGTTTATTGATAAGAAGGCCATGTGAGACCACGTCAAATGCCTTACTAAAGTCTAGGTCCACCACGTCCACCACTTCTCCCTTATCCACAAGACTTGTTTTCCGATTAAAGAAAGCTATCAGATTGGTTTGACATGATTTGTTCTTTACAATCCATGCTGGCTGTCACCTATCACCTTATTTTCCTCCAGAAGTTTGCAGATGAATTCCTTAATTACTTGCTCCATTATCTTTCCACACACAGAAGTTAAAAAGACTGGTCTGTAGTTTTCTGGGTTGTTTTCTCTGCTTTTTTTGTAAAAAACAAAACAAAAAAAAGGTGCCGGTACTCCAGGGGAAAAGTTGCTGAGCTCTGACTGGAGGTTCTGGCACTGCATCTGGAGGTGCCAGTACTGCAAACCGGGCAATACTGTCACAAAAAAAGCATTAACTTGTTCTTATTTACCTTTTTATAGATGGGCACTATATTTGCCCTTTTCCAGTCTTCTGGAATCTCTCCTGACTCCCATGATTTTCCAAAGATGATAGCTAGAGGCTCAGATACCTCCTCTATCAGCTCCTTGAGTATTCTAGGATGCATTTCATCAGGTGACTTGCAGGCATCTAACTTTTCTACGTAATTTTTAACTTGTTCTTTTTTTTTACTTTAACGTCAAAACCTACCCCATTTCCACTAGCATTCACTTTGGTTGGCATCCTGTCACCATCCAACTTCTTGGTGAAAACCGAAACAAAGAAGTAATTAAGCACCTCTGCCATTTCCCAGTTTCCTGTTATTGTTTCTTCCTCCTCACTGAGCAATGGGCTTACCCTGTCCTTGGTCTTCCTCTTGCTCCTAATTTATTTGTAGAATGTCTTCTTGTTTCCCTTTATGCCTGTAGTAGTTTGAGCTTGTTTTGTGTCTTTGCCTTTCTAATCTTGCCCCTGCATACCTGTGTTATTTGCTTATATTCATCCTTTATAATTTGACTTAGTTTTCATTTTTTATACAACTCCTTTTTGATTTTTTAGATCACGTCAGATCTCCTGGCTGATCCAACGTGATCTCCTGACATACTCTCTATCTTTCCTGCAAAATGGAATAGTTTGTTTCTGAGCCTTCTGAAAAACTGCCAGCTCTCTTCAGTTGTTTTTCCTCTTAGTCTTGCTGCCCATGGGACCTTACCTACCAGATCTCTGAGTTTTCTAAAATCTGCCTTCCTGAAATCCATTGTCTCTAGTTTGCTGTTCTCCCTTCCACCATTCCTTAGAATCACGAACTCTATGATTTCATGGTCACTTTCACCCAAGCTGCCTTCCACCTTCAAATTGTCAACCAGTTCCTCCCTATTTGTTAAAATCAAATCAAGAACAGCTTCCCCCCAGTAGCTTTCTTAATCTTCTGAAATAAGAAATTGTCTCCAATACAGTCCAAGAACTTATTGGATAGTCTGTGCCCCATTGTGTTAGTTTCCCAACGTATACCTGGATAGTTGAAGTTCCCCATCACCACCAAATCCTGCGCTTTGGATGATTTTGTGAGTTGTTTAAAAAAAAGCCTCATCCACCTCTTCTGCTTGGGTAGGTGGTCTGTAGTAGACCCCTAGTGTGACATCACCCTTGTTTTTTACCACTTTTAACCTAACCCAGAGACTCTCAACAAGTCTGTACCCTATGTCCATCTCCACTTCAGTCCAAGTGTGTACATTTTTAATGCATGAGGCAACACCTTCTCCCTTTTTTTCCTGCCTATCCTTCCTGAGCAAGCTGTTTCCTTCTATGCCAATATTCTGGTCATAAGAACATAAGAACGGCCAAAGGTCCATCTAGCCCACTATCCTGTCTGCTGACAGTGGCCAATGCCAGATGCCCCAGAGGGAGTGAACACAACAGGTAATCCTCACGTGATCCCTCCCCTGTCGCCCACTTCCAGAGAAACAGAGGCTAGGGACACCATTCCTACCCATCCTGGCTAATAGCCATTGATGGACCTAACCTCCATGAATTCATCCAGCTCTTTTTGAACCCTGTTAAAGTCCTAACCTTCACCGCATCCTCTGGCAAGGAGTTCCACAGGTTGTGCGCTGAGTGAAGTATATTATCCCACCAAGCCTCTGTGACACCAACTATGTCAATTGCCAACCGTTCCACACACTATGCCATTGCGCAGAGGAGAGAAGGAAGACAGAACTGTTAGCCCAGCTTTCAGCCACAGGGCCACAGGGGAAGCTGTCCCTGTCCCCTTCTGCCCACCCTGATACCCTACAGCCGTGCTCAAGTACATGGCTGGACAAGAATAGCCTGCCAGAGCTGGCTGGAATTCCTGCCACTGCCTTGTCTGGTGGGTAAGCAAAGCTTCTAGCAGTGACGGGGCACAATGGGGAGGGAAGGAGGGAGAGAGGAAGGGGTCCGTCCAGGGGCTGGGGATGGTCATGGGTTGTTGATGGGGGAGAAGGTAGCAGAGGCCAGCACTGTGAGTTGAGGGTAAGGAGGGGAAGGAGCCTTGTTGCCTCAGAGAGCATCTGAAGAAACAGCCAGGCCAGGATCCAAGGGCTAGCAAAACTGGATTGGAAGCTTATGCACTTCTCAGAAATATACAAGCCTACAATTTTCTATACTGTATATTGTGTGTGTGCATGGGGGGGGGGGCGCAGGGGGAAGGGCTAAGGCAAAGAAACCACCTGTCCAAACTTCTTCAATCCAAAGACTTTACGATAACTTTTCTTGCAGCAATAGTGGTGGATACATTCGCAGCGGGTACGCTAAAAGAAATGAGATGTGATGATTTTACATCTAGAACCTTTAATCACAGGAATGAACTCGGCCAAAGAAATAGTGCCCTTGGGTGCCTCACAAAGGCATTATTCCCAGAAAGCTGGGAGGAGAAGATTTCTCTTTTGGGAAACCCAAGGACTTTTATAGGTGCAAAATATTGTACAGAGCTTTGGTTGCTCTGATTAGGGAGAGAGGACTGCTTTTCTGAGACCCTTGCAGATGTCCTGTCTTCCAAGAGTCCACGAGATGAAAGTGCAAGTTCTATTTCCACCACTTACAGTACCGATACAGAAGATCTGAACTCTGAAATCCTCTTTTCCTCCCCGGATGTTCAAAGATGGCAATGCTGAGAAGAGTAATGAAGAAGAGGAGCCTACCCAGCGTGAAAAGAGATGGCAATTCTTTTCCGAAATGTCCCAGTGTGACATCCTTCCAAATCCATCAAAATTCTCGGTTCGTTTCTTACCGATCCCAGCGACGAGACCAGCAGCAGAGAGAAGTTTCTCCTCTTTGCAGCAGCTGAACACTTACCTGAGGACTACAATAGCAGACACTCATGTTCCTCACCTGGCAGTATTACAGATTGAAAGAGGACACGCTGTTAACAAATTGGATGTTATTATGAGTTTCATTTCAGAAATGACCTACAATTCTCGTGAGAAGGTAAGGTCATTACTTTTTAAAGCATTTGTTAGTGCTTAACGGTTAGTCGTCACACACAGAAAAGTAGGGTTAGTGCATGGATAGAAAATCAGAACAGTGCCTGCTGTGAAAAATAACCAGATTTGGGTCCTATTTGCTAACAGTAATAATTAAATTACATTCTGTATTGTTTAAATATTGGTGGGTTTTCTTTTTTGGCTACACCACTCCTGAAAATAAATATAAAGCATATTTTTGTGAAATCATTCAGTTCTGGAAGCTGCGAGGTGTCATATAATTATTATGAACGGAAAGTTCATACCTGACAACCTGGCTTTATTTTCGCTCAGACAAAGAACAGCGGCAAGTTGTTGCAACAATACCATGGCGCAGTCCTCACGGTGTGTTATTTTTGGATTTTGTAAACCTTGCAATGTTGTGAATATGCCAGACCATTAATACTAACATGGTTCCATCAATGTTTAAATGACCCAAGACACCGATGTGCATTGACAACTGCATTGGCATAGTTTATTGGAAGTCAGTGAAGTTCTGATTTATACAGGACAGATTTTGGTTCTTAACACCCAAAGATTATTCCTGGGCCAACCGCACAAAGAAGATGTATGTTTTTTACCTTTATTCTTTCAGTATGGGACAGAAATGTGTTTGTGCAAATACTGTTACTTCACGCCAAACAGTGTTTAATTAAAGAGAGAAAAAGAACCCATCAAAACATCCAGGCCTACATATAGGGGGAGGGCAAAGGGGGCAAATAAACAGGGGCCCAGCAACTTAAAAGGGCCTATGGCCCCTTGCTGCTGCCACATCAGCAATGCAGTGGAAGAAAGGCAACCTCCCTGCCTGCCCTTGCTCTGCACTGCTCCTGGAAGTGGCCGACACAACCCTGCAGGGGTCTCCATGTGCTGAGCTCTCCAGAGCATCCACTCCACAGCTCCCATTGGCCAGGCGATGCTGCCAATGGGAGCTGTAAGGGTGGTCCCTACAGGGACTTGTGGGCGGATTGCCCGGTCCTCCAACACATAGCCACTGCTGGAGGGGTGTGCCGGTCACTTCTGAGAGCCATTCAAGGTAAGCACTGCCCTATGAGCCTCTCATGCATTCACACCCCAATTCCCTCCCAAAGCCCGCGCCCAACCTCCCTCCAAGAGCCCTCATGTGGACTCACTGACTGCTCTGCCCCACGGCCTGGTATTGCTGTCGGCAGGCCCCCAAACCTCATTGGTTTTGTTGTACTTATAAAGCAGTTTGCAGTTTTGTTGGGATTCTATTTATTCACAAGACCAACGCTGGCGCTTTATTCTAAGGTAGCAGTGAGCTCACCAAAGAAGCAAATGACACGCACCACCCTGCGTGTGTAGCATATAATGCCAAGGAGCAGCTTCCAGGACGCTTCTGCCACAAGCCACTCATAGGGTGTGTCTAGACTACATGACTCCGTCAATGGAGCCATGTAAAGTAGTTTACTCAGCATAGTCAATGAAGCGGGGATTTAAATCAGCTGATCTGGCACAGAGCGGCAGTCTAGACGCGGCGCAGTTGACAAGGGAAGCCTTTGTCGACCGCTCCTGTAAGCCTCGGGAAGCCTTTGTCGACCGCGCCGAGTCTAGACTGCTGCGCTGTGCTGGATCAGCTGATTGTTGGCACAGAGCGGTGGCCATTTTTATTTTTATGAAGCGGGGATTATTTAAATCCCCGCTTCATTGACTATGTCGAGTAAACTACTTTACGTGGCTCCGTCGATGGAGCCATGTAGTCTAGACACATCCATAGAGAGGACACTTATTAAGTTTGCAGATGATACCAAGCTGGGAGGGGTTGCAACTGCTTTGGAGGATAGGGTCATAATTCAAAATGATCTGGACAAACGGGAGAAATGGTCTGAGGTAAATAGGATGAAGTTTAATAAGGACAAATGCAAAGTGCTCCACTTAGGAAGGAACAATCAGTTTCACACATACAGAATGGGAAGTGACTGTCTAGTAAGGAGTGCCAAAGAAAGGGATGTAGAGCTTATAGTGGACCACAAGCTAAATATGAGTCAACAGTGTGATGCTGTTGCAAAAAAAGCAAACATGATTCTGGGATGCATTAAGAGGTGTGTTGTGAGCAAGATACGAGAAGTCATTCTTCCGCTCTACTCTGCACTGGTTAGGCCTCAGTTGGAGTCTTGTGTCCACTTCTGGGCACCGCATTTCAAGAAAGACATGGAGAAATTGGAGAAGGTCCAGAGAAAAGCAACAAGAATGATTAAAGGTCTAGAGAACATGAGCTATAAAGGAAGGCTGAAAGAACTGGGCTTGTTTAGTATGGAAAAGAGAAGGCTGAGAGGGGACATGATAGCGGTTTTCAGGTATCTAAAAGGGTGTCACAAGGAGGAGGGAGAACAACTGTTCTTCCTGGCCTCTGAGGATAGAACAAGAAGAAATGGGCTTAAGCTGCAGCAAGGGAGGTTTAGGTTGGACATTAGGAAAAAGTTCCTAACTGTCAGGATAGTTAAACACTGGAATAAATTGCCCAGGGAGGTTGTGGAATCTCCATCTCTAGAGATATTTAAGGGTAGGTTAGATAAATGTCTATCAGGGATGGTCTAGACAGTATTTGGTCCTGCCATGAGGGCAGGGGACTGGACTCGATGACCTCTCAAAGTCCCTTCCAGTCCTAGTGTTCTATGACTCTATGATTCTATGCATGTGTCTAGACTATACCTCTCTGCCGACAGAGTTAGGCACATCGAAATTGCTAATGAAGCGGGGATTTAAATATCCCGTGCTTCATTAGCATAAAAATGGCCTCCGCTTTTTTTCAGCACGGAGCTTTGTTGGAGAAAAGCGGCAGTGTAGAGGCTGATCTCTCGAAAAATAAAGCCTTTTTCGAAAGATCCCTTATCCCTTGTGAAATGAGGTTTACAGGATCTTTCGAAAAGGGCTTTATTTTTTGAAAGATCAGCCTCTACACTGCCTCTTTTCTCCGACAAAGCTTCGTGCCGAAAAAAGCGGCGGCCATTTTTATGCTAATAAAGCGTGGGATATTAATTCCCCCCTTCATTAGCAATTTTGATGTGCCTAGTCTACATCTCTCTGTCGGCAGAGGTGTAGCCTAGACACACCCTAAGATAGCACTGAGCCCTGCCCCTGTGCTCCTGCCAAAATCTTAATTGCTAAACAGGGTGTCTCCTTATGCCCCCTCCCTCTTCCTCTAGGTGGCACTCCCGGCACCATCTCACTCTGCTGGCACTGGTCGCCTATGGCCTCTACGTACCAGTGGTGAGGAACAGGCCTGCAGATATCGGCTGTATTTTCGCAGCCGTGAAGGAGAAGAAAAGTAGCAAACCTAAAAGTCGTGGTGTTTGTTTTCCTTTTAAAGGAACATAGCACATCTATGGAGAGCAAACCAGGCTGGGTTTTATAAAATGAACCAGCGAAAGGATAGACCGCCACCCCACATGAGGCGCCAGAAAACCACCCACCAGAATGTCTGCTCATCCGAACTGAGAAAGCGTCCTTCAGACTAGCTGAGAGACCTGCTCAGTCTCAGGTCCCCCTTCTGGCGGTCTTCTGGGATGGCCCTGGGAAGTGTTTGTGGCCTCCACACTGCAGCCAGGGCTCTGACTGAAAAAATGACCCAATGTAAGTCGCATTGCTTCCATGGAGGCAGCCATACACAGTACCTCACCATTAATAACGGGGGAGCTGCAAAAAGGTCCCAATGGGCTTGAAATAATGTTCCTAGAAACAGGGCTGGGAATCTTTCACCATAAGCTCTCTCCACAGGCAGCTAGGCCGAAAAATATGAGGAGACAAATTCTTTCCAGTGACATGCCACGACTTTAGCTTCCAGGTGAAACTCTAAAGGGAATCATAGAATCATAGAACCATAGAGCTGGAAGAGACCTCAGGAGTCATCAAGTCCAGCCCCCTGCCCAAGGCAGGACCAATCCCAATTAAATCAACCCAACCAGGGCTTTGTCAAGCCAAGACTTAAACACCTCTAGGGATGGAGACTCCACTACTTCCCTAGGGAACCCATTTCAGTGCTTTACCACCCTCCTAGTGAAATAGTTTTTCCTAATATCCAACCTGGACCTCTCCTGCCGCAACTTTGAGACCACTGTTCCTTGTTCTGACATCCATCACTACTGTGAACAGCTTTTCTCCAGCCTTTTCGGAACTTCCCTTCAGGAAGCTGAAGGCTGCTATCAAAAGTCGCGGTTGGTCCTGCTTTGGGCAGGGGGCTGGATTTGATGATCTCCTGAGGTCTCTTCCACCCCTAGGAGTCTATGAACATTTCGTTGTTCATGTTATCAGAAATACTCTGAACCCTGAAAGATATCAGGTGAACGTTCTTACTGTTCTCCCATCCTTCATTAACACTAATGCTTGCTAGTCAGAAATGTGCTTTATTGTCAAGCATACCAGGCCCCCGCCTTGTAGTCAATCCATACTCAACCTCCATTTGAGTTCCACACCTATAGGACCAGTGTATTACAAACAAGTGAAATCACTTAAAAATGACACAGAGTACATGCGTCTGACAAAGTGGGTCTTTGCCCACGAAAGCTTATGCTCCAATACATCTGTTAGTCTATAAGATGCTACAGGACTCCTTGTTGCTTTTGCAGATCCAGACTAACATGGCTACCCTCTGATACTTGACACTTAAAAATGGATAGTCGGCAGCGCTGTTGGCAAATCCATCAGAACTTCGGGAGCCTGAAGTATTATGGATTCAGACAACAACCAATTATGACCCAAGAACACAATTCTTGGTTACACCCTTTTTGTGAGTAACGTCACATCGCTCAACAAACACACGTACCAAGTAGCATCCCTTACCTGGAAAGAGGCTTTATTGAACATAGCTGTAAAATTTTCTCTTCAGTTGAATTACTGAATTTGCACAAACATTTTTTTCTACAGAATAAAAAAAATCAAGCCTTGTAATTGTTTTACTGCATCTTGTTGTGCTTTTTATATTAATATTTGCAAATGTTATATTTTGTCATTGTCATTTTTAATATTTGTATCCCAATTACTTGCATATCAGTTTCTTTTAATCCTAGGGTGCTGAACACAGAATAAAATAATAATCTTTAGACAAAAGTCTTTTTTTTTAAATGAAGTTAAAAGCAGAGATAATTTAAGGAAAAAGGTCTTCAATTTTTCATAACCCACTGTATACGGGAAATTTACAATGCATTGGAAAAATGGCCGGTTAAAGGTATGGTACGTACTCAGGTAGCTCCAAATAATTTTTACAGGTTTTTTTTGTAAAAGTGTCTTTTTAATTATGCTAAAATAATAAAATAATATTTCACAATCTGCACAGAGTCTGACTAACGGGCAGAGGCATTATACCATCAGTGTTTTGAATAAAGCCAGATCTGTAGGCCCTTTTTGTTTTATTTTGTATGCACTGCAATCATACACGCACACTTCTTGTCTCGCTACACCCGGGCCGATTTCTTTTCAAATGGAGGTTGGAGGAAGAAAATCCCGTTTGTGTTTTACCACCTGCTGCACTAAGTGGATTTTAACAACCTTTTCCTCTGGTGGACCCTCACGGTCACCTGAAAATAAAAAAGAGCTGCTCCCATCTCCAGGACCAATGGAAGGTATTTTCTAATGGATAATACGCTGAAAGGCCATGGCTGTTTGGACGGTCGAACAACAAATATCTCGTCTGAAAGGGTCTTTCGCAGCAACTTAGATCCATCCTTCTCCAGAGGCGGCTTTGCTTCCTTGCCTGCTGCTTGCACACGTAGGCGCTGTCGTTTGTTTAGAAAATAGTTTGCACAAACCACATGTTCGCAGTGCAAGCTTCTGTGTGGATTTTGTTTTTACATCAGGCTTGTTTCATTGAAGGCACTTGGTTTCCATGGCAATTTATAAAAGACGGTGGTTTGGTTTCTTCACTTCCTTAGAACAGATGACGTCGTTGGGGAGGACGGGTTTTCAAGTGGCTGCAAGCAAACTCGGGTATGCCTGTGTCATATGTAAGCCCAGGTTACATACCCTGGATAATAATGCATGCAAAAGGGGACAGCATACAGTTATCGAGCAGAGCCATGAGAAAATGAAACAGAAATGTCTTCAACATCTTTGATTGAGGGCTATTCTCTCAGGGAGGTGACGCCCACAGGTGAAAGGGCCTACATGTATTTAATTCTATGCTAAAAACCTTCTTGAAGGGAAAATAAATGCCAGCTCTTCGTATACCCTGTTTACAGTGAGGTGGTGTTTCTCTCTTGCGTTCGCGCTCCTTTTTTGGCAGGCCATTAGGTTTCCATGGTAACAAGCAAACGATTCATTTGAAACAAAACCAGCCATGACTTTGTGCTTTGACAAGGATTTCTATAGGTCTTTGTTTCAGAGTTCAACCAGATGACGCTGTGTTGCTTCTAGACCACAAAAGCACCCGAAGGTTGCTTTAATGCTGGATCACTTTGCACACATGGTTCATAGTCAGTTATGCTCCCACGATGCCTTTTATCCCCAGTGCTTTTTTTTTTAAACTTTTTTTATTTATCTATTGATTTGAATGTTTGAGTCAGTCAGTGGAGGAATCTTTGGTAGTTTGGTTTTCAATGTCCATTTTACAAAGACTCGTTCTTCATGCCAATGCCTGGTGAATCTTTCGTCGCCTCTGCCAGGATAAGGTCACCTTTGATGACTTAAGACAGACATGAGGATGAGGACTGGAAAAAGCCATATATGTGCTAATGTCCCAACGGCACCTGCGTGTGTATCTGCAGAGTGGGGGAGGGGAAAAAATAGCAGAATTAACAATCAGAGACTCAAGAGCTTACCACACACGTGTAAATGGGGCATTAACACTAAGGGTACGTCTACACTGCAAGGCTATTTTGGGATACCAAAAATAGCTACCCTGAGTCCACACAAGCTGCCCGTTATTTCAAAATATTTTTCGAAATAACAGGTGCGCTATTTTGCCATCCTGGTAAACTGCGTTGCACGAGGTATAAGGGATGGCTTGTGTAGACGCAAGGTAGCTGTTCTGGGATACCTCAGATGAATTGTCTCCTGGCTTACAATTTGGGGGCACAACATTCCCCTCTGTCCCTCAAACGATGCCCCTGTTAAAAAGCGTGGGGCAAGTTCCTACCAAATTTCAGAATAAGCGATTTCGAGTTTAAGGCTGCAGTGTAGACGCACCCTAAGACAGGATAACTGAGGGGCACCGGAACCAGCCAGCCCTCTGCCCCTTCACCCTTTGTAATTTGGTAGGAGCTTGCCCCACGCTTTTTAACAGGGGCATCGTTTGAGGGACAGAGGGGCATGTTGCGCCCCAGAATTGTAAGCCAGGAGGCAATTCAGAGAGGCGTACCCGGCCTGGAGGGACTGAACTTCATGGTGGGGGAGATGAGCAACTTCAAAGCCCAGCCCCTGACGATGGTGCCAGCCTCTTCCTGCTGCTTGCCAAGATTCCCAATCCCTCTCAGCAGCCCTGATCCTCTTCTTCCTTTTAAGGCCCTGCCCTGTCCAAGCTGGCTGGAGCGGGGACATGGTAAGAGCCAGCAAGGAAGTCTGGGCTGTGGAGGACAGGCTGGAACCCTTCACTTGCCCTGGATAATGCACCTCAGAGGGGCCAGGTTATGGGCTGGAGGGCCCCTCTTGGGAGCCCTGGTCCTCTGCCCGAGTAGGTGGAGGGTTCAGAACTCCCCACAGTGGCCCAGGATCTAGAATGGCTCTTACGATGGCCCAGCTCTGGGTTCTAACTTGGGCAGGGCCTCAGGAGGAAGAGTAGGAGCAGGGCCGTGGAGAGGGGCAGGGCTTTGTGAGCTCCCACTTCCAATGAGGTTCCAACACTGTTGGAATAACTGGATGATACTTATTGATAAATAAGGGGACCAAGATAGTCCTGGGCACCAAACAAGGCAGGTGTCCTATGAGGAAAATGCAAGACATCGTATAATCAAAAACTGTACCATCCATTCCATGCACAAGGGGAAGGGAGTGGAATTAAGGTTGCATGGGCAACCTACACTTGGGAATTTCCTAACTTTTGAATGTTTGACTTTGCAACTTTAAAATTGTTTGAGCATAGTTATGTGCCTGTAATCACGCTCTCTCTCCCTCCCTCTCTTTACTGAGTCCAATTCATTGGTAGGCTAATGGAGATTTTTATATATAATAATTATATAAATATATACACACAGACGTGCACATAATATTTGATTTATTAATTGTGAAATAAAAGGAGATCGACACATGTTATTAATATACAAATGTCTTCTGTCTAGGGGGCAGAGGCTACATCTAGACTCCAAGCTTCTTTTGGAAGAAGCTTTTCGGGAAGACGTCTTCCAGAAAAAGTTTTTTGAAAGAGCATCTACACAGCAAAAGAGCAATGAAAAAGCGATCTGCTTTTTCAAAAGATAGAATCCACGTTGAGTGGACGCTATCTCGCATTTCAGTTGAGATTACTGTGGACGGAGTGGCCACCAGTGCACTGGTACTTTTTCCTGGAGGCCTCTTCTTTCAAAAAAACACTCTCTTCCATGTCCACACATGCATTTTTCTGAAAAAGCTTTTTCGGAAAAAAGGTTTCTTCCTTGTAGAAAGAGGTTTACCGTTGTCGGAATCCCCCCCCCCCCATTCTTTCGACTTGCTGTCGAAAGAACGCAATAGCAGTATGGAAGTAAATGTAGTTTTTTCAGAAAAATGGCCGTTTTTCCAGAAAAGCTCTGCAGTGTAGACATACCCAGACTCTGATATCCTGACTTCAGTAAACTCTCGGAGGGGTTGGTGTGTTAATCTGTATTTGAAAAAACAACGAGGAGTCCTGTGGCACCTTAGCCCTGGCCTACACGCGGGAGTTATTTCAAAATAACGCCCCTTATCGTATATATAGTAGCCCAATGTCTGTGACTCTGTAACGCTGAAACGCTGGCTGTTCCCTCTGGGCGGCACTGTTGCCTCCCACCCTGGCGCTCGGCTGACTTCTGCGCTGCTCAGCTGGGCTGCCGCGTGGGAGCAAGCGGCCCTTTGGGGTCTGTGTTCCCCATGCAGCACAGAGGGAACAGCCAGGGGGCGGGGCCTGGATGAGCGTGCGTCTCTGACATCAGGAAAGGGTATCGGAGTCAAAAGGAGGAAAGCGGAGCAGACACAGAGGACGCAGAGGAGACAGAGAGGAGAATGGAGGAGGCAGAGGACAGCGAGAGAGAGAGAGAGAGTGAGAGAGACACAGCAGGAGGAGGAGAAGAGAAACACAGAGTGAGAGGCGGGAGGGGGAGAAGAGAAATAGAGAGAGAGAGAGGCAGAAGGCAGAGGAGAGCTGAGAGAGAGAGGGGGAGGCAGTAGGAGGAGGAGCGAGAGAGAAAGAGACACGGAGCGAGAGACCGGAGGCTCAGGAGAGAAGACCGACGTGGAAGAGAGACCTGAAAATCCCGTCTTATGACGGGCTAATTGGCTAGTTTCAAAATAATAAGTGTCACCACTACAAGCCCATTATTTCAAAATCTGCACTCCTACTTTCCACAAGGAATAATGCTTATTTCAAAATGGTTATTTTGAAATAGCAGTAGTATGGTCAGCTGCTACTATTTTGAAATAACGACTCCCCAGAGCCATTAGAAGTAATTACTGAGGCTCTAAGTCGAGGTAGCACATCCACAATAATGGAACTCACCTCCGATTAATGTTGAGGCTCCCCAGTAGTGGGGAAATGCTAGTTTGATTTTGTTATTTCGGGAGTTATTATTTCGAATTTAGTCATTATGAATTATTTTCCTAGTGTAGACAGTCCCCGAGAGACTAACAGATTAATTAGGGCAGAAGCTTTGAGTTACCCATGAAAGCTTATGCCCTAATACATCTGTTAGTCTCTATGGTGTCGCAGGACTCCGCATTGACTTCTGTAGAGTCAGTCCTTACTCCACAAACACTTCCACTGACTTCAAATGGAGACCTGTAGAGTTTTGCACGGAGTGATGGAGTAGGAGGTATCAGAATTGGGCTCAATATTCGGAGCACTAGTTTCCTTTAGTCAGACCACTGCCATTATCTGCATACATACATGCTCTCCAGAGTGCTACATCAGAGTGCAATTTCATGGTCTTGGCCAGCCTGACTCCCATTCGGTTTTCCATCTCTTTGTTGCCATTACTTTAAAACAGTGGTTCCCAACCTGTGGTCTGTGGGCCCCTGGGGGTCTGCGATAGCACTGTTGGGGGTCCGCGGAAAGTTTAGGTGAGGAAAGGAAAAGAAAAGCAAAGATCGGGCGCATCGTGGCATTGGGACTTTCCGCCAGGTGATTCTCGTGCAGGGCTCACTGTTCGCGGTCCCACGCACGCTGCTGCCCGCCATCGGGGTGGGATCTTGATACCCCAGGAGGCACCATCCGTCCTCTCACCACCAGCTGCGCCGCCGTTTATGCTCCAGCCCTCTCCCCCTCCCAGTCCCGCAGTGAGTCCGATCATTCCTTTTCTTTTCCTTGTTTTTTTTTTTCTCCCTCATGGATCCATGTCCGGCCAAGGGTGGCGTTTCCGGGCAGGCGTGCCGAGTGCCATATCCTCCATGGATGGGCAGGGATGGAGGGGGCGGGAGCTGAGAAAGCAGCACAGGCCAAGGGGAATGATGGCCATCGCTTTCTGCTGCTCACCTTAGGCTGGTGGTCCATACAATGTTAACAGATTGAAAAGGGGTCCGTAGGCTGGCAACCACTGCTTTAAAAAGAAGTCATGCATTTGCATATCTGAAGAGATATTTTGGCTCCAGGTGTTGGTGCCAAGGAAATCTTTAAACATCTCCATCCTCACCGGGTAACATTTTGTTTTGTTTCCTGCACCCCCAGGTCTGGTTTAGAACCTGGCTCGCTTTTACTTCTACAGCTCCTCAGCATGGTATGTGGACAGCTCATCACATTGCATCCTAAAGCAAGGGAGGTTTAGGTTGGACATTAGGAAAAACTTCCTACCTGTCAGGGTGGTTAAACACTGGAATAAATTGTCTAGGGAGGTTATGGAAACTCCATCACTGGAGATAGTTAAGAGCAGGTGAGATAAACATCTATCAGGGACGATCTAGATCGTGCTTGGTCCTGCCGTGAGGGCAGGGGACTGGACTTGATGACCTCTCGAGGTCCCTTCCAGTTCTATGATTCCATGATTCTATCATCCCATGTTCTGGAGGGCCCACTTACGGTTGGCTGGCTGGTCTGCTTTCATACATTCCCCTTCCACAATTGATACATCGTCAATGGCAATATCACCCTCTATGCCTGGGCCCCGGATCCCCTCAAAAATGAGCTGCAAAAAAAGAAATAGGATACAATTAACAATACAGGGAATTCATGATAAATAGACATTAGTCAACTCTATCCATGATCTCAGATTAATGTGAAAGTACGGAGCTGTGGTTAATTACTCTCAAGGTGCCTTCAATAACGTCCACACACCTGCTGTGCTTTCAGGTTGGCTTCCTGTTAAAGGAGAGCTCAATAGCGCAGAGGCTAGTACATGTAACTTGTAAATAAAACGTGTTACAGTTAGACACCAGTAGTGGAACATGTCGTGTACCCTGTCTTCTGGTAGCCGCCACCCAACACCAGGGAGTCGTTCCAGGGAAGAATTCTGTCCCCCCACAAACCAAACCAAACCAAAACCCTCAGCAACAACCAAGGACAGCACGCAACAGCTGAAGTCTGAACATTTGCTCATCTGCTGCATGGCCCCTGTTCTCCTCAATGAGAGCTATTATGGAAGTAAAGGCTTTCCGATAGTCGGGCACCATAGCATAAAGTGCGTCAGATAACGTGCCATGAAAAAAGGCAAGAATTAGCTACCTATACAACATGAGTTTCCCCTCTGGGAGATGTATCTTGTCATTCCACCTCCACGTTGCTTATGTCAGCAAATCCCGGTGTGGGGAAATAGAAACATTGTGTGTAAAGTGGGTTTGTTTCCGTAAATCCCTGGTCGCAAAAGGCAAGTGACTAGGAGCCTCGAAGCAGGAAGAGCCGTGTGTCCACTTGACCAAGCTCCAGAAGAAGACAGTGGAGTCCAAAGAAGCTCCTGAGTCAGATGAGATCAGTTGTTCCCAGATTTTCCCAAGCCAGTCAAACCTGGGACATTTCCATACTGTGACACCCATCTCCTCTAGCTGGGATCGAGCTGGGATCCTGTTGCCACAGAAAGGACAGGGTGGTTCTAACCGCCGGCACCTGTCTGCAACGTGTCCCTGTTGGTCCTTATCCCCAGTCTGAGAGACCCTATGGAACCAAGTGGGGTTCTAATGAGCCTTTCCCATGGAGAGGCTCCGGAGCGTCACATGGATGCTCCTTCATATGGGGGTCTGCCAGATTCATCTGGATGCTGGCTGGCTCTCTGATACAAGCCCAAGAAATCACTCATTGGAAGTCACGGGAGGACATCACTGACATTTTGTCAGCAACCCTACATTGTGGGGTGTGTTACAGAATCACAGGATCCTCGGGCTGGAATAGACCTCAGGAGCATCGCGTTCCAGCCCCCTGCCCAAAGCAGGACCAACCGCAACTCTATCATCCCAGCCAGGGCTTTGTCAAGCCAGGACTTAAAAACCTCTAGGGATGGAGCTTCTGACCTGAGGCCATTCATGTTTTTCCCCAGGTCATACACTGGAGGGGCCTGGCTATGTACTGTTTTCTGAGGAAGTAATAGGAATCAACAGCTCTTCCCATTATTGCTTTGGTGAAGAAAACGAGATCCCAGCTCAAAGATGACTCGTGAGAGGCTCTTCCCATCCTTGGGATGGAGAACAGCTCTCCAATGCAGATGTTACCCCTTGTTTTCAGGGCACCCTGAGGAGGTCCAGTGCAGAATATTATGCAATGTTCAGCTCCAACCAAGGAAACCATGCAGTGAAGAAGGAAGAGAGCCACAGTGTGACACAGGAAGAGCCAGAAATCTCTATTCCTTTAGCTGGAGGGGAAAATTATCCCAGTTTGGAAATGTCTGGCCTGCAACAAGGTCATTACTCCTATTTGCCATAGCTCCAGACATTAACAACAGATTTTTTTTTTTTTTTTTTGTAACTGACACTGGGTGAATTTGAACGTGGGACCTCTGGAGCTTAATGTAGGAGCTTCTACCCTTTGAGCTAAAAAGCCAGCTGCCTGTCAGCCCAGGCTGTAGATGTCTCTTGTTCTTAAGTCTCACTGTACATGGTCTAAGCACCATGACATGGGACAGCGAACCACACTAGGGCTATGTCTACGCTGCGGGTTTTTTGCGGAAGAGGAAATGCAAATGGAGCACTCATTTGCATATCTTGAACTCTCATTCTCATATCTTATTCCAATCCTGTTTGTGGAAGAGATTTGTGCGATAAAAAGTCCTGTGTAGATGGGGCCATTTGTTGGAAAAAAACCCCTTTTGCACAAGATCCCTTATTCCTCACAAAATGAGGTTTACAGGCTCTCACGCAAAACGGCTTTTTTCCCGACAAATGGCCCCGTCTACACAGGACTTTTTATCACAAAAACTGCTTCCGTGAAAAGGATAGGAAGAAGATATGGAAATGAGAGCGTGAGATATGCAAATGTGCACTCCATTTACATTTCCTCTTCCGCAAAAAACCCGTAGTGTAGACGTAGCCTAGGTGTGTGGGTTACATAGGCAGAAACTGTATTCAACAGAAACCTTCAACGTCTTTCCGCAGAGCTGAAGGGAGTGCTGCAGCACATATCTGGCAAGCAATCAAACTCACTCTGCTCTCCCTGTGAAAGGCTTTCCATGAACAGCAATGACAAGCGTGTAACTTTCATCCATGGCAGTATCTTCATGGAATTCAATGAGCATCACATGGAAACCCCCTGGGGCTTATGCAGCAGGGGGTAGAGTCAACTGGAAGCCATTTCATTTTAGTCAGGGTAATACATTGCATTTAGCAATCATCTAGTTACTGGATTGGCCAGATTCTGCTGCCACTGATTTCAGCAGTAGCTTCACCGTGGTTTAAGTGGGAACAAGGTTCAGCCTATCCAAGTTCTTTTGACAAGGTCCATCTTCTCTGTGCTAATTTACACTGTTCGGTGGATGGTATTCAATTAGAAAGAGAAGCTTCCATTCCATATGTCCAGCAAATCCTCCATTCCCAGGAAAACAGTGCACTGCATTTCGCAAGGGGTGCTCGACACCATGCACGGTTGGGCACACCTGGATCCATAATATCTAAGCACTTGGGCACACCAGAGGTCCAGATCACAAGCCATGATGCTGTGCAGAAGCAGATTTTATTTCCTTTATTACACTCGATTGTGGTACTTATGCCCTCGGCAGTAGAGGCATTTCCTACATTTATTAAGCCTCATTTACCTTTTAGGCACGGCAGGGGTAAAGCAACAAGCCTTGGGCATGGATTTAACAGCCGACGGGTGTGCAGTAAGTCACACTGCAAACCCTGTGCTTGCAATGCTAAACACACTGGAAAACAGCACATTGGTAGTGGTTGACTCCCTTGTTATTTCACTGAAGTGTGATATCGGAGGTTAATTACTATAACAAGGCAGACATTAGTGGAACTAGGAACAGTAATTGGGAAAACAGCACGGGTTTCCATGTGTTGCCCACTCTCTGAAAACAGTGTTTGCCATAATTACCTTCTCATTACAGGTTGTTTCCTACTCTGACACTGAGAATAGAAACTATCCAGCTAGAGAGGAAAAGAGCTCTCTCCTCATTCCCAAAGCCCTGCACACCTTCCCACCTCTTGGCAGCCTGGACAGACCCTATCCCCTGGACTGGAAGTCAAAGGTCTCCTGGGAATGACAAGCAACGCTTCTGGACCCCAAGAATTCTATAAAACAAAGAGGAGGTTGCGTGGAATAAAAGTCTGCTTTTGGCAAGCCGCTGCTTCGGTTTCAAAGACGGTTCCCTATTAGCCAGATGGCCACTTGCTCAAAACAAATCAATAGTAGAAGAGGATTGGCAATGTCTGACGCATGGTCAACTTTAGAGTGCAGCTCATTGTTACTTGCAGTCTGTGCCAGATGATTGTAATCCCCTCCCAGTCTCTAACAAAAGCTGTTATCAGCGCCCAGGTAATTGGACAGAGCTGTTAGAAAAGCTGCATTTTGCAGAGGAAGAGTAGGGTGTCCAAATAGACTGAAGACCACTTAAGTCTCTTGACAAGTCAAATGGAATCTAGTCCTTATGTTGTCCCATCAATCCAGAGTCTAAAAGTGAAGTCGTTTTTTTCAAAGACTTTTTCCAGGCTATATTTACTTCCCCGGAGAGATTCCTGAGCAGAAACAGACACAAGCCCAATCAAAACGCTAAGTCCGGACAGCCCCAAACTCGGCAAAAATTTCAACCTGGATCTAAACGTTGATGGTCAGACCGCCTCGAACTGGAAGGAAGGAGGCTCTAGACCTCATCTTTAATCCTGACCTTTCTTGGCTTTCTTTTATTCCCAAGGTCAGAGTAAGAATTTCAGCCAGCTTTGGGGTTGGTCACCAACATTTCATCCAGGTCTAAGAGGATGATATTCCCAACCTCCTTCTAGCTGCCGAAAGTTACGAATACCAGCATTCTTGTCGGTGGGCTAAGCAAAGTGGGCGTGGACTGATGGGAATGGAAACTAAGCCACATCCATAGCCCTAGAGATGGTCCATCCCATCTAGCTCCAGCAGCTTCAGGGTGCCTCCCCAGGGACACCTGAGCTGTCCCTGTCCTGTGGAGAAACAAAATACTTAATTCTCCAGAGCAGTGTGACCATCTCTATGTCAGGGTGCGTCTACACTGCACCCGTAGCTCGAAATAAGCTAGGCAATTTGAGCTGCACAAATTGTGTCGCTTCTTTCGAGTCAATTTCAAAATGAGCTATTTCAAAATTTGGCACTGTCTATGCAGCACTTATTTCGAAATAAATCACTATTCCAAAATGTCCTTTACTCCTCGTTAATGGCGGTAACAATACTAACCTCATGTGTCCTTGTGGAATGAGGTTTACAGGAACGTTGGAATAGCGAGCCCACTATATTTCAAATTAACAGGTGTGCCCAAAAGACATGGAATATCTATTTTGGGATACCTCAGGTATCCTGAAATAGCACTGCAACGTAGACATAACCTCAATCTGGGTATGTCTACACTACCACCCTAGTTCGAACTAGGGTGGTTAATGTAGGCATTCGAAGTTGCAAATGAAGCCCGGGATTTAAATATCCCGGGCTTCATTTGCATCTTGCTGGGCGGGCGCCATTTTTAAATCCCCTTAGGTCGAACTCCGTGCCCGCGGCTACACGCGGCACGGAGTAGGTAGTTCGAATTAGGATCTCTAATTCGAACTGAGGAATAACGGTAGTTCGAATTAGAGATCCTAATTCGAACTACCTACTCCGTGCCGCGTGTAGCCGCGGGCACGGAGTTCGACCTAAGGGGATTTAAAAATGGTGCCCGCCCAGCAAGATGCAAATGAAGCCCGGGATATTTAAATCCCGGGCTTCATTTGCAACTTCGAATGCCTATATTAACCACCCTAGTTCGAACTAAGGTGGTAGTGTAGACATACCCTCTGTTCTAGACACTAACATGCACTTAATTTGTGCGCACGCGCACACTATTTATTTATCTATCGACAGATTGATCCTTTATTGTCAAATGGCCGTTTGTTTCTCAAGAATTAAACAAACCATGCTCCTAACTCTGGATGAAATCACAACAGAGGTTCATAAGCTTAATTAGACGCTACAAGGATGAAATCTTGCATTATCTTTTATTGGACCAACTTCTGTTGGCGAAAGTGTGTCAAGCACTTCAAGATGGGTGCATAACTGGCTGGACAACCATTCTCAGATAGTTATGTTCCTAAATTAAAGGGTTGCTGATGAGAGTAGGCCTTTTATTGGCAAGTCTCTTTCCAGCTTTGTCATGGGGATGGGAGTAAACTTGGAGAAGTGCGGCCTATCATGATCATTTACCATATCCACCACCAGGGAGCTGGGTGGAAAGTGGGAGAACAAAGGAATCCAAATCCATAAGAGGGAGGGTATAATGTTTCTTATCACACACACATTGGCAGGACAGTGGCAAGTGTGTACCACACAGTGCCAGCTGGACTCAGCTGTGCCTCACTAATTGGTAATGCCCCCTTGGAGGGTGACCACAAGACATCACACATTTTGAACTGTGAATCCTAGACCTATTCAATGGAATTTGAAGAACATCAGCTACTGGCCGTGAGATCTTGAAATTACCATAAATCATCAGCCACAGAAGGTGGGGGAGGCATCAGTGCCTTGTCCAGAGATGCGGGTGAAATAGGTGTTAGAGCAGTGGTCTCTTTATCTGCCCTGGCCTCCTGCTCCTCAAACATCTCCTGGGAGGTGTGGGGGGGCAGGTTGGAGAGGAGAAGACTTAGGATTCTGGCCTCTCTATGATATGGTACTAGTAGTCTTGGGAAGTGTTGTCAGTAAACAGCTCAGAGGTCTCAGTATTGCCACCTGGGGCCCATATGGGACTTGGGTTGTCATGCTGGGTTGGTTCCACCACCGCTGACAATGAATGCAATCTTCCATGCTGACAATGGGTCCCTGACCGCATTTGCTGGAGAACCCTGAACAAAAATGTAAAAGACTGACAGGAAGTCTTCCTCATCCTCAATACTGCGCTGCCGGAAAGGGTGAAGAGTCCCTGTGGTGCCAGAGGAGAGCGCTCCAGAGATTGGGCTCTCGGTACCGAGAGACACTCAGTATCATGAGAAGTGAAGATTCCGGATGCAGACAGCTCCTACGTACAGCTGGGCTTGTGGTACCAAGTAGGGGATTTGTACCAACATGGTAACCAAGGACACGGTTGCCAAAGCGGACAGCGCCATTGATGGCGGAAGAGCTGACGTAGACCTCAGGGGTGTGGGGGCCAATAGTTTCTCAGTGCTGTGTTGCTGAATGTGTAAGTACTGATGGTGGCGTTGAGCCGCACGGGACCAGGCCAGAGTGCCTCTGCTTGCCCTCCTTGATCCTGGAAGAGGGTACAAAGACCCCACTGGAGCTTTGTTTCTCCTTTGAGCTCACGGCCCTATTAGTATCATGGGAGTCCTCCTCCAAGGCAGCAGCACCGAGTCGAGAGGCCGAGGCTTCTGAGATAGTAGAGCTTGCCTGGGAACGGGAATTTTTCAGGAACTGGCTTCGTTAAGATAAGAATCCACGTGTCTCTTTTTTGGAAGTCTTTGCTGAAGATCCGTACATCTTCCGCTGCTCAAGGGAAACATGCGCTGGGGTTGGAGGGACACTGGGTCCATCCAGAGACAGCTGCTCAAAGGGAGCATTCCATCCTTTGGAAGCTCTGTATGCTCTGCTTTGGTCTTAACTATCTTGAGCAGTTTGGTATCATCTGCAAATTTTGCCACCTCACTGTTTACCCCTTTCTCCAGATCATTTATAAACAGGTTGAATAGGACTGGTCCCAGTAAGGACCCTTGGGGGACACTTCTAGTTATCTCTTTCCATTCGGAAAACTGACCATTTGTTCTTCCCCTTTGTTTCCTGTCTTTTAACCAGTTATCAATCCACAAGAGGCCCTTCCCTGTTATCCCATGACAGCTTACTTTACTTACGAGCCTTTGGCGAGGAACCTTGTCAAAGGATGTTTTGGAGCCTCAATTATGCTGGAAAGGAGTTTGTCACTCAAACATCTATACTGAGTTCATCGGGCCCATTCATGTCACCAGCTGCTCTCCCTCGTGAATATGGATAGCCACGTTGGATCCACAAAATCACAGACTTTTGCAGAAACGTGCACACATCTCATGATCCGATCAAGCACAAAGTTTGTGGAAACCCACAGCACGCGGTGTAATTCTAATGGGAGCTGTGTGCATCTTTGTAAAATCAGGAATTTTCTACAGGGAATCCTATTTCTTGTCACCTAATGGTTAGCAAAGATTGAGAGAGAAAAGTTCTTTTTTGGTGGAGAACGTATACATTTCTAGAGCTCTGATTGTGGGTATTGCTCCTTAGTCCTCAGATAAATTACACTTGAAGCAAATTTTCTATTCAAGTGGCTCAGCTAAAAACAAACACGTTTTACATAAACTGATAGCATCATTCCCAGATGAAAACAAGTTCCTCCTCCAGCTAGTGGCTGACATTCTGTCATTAAAGCATGCATTGTTAATCTCTGTGATCTGCACCCATTTACAATAGGGCAAGCAATTATCTGTCCAGACAGCAGCTTTCAGGGCTGGAATGAAGCTGTGAAATGCCATGTCAAATAAAGAAGAGCTGTGTAAACAGGCCACTTTGTTGATTTCCCCCCCATCAACGTCGAAGAGAAAGTTCTATTTCAAGTGTGTGCACCAAACAGTTTTACTCTCCTCTCTCTTACCTGAAATGAAGTGGTGGGGTGTATATTCACCCGGGCCTGGTTCCAGTGCTGTCCCTTATTCCCACTTGAAGACCATAATGGATTTTCTATGGTGGTCTGTCCCTTTAACCGCAGGTACACATTCAAGCTTCCTACAAACAAATAAACAAACAAAAAACCCAATGACAAGAGTAGTTAGCCTGGGTCTGTTTCACGCCGGCCGAGTGACGCTGCAGAGCTGGCTGGAATGAAACACTGGCAGGACTGTTTCCCGTCACATCCCATCTTGTTAGGACACAGCGTACATGCCGTAGTTACTGGCCTCCGGACAGATATTAGTATTCGTCCCTCTGCTTTCTATTCAGCATGGTGGATTTAGTTCTGCCCTCGGTATAGCTGCTCACCACTCATTCAAAAGCATCAAACTCTTTCAGTGTGGCAAAACCCAGGGCATCTGCACAAGGGCGGTGGGTGAACAGTTGGCTAACAGGGAAGTTAGCCCCCCCCAGCTCCACCCCTTCCTCAGAGGCTCCACCCATTCATGCCCACCATAGCACATCCTGCACGGTGGCTGCTGCCCTGTGCCCCCAACCCATTCTGGCCACTGGCCTTTGCCCCAGGCTAATGTCCTCCCCACCAGTGCTGGGCCACATGGCCACACACACCCCAGCGCCGGCCTCCCTGCCCCTAAGTACGGAGAGGGTGGGCAGAACATGGCCCCAGCCTCCCTGCCCCTGAGTACGGGGGAGGGTGCATTGCCCCAGCGTGCTGGCAGCAGGGCTGGAGCAGTAGGAATTGTGGGGGCAGAGTGTGGGCAGGGCCATGCCTGGCAGTTTGGGAAGGCAACGCTTTCCCCTGCCTCATATACCCACCCCCCAGGCTACTGCAGCTTCCAGGAAGGACACCATGGAAAGTGATGAAACATCCCTGGATGAGTTTTCGGTAGGAATTCACATGCCAAGCTCCCCACTGTGCTGAGAGGAGGACAGGCTTGCTGGAGGCGAGACAGGAAGTTTTCACGGCGCCCTCCCACTTAGGTGCAGGCAGGAGACTTGTGATCACCCCTAGTGCCCTCACATACCTAGTCATTATTGGACCTCATTGATACAGATTCATGGGGACCGCATGTTGCGTGTCCTGGCTCTCTGCACTTCCCTATTTCAGAAGTGTACAGACCAACCTTTACTTCTGCTGGGCAGCACTTTACTCTGTGAGCAGTTCCACGGCTTTCAGCAGGAAGCCTCCCAGAGAAAGGCGCAGCTCCCCAGGTGCAGAGGTGACAAGAACATCCCCATGAAATAACAGGGAATCTACCAGAGGGATGCGCTAGTGATACAAAGTGCGACAGATGGATATAATGAAGGAGGCCCAGAGAAGTATAGGTCTCCCAAAGTTTGGGCACCAAGCTTGTACAACGTCAGCATTCTTTGATGTGGTTTCCTCTCTTGCCAGGCACATAGAATCATAGAATACTAAGACTGGAAGGGACCTTAAGAGGTCATCGCGTCCAGTCCCCTGCCCTCATGGCAGAACCTAGTACCGTCTAGACCATCCCCGATAGACATTTATCTAACCTGCTCTTAAATATCTCCAGAGATGGAGAGTCTACAACCTCCCTCGGAAATTTATTCCAGTGTTTAACCCCCCTGACAGGTAGGAAGCTTTTCCTAATGTCCTACCTCAACCTCCCTTGCTGCAGTTTGAGCCCATTGCTTCTTGTCCTTGCATCAGAGCCCAAGGTCTCACATGCCTTGAAGGTAGAAGAATTTGTTCCCACACAAACCCCTAAATCCGGTAAGTTCTGCCCAACAAACCACAGGAAAGCCTTATGCCCAGCCTGTGTTAATAGCTTTCAGCTGCACGCAGATTTTTTGCAACAGGAAGAGTCCACCCTCAAGCTTTCTAGCCCCTCCCTCTATGACATTCTGTACCTCAAAGTTGCACCCTGGTACTTCTGGGTTCCCCACTGAATAGATGTCTTGTACAGTGGTAACTTGAACATATGCTTCATACAATTGCAACTTGCAATGTGCCATAAAGGTCTTGATCTGTTGAACCATCATGTCCTGTTGGGTTGTATGAGCCATCATTGCACGTGGTATTGGGATACTGAAGTAGGTCGTGAGGTTGGGAAACGCCAGAGCCAGCCTTTCAGTATGGACAAAGGAGCAGCTATTACTAGACAAACAGGCACTGACGGCCCATCAAGAAGAATCCACGCTCTGAGAGATGGCTTAGAGAGGGCAGGAACACGACTGGACAGCATGACCCCCACGGCCGTGCACAGATCTTTTGCGCAGATGGACAAAAGCATAAAGAGGGACTGCGAAATCATCCCTTGGCGACTCGCCCCGCCCCCACATCTCAACATCTGGAAGAGCATCTGGAAGACAATGACTCTGAGCTGGGAAGATTGGCCCCAGGCTATGATTTGAGGAGCTGTGAACTGCCTGTCCCATCTGTCAGGGTGACAGACTAGTTGGTTCCAATCTCGCTTAGCCTATTAAAGATAGAATTTAGACTGCGTTTCTATTTTTATTCTGTAGATAACCCAACTTTGATCTCTCTGTCTGCTCCTTATCGTCACTTACAATCCATCTTTTGGTAGTTAACAAACCTGTTTTGTATTTTACCTTAAACAGTGTGGTTTTTGGTTGAAGTGCTTGGGGGATTTCGCCTAAGGTACCCAGATTGGTGCCTGTCCACTTTGTTTTGAAGTGGCAAATGTGGACAGCTTGTTCTGTCCAAAGGAGATCTGAGCAGGGTAAGATGCCTTGTTTCTGGGGTGAGCTCTGGGAGAACTGGCAGGGCCTCTCTTTCTAGGATTCATTCCTGGAATTTAATTCCTGGAATTTCGCTGGGCATGTAGCACCGCTCATTGATGGCTGAGTGGTCACAGAGCCTGGAGGTGTTTACTGCTTGCTACTAATACAGCATTGTATTAGATAGTCAAGGCTGGAGAGTTAAGGGACCACAGAGGTCCAACAGACCCAGGTTGTGCCAACAACAATTCCTCCCCCCCATACTCCTCCCTTGGGTATCTTTTATTCATCCCATCTTTGAATAGGAACGGGAAATGGCTTCCCCCCCACCTCGTTGCAAGTGACAAAATCGTAAATGTCACATAGCATTTGGCAGGAGTCAAGAAGTCATGAAGTTCATGGACTTGGTGAATTTTTCTCATGCGCTTTCCATCAGACCCCGCTTTCGCCTGCTGCCTGGAGGCTGGAAGTGCCCTTTATGCACTAGCCTTTTGCAAAAAAATCATTTTGCCTTGCTGTGAGAAAGTTCACAGTGCCAATGCTCGTAAAAGTCCCTCTTCTCTAGGGACACAAAGAGCAGCAAGGCCTTGAGTAGAACATGTCCCCGGGAATATCAATTCTATAATTTCTCCAGCACCCTGGGAATGCAAATGACAAGTTTAGTTCCCAACAGACCTCTGCTAGAAGAAATGCCTGCACAGGGACACAGCTCAAAGTCACACACCACTCTGGTTCCTGGTGCAAGTCACTGCCTTGAAAAACACAAGGTGGGATTTAAAACGAAGCAACTATAGCAAAACTAAACCAGAATGAAATGTACATGTGTCAAACGAAGCAGGAAATGTGCCCACAGATGATGTGTACATGAGCCCACCATGAATTCGGCTCACAATTTACCTTCAAACTAGTGAAAATCTCGCTGCATCTCAGTGCCTAAACATTTTGATTTTCAATTGAAAGGACGCCCTGGCTGGGATGATTGAGTTGGGGTGGGTCCAACTTTGGGCAGGGGGTTGAACTTGATGACTCCTGAGGTCTCGTCCAACCCGAGGATTCTATGAAGGAAGAGAAGCAGCGAGGAGGAGACATGCATTTTCGCTGGACACCCTGTGTCTCTTCAAATATGCAGAGGGCAGGGCAACTCAGCTGGAAGGACCCAGAAAGATCTAAAACTAGGGTGTGGCAGTTACTGCACAGGCACCATGGCTGTTTCTAAAGCTATGTCCGAAGTTTTCTTGGAGGGCCAGCAGTGGCACCAATTCCACATGCATCCACCCTCTGCACGATGACCCAGTCAGCACCCATCATTGGGGGAAGGGCTGTCTGGCTCTTGTAAAATAAGAACCAACCCCAAAGGGAATGTGAATCTCTTGGAAGATTCATGCCAGTTCAGTTACAATTATTCTCCTTTCTTGCTTGCTTCTACACTGGTCGTCCTGGGCACATGATTTGACTTGAGGAAGCCTCCAAGGCAAGGCCGACTGAGTATCTACGGGTTGAGATTTCGGCCTGAAAAAGGCCACAACAGGCTAGGAGTGTGGTATGTTGAAGCACTGGGATGGAAAGCAAGCAGGCTTCCCAGCCCAGGGAGAGAGGTGGGAGGAAAAGAATCAGAGGGCTAGGAAAAGAGAGGGGTGGGCTGCTGGAGGAGTGCATTAATTGGAAAGAAAGATGGTGAGGAATCACCCTGAAGAACAAACAGGGGTGGAGGAGCCAGGAGGAGGAAGACCCACCAACAGTAGAGGTGACTCATAGGTCAGCAAGGAAGAGTTCAGAGTCATGGGCTCCCAAGGAAGAGACAGTCTCCACCCAAGAAGGATGGTTTCCAACATTAAATCAACAGTGAAGCATGAATATGGAATGGAGACCCTTAGACCAGGTAACAGGGAGGGAGTTTTGTGCAGGCAGTTTCAGGACCCAGGCCAGACTAGAGGGCATGAAGGAGACAGACAGACGCATGTTCCAGGATTTTGGAGAAGGGATGCAGGATATTAAAGTGCTGTAGGGGAGCCTGAATGGTCCTCCATTGCCCAGAACAACAACGTCTGCAGTGTTAGGCCTCAACCCGGCCTCATCCAAAGTATGGATCTCTAAAAAAGCAAACCCTAGGCCTGACTCAAGTCTGGTGCAGGCACGCATGGACGCACGCAGGCAAGGCCAAAAACGGTGCGGGAGAGTCAAGAGTATTTGCCCAAGGACAGCGAGACGAGGCCAAGAAGACCAGAAACAACCTGGTACTAGTACATCCCATTTTTGATAAGAGAAAAATTCCGAGACAGCCAAAAAACGATTAATTAAGCGCTTCTGCAATATTTGGGCCCAGCAAAATGTATCCTAGATATTGGCACAATAGGTATTTTACGCAAAATGTAATTAATTGGTAGAGATTACTAGAACAACCAAGTTGAGTATAAATATAGAGGTAGAAAATCTAATCAGTGGGAGGGATTGAGTAAGGTATCCTCACTACCTTACTCACTGCAACAAAGTGAACAAGTTCCTACTGCCTGATGCATTGTGGACATCTCTGCATGTGGGGAAAGAAAGAGGCCACGACCTGCCATCTGATAATCGTAAGAGTAACAGCATTGGAACTGTATATGTGTGTGTCTGTGTGATTCATAGAAATAAGTATATGTATAGCCATGTTCTTAAAATTGAGTAGCTTGTGTATTGTTCTAGGTAAAGGTGTTATTATGTTGTCTGTGCTAACTATCCCAGGTATTGAAATAGATCCAGGTAACTTTGCATTGCTTTCCTTTACTATTCTGTGCACAATAAAGTTAAAGAGTTTGTCTGAGGTGGTTTTACTGGCTCCTCTCGTATCTAAAAACCGAACCACACGACAAGTGGAATGGAAGGAGGGTCTACATGAGCTTCAAAGGGAACTGGAGCAGCCAGTTAGGAGAGTGAGGTAAGCTGCAAAGAACTGCAGCTAAGGGAGAAGAAGTGGCTTGTTAGTACAGGGTTGAGCAGGACTGCAGGAAGAGTGTGTGGTACCTAAACGGCTTTGGACGGATACACTGCAGGAGCTCTCTCAACAACGACTAGAGAGACGTTAGGGAAAAGCCACCCAACGATGACTAGCCATAGCATGAACTTAGAGGCATGCTAGCTTAAAAAGAACTACAGAGTCATATATCAGAGGGGTAGCCGTGTTAGTCTGAATCGGCAAAAGCGACAAGGAGTCCTGTGGCACCTTATAGACTAACAGGTTTATTGGAGCATAAGCTTTTGTGGGCAAAGACCCACTTGCATGCATCTGACAAATCTGTTAGTTTATACGGTGCCACAGGACTCCTCATTGCTTTTATAGAGTCATAGAATCCTAGAACTGGAAGGGACCTTGCGAGGTCATCGAGTCTAGCCCCCTGCCCTCACGGCAGGACCAAGCACCATCTAGATCATCCCTGACAGGTGTCTGTCCAACTTGCTCTTAAATATCTCCAGTGATGGAGATTCCACAACAGCCCGAGGCAATTTATTCCAGTGTTCAACCACTCTGACAGGAAGCTTTTCCTAATGCCCAACCTAAACCTACTTTGCTGCAGTTTAAGCCCATTGCTTCTTGTCCGATCCTCAGAGGTCAAGGAAAACAATTTTTCTCCCTCCTCATTGTAACACCCCTTTAGATACTAGAAAACTGCTATCATGTCCCCCCTCAATCTTCTCTTTTCTAAACTAAACAAGCCCATTTCTTTCAGTCTTCCCTCATAGCTCATGTTTTCTAGACCTTTAATCATTTTTGTTCCTCTTCTTTGGACCTTCTACAATTTCTCCACATCTTCCTTGAAATGTGGTGCCCAGAACTGGACACAATACTCCACTTGAGGCCTAATCATTGCAGAGTAGAGCGGAAGAATGGCTCCTCGTGTCTTGCTCGCAACACTCCTGTTAATGCAGCCCAGAATCATGTTTGGTTTTTTTGCAACAGTGTCACACTGTTGACTCATGTTTAATTTGTCATCCACTATGACCCCTAGATCCCTTTCAGCAGTACTCCTTCCTAGACAGTCACTTCACTGTGTGAAATGGATTGCTTCTTCAGCTCTCCTGTCTGTCTCTCCCCTTACACCTCATCTATCTATCTATCTATCACATTTTTTTAAGAGAAAAAATAATGCCAAGAGCAAGCAATGCACAGAAGTTCTGTTTCCACATATTATCCATTAGTGCTGGGAAATACCGATTGTGGCACACACCTATGTGGTTACTACAGGATGATTATGTGACTCCAGTATTTAGGCTAGACAGGATGTCGAATCTAAGAACATTCCTATCACAGCCAAACTCTGGCGTGCAGTTCAAACTAATGACAAGAGGACTACATCTTTGGGCATTCTTTGCTGAAAGGAACAGTCATTACTTCACTAGATCTGTGCATTCGCAATCAACCTGGCTGCCTCTTGACTTAATTGATACCCCCATGCCTGTGTCAGTCCCAAATGTATTGGCTCGTTTGACAGATTCAACCTCCAATAAACTCCTACTCTCGAAATGAAAAAAAACAAAAAATCAACAACTTGCTCCAGTCTTGGCCGTGCACTCACATGTACTACATGTGGTCTTTTGCACGACTTGTTCTGAACGTTTCTTTCAAACTGAGAAAAAATATGAGGTACGGGAAAATCTGCAGCCAAAGGGGCCTGGAGCAGATACTACAAATCGCACTGGAGACGAGATACAGTTTTGCACAGAAATGAGAGATGGTATGTTTCGGATGGCTTTATGCCGGTGGGGACTCTTGAGCTAACATGTTGGCAGCAAAGAGAAACTTTAATAACTATACAAGCATTTTGGTGGCACCCGTTGATCCTTGCCTTACAGATTGTCAGGCAGTATTCCTGTGCATTGCTATGGTTTGTTTGCCAGTCTTTCAATAGAGACAACACTGACACTCGCACCTCTTTTTTCATGGTTCCTTGTTCCTCCAACAATGGTGCACTTCACCAAGAGGCTGCTGAGAACCACAGCCACCAAAAATAAAGCACTGTCGAGCATGGCGCTACCGCACCACTTGTGAAAACCTGTGGCACCTTAGCCCCAGTTTTGCTTCTCAGAATCATGTTTAGGGAGGATGCGCCACTTCTTCATTCCAGTCACAAATGTATGAAAATATTATCGTGACCTGAACCTGCCAAGCGCCTCCCGCTCTATGTTCCCGTTGCAGAGGAGCTGGAGTGACAGGGGTTCTGCCCCTCACAGGAAAGAGCTCACAGGAGCAGCTGTTTGCAGAGACAACAGCCACAAACGGTCTGCCGCCTGTGCTTTCAGGGCTAAAGAACCTTAAACCCTTGAAAAACGTGGACATGCGTCGTAGAGGAATTGGAGACGGTCTGGAGGACGGGAGCATTCTCAGGGTTAAGTCCGTATGACCTGACAGGACCATCTTGTACGATTCATGGTTAAAAGCAGCAGATGTTTGGGAGTAAGATTAGAAGCCTACACCATACTTCCAAACCCTAATGTGACAGAGGGGCATTGCATGCCTGCTTTTGTCTTGGGAGGTAGGATTGGTAGGCTGCATCCCTGAGGCACCCAGCCAAGCAGAAGAGCTGTCTCGAGATAATGCTATTATGCCTCTCTACCTCCAAGGAGCACTAAACTCACACGTCTTTTTTTTTTCCAAAATGGACAAACCAAATCCAGCCACCTTGCAACTCTCAGCTGTATGAAGGGCAGAATTTGGCACTGTCCCAATTAGCACACCCTAGATTCCTGTTAGGAGTCTCAGCTGCGCAGCCAAGAGTTGAGCCGCTGTGGAAACTCCACCTGACATGTGGTCCTTCGACTCGGCTGAGCAGTGCTGGCAGGACCTGCCATGTGATTATGCGATGGACGAGAGTCAAGTCTCCAGGGATGAGATGCTGACACCTCCCCCAACTCAAATGTTTCCTTGGACAATGCTGTGCTACGTGCAAGGCCTCACAGTTGCCTTTCCTGCCAAGGACCAAGAGCAGTTGTCGACGGGATTTGATGTGTCTTCGAATGATGCTCACTCAAGCCACCGTGACCTTAGCCTCTCTTGTCATTGCACACAAAGCTGGCTTGGGGCTGCCTCAAAATTGATAGTTGTGCAGTGGCAACTATCAAAACTCATCTGCTTTCTCTAAGGGCTAAATGCTGCCCAGAGGTAAAGAGGGGAGTCGAAAAGGAGTCATTAGCATGTGCCAGAGGCAGGTGTTTGCCGCAAAAAAAGGGTAATTTCAGCAACACAAACGCAAAACCAGCTTGCTGCTAGAAATCCATTCAGACACATTCTGGTCACTCATATGGGGTTCTCTGGGCGTCCGAGAGACCTGCTGGCTGTTGCTTATGCCTCCTGATGCCATAAATATGTGTGACCGAGTGACACCAGGGCCCTTTCAATACGGCATGTATATCATTAAAAACAAACACCTGCTGTGGACTGTTGCTTTTGCCAGGATCAGCGCACAGGAATCCATCCTGGGATGATGTGATAACGGTGGGGCCAAGAACCGCTGCGGGCCGGGGGGCAAGGTGTGGGGAGGGGCAGGCTCCATGCCTCCAGAAGGGGCGGAGCTTCAGGTGGAAGTGGTGGAGCTGAGGGCAGTCAGCTCTTAGCACCACCCAGAGAACAGTGCTGGGACCTCCCCCCCAACCTTCAGAGCCCTGAGGAAAGGCAGAGCGGTGCACCCGTGGCTTTTCCAAGGGACCCGGAGCTCCCAGCCGCCGCAGCTCCTGGCTGGGAGCTCCGGGCCCCTTTGAAATGCCGGACCCCTGTGCAATTGCCCCTTTGGCCCCCCTATTGGTGGGCCCATGTGACAGCCATCAGAAAAGAGTTATAGCTGCCTATCCACTGACACTGCACCATGGTCTGTATGACACTGCGCTCGGCATGCAACAAAGGGATTACCGCTTACAGCAGGGGTGAGGAGCCTTTTTTGCATTGGGGGCTGCTGACCACAGAAAAATCAATGGGGGGCTGCACACAAGTGAAAAGAAAAACCCACCAAACCCTCACTGAGAAGGAGAAAGCCCCTCCCCACATTCCCCTCACAAACCAGCACCTAGGGTGGCTCAGGCTAGAAGATTTTGTGTGCTCCAGCCCCACTTCTTGGAGGGAGCCCTGACCTCCAGGAGCTGCAACCAGGGAAGCCGGGGCCGTATCTGGACCCTAGGCCTTAGGTTCCTTACCTGTGACTTAGACGCTGCAGACCTCGTCTTTCTCAGTAGGGGCTGTGTGCCCTTTTTTCCACTTAATAAAACCATATTCTCTTCAGGCAACGAGGAGTCATGTTAAAGACTAACAGATTTATTTAGGCATAAGGCTTTGAGGATAAAACCCACCTTGTTAGTGTTGCATCTGACGAAGTGGGTTTGACCCATGACAGCTTGGGCCCTAATAAATCTGTTAGTCGTTAAGGGGCCACAAGATTCCTCATTGTCTTTGCGGATACAGACTAGCCTGGCTCCCCCACCGAGACTGGTCGTGATTTCTCCCGTCATTTCTCCAACACCCGCAATGACAATAACATTGCCTTCCTCTCACCTATGTGCTGTCCATACATGTGATAGTAGAAGCTGAAACAATATGCTGTGTTGGTGACTCCATAAGGGTTTTTAGGGGCTACGCTGAAAACAGGACTGAGAAGTCTGGCTTTTTCTCCTTCCAGCCTCGGGCGGGACGTTTCAATGTACATGTAGAAACCTAGAAGAAGACCAGAATGGAAATGGTTATATTTGGTCTTTAAACAAACACGCCCTCTCTCGCAGTGTCGGGATGCTTCTACCAGGGCTGTTTGGAAACTGGAATAATTTTTCATCTTCACCTGACACCGCTGGGTCTTGTTTGTTGCACTGGGCCTGCATAAACCTCATGGGTTTCTGGGAACAAATGCTTCCGTGAGATTGGTTGCAATTAACAGTGAAATCTTTGCTAGCAGGTCAGCATTCACAGACACTGTAACGTGATAAGCCAGCAGGTATCAGCAAGAAGGGGGCAAATTATGTATTTAGGTGCCAGATCTCAGACTGAAGGCTGCAAAGTGTTTATATAAACAGTGAGAGAAGAATGATTTTTAAAATAATGAAAAATGTCTCGATGGCATCTTGTCAAAGAGCCTGTCTGAAAGCCTTACCAGTCATGGCCCAAAAGCCCAACCTCGGTGAAAGACCATGTTCAATAATCCTGAATCCTAGAATCATAGGGCTGGAAGAGACCTCAGGAGCCATCGAGTCCAGTCCCCTGCCCAAAGCAGGACTAACCCCAACTCAATCATCTCAGCCAGGGCTCTGTCCAAATGAGACTTAAAAACCTCCAGGGATGGAGATTCCACCCTCTCCCTAGGGAACCCATCCCAGTGCTTCTCTACCTGCCTAGGGAAATAGTTTTTCCTAATATCCAACCTAGACCGCCCCCGCTGCAACTTGAGACCATTGCTCCTTGTTCTGCCACCTGCCACCACTGAGAACAGCCTCTCTCCATCCTCTTTGGAAACCCTCTTCAGGAAGTTGAAGGCTGCTCTCAAATCCCCCCTCACTCTTCTCTTCTGTCGACTAAATAAGCCCTAATCCCTCAGCCTCTTTTCCTAGGTCATGTGTTCCAGCCCCCTAATCATTTGGTTGCCCTCCACAGGACCCTCTCCTATGCATCCACATCCTTTCTGTAGTTGGGGGCCCAGAACTGGACACAATACTCCAGATGTGGCCTTACCAGTGCCGACTAAAGGGGAATAATCACTTCTCTAGATCTGCTGGCAATGCTCCTCCTAATGCAGCCCAGTAGGATTCTGGTCTGTGTCAGTATTATAAATGCAAGTTTTTTATTGTGACCTACTCAAGCACAGGCAATGCAAATGTGATTGTGTTGGGTAGCACAGGTGGGTGATAGAGTATGAAGTCATGTGAGCTCTCACTATCCTGCACTGAAAGTCAACATTCAAACACACGGAGAAAGCAGAATCCAGCCCTTGAGTTTACAGGGATGGCCGATTTCCACTCACACCCTTTATCAGGATAGACAAATGAAGACAGGCAAGGAAACTTTTAGGTCGGCCAATCTGAGAGAAAGAGAGTCAGAATTTAAATGACCACATAGGATGTAACATGGCAGAATGTTTGAAATACACATCATGACAGGGCCCACTGTCTGAAAGTGATCAGCCTTAAAACGGCATTAGGTATGGTGACAAGTAAGACTGGTGAGGAGCCATACAATTTGGTTTTAAATACAGATCTGAATGTCATTAATCTGCATGTAAATGTTCAGATGCAAGATTTTTGCTTTGGGGTCATCTCCATTAAATGCCATGGAGTCTCCAGAAAATTAACACGGGTCAGTATTTTGATCTGAAGTGCTACAATGTGTCCTTAGAAAAAGACAAGGCCTTGGGACTCAAACTACTGGGTAGATACTCAGTAGAGTTATATTGACTGATATTAGCTGGGGGACTGTTACTGCAGACATCTAAGCTACGTTTTACCTTCTTTGGATCCACTTCGGTCTGCGTTGGGTCCAGTGTTTGGAGTATATTTGGTGTCCCGGGTGGCAGTGCTTTGTTTTGTCCAGTCGAAATTATCCGTGTCATCTTGAGTGAACAGACATATGTTGCCATCTTCAAATCCACAGTGAAACTCTCCTGCAGTCAACACAGTGAATAAACATGACTTCAGTCACTGCCGGCATTTTATGTGTAACTGTCAAAAGTGTTGAAATGCAACAACCTTTGGAAAGAAAACTGGCCATTATTAACGTTGGACACCAAGAGTTCTTTCATAAATGTCAAGCATTCCTTTTCCATGGCTAATCACTTATCCTCCCACCTCATTTGGAACTAGAAGTAGCCAATCAGGTAGCAACGGCAGAACCAAAAACAAAACAAACAAACAAACAAAACGTACAGTACAGTAAAGTGTTAAATGTACAATTAAAAATAAAATAAAGGGAAAGCTTTAAAAAAGATTTGACGAGGTAAGAAAACTGTTCCTGTGTGTGTTTCATTAAAATGAAGATGGTGAAATGTAGCATTTGTCTTCTACATAGTAAAGTTTCAAAGCTTTCAGAGTGAACAGTTAGTTGTAAACATTTCAAAGAAGAGCCATAACTTTTTGTTCAGAGCTACGGACATTTCAGAGTGACGAGCAACCTCCATTCCCAAGTGTATTGTAACTCTGAGGTTCCACTGCATTCTCGAATTATAGAAACTGGTCACAGCAGCTGAGATCCAGTTTTACTCCGGATTGTGGTTGGCGGATAGAAAAAATGCTGATGGGATGTAAGTACTCTAGATTTCTTCTCTTTCCAGCCATATTATCGTACATCTGACTAAACACCATGTCTGGGCCATAAAAGGTATGTTTCTCATGGCCCATAGCAGTTTTGATCTCATTCAATTTGCCGCAAGAGTCCCTAAAGCTCAGCACACACCCAAAATGTTTATTGAGATTTATTTTTGTCAAGTATCCCTACTGGGATATTTTGTCACATATCACCGCTATAAGTAAATGTCTATGGATTTCGGCATAGTAACATCTTTTTATAAAGCTAGCTTGCTTTGCCTTTGGAGAAACAATAAGAAAGATCTCTTTTCATCTGTTTGTGCATCTCATTCAATACAGGATTACAGTGTTTTTTCAAAATCCTGGGTACAAATAACAAGATATTCACCTGTGGCATCTTAGAGACTAATCAAAACATATAGACTCATGAGCAAAACCCACTTCCTCAGATGAATTGGAATGGAAATAACAGAAACCAACACATCTGATGAAATGGGTTTTGCCCATGAAAGCTCATGAGTCTATATATTTTGGTTAGTTTTTAAGGTGCCACAGGACCACTTGTTTTTAAAGTTACAGACCAACATGGCTACCCCTCGAAGATATTCACCAGAGGGACTTGGAATGTCTCAGCTAAATTTCCCAGTCTGGAAGAAAAACTCTCTCAAAAGCTAATCTCTCTTACCAACAAAAATTGATCCAAGAAAAGACATCACATCCCACACCCTGTCTTCTAATCTCCAGGGACCAATACAGCTACAACACTGCTTCATAGAATGCTAGAACTGGAAGGGACATCAAGAGGTCATCAAGTCCAGTCCCTTGCCCTCATGGCAGGACCAAGCATGGTCTATATCATCCCTGATCGATATCTGTCTCACCTGCTCTTAAATATCTCCAGAGATGGAGATTCCACAACCTCCTTAGGCAACTTATTCCAGTGTTTAACCATCCTGACAGTTAGGAAGTTTTTCCTAATGTCCAGCCTAAAACTCCCTTGCTGCAGTTTAAGCCCATTGCTTCTTGTCCTATCATCAGAGGTCCAGGAGAACAAATTTTCTCCCTCCTCCTTGTAACACCCTTTTAGATACTAGAAAACCGTTATCATGTCCCCTTTCAGTCTTCTCTTTTCCAAACTAAACAAGCCCAATTCCTTCAGCCTTCCCTCATAGCTCTTGTTTTCTAGATCTTTAATCATTCATGTTGCTCTTCTCTGGATCGTCTCCAGTTTCTCCATATATTTTTTGAAATGTGGTGCCCAGAACAGGACACAATACTCCAACTGAGGCCTAATCAGCACAGAGTACAGCGAAAGAATGATTTCTCATGTCTTGTTTCTACATAGATATTCACTGTGTCTTCCATCGGACCTCCTCCAACTCATTGAAAAGCAAACAAAAAATCCCACCCTTTTCTCGTGTTATTTCAACACCTCTGAACTCCTAGGTATGTCAATATCAGAATGAATGGAAAGGAAAGGTTAACCAACAGTAGCATAACCTGGTTCAAAAAAGAATTTGACAAGTTCATGGAGGAGAGGGTCCACAAATGGTTATTAGTCATGATGATCAGGAACACAACCCCATGCTCCAGGTGTCCCTAAACCTCTGACTGCCAGAATCAGAGACTGGATAATGGGATGAGTCACTCAATATATTCTCCTCTTTTGTTTATTTCCGCTGAAGCACCTGATCACTGTGGGAAGACAGGACCCTGAGCTAGATGGATGATTGGTCTGACCCCGTATGGCCATTCTTGGGTTCAATACAGAGGAATGGGCATGTCTGGCAGCCCCAATCTTCTCTTGATTGGAGCACTCTTGGTTTAGCAACTGGGAATTAAAAAAAAAATATGAGTTCCAACCGGGAGTGCAAGTCATGTGTGACAGAACTAACATGGACCTTGTGAAATCCATGGACCATTGCTGCAAATGAAACACGGCCCATTTATTGCATAACCATGAAGCAACCCTCAATTCAAAGCTAATTCTTCCATGGAAGAAGTGCAGGAAAGGATAAAAATACTTACTTAGGTGAGGATTGACTGGAGCTGGAAGAAAGAGAGAAGAACACAAATTAGTGTGATTTGAAAACCTCCTTACAACCAGTATTCTGCTGATTCTACATCTTCCACTGGGGGCCATCTGAGGGCTGCCTACTGTTTGGCTGAGCACCACCTTCCTGCTGGATGGAGAGGATTTTGCAGCTCTGTCACAGTCTAAAGACGCCACCATTGAGTAATAGGAGATGTTCCTTCTTTCCTTGGATGAACGTGCTCCTTCACAGCAATCTCAGGCATCACCTAGACCCTCACACCTAGAGACCATCACCTAGACCCTTACACCTAGAGACAATCACCTGAGACCTTCACACCTAGAGACCATCATCTGAGACCCTCACACCTAGTGTCCATCACCTAGACCCTTACACTTAGAGACCACCACTTAGACCCTCACACCTAGAGATCATCATCTAGACCCTCTCACCTATTTTAAGGAAGAAGGCAGCTCTCCAGCAAACAGCCGGCTGATGTCTTAGTGCTCACGCCAACACATGCTGGAAAATGTGTAAAATTCACAGAGCGCAGAGGATTCACATTAGACCCTGTTCTCCTCTTAACATGGGGTCAGAGCAATGCACCATCCCTCTATGATGGGATTTGCGCCCATAAAGGATCCATTCTTATGTGTTTAAAGATGCTGGCATGTGAAATGTCAACATCTGCCATTTGTGCCTAGTGCACACCTCCTCTTTCACATGGTTTCCGGTTTGCAGGGGCACAAAGGAAGAGACAAGAGGGTCCGGGTTTCCCCAGCTGCTGTCAGCAGCAGACACCCTTCCGGGCAGACATGATCGAGGGGCAGCCGGGCCAAATTTCAATGGTGTTGGCATCTGGAGTCCCAGCCCCCCGGAGGTTCAGACGTTTGGACTGTTTGAAGCTTCTTGGGGAGGTGGAGATGGAGATGGAGGATGTGGTCAAGGGCTCCCAGAACTGCTTGGACCCTACCGGGGATGCTGTCCATCAGCCTACCCATCTCGCTGGGTGAAACCATGGGGCTGGGTGTGGGGCAGGGAGCCCGTAGGGCTGGGTGCCAGCAGGAGAGCTCGGCGCTGGGGCAATGGAGGGGTGAAGAGGGCTGGGCGGGGGGCGGGGCAGCAGAAGGAGAGGGTGGAGTTGGGTACCGGGAGGACAGATCGTTTTTGATGCAGAGGCAACATAAGAGAGCTGGGGGCTCGGTGCACAGAGGCAAGCATGTAGGGCTGGGAGCTGTGGGCCCCCTCAGGGAAATTCCAGCTGCTCCCCTTTTCACTGAAGTTTTAAGTTGGAAAACCATGGTTGGGAAAGAAACAGAAATTGTAGCATTCCCCACAAGCACCCATTGACTCTCAAACAACAGCATGGTGGGCAGATTTTCCTTTTATTCAAAGAGGAAGTAAAGCACATAAAGTATCCTACTCTAGAAACCAGTACACGACCAAACCGGGTCTGTCGTTGTTCACTAGTTGCATTCTATACTTACCTTTCAAACACTAAAAGATTGACAGCTATTGGCCAGGATATTAATAAAATAGAGTTCTTAAATCTATTATCCCAGCGTCCTCTCTGTGATCTTCCAGGTACAATATATGCATATCAGATGCATAGCAGAGAAGGATTATAAACTTGGAAGGTTAAGAGAGTAATTTTAGAAAATATTACAGTAATTACTCTGCTAATCCACACAGATCCAAAGCAGGATGATAAGGCGCAGTAATGCGAAGCCTCGGAGAATGGTCGATAAACGTGATTGTGTAGTTTGTAGATCTGTGGTGTAACTGCTTTGAAGTCCTTTGGATTCATATTCCCATTTCCCCTCCATATAACCTTTAACACCACAATGTAGTATTTTACCTAAGAATGGCCATACGGGTCAGACCAAAGGTCCATCTGGCCCAGTGTCCTGTCTGCCCACAGTGGCCAATGTTAGGTGCTCCCAGAGGGAATGAACAGAACAGGGAATCATCAAGTGATCCCTCCCCTATCACCCATTTCCAGCCTCTGACAAACAGGGTACATCTAGACTACAGGCCTCTGTCAAAAAAGAGAGTCTAGACTACAGCCAGGTCTGTCGACAAAGAAAGCCACTTTTTCGACAGAGAGTCTAGACACTCTCTTTTGAAAAAGCACAGTGTGGATGCAATAGCACCTTTTTTCAACATAACTCTGTCGAAAAAAGGCATTATTCCTCGTAGAATGAGGTTTACAGCCGTCGACAAAACTGCCGCATTCTGTCGACTTACTGTCGACAGAACTCGGTGGTAGTGTAGACGCAGGTATAGTTTTGTCGACAAAAGTCTACTTTTGTCGACAAAACCCTGTAGTCTAGACACACCCACAGAGGCTAGTGACACCATTCCTATCCATCCTGGCTAATAAGTATTGATGGACCTGTCCTTTATCAATTTATCTAGTTCTTTTTTGAACCCTGTTAAAGTCCTGCTCTTCACAACATCCTCTGGCAAGGAGTTCCACAGGTTCACTGCGCGCTGCATGAAGAAAGACTTCCTTTTGTTTGTTTTAAACCTGCTACCTATTAATTTAATTTGGTGACCCCATGTTCTTGTGTTATGGGAACAAATAAATAACTTTTCCTTATTCACTTTCTTTTTGAAATCAGAATGATGAGTTCCTAATTAATGGAGTAGGGATGAAATTTATCCCTGACTAGAAAGTCCACTGAAGACCTCAACATATGGTTCAAGTGTGAATTAGATGGTCCACAGATCATGCACAAGGGGGGATTTCAGTTGTTATTTAGGAAACAGAGACCTGTTCTTGTAACTTTTACTCATGAGGGATTGTGAGTTTTAGTCCAGAATCAGAGAGAAACACTGATCTAAAGAAATTGCAACCTAATTTTGCCCCCAGATAATGTTTGAGGAAACCCTGTCACCCTCCCATATTGCGGATGTGGAGATGAAGGCTTTGTTAATAACAGACTTCTACCCAATTATTGCTCCATCTGTCGATACTGCTAGTCACCTGCTCTGTTTATGGCTATAAGCACTTTCCTTCTGACCTTCCTTCATGAGTTGTAGTTAGCTGCAGATTCAACCTGACATTTAAAAACCCCTCTTGTTTAGCAGCTCTGCCATTTTATCTCACTTTACTGAAAAGAATGATCTGTGATTTGCCAGAGAAACTTGGTCGTTAACTTCCATTAGATAACCTCACATGCCTTCGTTAAACAAATTACCTTTCACTCTCCAAGAAATATTCATTGGCTGTGCTTCTTGAGTGGCTGAGCTCAGAATTAGCTGAAATTGCCAGAAACTGCATTTAGTGAGGCTTGCTTTGTAATTGCACAGAGAAGCTTTTATAGAAACTATCATTAATGGGTCACCTTGAGTCATGCTTTTCAGACTGCTCAGAGTACAGCAACCAGACCCAAAAGGGCCGGGGGCCAAGACAGCTTCGGCTCAGACTGATTGACAAAAGCAGAATAACAAATTCAACTATAGTTAGGCTGAACTTATTTACACACAGTGAGCTGGCAAAAAAAAGCACTCTCCTACGTACTGTAGCAGGGAACGATAAAGCATGGGCAAACGATTCTCAAATTCTCATTTCTGAAAGGTCGGCTGCAGGAGCCACACGTTGTAAGTAAAATTAGCCATGAAAAGAAGCTAATGGATGATGGAAGGACTTCATTCCCCAGGTTGAGTTCGAACCATCTAGAAAATCTTTGAAGTTCAGAGTTATAACCGTTCGAGTTCATTCATCCTGACGCTCGCTGGTCTGACAGGGTGCGTCTACACTGCACCCTTAGCTCGAAATGAGCTATGCAATCTGAACTCTGCAAATTGCGTAGCTTATCTGGAGTCAATTTAAATATAGAGCACTATTCCGAAACGTCTCTTCCTCCTCGAGGAACGAGGTTTACAGGGACGTTGGAATAGCACGCCCGTTATTTCGAAAGCTATTTAGAAAGAACGGGCACGCTGTTGAGATTTGGAAAAGGCTATTTCGGGATATCAGTAGTATCCTGAAATAGTGTCACTGTCTAGACACACCCACAGTGTTCTCAGAACTTACAGAATTGTGATAAAGCTATTGGACTGCTATATCCGTTCTGTCTGTTCACTTAACTTTTTCCTCCAGGCCTGCGGGCACTTTAGTTTTGAGGCTTTATTTCTGCTGATCCATGTCTACGCAGGTCATGCCACACAATCCTTGGCAGAGAACTCTTCTATGTTCTCATTTTCTTCTCCTTGGTAAACGAATGAATCCTTTCACATAGTCAACATGGAATTTTCTTTCCATTTATGAACCCTATATATGAACCTATTTAAATTTACCACAAATCACTCAGGAGGGGGTTGATTTAGTTGGGATTGGTCCTGCTTTGGGCAGGAGGCTGGACTTGACCTCCTGAGGTCTCTTCCAGCTCTGTGATTCTATGATTCTATGAAATCCTTCCAAAATTAAAAATTTGAATATGGAACGACTGAGATGGCCTTATGTGGGAATTCAAAGAACACATACAATTTCACTCACTGCCAGGAGATGTTGTGAAGACCACAAGTATAACTGGGTTCAAAGAAGAATTAGAGAAGCTCTCAGAGGACAGGCCCATCAATGGCAATTGGCCAAGTTAGTCAAGGATGCAACTCCATGGTTGGGCTGTCCCTAACCCTCTGACCACCAGAAGCAAGCACTGGAGGATGGCATGGATCACAACAAATTGTCCTGTTCTGTTCTTTGCCTCTGAAGGATCTAGCAGTGACTACTATAAGAAGACAGGTCACTGGGCTAGATGGACTATTGGTCAGATCCAGTATGGCCACTCTAATATTCATAGAATCCTAGGGCTGGAAGAGACCTCAGGAGGTCATCAAGTCCAGCCCCCAGCTTGAAGCAGGAAATATTCTTAGACATCTCATTCAAAAAACTAACAGTAACTTTGGAAGTCAATACCTACAGTTAAATATACTGTATCTTCAGCTGCCTGATTATATTTTTTATTATCTCACACATACAGAATGGGAAGTGACTGTCTAGAAAGGAGCCCTGCAGAAAGGGATCTAGGGGTCACAGTAGACCACAAGCTATATATGAGCCAACAGTGTGATGCTGTCGCAAAAAAAGCAAACATGACTCTGGGATGTATTAACAGGTGTGTTGTGAGCAAGACACGAGAAGACATTCTTCAGATCTACTCTGCGCTGATTAGGCCTCAGTTGGAGTCTTGTGTCCAGCTCTGGGCACCACATTTCACGAAAGATGTGGAGAAATTGGAGAAGATCCAGAGAAGAGCAACAAGAAGAGCAACAAGAATGATTAAACAACTAGAAAAGCTATGAGGGAAGGCTGAAAGAATTGGACTTGTTTAGTTTGGAAAAGAGAAGACTGAGCGGGGACATGATAGCAGTTTTCAGGTATCTAAAAGGGTGTCACAAGGAGGAGGGAGAAAAATTGTTCTCCTTGGCCTCTGAGGATAGAACGAGAAGCAATGGGCTTAAACTGCAGCAAGGGAGGTTTAGGTTGGACGTTAGGAAAAACTTCCTAACTGTCAGGGTGGTCAAACACTGGAATAAATTGCCCAGGGAGGTTATGGAATCTCCATCTCTGGAGATATTTAAGAGTAGGTTAGATAAATGTCTATCAGGGATGGTCTAGAGTCCCAATACTGGGTCCTGCCATGAGGGCAGGGGACTGGACTCGATGACCTCTCGAGGTCCCTTCCTGTTCTAGTGTTCTATGATTCTATGATTTTCAGTATGGGTATGTCTACACTTGCAGCCTAATTCGAAATAGGGCTGCAAATGTAGGCTTTCAAAATTGCAAATCAAGCCCGGGATCTAAATATCCCGTGCTTGATTTGCATGTTCCCAGCCGGGCGCCATTTTTTGAAATTGACAAGCCCGGAATAACTGCCCGCGTCTACACGCGGCAGTGAAATGGTCATTCGAAATAAAGCCCTAGTTCGAAATACCTGTTATTCCTCCTGCAATGAGGAGGCATGTGTGGGGCAAGCCCTACTCCAAAGAACATGCAACCTAAATATGAAAGGCAAACGAAGGGAGAAAGGAAACAGTGAGCCAATTAAGCCAAGACACAATGGAAAACAGCCACATCTGGCCTATTAATTCTGACACCTATCTCAACACGCTGGTTTTAACACACACCTATGTATTGTACATTTCTGTTTGCTTACCCCAAAAATGACCTTAATTTTGTGCTGTTGTGCTGCTCTCTCTGTATAAGTGTGTGTTCTGATTTGAAAAGGACTAATTGAAGATTCAGGTATTTTATAACAACATGCAGTCTTGTAGCACCTTAGGGCACGTCTACACAGCAGGGCGAAAGCCGAAATAAGCGACACCACCTGAACTACGTCAATTGCATAGCTTAAGTCAAAATAGCTTTTTTTCAGCTTTTGGCGCGGTCTACACAGCAGGAAGTCCAAACAAGAGCACTCTTCCTCCGACTTCCCTTACTCCTCGTACAATGAAGGTTACAGGAGTCAGAGTGAGAAGTCCTGCAGTTCACCATTATTTTGACATTATGTTGAAATAACTGCTTGCTGTGCAAAGCGCACAATGTTATTTCGGAATAACATGAGTTATTCCAAAATAACACTGCTGTGTAGATGTATCCTTAGAGACTAACAAATATATTATATATTGAGCTTTCGTAGGTAAAACCTACTTCATGAAAGACTGCTTGTTGTTTTTAAAGTTGCCGACTAACAAGGGTTAGTTGCCTGTGAGATATTTTATAGTCCCATTTTACCATACAAGCTTACAAAGCCTTTTTTTCTAGCCTCAGACAGGTGTACCTATTTAAAGACACATCCATTTCTTCAGTAAATATTTAGAGGGGAGTTGAATTCAGGACTTTTGAATGTAAGCCTGATAAAAATCTTTCCTGAGGAACGACTACCCACTGGATAATACAACACAGCCATTTTGAAGCAGTCAGGAGACTGGAAAGCACAAAAGCACACATGAAAACACATTTTTAAGACTTTGAATTGAAAAGAATGCTCAGGCAAGAGAGGGATTCAAAGTACTTGAGATGTGCAGAGTAGAGTTATGCATTATACAGGTTGAACCTCTCTAATCCGGCACCCTCTGGTCTGGCAACATCCGCGGTCTGGCATGATTGGATTGCCACTTATCATGGTATAGCCAACTTTCCTTTGATTGTTTATAGCAGCTAGCCCTGGCTCTCAAGCTACGTCTACATTGCACAGTTATTTCGGAATAAGCTATTCCGGAATAGTTATTCCAAAACAGCTTATTTTGAAATAGCACGTCTACACTGCAGTGAAGCTTCAAAATGAGTCGGAGACAGGCTTCCCTAATGTAAACCTGCTATCTCGATTTAGAGCCCCAGGAGGAATAACTTAGAATGGCCCTCGTAAGGGGCTATTTCGAAACAGCAGCAGTGGAGCATGTACACCCACCTTATTTCCAAATAGCTATTTTGGAATAGGCATTATTCCTCGTAGAATGAGGTTTACAGAAGTTAAAATAAGCTGTCCATGATTTCAAAATTATTTCAAAATAATGGAATTGCAGTGCAGACACTCACATTGTTATTTTGGAATAACATCCGGAATAATGTCAGTGTTCCGTGCTGTTCTTTAGCTCTGATTTACCCCGAAATGTCTTCTCAGAGCCCAGTGAACAGTGGAAGGGTTGGTAATGCTGCTAGACAATATTGACCTCCCATTGATCGGCAAATTCTCTGGTTCAACACCGGTCAGGTCTGGAGGGTGCTGGACTAGAGAGGTTCAACCAGCACAAATATCTCCATACCGCTCTAGAAATATAACTCAGACCTGGAACGTGCAATATGTTAGTGATTCCACCCCTGAGATCCCTTTGAGCAGAAAATTCTACGTGTGTGAAATTGTAAGGTATAGAATCATAGAATACTAGGACTGGCAGGGACTTCGAGAGGTCATCGAGTCCAGTCCCCTGCCCTCAGGACCCAGTACTGTCTAGATCATCTCTGCTAGACATTTATCTAACCTACTCTTAAATATCTCCAGAGATGGAGATTCCACAAGCACTCTAGGCAACTTATTCCAGTGTTTAACTACCCTGACAGTTGGGAACTTTTTCCTAATGTCCAACCTAAACCTCCCTTGCTGCAGTTTAAGCCCATTGCTTCCTGTTCTATCCTCAGAGGCCAGGAAGGACAAGTTTTCTCCCTCCTCTTTGTGACACCCTTTTAGATACCTGAAAACCACTGTCATGTCCCCTCTCAGTCTTCTCTTTTCCAAACTAAACAAGCCCAATTATTTCAGTCTTCCTGAACATAGCTCATGTTCTCTAGACCTTTAATCATTCTTGTTGCTTTTCTCTGAACCTTCTCCAATTTCTCCACATCTTTCTTGAAATGTGGTGCCCAGAACTGGACACAGTACTCCAACTGAGGCCTAATCAGCATATTTTGAAAAGCAAAATGGGAAGTTAAATTTTCATTTGTAACCTATGGTAGGTTTAGATTTCGGTGTGAAGGAGAGAAAACTGGTGCATGAACCCAGTGGGATCCTGGTTTAAATCAATGGGCACTTAGGGCTACTGGCCTTATGCAGGATCCAGCCCCTGGTTCTGGTGAGCAGGACACTGAAAATGAGCCTGTTCCATTTTTACTTTTCTGTAGTTCACTGATTTGTTTAAGCAGTGGGAAACAAGAATTATAATTCCCATGCCGCTGAAACAACATAGAGTCACAGACTCCTAGGGTGGGAAGGAGGTCATCGAATCCAACCCCCTGCCCAAAGCAGGACCAACCCCAACTCAATCATCCCAGCCAGGGCTTTGTCAAGCCAGGACCTAAAAACCTCCAGGGATGGAGATTTTGCTAATGCAAATGGGATTTCTGTTTTCATGAAAATCTTTCAATGTTTATGGACCTAGAATATGACATGCTAACTATTTGCTAGTAACTGCCAGTCTGCACCTCTGCCGGAAGCACTGTGAAGCAAGTGACTTCTCTGACTAATGAGGCCACGGACACAAAATGACATGATGAAAATTGCTTATGGATTCCCGAAAACATTCCAACAGCTTGTGAAAATGAAATACCGCCCCCACGCAGAGCCAACAGAGCAACAATACTCTATGGAAACTCAACTTAGGACCTCAATTGAGGATTTAAGGGGTTCACCGTCCTTCTGTACTACGTTGGTACACCGACAGCCGTCAGCTCAGTTCAGAGAAAGATGTAACACACAGCTTTAACCACACTCTGCATTTTATCCTGGCTAAAATAGAACAAGCAAGTACAAATATAATTAACTGGATGATAAATATAGAGCTGGTCCCCGACTTACGAACGAGTTACATACCAAACAGTAGGTCGTAGCTCGATCTGTTCGTAAGTCGAATTACATTCACTTACATATGGCCGTGCTGTTCGTAAGTGCGGATTTCGTTCGTAACTCGGGTACCGGCTGTATAGGAGGCTGGTCGTAAATATGAACAGTTGTAAGTCGTTGCGTTTGTAACTCGGGGACCAGCTGTACAGGTAGAACCTCCTTAGTCTGGCACTCTTGGGACCTGACCAGTGCTGAACAAGAGAATTTGCAGGGCCACAGGAAATCAATATTGTCTAACAGCATTACCAGCCCTTCAACTGCTTACGGGGCTCAGAGAAGACATTGTGGGGTAAATTAGAGTTAAACAGCAGTGCAGAACACTGAGAGCCAGGACTGGGGGCTGTAAACAAACTTTATGGGACCCCAGGAAACTTGGCCACGCCCATGATAAGTTGACATCTGGCTAACTAAAATCATGCCAGATCATGGATGTTTCCAGACCATAAAATGCCAGACTAGAGAGGTTCAATATGTATTATAAACTAAGAGTATTGGTACTAGGTACCAGTAATAAAGTTAGAATTATAGAATCCTAGGGCTGGAAGAGACCTCAGGAGTCATCGAGTCCAGTCCCCTGCCCAAAGCAGGACCAATCCCAACTCAAGCATCCCAGCCAGGGCTTTGTCAAGCCAGGACTTAAAAACCTCTAGGGATGGAGATTCCACCCCATCCCTAGGGAAACCCACCTAGGGAAATAGTTTTCCCTAATATCCAACCTAGACCTCCCCCTCTATAACTTGAGACCATTGCTCCTTGTTCTGCCATCTGCCACCACTGAGAACAGCCTCTCTCCATCCTCTTTGGAACCCCCCTTCAGGAAGTTGAAGGCTGCTCTCAAATTCCTCCTCACTCTTCTCTTCTGTTGGCTAAATGAGCCCAAATCCCTCAGCCTCTCCTCATAGGTCATGTGTTCCAGCCCCCTAATCATTTTGGTTGCCCTCCGCTGGACCCTCTCCAATGTGTCCACATCCTTTCTGTAGAACCTCTGGCGGCCCAGAACTGGACACAATACTCCAGATGTGGCCTCAAGTTCACAATTTTCAGGGGGGTAACTGTGTCAGTTTGTATATGCAAAAACAAAGAAGAATCCTGCGGCACCTTAACGACAAACAGATTTATCTGAGCATCAGCTTTCATGGTAAAAACCACCGCCTGCATCTGATGAAAGGGCTTTACCCCTGAAAGCTGACACCCAAATACATCTGTTTATTTTTAAGGTGCCACAGGACTCCTTCTGGCTAGAACTCACAATGGACTACTGCTCTATTAGTGTGGAAATTAACGCTACGGCACGTGCCGAGAAGAAATGTCCAAAGTGATGATGTGAGAAAGAAAGCCTGGGTACTGCTGGTCTCTAGGAAACGTTCCTCTTGAGACCGAATACAACGTAACACACCTTTGGTTAGAAATATATTGAAAACTCTCGCAATTCCAACATTTCGCTGCTGGGCCGGATGCCCCCAGGAATAAGTGTTTGCACTGAAAGGAGGTTTGCAGTGGGTTGCCTGAATTGTCCTTTCTAGCCATGTTCCCGCTGCTTTTATTTTAATTCCTGGGTAAATATTTACGGTTTACCATCCACGTTTATGTGGACTTGCTGGCGTGATGTGAATGCTGCCAGCCCGATAACAGCATCTCCGGGAATCACGCATTTTGAGGTTATAAATCTAAAACGCTACTCGCTAGGGTAAATGTGTTAGATCTCAGAATTCTATGGCTGAATCAGTAACACCTTGACAAGAAAGCTGCACAATAGACATGCTGGGAGAAGTATGATGGCACTATTGAGAGACATCCCGGGTTTGAAGTGCAGAAAGGTAAACGATCCAGAGTTCTCCTTTAAAGAAAAGCAGCCTGAGATTTATCCCAGTGACTAGCAGCCTATTGATGATCTTTAAAACTGCCACCAAAAGCGTCGTCAATAGCACAGAATTGTGCTCAGACAGGACGGCGTCTGTCTGGCATATATTACAATTGCTTGTTTCCTGCTGGAGGGTGCAGTGGATCAATGCATTTGAAATTGGGGTACATTTCATTCAAATCTGTATTAGTGACAGATCGGAGAAAAAAAAGCCCTCCGGAAGAAGCATGTTCTTTCTCTTGGAACAGGTGCCCTAGAGATTAAAAAGACTGGAACTTTTCAGCTTAGAAAAGAGGAAGAGTAAGGGGGGATAGGATAGAGGGCTATAAAACCATGACTGGTGTAGAGAAAGTGAATAGAGAAAAATATTTACTTCATTCCATAACATAAGTCACCAAATGAAATTAATAGGTAGCAGGTTTAAAACAAACCAAAGGATGTTTTTCTTCATGCAGTGCACAGTCAACCTGCAGAACTCCTTGCCAGAGGATGTTGTGAAGGACAGGACTTTAACAAGGTTCAAAAATGAACTAGATAAATTCATGGAGATTAGGTCCATCGATACTTATTAGCCAGGATGGGCAGGAATGGTGTTTCCAGCCTTTGTTTGTCAGACGCTGGAAATGGGTGAGAGGGGAGGAATCACTTGATGATTCCCTGTTCTGTTCACTCCCTATAGGGGCACCTGGCATTGTCAACCATCGGCAGACAGGATACTGGGCTACATGGACCTTTGATCCAACCCAGTATGGCCGTTCTTTTGCAGGAAGGAAGGGTTTCTGCTGGGGCAGGGCTAAACTCTTCAGATGACTTAATAAGTCAGCAAACCCCTGACTGCAGCAAGTAACCTTGTGGGGCAGGAGTGTGTTTGCCTCTTGCACACTGCCACAGCTAACTTGTGAAGCAACCTGTTGTGCTCCACAAGCAACAAGCACCACCAGAGGAGACAGTGGGGAGATGCGCTAAGTACCCATCAGTTGGATGCTGCTCTTTGTACCTCTTAGGAAGAGGAAGGGTGATCCAGGGGTAGAGCTACTAAGATGGGACTCATGAGACTTACATGACCTATGTTTAATTCCCTGCTTTCCTGCATACGCCTCATATGACCTTGGGCAAAGTGCTTAATATCTCCGGGCCATGATTTCTGCAAAATGGAAATAATAGCACATCTCTACTTAGTAGATGTATTGTGAAGTACTCATATACTAGAGTAAGGGAAGGGGCATATAAATACCTAAGGTAAGAGAGTATCCTCGAGTATTGGGTTCTGGAAGTTTCTTCCCTTATACAAAACTACATTGCCCTTTGGATTATTCGAGTCAGCCTAGATGTAAATTAATAACCACTTTTCCCCTTGAATTTCTATTAAAATGTTTCTTCTTTCAGCACCTGCTCTGGTTAATTCAAATGTTTGGACACAAATATGTTGATTAAGCTTTGACTATACTTACTGGGAGATCGGTGCTATGAGGATCAATCTCTCAGGAGTCGACTTAGCGGGTCTAGTAAAGCCCGGCTCAATCAACCACTGATCGTGCACCCATTGACTCCAGTACTTCACTGGAGTGAGAAGAGTAAGTGGGATTACTGTGAGAGTTTCTCCCATTGATCCCCACAAAGAAGATGCCACAGTAAGTCAAACTAGATTAAGTTGCGTATCTTGGATCAACATAGTCCCTTCATGTGGGCCTGGCCTCAGACAACTGCATTCTTCCAAATGCAAAACTCTTAAGTTTGGCTCACGTTGAGTGTCGGCTTACTTTCCACAAGTGGAAAGTACAACCATGTTCCTGTGCAGTACATATTTTTGGTTCTTTCGTGTCATTTTCCCCTTGTTGATATTAACACACAAGGGGTGCATCTACACTGTACTGTAACTCAAAATAAGATACGCAATTTGAGTGACACAATTTGCATATCTTATTTCAATGCTATTTTGAAATAACTTATTTCATCGTTTGGTGCTGTCTACACAGCACCAAATTTCAAAATAAAGCGCTATTCCGAAACATCCCTTACTCCTCATAGAATGAGGTTTACAGGGACATCGGAATAGCGAGCCCAAAATAACAGGCTTGCTGTGAAGACACAGGATTGCCATTTCAGGATACTCCGGTATCCTGAAATAGCGTTGCAGTGTAGACGTAACCTAAGATAAATTATTGATATTTGGCTGAATCATGATTGGGATGATAACGGATCATGAATCATTCATTTGACAAATGTAGCCTATTTTCCTTTCCCTAAATTGTGCCCAAACAGCTAACAATTTTCTCAGAACTATTCATTTCTTCAAAACTATTTGACAAAAAAATTCTGGGTGTGATCCTTGGCTCACCTCGGAGCCATCTATTATAGCGGATATCCAACAATCGAGCGCCCTCTTAAGTTTTTGTATGGCACTGGTCGTTGTACTAGCTATCTGCTAGAGTGTCTAAAAATTACACTGGTTAGTGTTGACTTGACACGAGGTCTGTTTCCTGTTTGGACAAGGGTTACATGGAATCAGATTCCTGATGCTAAAATGTGCATTTCAACACTTTGCATTTCCTTTTTTTTATAAATATCCTCCAATATATGCTTACATTTACTTTATTTTTTCCAGTTAAAAATCCTTCCAGTCGTTAGTCTAGGTCTTCAGTTCCACAGACTTCAGCAGAAATGCTCTATGTGGGAGATGGACCTTTCATTATGATATTTGCAGGAAGTGAACACAAACGGGAAACAAACAGGAACAGAGAATTTAACTCATAAAGCAAATATTCACCAAAAAAAAACTAAGGTTTTTGTGTAGCTCTCAGAGTCAACTATTGCCAATATTTGAAGGTTTCCGTAAAACAAGAGCTAGTCTGATGGAGAGCTAGTCTGAATTTTGTGTTTGAAACACTGCGGATGAAAGTCTTTTTTCATCAACATTGCCATGTTTGAAAAGGCTCCGTTCCTTTTGTATTGGGAAATAAAAACAACAACGGAGATTGTGGCATTTCCTGGGAAATAGAAAGCCCTGTCCGTGCCCAGCTCTGCACATAGCAGTAAACTTCACCCAAGGACAAGGATCTGCCCGTGACAATTGAATTGCAGGATCGGGGTCTTAGACACAATCCTACCCATTCGTTCAATTTCAGCATGTGATAGAAATGGAGAGGTCCTCAAGTCCAGCCCTCCTGAGCTGAGGGAGGACTAACTAAACCTAGGCCAGATGCTTCTCCAATCTGCTCTGAATCTCTTCGAAAGACAGGGATTCCACAAGCCGATTACAGTGCTTCACTAACTTTATTGTTACACAGCTTTTCCTAATTGTTAACCTACCTCTCCCTTGCTGCAGATTTAGCGGATCACTATTTATCTTGCTCCCGGTGGACATGAAGAACAGGTGACCACCATGATCTTTTTTGCAGCCCTTCACAAGCTAGAAGAGTGTTATCAGGTCCCCCACACACACACTTTTCCTCTCTCAAGACTAAACTTGTCTGTACCACAAGCATGGCCCCGGCAGCTCCCATTGGCTGGTTTCCAGCCAATGGGAGCTGTGAGATTGGGCTATAGGTGGGGGCAGCATGCCAAGCTTCTCCAGGGGAGTGCAGTGCACAGAGAGAACTTGATCCCCACAGCTGGCCACTGTGAGTGGCGTGTGGAGGCAGAGCAGGCAGGGAGCTTGCTTCAGGCTCCTGCTGGACCATGGGACGGTGGCAAGCTGGATTTTGCCTGCCTCTGCTATAACTGCACATTACAAATTACATTACACTGCCTGGCCTATATTCCAATATGTTCCCTGGGACCGGGAGGTTTCCTTACCGCTGTATTTGATGACCCGAATGGTGGAATCTCCCTCCCCAAATCTGGTGATGGGCGTGAGGCGGACTTCATAGGCCTCGGGCTTGATCAGCTCAGTCAGGTTGTAGGTAATTAACTCTCCTTTCTGAATGTTTCCATTGACCGTGATCTCTTGCTCCCACCAGCGCTGCTGTCCAGCCTGCAACCAAAAGAATCAGGGAAAGATTGGAGCTTGTCATACATTCCACCACCGTTTCGTTCTGAAAAGGGAGCCCCAGGGGGCCGCAGAAGTGTGGCATTAGGCGTACGTCTCGTCACTGGCCTGATGAGCTCTAGATAAGAACACGGAAACTCTCTGACATCACTGAACGCAGAAAAGTCCCATTTGTATAACTAAGGGAATATTTAATTGAGATTGCAGAGATAACTGGCCTTAAAATCCACAATTCCTGCCCTCTGCAATCTGAAGGTAAATAAGCTAGGACATGTCCACACCAGGAACTTATTTTGAAATAGCTACATTTGAAAGAATAACTCCTGAAGTAACTATTTCAAAATAAGCTCATTCCCCGAGGAAAGCAGGAGTAACGATTTTGAAATAAACGGCCCGTTACGTTGAAATAGCAGGCTCGGTCGTGTGGACGTGTCACTTGTTACTTCAAAATAAGGGGGCGTTCTTTAGAAATACCTCCCTAGTGGAGACCAGGGCTTATTTCTATTCTTTCCCACCTTTGCTATGCCTCCAATTCCTCGTTCCACGCTTTGCTGTACCACATCCGTACCTACCCGATATTTCAGACTCACACAAAGGAAAACAAGCATGTTAGGTTTCTCATCTTAAAAACATGCTAACATGTAAGGGAAAGAAACCAAAGGCAAGACACCAAGGGCCAGAGCTTTAAAAGTATTTTGTGGCCTAAAATGCAGATATGCACCATTATGCTTTTGAAAATCCCACTGGCACCTCTTTGCATCTTAAGGCAACAAGAAACGTTTGGAAATTCTGACCTTTAGTTCCAGATTCAGCTAAGAGAATCAATTGGGTTGCAGTAGATCCTACGTGTACCCAGTTTTGAACATCATTCAGTGATTGCACTGAAAGATCACCAATTTGTGGAGACTTAGGGTACATCCGCCCAGCAGGGCTAAAATCGATTAAGCTATGCACCTTCAGCAATGTCAATTGCGTAGCTGAAATCGAAAGAGCTTACAAAAGAACATAAGAATGGCCGTACTGGGTCAGACCAAAGGTCCATCTAGCCCAGTATCCTGTCTGCCGACAGTGGCCAGCACCAGGTGCCCCAGAGAGGGTGGAACGAAGACAATGATCAAGCGATTTGTCTCCTGCCATCCCTCTCCAGCCTCTGACAAACAGAGGCCAAGGACACCATTTTATCCCCTGGCTAATAGCCTTTTATGGACCTAACCTCCATGAAATTATCTAGCTTCTCTTTAAACTCTATTATAGTCCTAGCCTTCACAGCCTCCTCTGGCAAGGAGTTCCACAGGCTGACTACACGCTGTGTGAAGAAGAACTTTCTTTTATTAGTTTTAAACCTGCTACCCATTCATTTCATTTGGTGTCCTCTAGTTCTTCTATTTAGGGAACTAATAAATAACTTCTCTTTATCGGCCCTCTCCACACCACTCATGATTTTATAGACCTCTATCATATCCCCCCTCAGTCTCCTCTTTTCTAAACTGAAAAGTCCCAGTCGCTTTAACCTCTCCTCATATGGGACCCGTTCCAAACCCTTAATCATTTTAGTTGCCCTTTTCTGAACCCTTTCCAAGGCCAAAATATCTTTTTTGAGGTGAGGAGACCACATCTGTACACAGTATTCAAGATGTGGGTGTACCATAATTTTATACAGGGGCAGTAAGATATTCTGGGTCTTATTTACTATCCCTTTCTTAATAATTCCTAGCATCCTATCTGCCTTTTTGACCGCCACTGCACACTGCATGGACGTTTTCAGAGAACTGTCCACGATAACTCCAAGATCTCTTTCCTGATTTGTCGTAGCCAAATTAGCCCCCATCATACTGTACGTATAGTTGGGGTTATTTTTCCCGATGTGCATTACTTTACATTTATCCACATGAAATTTCATTTGCCATTTTGTTGCTCAATCACTCAGTTTGGTGAGATCTTCTTGGAGTCCCTCACAGTCTGCTTCTGTCTTGACTATCCTAAACAGTTTGGTATCATCTGCAAACTTTACCACCTCACTGCTTACCCCTTTCTCCAGATCATTTATGAATAAGTTGAACAGGATTGGTCCCAGGACTGACCCTTGGGGGACACCACTAGTTACCCCTCTCCATTCTGAAAATTTACCATTTATTCCTACCCTTTGTTTCCTGTCTTTTAACCAGTTCTCAATCCAAGAAAGGACCTTCCCTCTTATCCCATGGCCATGTAATTTACACAAGAGCCTTTGGTGAGGGACCTTGTCAAAGGCTTTCTGAAAATCTAAGTATACTATATCTACTGGATCCCCCTTGTCCGCATGTTTGTTAACCCCTTCAAAGAACTCTAATAGATTAGTAAGACAGGATTTCCCTTTACAGAAACCATGTTGACTTTTGTCCAACAAATTATGTTCTTCTACATGCTTCTTTACTATTATTTCGACTAATTTGCCTGGTACTGAAGTTAGACTTACCGGTCTGTAATCGCCCGGATCGCCTCTAGAGCCCTTTTTAAATATTGGTGTCACGTTGGCTACCTTCCAGTCATTAGATACAGAAGCCGATTTAAGGGATAGGTTACAAATCACAGATAATAGTTCAGCAATTTCCCATTTGAGTTCTTTTAGAACCCTTGGATGAATGCCATCCGGTCCCGGAGATTTGTTAACATTAAGTTTCTCTATTTGTTCCAAAACCTCCTCTAATGACACTTCAATCCGGGACAGTTCCTCAGATTCATCACCCACAAAGGACGGTGAAGATTTGGGAATCTCCCCAACGTCCTCAGCCGTGAAGACTGAAGCAAAGAAAACATTTAGTTTCTCCGCAATGGCTTTATCGTCTTTGATTGCTCCTTTTATAGTTCGATCGTCTAGGGGACCCACAGGCTTTTTAGCAGGCTTCCTGCTTCTAATGTACTTAAAAAACATTTTGTTATTTCGTTTTGAGTTTTTGGCTAGCTGTTCCTCAAAATCTTTTTTTGCTTTTCTTATTACATTTTTACACTTGATTTGACAGTGTTTATGTTCCTTACTATTTATCTCACTAGGATTGGACTTCCACTTCTTAAAAGATGCCTTTTTGTCCCTCACTGCTTCTTTTACATGGTGGTTAAGCCACGGTGACACTTTTTTAGGTCTCTTGCTATGTTTTTTAATTTGGGGTATACATTTAAGTTGGGCCTCTATTATGGTGTCTTTAAAAAGTTTCCATGCAGCTTGCAGGGATTTGGCTCTAGTCACTGTGCCTTTTAATTTCTGTTTAACTAGCCTCCTCATTTTTGTGTAATTCCCCTTTTTGAAATTAAATGCCAGGGTGCTGGACTGCTGAGGTGTTCTACCCACCACAGGAATGTTGAACGTTATTATATTATGGTCACTATTCCTAAGCGGTCCTGTAACGGTTATTTCCTGGACTTGATCCTGCACTCCACTCAGGACTAAATCGAGAATTGCCTCTCCCCTTGTGGGTTCCTGCACCAGCTGCTCCAAGAAGCAGTCATTTAGGCCATTGAGAAATTTTATCTCCGCTTCTCTTCCTGAGGTGACATGTACCCAGTCAATATGGGGATAATTAAAATCCCCCATTATTACAGAGTTCTTTATTTTGGTAGCCTCTCTAATCTCCCTCAGCATTTCAATGTCAGTATCGCTGTCCTGGTCAGGTGGTCGGTAATATATCCCTACTGCTAATTTCTTATTATTGGAGCATGGAATTACTATCCATAGCGATTCTATTGAACATGTTGATTCACTTAATATTTTTATTTCATTTGATTCTACATTATCTTTCACATACAGTGCCACTCCGCCACCCACCCGGCCTGCTCTATCCTTTCGATATATTTTATATCCCGGTATGATTGTGTCCCACAGATTTTCCTCATTCCACCAGGTTTCAGTGATGCCTATTATGTCAATCTCCTCATTTAATACGAGGTACTCTAGTTCACCCATCTTATTAGTCAGACTCCTAGCATTTGTGCAGAAGCACTTTAAAAATTTGCCACTGCTTATTTGTCTGCCCTTCCCTGGTGCATTGGATTCCTTTGTATGCGGCGGTTTGTCTGCTCTGGCCCATGGTTTGCCCTCTCCCCTCCTCTCTTTCTGACTACAGCTTAGAGACTCTCTATCAATGAATTCTTCTCTAAGAGAAGTCTCCCTCCGATTTACGTGCATCTCCGCACCAATCGGCTTTCCCCCATCTCTTAGTTTAAAAAGTGCTCTACAGCCTTTTTAATGTTTAGTGCCAGCAGTCTGGTTCCACCCTGGTTTAGGTGGAGCCCATCCTTCCTGTATAGGCTCCCCCTCTCCCAAAAGTGTCCCCAGTTCCTAATAAATCCAAACCCCTCTTCCCTACACCATCGTCTCATCCACGCATTGAGACTCTGAAGCTCTGCCTGCCTACCTGGCCCTGTGCGTGGAACTGGAAGTATTTCCGAGAATGCCACCATAGAGGTCCTGGATTTCAGTCTCTTTCCTAGCAGCCTAAATTTGGCCTCCAGGACATCTCTCCTACCCTTCCCTACGTCATTGGTACCTACATGTACCACGACCACCGGCTCCTCCCCAGCACTACACATAAGTCTATCTAGCCTCTGGGAGGAGGGTCCCAACGATGGGATGGTTTCCCTCTGCTCCCACTGAATGCTCTGTTCCCTTGAGACTTTCATCCTCTTTAAGAGCACTGGGCCTCTCAGACTGGAGGTGGGACAGTACTACAGTGTCCCAGAAAGTCTCATCAACATATCTCTCTACCTCCCTTAGCTCCTCCAGTTCAGCCACCCTGGCCTCCAAAGCCCGAACCCGGTCTCTGAGGGTCAGGAGCTCCTTGCAACGGGTGCACACATATGCCACCCGCCCACAGGGCAGGTAATCATACATGTTACACTCAACAGAATAAACAGGATAGCCCCCACTCTGCTGCTGGGCTTCTGTCTCCATTTTTCTAATGAGCTTCTTTACAGCGCTGTCTACACAGCAGGAGGTTGAAGGAAGAGCTCTCTTCCTCTGACTTCCCTTACTGCTCGTGAAAGGAGGGTTACAGAAGTTGGAGTAAGAAGTCCTCCAGCTCGACATTATTTCGAAATAACAGCTTGCTGTGTAGATGCGCGCTGTGTTATATTGGAATAACGTCAGCTATTCTGACATAACGCTGCTGTGTAGACATACCGTTATAGTCCCTGAAGTCCATTCACAGCGTGGCTAGGCCCTGAAAGGAGAGTACGCATAACGCACCTTCATGCCTAACAGAGCTGCTACCAACGTGTCCTTAGAATCACACCAGCCGACTGCAGTGACAACAGGCCATGCTTCTGCCACAAACTGGTCGGAAATTTTCTACAAGAAACTCAGTTTTGTTGCAAAATGGCCACTTAGTGCAGCAAGTGTCAGATCTATTCCAGGCATGACAAACATTCTGTGAAGCAAAGGAAGGATTTCCCACCTTGCTCCTCCCTCCAGGGGACAGAGAAGCACCACAGTAGTGTGCTCTGGTTTTCCACCTTCCCCGAAATTCCAGGGGATGGTATAATATGATGGGATCTGGGGGCACCGCCGAGAGGGTCAAATCAGGTTGACTTGCTTAGAAACAGGGCCACTCACAGCCCAAGATTCCACTATAAGGCACTAAACCAGTCACCAAGAGCACTTCTGTTTGCCACACAGGCCAGCAAGAAGTTGCACTAGCAATCTCTTTAGGCTATGTCTACACTGCAGGTTTCTTGTGCAGGTTTTGTGCAAGAGTTGTTGCACAAAAAGTTCTTGCGCAAGAGCACATCCACACTGCCATGTGCTTTTGTGCAAGAGTGTCCATGGCAGTGTGGACACTCTCTTGTGCAAGAAAGCTCTGATGGCCTTTTTAGCCTGTCTACACATGCCTTTTTGCACAAGAGCTCTTGCACAAAAAGGCTTGTTCCTCGTAGGAAGAGGAATAACTCTTGTGCAAAAAACCTTTGGGTCTTACAATTTACTGTACTTTTTCTTGCACAAGAACGCGCTTGTAGTGTGGACGCTCTGCAAGTTCTTGTGCAAAAATGGCTGGTTTTGCGCAAAAACTCTGCAGTGTAGACGTAGCCTTAGACACTCCAGCTTCTCCTCTGCCACAACCAGCCGCACACCTTGGATGAGAAGTTATGAAAACCAGTCTCACCACATTCAAACAGCTTCTTCCAATCCCAAAGGACCAGCCACATTCTCAGGTCAATTTATATCTTATCTCTTACCCAAAAGACCATGCTGCACCAGTCCATTAGAATCTACAATCTAAAAGTTCATTAATAGAAAGAAAGAAAATGTTGAGAGTAAAATTGTTAAAGAATCAAATTACACACACCAAATACAAGGTTCCTGGTGTAGGCTTGTAGTAGAGCTGGAATAACCTGCTAAGAACATAAGAACATAAAAACGGCCAGACTGGGTCAGACCAAAGGTCCATCTAGCCCAGTATCCTGTCTGCCGACAGTGGCCAATGCCAGATGCTCCAGAGGGAGGGGACGCAACAGCTAATTCTCATGTGATCCCTCCCCTGTCACCCACCTCCAGAGAAACAGAGGCCAGGGACATCATTCCTACCCATCCTGGCTAATAACCATTGATGGATCTAACCTCCATGAATCAATCTAGCTCTTTTTTGAACCCTGTTAAAAATCCTAGTCTTCACAACATCTTCTAGCAAGGAGTTCCACAGGTTGACTGTGTGCTGAGTGAAGAAAAACTTCCTTTGATTTGTTTTAAACCTGCTGCCTATTAATTTCATTTGGTGAACCCTAGATCTTATATTGTGGGAATAAGTAAATTACTTTTCCTTATTCACTTTTTCCACACCAATCATGATTTTATAGACCTTGATCACCGCCCCCCCCCCCGCCCTTACTCTCCTCTTTTCTAAGCTGAAAAGTCCAAGTCTTTTTAACCTCTCTTCATATGGGACCCGTATGAGAGACAATTACATGATCCCACGATGGCACAGTAGAATTCTAGCATAAATTTATGGGAGTGGAGGATACTCAGCACCGTGCAGGAACAGACTCCACAATTAACAGACCTAAGAACCTCAGAAAGATGGCCACATTGAAAAGAACAATGAGACGTCGATATGAAGCAAATAAAGAGGAGCAGACATTTACAGTTCATAGGCTGTACAGTATCTTCAACCTCTGAATCAATAAATTTTGTCAATTTCAGTGCACTTGATCGAGAAATGAAACCTCTAATTAGACAGTTTAACAAATACTCAATGCCGCATCATTCCCTTCATGCATTAAGTGGTTTATTAATTACCAGAAACACTCCAAGTTTATGCATTGTGGGTAGCAAAGTTATTTCAATATTACCTGAAGATACACTGGCTTATTATAGGCATTGTCTCTTGGCTATAGAAAAAAAATCTTTAAATATTTACTCTACATCCCACAGGAATTGTGCTGGTGCTAGTCTGTTATAATGAGATGTTCTACTCAACTGATTCTGCTTGGCAGGTGCACTGATGCCATTAATTATTACAATCTTGATATTACAGAACATCATGTTTATTGAAAACAAACCCCCCTCTTTTTCCCGATTTTTAATTCGAAGCTTTCAGAAAAGGGCAAGCTGCAATAGTGGGGAAAACAAGGTACGAAAGCATCACATTTGATGCCAGCGAAAAGCAACATTAAAACAGTGACTGGAAGGTTTCAATCTGCATTTGTGGAAAAGAAAGCGGGGCCAGTCTATTATTAAACACACAACACAAACCCAGCTCAGATCAAAATAAGGTGGAGTGTTACATTAGCTTCACTCAGGACTGAGTTAGATGAATGCTGAATGCTTTGGAAAACCTCTTCCTAAGGTTCTCTCTCTAGCTACGTCTAGACTTCAGGCTTCTTGCACAAGAAGCTTGTATCGGAAGAGAATTTCTGCAAAAACTTCTTGCGCAAGGGCGCGTCCACACTGCAAAAGTACACTGAAAAAGCGATGCGCTTTTGCGAAAGAGAATGTCCAGACTGCATGGATGCTCTCTCGAAAGTAAGCGCAGATTGCTATGCACAGAATGGCTACCTGTGCTTTTTCCTCTTTCCTCTTTTTGCACAAAAAACCCTCTCTTCCCCGTCCACACGCGCCTTTTTGTGAAAGAGCTCTTTTGCAAAAAGGTGTTCTTCCTTGGAGAATGAGGAATACCTACGCCGGAAAAACCCCTCTGTTCTTTCGATTCTTTTGCGCAAAAATGCACTTGAGGAGTGGACACTCTGCGAGGTTTTTTTTTTGAAAAATGGCCATTTTTCCGAAAAAACTCTCTAGTGTAGACATGGCCCCTGTCAGTGTGTGGACACGTGCGTTACTTTATTCCTGTGAAGAGCTCTTTCCTCCGATTGACATCAGTGGGACTGCTCACGAGCTAAGCTATACATGTGTGAAATACTAGGGGGTAAAAAGAGAAACAGAGGTGGTCGATTAAGGAAACGCTGGAAGGTGAGCGAGACTGGAAGTTTGTAAAGAAGGTCTACATGCAAGAGGAGCAGTATTGTCTACAAAAGACCAACGTTCTGCTGTTTATTACAAACGGCATGTGCACGGTCGATGTGAGTGGTATTACAAATGTCTGTACAATGGCTTTGGAGGTTACGATTCTAATTCAAAATGATCTGGACAAACTGGAGACACGGTCGGAGGTGAACAAGATGAAGTTCAATAAGGACAAGTGCAAAGTGCTCCACTTAGGGAGGAAGAATCTGTTTCACACACACAGAATGGGACGCGACTGTCTAGGACTGCAGAAAGGGATCATAGTGGACCACGCGCCAAATGAGAGTCAACAGTGTGACACTGGTACAAAAAAAAGCAAACATGATTCTGGGAGGCATTAGCAGGAGTGTAGTGAGCAAGACACGAGGAGGCATTCTTCTGCTCTATTGTGAGCCAATTAGCCCTCAGCTGGAGTATTGTATCCAGTTCTGGGCACTGCATTTCAAGAAAGATGTGGAGAAACTAGAGAGGGTCCAGAGAAGAGCAACAAAGATGATTAAAGTTCTAGAAGACATGAGCTATGAAGGAAGACTGAAAGAACTGGGCTTGTTTAGTTTAGAAAAGGGAAGACTGAGAGGGGACGTGATAGCGGCTTCGAAGTACCTAGAAAGATGTTACAAGGAGGAGGGAGAACAATTATTCTCCTTAACCAGTGGTGCTAGGAGAAGAAGCAATGGGCTTAAATTGCAGCATTGGAGGTTTAGGTTGGACATTAGGAAAAACTTCCTACCTGTCAAGATGGTTGAACACTGGAATAAATTGCCTAGGGAGGTTGTGGACTCTCCAGCACTGGAGATATTTAAGAGCAGGTTGGACAGACACCTGCCAGGTATGGGCTAGATGGTGTTTGATCCTGCCTTGAGGGCAGGGGACTGGACTTGATGACCTCTCGAGGTCCCTTCCAGTTCTAGGATTCTATGGTTGTATGGCAGTCTACTTGCTCAAACTTGTCCTCTTACTGCAA